>CM028135.1:1000437500-1001037500 GCA_016271365.2 Neoceratodus forsteri
AGACCTTATATGGATTATGGCTCTCCGTTTTGGAGTCCATATCTTTGTGGTGATGTGGACAGGCTGGAGAAGATCCAAAGAAAAGTCACAAAATCTATCCCATACTTGGCTCTGGAAGATTATGATATCAGATTACAAAAAACGGGTTTGCATTCACTTAAATTAAGAAGAACACGGGGGGACCTTCTTCAACTTTTCAAGATTATTCAAAACCCAATCCTAATGAAGCAATGTGGTATTTCCCTTGCAAATAGGAAAATTGGACCCAGACTAAACAACAAACAGCTTAATATTGCCAAATGTAAAACTAATAATAGACAGAATTATTTTTCAATAAGAACCCCGAGACTTTGGAATACACTCCCCCAGGACACTGTAGATTCTCCCTCATTCTCAATTTTTTAATTTAAATTAGACAGATGGTTGACCGGATAAGGTCATAAACAATGATCCACCTATGTGGAGGACAATATTTATAGGCACTTGTCGTCTTTTGTCCCATAAACCAAGTAACCAAGTAACATACTACACCCCATCCTGTAATATGGTACCTTCTTGGTCCTGGGGACAGGGTGCCTGATGGCAGGGCCATTGAATGGGATACAGAAATGATCTCCATAGCCAGCCTCTGTGACTTTGACTCCCAAGAATGGCATTAGAAAGGATAAGCTGGCCTTCTGGAAAGCTGATGCAGGATATGAAATAATATTGGTAGGGCACCTGTCTTTGTTGTTGCCTCCTAAAATAAACTTGTACACTTTGCAGGATGTCTTCCTACTGTTGTGGGTGGAAGGGGGTTGGTGGTTAAAAGCAAGTTAATGTAAGAGTGATGGAGGGGGAGACAGTGTGCTACGAATTTGTAATGCTATGACTCACTGCAGTAAACATATTTGAGATTGGTTGACTGAAAAACCTAGTGGAGAAAGGCCTGTTTAAGAAAGATTGTTATTGGCATTGTGTATTGTATATGTACATGTTCAGTTTCGGCTGTATTGTTTAGATACTGACTCTCAAAAATCCAGTCACTTTGAAGCTTTTAGCCTAGTTACAAAGTCCTTAGAAATATTCTTTGTGCTTCTTAAATTATTTTTGTTCAACGTTACTTTGTCTTTCTCATATATTGTTTTTACAGCAGTATTGATACGACTACTGATTAAAACGGGGGCTAAAAGGCAAAAAGAGAATGCAGATTATTCCAGTACTGCCTTTATTTTGAGGTGTGTCTGGCAAGAGATCATGGTTGCAGTTGGTTTTAAATCCAGGCTTGGCGTGCAAACAAAAGCAGTGCTAAGCAGCCAAAGTAGTGCTACCAAGTCCCACTTTGGCGGCCTCTCATCTTTTTATTTTTTTATTTAAAAATGCGTTAACTGGGTGGGGAAGCACTGGACGATGTGTCCTTTACAGGCTTGACCCGGTACTGATATGAACAAATGTAAACAAATACATATTTGTAATTACAAGCGTGCAGTTTTGTACTAAAACGTCGTTGGAAGACAAAATGCTGCTACATTAAACACATAGATACTGTGTGCACATGGCAGTATGATCACTGTCTTTGTTTGCATGCCAAGCCCCATTTGTACCCCGCTTATGCGACTATGATCTATTATTTTACCGGTGGACTATATTCCAAGAGAAAATGTTGGAGATTTTGTGGTACTGGTCTGCCCTTTTTATTGACACTTCGTTTATGATCTTTATATTTCCATGTGTAATGCATGTTGATTAGTACTGACAGAAGAGTGTACAGTAGATAAATAAAAGGATAATGATCTGCAGTTGTGTGTAGTAACTGCATGAACAGAGTTTTAGGCCTGTGGGGGAACCCAGTTCTGTCTTACTCCATAAGCAAGCAGTAAAGAAGGCATTTTTGAAAGCGAAATGAGGCCCTAAATAAGGAAAAGAAAACACAATATGATTAAGAAAACGACTACCTAAACTTCAAAAATGAAAACTTATATGATTGAATGAAATTGACATTTGCTTTTGATCTCTGCAGGTAAAGGAATGGCTCCAAAGTTGACAGCTGACCTGCTTCGGCAGCTGCGTCAGGTGATGACGAACAGCAAGCATGTAGCTGAGCCTATTCAGGCCTACATTGTGCCATCGGGGGACACTCACCAGGTAGTACCAGTGTTATTGGTGTAATATCTTGCATTATAACACAGCAGATTATGTAGGACTGACTGAAGAGCTTACAGACCCCCTCCCCCCCCAAAAAAGCTGCATTTTAAAGTTAATTTCAAACTTTATAAAACTGTAGTTTGGGCTTCATAGCCTGTTGCTTTAACCTTGTTCTAGTTCTTTTAGCTGCAGATTATCATTTTAAACAGTGTCCAGCAAGAGAGGAAGGTGGTGGTAAATTGGGTTGTAGCACTGGCCAGCCGATCCCTTCCACTTCCAGGTCTGCCTGCTCTGCCCCCGCGCTCAGATGTTTTGTAACGTCTAATCAGGGAGAACAATGGGGTATGCCTCATTGAAGTCTGTGGGGCTCAAAACGTTTTTGCAGAATTTTACACAACCTTTGATAAAAATGATATCAACCGCTCAAGTAATAGGGTCCCTGTGTGGTGGATTTAATTTTTTTATCAAAGGTTGCTTAAACTTCTGTAAAAATGTTTTGAAAATGAGCCCCATAGTCATCAGTTGGGTGTGCCCCCATGCTCTCCCTGGTTAGATGTCACAAAGCTTAGCGATAAGAAATGAGGTAGGCGAACCAGGAAGTGGAAGGGATCGAAGCAAGAATAGCATTACAGCCCAGTTTCCGATCCCTTCCCTCTCTTACTGGACATTGTAAAAAATTATGATTCGCAGCTAGAACTACTAGCACAAGCCCTACCCTTAATCTTTGAAATTACTTTTAAGGGTCCAGCCTTTCCGTTTCTCAGCGAACCCTCGCCACACAAGCCGAATGCCTATCATAATTGACAGACTTTAGATGCCTGTTATTATTGGGGTATCCCTCCAAAGTAATGTAAGTATTTTTCTTTGGGTGGAGGACTTGGCTGTATAGGGGGGCTGCAAGATTTTCTGTCCACTAAAGCTGGTTTCTTAGACCAAGGCTAATTGGATTTGATGTATGAAAGAACCAACTCTCAATTGGCTTTTATTGCACTCGCTTTCTGGTTAGGAGTTACAGAACAAACGTGTGGCGAAAATGGATTGCTCATTTCTTATCACTCAGTTTGAAGGGTATTGGTTCAATATTCAAAGCCTTTTGGCTCCATTTACTTAAAGCAGCAGTGCAACGTAAAATTATTTTCCAAGTTTGTTTCAGCTATAGTTAAAAATATTAGCATTCCTGTCATATGTACTTATCTAGGTACCTCCTATGCTGTGCACCATGAGACTGTTTTTTTTTTTTTTTATCCTTACCAGGTCTACAGTGCTAGTTCTGTGCAAGATGCAGCGGACATCTTTTTTTTTTTTTTTTTTTTTTTGAGAAAATAAAACTAAAACATTTATAAAATACTCAAATGTTGGTGGAATTAGAAAATTGTGCCAGCAAATAAAACTGGAAGATGCCTGCAGTCTTTTGCAGTGAAAAAGTAGGTCAAATGTTTTGCCCAGTTTTGTTGCACTGCTGCTTTAAGGCGTTGGCATTTTGCTTACTTACGTTAGGCTTGCACAAGCAGTCCATATTAAGGGAGCAACACTGTGCTCACAGCAACGGAAGGAAGTATTGAGAGCATGCTGGGCCGCGTGGAGCGGACCGTGGTCTGAAGCGTGATTTGGCGGCTCGTGTGCTATGGTGGCAGTATGGGTATTCTGCATGCAGGAGTCCTGTCAGCATCCCCCACAAATGCTAGATGGCCAGGTAAGTTAGAAACCAGAGACTGTTAAACAGAAAACCGGATGGATAACTGGGGGGGGAAGGGGCTGAAGTCTTAAGCCCAGCAACACCGACCTAGTGTTTGAAATGGAGTATTTCTATAACTCTATTTTTCAAGGGCATTGGAGCAAAAACATTGTAGTGTTATCCTTATAAAACATCCATAATTAGAAAAAGGGCCTAAGAAATGGAGTTTCGGGTTGGCTGCAAGGATGATATCAACCATATGTTAATCTCTGGTTAACCAAACCCTGGTTGTTCCTTATTGCTTAAATATTAATGTTTGGGCTTCATGCTTCTGAAAACATTGTTGCAGAAACAGTCACCATGTTTATATGTACTCAGTAATCTGATTAGAATTTGAATACTGAGAAATCAGATTATCAGATCAGATTATGCAGAACTATGTACACAGGAGAATTCTCATTCGAATCAGATTTCTTGAATTTGTAGAAATCTGATTCACATACCTAGGTTGTTTTGTTCAAATCTGATTACTGGCTCATGTAAACAGATCTGATAGCATTTTCAGCATTATCTTATAAAGTTTTAACACAAACCTGCAAGAACAGTTAAAAGGCTGGTTGATGATAGGTTTGTTAGGTGATTATGTGTACTAGATGGATGTGCATGAAAATGTTTTAGAAAATGGTAAGTGTATTCTTGAACCTGATTGGCTGAAATTGTCAATCAGCCGGTCCGGTATGAGATGACAGAGACCGTAAAATAACTAGTCCAAGTCTCTGTTGCCTCATATGGTTCTGTATAGTAATGGGTAGGTAGAATGTTGAAAAAGTTAACACCGCCATGTCTTTTCAGTCGCTTAGTGAGGGAAGTGACTGCCCTTCCCGCCCAGCTCTGTACCTTATCCTGACACAACACATCAAACAGTATACCTTTGTTTCAGAGCCTGTACAACTGGTACTGAATGACACATTTTTTTCCCCCAACCACTTTTTCTATGGAAAATGTTTTAAAATCACTCTCCTGACACATTGGAGCCACGCTGATCTGGTCCCCATGCCGCCCCACTAATCATTCATCAGCTAAGCCTTGGCGGTTCCAACATTTCTTTACAATTTAACACCAGTGATCTTTTCTCCCTCATCAGTCATTTGCCAGTCCCAGGCGTATCCCGCTACCAGCCACTCTGTCTTTGGATGCTTCATCTGCCTGCAGGAGCTGTTGAGACACAGAAGCAGAAAATGTTTAAAATACATTTTTACTTGCCAACTTATCTCTCTGCTCTGTCTCTCACACTCCTGTCAGCTGTTCTGTGCCTGCTGTTGCCGTGACCGCTGCCATTACTGGAGTTGAGTGACTGAACTGCAATTACAGCATTTTACAGCAGCAGCAAAGTAGCATCAGTTTCGGGGGAAACAAAAAACAGCAAAACAAAAAAAAACTGTACAGTTCTTTACCGTAGCTGCTTAGTATCTCTGGGATAACCCAGAGCAGTAAGACAGGAAACCACAGAAACAGAAAGTACATTGGCTGCATTGGCGCCACCTTCCCCCTTGCCCCACCAGTCTGTGCCACTTTAAATAAAAACAAACCTACTGTACTCTAATGCAACTTATATCTCAGTACTGTGTTGTAGCAGTGTGTCAGTTGGGTGCCAGCTGATTGTCCGCACACTTCTGAGGTCCCGTTCCCTTTTGACTCGCAGTATACTCATATCCCTCCTGACTGCTGAACAAGTCTAGCAGGGACAGGCATGTTTAAAACAGAAAAAGACAAAAAGTCTTCTCATTCTCTTAGCAAACTGTTACATTTAAAAAAAAAATAAAGTTGCCGCACTGCTGCCTGTTATTTAGTGACTTCTGGAGTTGACTGAGCAGCAGAACTGAATGGGTTAACAGCAAGCTAAGAGCAGCCTTCTAACATCCCATTCCCTTTCAGCTGGCAATGCCCTCCTGTCTCTCCTGATTACTGTACAGTTCCATCAGCGACAGGCATGTAAAAAGAAAAAAATGTTCATTCTACAAAACTGCGTTATATATACATAAAAGTAAAGTTTCTGCTTTGCTGCCTGTCATTATTTAGAGACTTCCAGGTTAACTGTGCTGCAACACTGACAGGCTAAAAACCAGGGCTGAAGAGAGGGGAAGGTACTGTAGTTTTGGCAGCTATACCAGAACTGGACTTCAGAAAGGCCTTGTTGGGGTCGAACTTCAAACACTGCACTGCCTCTCTAATAACCACTCAGCAGTTGGTCTTAAAAGCACTCTCAGTAGTGCTCATTCACAACCGCGCTGGCTGCAGACAACAAAATAATATAAACAATACCTAATGATGGTCCTTTTTCTTGCTTTTCGCCTGTGTGTGTGTGTCTGTGTGTATACGGGGGAAGGGGGGTGCACTTTGAAAAGACACCAGAAAGAAAAATAATAGAACAAAACTATTGAACACAGTACTGCCCTCTAACCATCATTCTAATGCAGGTGGAGTAACTTTTTTATTACAAAACTAACTTTAAACTCATTTTTCGTTAACATTTTTTTTTTATTAAACTTATTTTTTTTTTTACATTGCCCATTTTCTAAGTGCAATAATACCCTCCAGGGTGGGTGGTATTGGGCAATACCAGACCACCCAGGGGCTATAAGGGCCTCCGCCTGTGGCGGGACCTCATTACGCCCCTGGCCGGTCTGGTATTGCCCGATCACCCACCTGTATTATTGCTTGCCAAGAATTTTAAAGTGCCTAGAAAGAAAAAAACATTTTTAAGAAGGAAAATATGTATTTTTTTATATATATAGATATATAGATATATAGATATATATATTATTGTTTTGAAACTTGCAGTGCATATTAGGGTAAACATTTTTACCTATACCTTCCTGTTCCAGTTTAAATTGACCCTTGCCTCCTGTCTTGTATGATATCCTTTTCAAATTTTGAGTCTGCTTAGCCCTTTGTTTTACATTTGAAGTAACAAAAGAAGTCCTTTGGACCAGGTTTACAACAATATTTTCAGAAATGCAATGCCTGTTCTTTAGTATACTAGTTCTACATTTTAGTCACAAGCAAACAGTGCTTGAGGAAAACATACAAACATACTGAAGAAGCCAGCGGAGGAAGGTCATTTGGTCTATTAAGTCTGCTCGTATTGCAGGGTCCACAGCTTCAGCTATTGTCCCTGCCCTCCTCACTTCTCCCATCTTCTCTATTCTTCCTACCCATAATCCTAACATTACCCCTATGCCTATCCCAGCCTCTCTTAAAGTTGCCCTGTCTTCAATGAGATGGCCTCTTCTGGCAGCGCATTCCAAGAGTCCACCACCCTCTCTGTGAAGAAGTGCTTCCTGACCTCCCTCCTAAATCTCACTCCCTCCAGCTTAAGACTGTGCCCCCTTGTATTATGGTTGCCACTCAGCTTAGAGAGACTCCTTATCAACCTTATTTATCCCTTTCAAGTACTTGAAGATCCCAATCATGTCCCTTCTGTATCTCTCTCTCTCTCTCTCTCTCTCTCCCTCCTGTCTTCCAGGGAGTATGTCTTCAGTGCCCTCAACCTCTCTGCGTATGCCTTACCCTGCTGACCCGCTGTTATCTTTGTAGCCCTTCTGTGGATCTTCTCCAGCAGGTTAATGTCCGTCTTGAAGTGTGGGCACCAGTACTGAACTCCATAGTCTAGATACAGCTTTTTTTTTTTTTTTTTAATTTAGAAAGCTTTATTGAATTTTAGGTACACTCAGACAATGAAGGTCTAACAAATGTTATAAATTGAACAGGAACCACTCCATGCCCCCCCACCCTACCTTCCCCCCAGAAGAGCCCCCTCCACGGAGTGTGCCCATTCCCAGATTGCAGGACTTATATGACAATGTTGTGCTGTAGAGCTGAAACATTGAGTGTGTCCATGGGAGAGAAGGAGTCACGTAAAATCATGGGCAATTCAAATAAAGGTCATAAAGCTGTACCCCATTTTTGTTGAAGAGACCAGTTTGTGATGGGTGCTGGCAATCAAGCGTTCCGTTCGAGTCAGAAGGATAACTCATGCAACTATTCCTGATATGAAAGGGTGATTGATCTAACCAATGCCTAAGAACTAGTTTTTTCACCGCTAAGGAGATTAAGGCAATGTGGTATCTCCATTCTTTAATTAGGATCTGGTTATAATGACCTATAAGGCAAGTCTCCGGAGCAAGTAACCCTTTCAAGCCCAACAGAGGATCACCCCGGCTCTCAATCAGAGACCATAACGGGGCCACCTTTTCACGGTACCCAAAAATATGCAGGAGAGTGCCATCCACCTTGCCACATCTGGTGCAAAGAGGAGAACTGAGGCGTCCCATCTTGGCCAGCTTAACTGGGTGTAGTACTTATTGTTTAAAATGTGAAATTGAGTGACCCTAAGCCGGTCTTGGGTAGTATAACTGTAGAGGTCTTTCTAGATGCAAGCCCAGTTAAGACTGGCATTTGGTAACAGAGTTTCCCAGATCTTGGAGCCGACAGGAGTGTTGGGGGAGACTTGGCCCAGAAGGAAAGAGTACATCAGGGCAATGCCATGAGGTTTTAGAGCTACATCTTTAGAGGGCCAAAGAATTCTGAGAAACCGAATGAGGAGGGTGAGACTGAAAGTTAAAATCAATAAGTGCCGTAGCTGAAAGATCTTGAAAATCTGGATGGAGGCCAGATGGAGCTTTTGTAGTATCTCTGGCGAGGAGAGAAGAGATCCTTGAGAGAAGTCTGTTACCATTTTGTCAGAGTTGTGGAATCCAGGAAGAAGTAGGTGTGTGTGTCCCCCGATCTTGATATTGCTATTGAGGAGAATTGGTTGAGAGATATCCTTAGCTGGGGAAAGCTTAAAAAAAAATGCACAGTTGTGAGAAGACCTTGGTAGAGATACCGATCACAGAGTCTTGGAGGGTTCTGGAAGGGATCTCCATGGGGAGAAAAGGAAGACTGAAGGAGAGCATCCAGATTTATGTGTAAGTGTAGACTCTAGCTGCAACCAGGGAGGAACATAAATCCCATCAGAAGGGGCCATAGGATCCAAAAACCATTTACTGCATTTGTATAAGTGGCTGGACCAGTAGTAAAGTAAAAAGTTAGGAAGCCTGAGGCCCCTGAATTCTTTAGGAAGACCTAATTTAAAGTATAAGTGCCTAGGAGATTTGTCTTCCCAGGTAAAATTGGTAATAAAAGCGTGAATGCGTTTAAAAAAGGAAATAGGGAGCCATATGTTTAACATATTTAGCGGGTAAAAAAGTCTGGGTAAAATATTCTTTTTAATTATGCTGATTCTGCCCCATACAGATTGGGAGAGCTTTCCAGTGTGCGAGGTCTTGTTGAAGGGTAACAACCAGGTCATCCAAACTAAGTTTCCTCATGAGGGAAGTTTCCTTAGAGAGGAAAATACCCAGGTATTAAATGTAGTTTGGGAACCATTTCATGCCAAAATGGTCGAAATCGGCTCTGTAGGTATGTCCATTAAGGGGAAAGATTTCTATTTTATGCCAATTAAGCTTATAGTTGGAAAGAGAACCATACTTGTGTATTACCGTTAGGGTTTCTGTCAGGGAAATGACAGGGTGGGAGAGATGTAGCAGGATGTTGTCCGCATAAACCAAAATGGACAGGACAGTCTCGCCAGCTGGAATACTGGCAGGTTCCTTGCCACTTTAAATCTTGCGGAAGGTCTTCAAGCTGGCTCCTCCCACCCACCTGGGTGATAAAACTCTTGGCTCCACCCCATGACGCCAGATCTTCCTTACCGCTTGGAAGCTCAGGTTCCCTCCTTTGCACTTTGCGTTTTAGGCCTGGATCCAAACTCTTCAGTTAACCCAAAACTAATTTTAAAATTCACAAGACTTCGGTCTTTATCTTCCCTCGCAGCTGCGATGGACAAATTGACTCCCAGATTTCATTGGTGCCCCTGTGGGCAGAAGATGTCCCGGACCGATCCGCACTCCACATGTGTTTACTGCTTGGGGCTTGGCCACGATTCACAGGCCTGCAACTTGTGCAAGTCCTTTTCGGCTATAGTCTTAGAGGATCGCGCTCCCAGATTACAGCTTGGGCACCCAGAGAAACGTTATCCTCCGGTCAAGTTGAAGGAGGCCCGTTGGGCGGTGTCCGTGGCTGCGGGCTTGGATGAACAGCTCGAACAGATGATCGTCCTCTGAGGAGGCAGCCCAGGCCGCAGCATCATCATCCTCGGTCGCGGCATTTATCCTGCTCTCCTTGGGCTCCTCCTACATGGCTTCGTTTAAGGAGCTTTGCCAGTCCCTCTCCACCAAGGGCGAAGGGCCTTCTGGACATTTCTGTCAGTCCAAAAAGAAAGACTCTAAGGGTAAGTCCCACCGTCTACATTCGTGGGAGTGGGAGAGGTCCCCTTCCCTGGATAGTTGACACTCTACTTCGGTCGAGCTTGAGGCTAAGGCCGCTGGCTTCACAGTGTCCCCGTCAGGTCAGCCGGCTGAGACACCCGTCGACACGGTCAAGATTTTTCTCGATCCATTGGACAGTCTGACTGGTGAAGCAGACAACCCTTCTTCACCGGTTCCCCCGGTGGAAACAGAGGACTTGCCTGTGCCTCCTGTGCCGGACTCCCTGGTTAAGGTCCCTGAACCGAGGGAGGAGCGTGTTTCCCCCGCCCCCTCTCAGACCCATCCTCGGAGACGCAGAAGGTCTCAGTCTCGGACCTCTTCCAAGTCCAGCCGATCCCACCGACATCGGCGGTCTCGGTCTCGGCACAGTGGAAAGCGGCGGCACCGCTCATCCTAGTCATCGTCCTCTTCGGAGGATAGACTCCGGCGCAAATTGCGTCGGCACTACGAGGATCTAATGTGGCAGCAGCTGCTTTTGACTGGGAATAAGCCAACTCCATTTCCTTCCCCCGCCATTAAGTGGCTGTCACCGGAGCGGCCGAAACAACCCCTCATTGTAGTCGAGGAGCCGAAGCCAGCACCGGTTGTTCAGCCGAAACCGGCTGTGCCACCTATTGTGGTGAAACCCCCGCCTCCACAACCTAAAACTGGGGCCTCGTCCAAGGATTCTCGGTCGGGTTGGGGCGTGCCCCATCAGTTGTTGGTCACCCTCACTCCCGATCGACCTCAGCAGGTGGAGGGTAGCTCAGGTGCTCGGCAGCTGTTCGCAAACTCCTCGGAGTCTGACGATGACTCCTCCTTGTTCTCCAGGCCGCTTGACCTGGAGTCCACCGGGGGTCAGTCGGTGAATGAGAGCCCATCCTTGTTCCTTGGAATGCTTCGACTCATCTCAGAGTCCACTGGGATGAAGCTCGAACCCGTTTTGAAACGGGCCAAGTATCCCCTCACGGAGATACTGGACCGAGAGGATTCCCCCAAGGAGGCCTTCCCGGTAGCCAAAGCCATTGTTGACCCAGCTCTGGAGCTATGGCAGTGGCCAGTTTCTTGTCCAGAACCTTCAGCCAGGATGGCTCAGAAGTATGCTGTTCTCACTAGTTCACTCTCTGGTTTCTCTGAGCACCCCTCTGCGGAGGGGCTCGTGACTGACAGTGTTTTCCAGCGTTCCGGGAATGCTCAGGACGTGGACAAGCCTCCCGACAAGGAGTCCAAGAAGTTGGACTACTTCGGGCGGAAAGTTTATGCTGCTTTCTCCCTAGGCCTTCGTCAGGCCAGCATGGCTGTTCTGATGGCGCACTTTTTACACGCCCCTTTGGGCTCCCTGGATCAGGTGATTCCTCATCTCCCGGCTGACCTCCAAACTACGGTCAAGCAGGTGCGGGATCAGGGAAGGGCAGTGGCCAAACAGCAGCTCCAGACTTCTCTGGACATCGCTGACTCATGTGCCCGGTCAGTAGCGGCCACAGTGACCATGCTCCGCAGAGCTTGGCTGCGGATCGCCACCTTTACGGCAGATACCCAGCACAAGCTGGCAGACTTTCCCTTCCTGGGTACTGACTTGTTCAGTCCGGGGATGGAGGGTCATCTTCAACGGATCGAGAAGTCCAATGCCACCTTGGACTTGGTCATGTCTGCCCAGAAGGACAAAGGCCGCCAGCAGCAGCGTAAGTCCTTTCGTCCTTCAGCCCCTGCGGCACATCCGGCCCAGCAACACCAGCATCATGGCCAGCAGGCTCGCGCTTGGCACCCCAAAGCCAAGCCTGCTGCTTCCTCCAGCAGGAAGCTGGGAGGAAAAGGTCCAGGCGGCTCCTCAGCTGGCCCTTCCTCCAAGCCTGCCCGGTGACGGGTTGAGGGGTGTCGCCCTCAACCTCGTCACTCCTCCCCGGGTTCCTCCCGTGGGGGGACGGCTCCACCACTTCCTTTCCGCCTGGTCCGATATCATCACAGACCGCTGGGTGTTGGAAGTGGTAGGAAGGGATCTGCCTCTGGAATTCGAGCAGTCCCCACCCTATCGAGCCGTCTCCCCACGGGGGGCTACGGGGTCCGCAGCCTGTCTGTCGGCTCGTCGAGCCAACATTGCCCTGCTCCTCCAGAAGGAGGTGATCAGGGAGGTGGCGGATCCTCCTCCAGACCTAGGGTTTGTGTCCAGGTACTTCCTGGTCCTAAAACAGACGAGGGGCTGGCGTCCCATTCTAGACCTACATGACCTGAACAAGTTCCTAAGGTCTCGTACCTTCAGAATGGTCATTCTGGCTCAGATCATTCCATCCTTGGAACGAGGCGTGTGGTTCTGTTCTCTGGACCTCCAGGACTCGTTCTTTCACGTCCCAATCCGTCCGTCTCACCATCGATTCCTCCGCTTCAGGGCAAAGGGATCCCTTTATGAGTTCCGGGTCATGCCCTTCGGCCTCTCTCCAGCTCCCAGGGTCTTCACCAAATGCATGGCACTGGTGACAGCATTCCTGCGATGCTGAAGGGTCCGGTTGTACCCTTACCTGGACGACTGGCTGAATGCAGCCCCCTCCAGGTTGGAGGTGGAGTGGTCCAGAGATCTGGCCCTCCAGGTCTGCTCTCAGATTGGCCTCCTCATCAACAAGGCCAAATCAGAACTCGTGCCAATGCAGGTGATTCAGTTCATCGGGGAAGAGCTCGACTCTCTTCGAGCCAGAGCCCGGCTTCCGGCGGACAGGGCTGAGGTTCTTTCCTCCTTTGCCTAGTCATTTCTGATTGGGCAATTGCGCCCTGCCCGGGACTTCCTGCACCTTCTGGGCCTCATGGCGGCCTGCACTAGCGTGGTCCGTTGGGCCCGCTGGCACATGTGTCCCCTACAGTGGGGGCTGGCCCGCCAGTGGTCACAGCACTCCGGTCCTCTGGACCAGCCAGATGTTGAACGTTCCGCACTGATGGCTCATTCCGGCTCATCTGCAGGAGGGTATCCTGTTTGTCCGCCCAGAGCCGACAGTCACTCAAACGACCGACGCGCCTCTGATGGGTTGGGGTGCCCATCTGGGGAGCTCAGAGCGCCACGGCCTCTGGTCCCCTCAGGAGTCTCAATGTCACATCGGCCTGCTGGAGCTTTGGCGGTCCGACTAGCCCTCACTGCCTTCCCTCCGTTTGTGCAGGGGTCAAGTGGTCCAGGTCCAGACGGACAACACCACGACCATGTACAGTACTACCTAAATCGCCAGGGCGGGACGCGCTCCTTGCCTCTGTGCAAGGAGGCTCTCTGCACTTGGTCTCTCTCGTGAGTAGACTGGAGGTGGATCTCTTAGCAATCCATGTGGCAGGAGCCTCCAACTCTCTGGTCGATGCCCTCAGCCAGATAGGCTCTGCATCTCACGAGTGGTCTCTCCTGCCGGAGGTAGTACAAGATCTATTCTCCTACTGGGGCACACCTCAGGTGGACCTGTTTGCCTCCAGGGAGAATGCAAAGCTGAAGCTGTTTCATGCCCGCCCTCCTCAGCAGGGCTCACTGCAGGGAGATGCCTTCTCGAGGCCATGGACCTCAGGCCTCTTCTACGCCTTCCCTCCATTTCCCTTGATCCACAAGGTGCTTCTCAAGGCGAAGAGGGATGAGGCGCAGATGATTCTGGTAGCCCCAGACTGGCCTCGCCAGCTCTGGTATCCAGATCTCCTCAGCCTCAGCTCCAGGCTCCCGAGGTGGCTTCCAGCCCGCCCGGACCTGATCTCAGTCAACAAGGGGAGGGTACTCCACCCAGACCTTCAATCCCTGCACTTGATGGCCAGGTTCCTGAGCGGCTAGAGTTCCAGGCCTTGGGTCTTTCCAACAAGGTCCTCAGCATTGTTGAGGCATCCCGTAACCAGAAAATGCTGTGCCTTCAAATGGAAGTGATTCTTCATTTGGTGTCAGGATAAGGGGTTGGATCCTTCCTCCTGTTCCTTGGCTAGCATACTGGAGTACCTGTGATCCCTTTCTCAGCTAGGGCTTGGTCAGCGACCCTTAAGGTGCACCTGGCAGCCATCTCTGCTTACCGGGCGTGGACTGGCAAGCAGTCAGTGGTGCAGGAGAAGGTGGTCAGGCACTTTTCCAAAGGCCTTGATCACATATCCCCTCTGGTGTGAGAACCTCCACCTCCGTGGGATCTACTGCTGCTACTGGCTAAGCTCATGGGCAAACCATCTGAACTGATGCACAGGTGTGATATCTCTCACCTGTCTTGGAAGACCGCCCTCTTGGTGGCTATCACGTCAGCCAGAAGCATGTGAGAGCTCCAGGCGCTTTCCATCGAGTCTCCTTATCTGGTCTTCCACAGGGACAAGGTTGTCCTGCGCTCCCACCCGAAATTCCTTCCGAAGGTGGTGTCGGAGTTTCACCTTAACCAGGTGTTGACTGTGCCGGTGTTCTGCCCCAGTCACACCTCGGAGGCCGAATATAGGCTCCATACTTTGGACCCTTGGTGAGCGCTCTCTTATTACAAGGAGTGGATGGCTGAAGTTCGGGGAGAGGTTCGCCAGCTGTTTGTCAGCTGTGCTGAAGCCGCACCTGGCAGACCTGCAGCTAAGCGGACGATAGGCAGGTGGGTCACCTCCTGCATAGATCTCTGTTACAGGTTGGCGGGCATGGAGCTTCCCAAAGGGATAAGAGCTCATTCTACCCACCATACCGCTGCATCGGCGGCTGCTTCCAGGGATGTCCCTATCCAGGAAATCTGTAGGGCTGCTACCTGTAAGTCAGCACACACCTTCACAGCACTACCACATCAACCTGAGTCCGGGATGCTGGTTTTGAGGCCTCTGTTCTCCAGTCCTTTTCCCTAAGTAGGGGGTGTGCGCCTTGCCTCCCTCCTCCCGGAGAACTGCTAGGAGTCTGCCAATAAGTGTGGATGAACAACATATCCATGTCCCTAACAATACAGGTTACTCACCTGTAACAGGAGTTCTAGGGTGGTATATGTTTCATCCACCATTTTCGACCTCCCGGCTTGACGTGCAACCTGGCTTCCAGAATGAATCTGGCATCATGGGGCAGAGCTGAGAGTTTTATCACCCGGGTGGGTGGGAGGAGCCAGCTTGAAGACCTTCAGACAAAATTTAAAGCGGCAAGGAAACTGCCAGTAAGTTTGGATGAAAAATATGTACCACTCCTAGAACTCCTGTTACAGATGAGTAACCTTTATTTACATTTGCCTCTTGTTCCCCATTTAAATCAGTGGGATTCAGCTCCCCTTCTTTTTAGTGGAGTGAACCTTTTCAGAAAACATATCAGTATTTCATTAAAGCATATTGTCCCCAGTATGCTAAATGCTGCTGTAGAGAACCCTGAACCTGAGTGCCACTCCTTGGGAATCTGTCAATAGTAGCTTCCATTACCTGCTGGTGGGTTGTTGCATATGTTACTACCCTCTGTAAAATAATGCTTTCTAATGTGTCCCCTATATTAAACATTCTTTAGTTTGAATGTCTGTCCTCTAGTTCTAATTGCATTCACCAGTTCAGATATCTATGTATACTCCACTTTGTCTATCTCCTTTATTATAAGATGGCAAGAAAAAATCTAGAAAATGTCACTGGCAGAGACATCACCTGACCATGCATTAAGTCTCTATAAATGCATGGTCAGGTGCTGAATCTCTTTTCCACCCCAGAAAATCTACTTAGAGACATTTTATAAGTGTTAAATGCCCCTTCAGGGATGCATTATAAATTTCAGTGCACTTCCCAGCAGTGTAAGGACATTCTGCCTCAACTCGTGCCCTTTTACACCCTTGGGCATGCATTAAAATCCTATAATCACACCCTGTCATAGCTTATTCCTACTTACTTGAAATGTGATCATATTCCATCCACTTCTGGCTCCACTGTTTGTTGTTACTGTTTATTTACCTACAGTAGCCCACTGAGATACAACGTCTTTTCTTGCAGCAGGGTCCAGTTTCTACCCATTTCCACATTTGCGTGGACTGGAGCACTGGAAGATTAACTGACTTGGTCAGGATCACACAGTGAGTATTTTGCCCTAGTGGGGTTTTGAAACTGCCATCTCCTGGGTCCCAAGCCAGTGCTCAACCACAAGGCCACACTTCCTCAAGGCAGAATAACGTAGCATGTCCAATCTCTCCTGTCGCTCCTGTCCCATGGAAACTGATCAGCTTGGTAATCTAGTGCTGGACCCTGTCAGTGTCTCTAGTGTCCTTCTGTGCTGCGGTGACATGCACACTGGCTGCAGCACGCCAGGTGTGATCTAACCAAGGCCTTGTTCAAGGGGTGGAAAGGACTAGGAGATTTGCTTACTTGAGAACTTCTAAGATTTAGCCTAATGTTTCATGTTTGTAATTGTCTTTTCAGCAAACAGAATACAATCCTCCGTAGTCTGGAACCTGTTTTGGTCCCTGCATGAATTACACAGCACTGCTTTTATAAATAGTCCCATATTAATGTGCATAATGCCCAGACTGTGGCAGTGTCTTAGAAAAAGTAGTGTAATTCGTAAGGGGAAGGAGATGACTTCATAAAGGTGTTGGTGGTGGTTGTAGGACTAATTAAAAACAAAAGGCGTTATAGAATCTGTTCTCAAATTTAGTAAAAAAAAAAAAAAAAAAAGTTACTTTTATGTGCTGCATGAATGAAAATTATAGTGCAAGGGTGATTTGATAATCATCATCAACATCACTTTATTTTTTAAAAAGCTCCTTCCAGAGCTCAGAGCGCCTTACAATTTAAAACATAAAATAGCATACACACACAGACACATATTCACAGCTTAGTACATAATTAAAATGTTTATAAAATCCATTGCAAATCATAAGTCTTATGAGCGACTGCCTAGTAGAGGCTTTCATTATTACAGGCCAGAAAAGGCCTGGGTAAATAAGTGGGTTTAAAGCTGTTTTGAAACTCTCTACAGTCTGGCTATCTCGTATCCGACGAGGTGGGGAATTCCACAGGGTCGGAGCCATAAAAGCAAAAGCTCTTCCTCCAGATGTCTTCAAATGGACCCTGGGAATCTCCAGCAGTCCCTCATCAGAGGATCGGAGTGGGCGGGAGGGGTACTAGCGGAGCAGGAGATCTTGCAGGTATTTAGGTCCCTGGTTGTGTAGGGCTTTGTAGGTCAGCAATGTGACCTTGAAGGTTATCCGCCACTGTAGTGGCAGCCAGTGCAGTTAATGCAGCACAGGTGTTATGTGCCTGGATGTAGGGGCTCCAGTTAACAACCTCGCTGTTGCGTTTCTGCACTAGCTGCAAGTGACGGATGTCAACTCCTGGTAGCCCTAGGTAGAGGCGTTACAGTAATCAAGGCGGGTGGTGACAAGGCGTGGACCAGAGTGGGGAGATTTTCAGTCGGAACCACGTGTTTCATCCTAGCTATATTCTTAAGATAATGAAAGGAAGATTTGACTCGGCCAGCACCTGAGCCTTCAAGGTCAGGCCCTCGTTAAAAATTACACCAAGGTTGCACACCTGATCTGAGACAATTTAGAGGTATCTCTCCCAGCTCTAAACCAGGGCTATCCACCAACGTCCTGGCCGACCCACGGTCTTGGTCCCACGACCATTACCTCTGTTTTTCTGAGTTTAGCCTCAGCCAACTGGTACTCATCCAGTCCTGAATCTCAGCCAGACAGCTGTTAAACACCGATACAGTAGTTTCCTCCTGGCCGGGCTCAAAAGACATGTACAGCTGAGAATCATCTACACAGCAGTGACAACTCAGACCATACCAGCTTATAATGTCTCCCAATGGTAGGATGTGTACTGCGAACAACATGGGGAACCTGAGCCCTGTGGCACCCGCAGGGGCAGTTTCATGGGGCGATGAATAAATCCCTGACACTACCCTCTGAGATCTGTCCTCGAGGAATGATCGAAACCAACTGAGGACTGCCCCCAGTCCACAGAAGAACTGCAGGCACTTGAGGAGTAACTCATGGTTCACAGTATCAAATGCTGCCGAGAGATCCAGGAGAACCAGAATGGTATGGGATCTCCGATGTTTGGCCATCAGGGGATCATTTAGTACCCTGACCAGGGCTGTTTCAGTGCTGTGCCTTTTCCTGAAACCTGACTGGAGAGGGTCATAGATGGATCTATTTAAAGTTTACCTTAAAGGAAAACTACACCCTCATAGCTTGTGAATTTTATTTGTTTCTATGTCAGCAGCCAACTCTTTCCATGTAGCTGTTGGGATACATGTGATTGCTTTAGTTTATTTTCAGTGTTAATAGTAGTCCTTGTAACTATCCGGGAGGGGAGGGTCTGCACTTTCTGGTTGTTGAAATCTCATTGCCCCTGACATGATGTGTCAGCACCCTTTAGATGCCACAGTATGTCTGCCTGCTTACTTTTGGTTTCAACAAAACAAGTTGCAGCAATGTGTGAAAAGCCACATTTACCTTCAGTTAGCTTTGCAGACTGTCTGAATTATGATGCAGGGGTTTTCCCTTTAAATTGCATTCAATTTGTGTTTCCAGAGAGTTTTTTTTTCGGGATATTTGTGCTTTCAGCTTAGAAATACATGGTATTTATATGGGTGATGTGACATCGTGTTCTCATATGTTAATGCAGCTGCCATGGACAATGAGATTTCAACAGCAAATAACATGGAGACCTCCAGGATAGTTACAGGGATTAGCACAAACAGTGAAAACAAACGAAAGCAAACACATATATTTTTTTTATTTTAGCTTTTGGTAACCGGGTAAGGCCCACGTGCCTGTTTTCAGGGGCAACCTGGGAGCATTGGGCAGTTAAGTGACTTGCTCAGAGTCACACAGTATGCAAGTGGAGGCTGTGAGAATTGAGCCAAGGTCTGGTCTGCGGGATGTACCAAGCTTGTTCACAGCTCGTTCCTCTAACCTCTAGGCTATACTGCCAGCCCATCCCCATTAGCTACAGGAAAAGAGTTGTCTGTTATCATGGAAACATCACAGTTGACACAATATTAGGGTGTAGTTTTCCTTTAATGAGCAGAGTGCTAGTACTTGCAGTATATTTATCTTCACTTATAGGAAATTTAAGATTGTCTCTTTTTATTTTTAAGCTTACATATTATTACCTTGCCCTCACGTGAGGTTCTTTATGCCATATTTAAAGTTCTGGTGTCCTTCTCAGGAGGGAGGATCGTAAATTTGGCTAAAGAGATGCCAACTGATCCCTTCCACTTCCTGTTTTCAGCCACCTTCCCTGCGCTGAGATATTTGGTGACATCTCAAGAATGGAAGTCGCGGTGTGCCCCATACCAGTCTATGGGGTTGTTTTGATATGCCTGTTTATAAAGGCGCAGTAGCTTTTACTGTACCTTAAACCCATCGCTCGACTAATAAGGACCTTTTTGGTTGGCGGTGGGTTTAGCATAGTAAAAGCTACGCGCCATTTATAAATCCGAAGCCTAAACAGACCTGTAGACTTGTGTGGGGTGTGCTCTTGCGCTGTCCCCTGTCTGATATCACTAAACATCCCACCACGCTCGTAAACTGGGAAGTGGAAGGATAAACTTAAAATTAAAACAATGAGAATCCCAATAATCTTGGTACTTTCCTTTAGTAATAAAAGACAAGATGTTAACCAAGGTGGTTGTCTTAGGCTGTTGTGTAGCTGTATCTAATTACTAAGACTTTCTTTGTTTTTCAGAGTGAATATATTGCGCCATGCGACTGTCGACGTGCATTCATCTCTGGCTTTGATGGTTCAGCAGGTAGAGTGATTGTGGCATTTCTTTTTTTTATTAGTTTTATAAAATAATCTTAAAACATGAGTATGTAACTTTACCAAGTAACGTGATCGTAGTAGTACACTTGTTACCATCTTACTGTGGTTCATAAATGCAGTACTGGTTATTAATAAATTATAATAATAAACTTTATTTTTATGGCACCTTTCCAAAACCAAAGCGCCTCACAGTTTAAAAACACATCAAATGACATATAATTAACTTAAATAAAACAATACACATTAAGTTAAAACAAATACATCAGTCACGAAAGTTTGGGTCCATAGATGGGTTTTAAGGCTTTTTTTAAATCCCTCCACGGTCGCACACTCACGTAACTGGCGGGTAGAGAATTCCAAAGGGATGGGGCCGCATGCATAATCTTGGGCCCAGGCGATTTTAAACACACTCTTGGGATCTCTAGCAACCCCGCGCCAGCTGGGAAAAGCAATCGCCCAGGGCGGTAGGGGACCAGAAGCTCTTTCAGGTACTCGGGGCCCTGTGTGCGTAGGGCTTTATAAGTCAGAAAACAGACTTTAAAGGCTATTTCACATAGCTTTAACATTGGGGTAAAATGCACGTCTCTAAGATCTAGCATTTGTAACTTGCTGGTTAAAGAACTTCACCCTGTTACCCCATCAACTTCAGAACAGCATGCAGGGTTTTAAATAATTGAGTAGCAGTTTTTTTCTTAGGACAATACTAACTATACAGAAAGTATTTATACAGGTGTTCTAGAAGCGTTATGTTAGTTAAACACAGTGAGGCAAGTGCTATGCATTTTCACAATGTTTTAGAACTTTCATGAGCAAAACGCTAATCAAATTTTAGAGTTAAATAAAACCCTGGCATGGAACATAACTGCATGATATGCCTTCCTATAACTACATATGTTGCATAATCTTGTCATATTTCATTCTGTTCATGAATGCTGTGCAGCAGTGCTGCGCACACCCCCTGTGTCATTCACTTACAGGTGCACTAGTGTCCTGTGCACTGGATCCCTGGCAGGCCGCAGGGTGCCATGCCAGGGGTGGGATGGGGGCGTGTCAGGGTGGTGCCCATGGCAGCGTGTATGCACAAAGACACTTGCATGCTGTGCTGGCATAAGACATCTGTGCAAGGGTGGACCCTGCTGTAACCATCTTGCGCTGTAATGCACCCCTCCCATCGGACACCAGCCAGCATCACCGCATCGGGACCCTGCCACACTGTTGCCCCAGCCCACTGTGTGCTTGGATGGGCCGTGGGTCGCCATTCGGGC
Organism: Neoceratodus forsteri; assembly: GCA_016271365.2. Taxonomy (NCBI): domain Eukaryota; kingdom Metazoa; phylum Chordata; order Ceratodontiformes; family Ceratodontidae; genus Neoceratodus; species Neoceratodus forsteri. The sequence continues at coordinate 1,000,458,599 of CM028135.1, forward strand.
AAACGCCTGGTGTTTGACCTTTGTGGGTATGTTCCCTCCTAGTAGCCTATGCCCAGGCGTGGAAGGGATCCACTTTGGGACCCAGGACGGGCATACCATTGGATGTCCCCTGCATCCCGCACTCCAGACCCACAGTGCCATGTTCATCAGCTGCTTGGCTGTGCGCCGGGGGCAGGTCTGGTGGCCCAGATTCATGAATGCCGGCCTGTGTACGGACATCCCTGGGTGTGAAGCGGCATGGGCGCTCTACACGTGATTCACGGTTAGTTGGTGAATCACCCCCATTGTGATGAAATATGTCGGCCCTGTCACTTCGATGTCCACTGGGACTTACCTGCCAGTCAGTACCCCCAGGGCTTGCCCCCCACCTCTGGCGGGTTGACAGGGTCCCCCAGTCCTCGTTACGAACCGGATCCAGTATTCCTGACTTGTGAGCCCAGCTAGTTGCGTGCAGGACCTGTGGGTGTTGGAGCGCCATCCTGCCGCCAGTTGTGTTTTTCCTGTTCCCTCCTGGTGATGTGGCATGCAGTGTTGCCATGACATGCACTAAAGCATGCGACATTTGCCCTGCCTCTCCGCCTTTCTAGGCAGTCCGGGTGCCTTTCCCCAGCTGCCACTAGGAGCCAGGCAGACACTAGGCTCTGCAACCCCCTCCACCCCGGAGAGGCAGTCTTTGGATGCTTGATCCCCCCGGCCTTTCCTTGACATCCCAAGCTCACTTCTGAACTTGGGTTGCCGGCATCCTGGCGGTAGCACTATCATGCGCCATGGGCCGGTAGGTTGATGTTTTTACAATCATGTATTATGCTGCTGTTCTTCCTCTTTACCTCTGCGGGGTTCTACCTAGAAAAGAGCTTCGTCTCAGTGCACCTTTCCTGGTAACCAGCTTTCAAATAAATCAATAAACATGCTTTACAATATGCAATGAAAGTGTAAAATTAGAGTAAAAAATGAATTGAGTTGTAAGGCAAGGAAAACATAAGTAAGAGTTTAATTGAGATTTAAAGAGACTGAGCGTAGCAAGCAAATGGATATGAGCAGGAAGGTTAGTTCAGACTGCAGGTAGGCAGAGGAAAAAGATCTACAACCAACAGTGGAAAGATTCATTGTAGAAAACTTACTGAGCTGTAGTTTGAGCCCTTTAAAGCCATACCAAGAATTACCTTATTCTTTTTCAGGTACTGCCATTATAACAGAACAACATGCTGCGATGTGGACAGATGGACGCTATTTCTTGGCTGCAGCCCAGCAAATGGATAAGAACTGGACACTCATGAAAATGGGTGAGTTGTCCCCTTGAAGTTAAATCAGCAGGGCTGATGGTATTATGGTAGACACTTAACATAACCAAAGCTGAAATAATTTCACTTGCATTGGTGTCCAAGGAGATGCTTTTTTGGATCCATAAACAATTTCTGGAGGTTGTTACTATTAATAAGTCTGGCTAGTAAAGGTTTTAGTTGGTTTGATGGTTTTTCAAGATGATCACTTAGTCTGAGAGCAGTGAATATATTGATCCTTTGATTTTTCTTACTATTTTATTTGGTGTACTAAGTGACATTTTATAAAATGTTTTCCTTCCACAGGCGTAAATGTGTTAAGAAACAAAAGTGGGGTCCTTCCGTGGCTGTTGGGACTGATGCTGGTGGAGGTGACACAACAAAGTCATGGGAAAGGATGACACCAAGACCTTAACGTGAAACTGAACAGAAAAACACATTTATTGGAGCCCTTTTTGCCTTTTTAAGTATTCCAGGAAGAGCGTTTGCAGGAACGCGATCTGCAATATACAAATATATTTTAGGGTTTTAAGTAGCTGGCATCACATTTTGCTAGACAAACCACTAGCTTGAGCAATTAGAAATTAATTTTGTGATTTGTATCGCAGAAAAATGTATGTCATTTACTTCTGTTTTTTTCTAAGTAAAACTTTCTCCCACCCATCTGAGCCCCACCACCCTCCTCACCCAGTCCTTCTGAGTTCTGTTTGGTTCCTCACTAATATTTTACCTTAAATTTATTTTTAAAAACCATTCAGGGCTTCAAGAAGCTTCTCATCTCTCAGTCTCACTCTCCAGGCCCAAATGTTGGTACACTCTCACTTGTGCTTTGTTCTGTAATGTGCAGTATGTTAGTGGAAACATAGACTGAGTCGGCAAAAAAAGAGCTGACGTTTTAAACCTTAGTGCTCATTACCGTGCCCATCACAGTTTTAACCAATTTCCTCATCTTTTTAAAAAAACAGTAAACAAACTTTCTTCTTTTTTTGAGACAGCAGCCCTAAAAAAAAAAAAACAAGGTTTAGGTGTCCCTTAATCCCTTAACTCTGTCCCAGCTATGTTTGGAACCATTAATGTTTTTTGTGCCCTCCACCACTGCTGGCAGACGGTTTCACAGCTCAACCACTCTCTGTAAGATACAACTTTCCCACGTCCCTCGTGTACCCACCCCCACCAACTTTCACTCATGTCCCCGTGTTTTTGACTTGCTATTCCTGCTGAATAGTACGTCACAGTTTAGCCTGGTCATTCCTTTCAGGAACTGGAAGGTCTCTGTCATATCACCTCTCTTCCTTCTGGCCTTCAGCGAGTACATGTCGGTGCCTTAAGCCGATCATCATGGAATCTGCCCTGTTGGCCCCGAATCATTTTGGTTACCCTGGGCTGCACTGTCTCTAGCCTGTCATTGTCTTTTCTTAGGTGGAGATTCCAGAACGGCATATTATTCCAGGTGGGATCTCACCAGTGGTTTATAGAGAGGTAGTATTACTTCCTTCCTCTGCTATAAAAACACTGCCCAATACACCCCAACATCCTGGTTGCTTTGTAGGTTTTGTTGCATTTAGAGGTTTGATTTATGACTCCCCCTGGTTGCTTCCCTCAGAAGCAGTGCCCAGCTGGACCTCTTACATCCACTATTCCATCCTGGGATTCTTGTTCCCTGTGTGCAACACATTGAACCTTTGGGCATTGAATTTCAGCTGCCAAACCTTGGGCCACCTCTTCAACCTATGTAGGTCCTTCTGCAGCTCCTTATACGCTTCTCAGTGTCCACCCCTCCACAGAGCTTTGTGCCATCTTGGAAGAGACACACCTTGTCCTGTATTTGTTCTCCTTTGTCACTGATGAACATTTTGAAAAGGACTGGAACCAGAACTGACTCCCAACTTGGCTCCATTTACCACCATCCTCTGCTGTCTCCCTCCAACGAACTACCCACCCAGCTACCTAGGTCCTTCACTGCACTGAGATTCTTTCAGCAACCTTCTATGTGGCCCTAAGTCAAATGCCTTGCTAAAGTCAAAATAGAGTAAATCCTGCCCTTTATCCACTGCCTTAGTTACCCAGACAAAGAATACTGTCTGCCACAAACCCATGCTCTTTACTATCCTTGAACCCGTTTCTCTTCAGGTAGCCCACTAGGTCCTCCTTGATTAGTGTCTCCATCAGTTTACCCACAATGGAGGTAAGACTAGCAGCCTTTAGTTACCCGGTTGCTTCCTGACTTTTTCCTTATGGAGCAAAACTATGTCCACTACCCTCCGATTTTTGGAGCCACCCCCATCTGTATTGAGCTGTTGCGTAGCCCTGCCAAGGGTTCAGTCAGTTTCGATGCCAGTTCCGTCAGCACCATTGGGTGCATCCATTCTGTCCCCAGAGCTGAATTTCTTATTTTAGCTGGTATCAGATCCCCTCTGGGGTACCTTCTGGGGGGAAGCTCCCAGTAAACCTGTTTTTCTGTTTAATTTCTTGATAAGGACTTGGTATCTTAATTTCACATTACTGTGGAGTGCCTCCTGCACTAGTGCCTGTCCTTGTAGCCCTGAGAGGATGTAGTTTCTGTTTCTATAGATGATTTACCATGTTGAGGTTTGAACACAACTTGGTTCCTTTGAGCCCCATGGCTAGTTTGTTTTCCTGTTAAATCTGGTAGTTATAATGACCAAAACAACCTGTATCTTTTGTTCAGGAATAATGTTGAGGTCAAAAACTCCACAAATGATCTTGTGCAAGACAATAATAATATAAGTCACACACATACCTATTGGGTATTGGACACACTTTGTGGTCTTGTGCACAAACACCTGAGGCATGACATTATCCCAGCACAACACACACCTCTGTCATGCATTACTGCTCAAATGTCTTTATTCAGTCATCTTTATTTTACCAGGTGAAACACCACTGAAACACTCATTTGCAAGGTGAAAGGTGATGTTTCACACATCATGTATGACAAATACCAATTAGAATAGGTAAGCAAACAATAAATAATAGAAAACACTGTTCCAAGAGATAAATCATCTAGCCAAGAACAGCCATCCCTCCAGCATAAGACTAAAACAGACTGATAACAAGTGCAGATGTATAGGTGGCACAGGTGATCTTGAAAGTTTACATGGAACTTCTAGTGAGTCAAGCTAGAGAATATTGGTAGGAGCAGAATTCCAAAACCTTGGGCCATAATTGGCGAATTCATGGTCACCAGAGGTGGAATGACATTTGGAAGTGGCTAGTAGGGCTAGTTATTGGGATCTTAAGGAATAATTGTAGAGAGGAGCTAGGAGAAATGCCAGAGATGTTGGAGACCAACAACACTGCACTTTATAAGTAATAGATCCTTAGGTATATTCATTGAGGGGTGTGGGGGGGGGTGGAGATGGCCAAGACAAGCATACAGAGTGAAATGGTGAAGTCATCAGTTCAAGGCCAGGGCAATGTGACCTACATTATTGTAGGTAACATTCCACCTTCTAAGTTTAAAGGGACACTGTCAGCCGTTGGGGCCAATTTTTGAAAGGCTGACAGTGAAGGTGACAGTTGCAAGGTTCAGTAATATAAAATGTATACGTATCACCATAGTTGCCTGGAAGAGCCCCACATGTACTATTTTGGTAATACTAGCATTTTGGACGTTGAATGGTCCGCCTGTAATATATGCTCCACGTGTCTGTGAGCTGCAGTGGTGTGGGAGCAAGGAAAAACTCGTTCATGAATTAGGTATGGTTTTGGGGTTGTTCCTTTAAAAATGGTCATCCATTACTTGCTGCAGCGGAGATGAGTCTCATCTAAAGCAGAGCGTGGAACCTGTTTAATTTTGTATTAGAAAAATCTAAGCCTTGATTCTGCGCATGTGCATTACCAACGGTAATAAGATAGAGAGATTGTTAATATGAAGAGAGGTGAGAAGTGGTCCAAAAAGATGCAAGCACGGAAACAAAAGACTAAACTAAATTTTAAGATGTCTAACCACACAGGTTTTGACATAATTCTCATAAAGATTAGCTTTTCCAAGAAACCACTACATGGCCGGAAGTGTTTTCTTTAGTTGCAGTCAGTGTAGTGTTCACACAGTGCTCTGCCCCCAAAGTTGTTAGCAGTCCACCATGGGCATGCATTAAGTATTCCACACTGGTTTACTTTGCCCAGATGCTTGTCATGTGCCAGTGTCAGCGATATTGTTGAGGCCCAGATACACTACATCTGTAGTCCTGTCCTTGTCCACTTCCTGGGTCACTCCCTCAGAGAAGGTGATCAGGTTGGTTTGGCATGATCTTCCCCTCGTAAAGCCATACTAAGAGAGGTGCAAGAACCTTGGACTCTATCATTGTGGCCTTTAAAATGACCTTGACCTTGCCTTACACAGGTGTCTGCTTTATGACCTGTAGTTGTCTGAGTCCAACCTTGCCCCATTCTTGAAGATGAGGACCACATTGGCCACTTTGAAGTCCTCCTGCATTAAATGAGTCTAGACCGACTTGTGAAAGATTACTGAACGCAGGCCTACCAACTCTTCCTGTAGCTCCACTATGATCCAGGGCGAATCCCATCTGCCCCTTGGGTCAGATTTGGCTTGATCCATCACCAGGCAGTCAGCCACCAAGGCGGGTTCAATGTCCATAGGCTGCATTAAGGCCATGCCATGGATTCTCCCAATAACTACCCTTCCTACCCCTGAGGCCCTTTGCTGAACACCGAAGCAAAATATCCATTCAGCATCTGAGCCATCGCTCTTTGCCATCTCCGGTTCCCCTTCCCCAGCTCTCAAGGACACAATCCCCTCTTTCACCTTCCTCCTTTGTTTACATACTGCAAGAAGGCTTTGATGTTGTCAACAGTTCCTACCATTATCTTGGCTTACGACCCCTCCTCTGTTTTCTTCATTCTAATCTTGCAGTTCCTCACTACTGCCTTGTACTCCTCGCTGGCCTGGAGGCAACCATTTTCTTTCCAGTGGTCACAGAATGTCAGTTGCTTTAGGTCCCTGATAAGCCATGGGGCAGCATCTTGGCACTTTTTCCCTTATTGCTTTCAGGGACACAGACCTCAGTGGCTGCTTTGTGCACTTTCTTTAACGAACCCCATATGTAGTGTGCATTTCAAGCTTCATGCAGCTTCTCCAGACCCTTTTACAAAATGTCCTTCATCTCGGCAAAGTCTGCCATTTTGAAGTTCCAGTTCCTAGTGGCAGAGGTCCCGGCTAGTCTTCCCTGTCACCAAGGAGGATACCTCGTTTTTGGTCACTGCCTTCCACTGGTGCTTGATGTTCATACTGGATGCCCATCCCTGCTCATAAAAACATTTTCAATGGTGGTCTCAAGCCTAATGTTGGACATGCTTCTCCAGTAGGTAATGCTTGAACGTGGATAGTAATAAAACCTCAACCCTGCCATTGGCCCTCTCAAGATGCCAGTCAGTGCCTGGGATATTGAAGCCTCCCAGGATCACTGCTGCATATGATTCATGTGCTCTTGTGATGTCTTGGCTGACCACTGAGTATCACGCTTTCCTGAGTTGCTTGAGGGCCTATTGCATAAGCCCTGGCTGAGTCTTTTGGCGCCCCCCCTTCCAATCTTTCCCTAGTTTGACCCAGATTCTGCACACCCAATCACTTGTTTTGATATGCTGGATTGAAAAGCAGCACATTTATCTTGTGAGCATAAGGCAGCTGAGTCATTTCTTAAGTTATCGTTTAAAATCCTTTTTTTTTTTTTTTTTTAACAGGATTGAAGGACACTGCTACTCAGGAAGACTGGCTGGTAAAGGTACTTCCAGAAAGGTCAAAGGTTGGAGTAGATCCATTCCTTATTCCAGCTGGTTAGTATATTTACTGAAATTTAAGTAGATAGCAAAAAATCTGGTATAAAGTTTAAGACTATATAATTTGTTTGGAAAATGTTTTGAAATGTTGATGCACATATGGAGGATGATGTACGTATACATCATTAAGAGAGTGTGTGGTCAAAGAGAAGAATATAGAATCTGGAGATTCCACTGCAAAAAATAACTGGTTTTAGCTGCGTTATGCCTGGGAAATAAAAGTTGTCTGTTATGCGGTTAGGTCTGTATTTTTAAAGGAAAACGGCACATACGGTTGTTATCTTGCCATGTGATATAAAACACCAAGATTAAAGCAGCAGTACTACCTAATCAGGAAGTGATCGGTTTCCAGTTGTTGTAGATCTGCAGAAAATATTGCGGCTGCCCCGGCTGCCTGTCATTTACTGCTGCTGTCAGCATGGCGGGTAGCAGAAATGTCAACAAAAACAAAGGGAAACCGAGCAAATTACAGGGTAAAAGTATAATGCCGGCAGGAAAGTTTACAAGGGAAATGCTCAACAGAGCACAGGGAAAATGCACTGTCGAAAAAGCGCAGATTTTTTTTCCTTTACATAGTACTGCTGCTTTAAGGGTTTTTGCCATAAATTAAATTTTTTTTTATCTGTTAGTTTGTAAAATCCAGTAAATAGAACACTGCCATAACTTTCTGTAGTCAGGGACTGCTGTGGCTGTCCTGTGAACAGAAGTGGGCTTCCTGTTCACTTAGTATGACAATTTGTGCTGTTGACCAATGGTAGAGGTTGGCAGCATGAAATCAGCATATTGAGTACACTGGAAGCTGGCTTCTATTTGTGGGATGACCGTGACCCTCCTTAGCTATAGGATGTTACAACGCAGTTCTGTTTACTGAATTTTATAAACTAATGGGTAGATTAAAAAAAAAAATCATTTATGGATAAAACCCCTTATTGGGTTTTTTCACATCACCATGCATTATAATGGCCATGTATGCCATTTTACTTTAAGTAGCAAAAATTCAGTTCTGACAGCCAGCCATACTGCAGTTTCTTCAGTGACAGGTTGTGTGTTATTGTGGTATGAACAACGCTATTCTGGTCAGTAGATGTCTCTGTGGAAGTTATGTAATCTGTGCTTCCTTTCTGTTTTATTCCTGCTCCCCTCGCCCCCAGCAGCATTAGGCCTTCTGTTAGGGAGAGGTAGTAGCCTGGACAGTGGAGCTTCTCTGGGGCAACAGGACACCAGTAGTGAGTGTTCGCGAGAGTGGATTGGTTGCAGCCTTCCCACCCCCAGAAGATTGCAAGGCATCAGGGGTGACTGCCTCCAGAATTCTAGCTAAGGTGTAATGGAGGACCAGAGTGTGTTTTATTTAAATTAAATGGAGGAGGAAATATAAATAGAACTCCTCTATAATTAGGACAGTTGGTGATTAAGGAACATGGATGAACAGAACCTTCAGATATGCACAGAAAATAAAGGGGTAAGTAAAGTAAATGAAGGAAAGAACCTAGTCTTTATTTTGAAACTCCCTACCCTTTTTTATATCTGTAACCACCCCCAAAAAAAATGTGCTGCTGAAGAGCCCTTACAGTTTTTGGTTAGATACTGGTCTAGGAAAACCCTCCTGGAAAGGGACTGGGTGGAAATGAAAAGTTTGCTTTGAGCCTGTTCTGGGCTACTCTGAAAGACAGAAGCACAGGGGCTTTCCTGGTTTAGTAGCTGTGCTGTGCGCTGTGTATTATGGTGAGAGCACGATTACTGCAGTAAAGCCCTGAGTATATCAGAGCTTTTTTTGCAGGAAAGGTGTGTCATAATGAAAGTAAAACCTACATTAAAACTGTTTTTTAGGCATGGCCATTAAAGTGTGCTACAAGCAAACAAAAACAAAACAAAAAAAAAAGTGGAAAATAAAACAAAGGAGCCCTAGAGGCTCCACTCACATAAAGGGCTCCATTTTCTGTTTTAATTGAACCTATCACACTGCAGCAAGGAATTCGGAGTCCTTTTTCAGTTTCATAAGACAAGGAGCAAAGTTTAGTTCTGAAAACAAAAATGCGATACGTGAAGTGTTACCCATATGAATGAAGACAGGACACAAAGTTTTCATTTATTTTACTACTACTACTACAAACTGTAAAAGATTTAAGGAAAACCTGCTCATCTTCATGATCAGGCCTGCCCCAGACCTTTGAAAGTTTTGTGCAGACATTTGAAAATACATTTTGTGCTGCAGCAACTCCACCGAGCATTTCCTACAGGATGATCCCAAAGTACATGGGGTGCGTACTTGCGTATGCCTGTGTAGGCAACCTTGTTTACGTTCTTGGTTCCCTGATGACATGGCTAACAAGCCAGACAGCCATATATTTTGTCTTAAAATCAAATGACACTGACTGTGGTCCTGATACAACTCCTTACTTCTAGGGATTCTGGGAAGAAGAGTGAAGGAGCCTGTGTAAGGTTTCAATTAATATATTTTTTTTTGTATTTGAACACTATATAAAGACATAGATGTTAACACAATGATAAATATAGATTATGGTATAGGGTATACCTAAAGTGGTACAGTACTGCATGTATAATTGTGTAAGACTCTGTAGCTATATCATGTGACCTTGAGGGAGGGGTTTTAAAGGTCCTGAGTTGGGATAGCCAGTACATCATATTCTGATAGATAGATATTTTATTTACAAAGCACCCATTTCCGTAGACTCTGGGCGCTGCACAAACAGTTCAATAACAAAATATGTAAAGGCAGCAGTTTAGACACAAACTAAAATTCTATCCATCCCATTAAAACCAATCAGTCATTAAAAGCCTGCTGGAACAGGTAAGTTTTTAATGCTTTCTTAAAGGCTTCTAGCAAGGAGAGGCGCCTCCCTCAAATAATCAGGCAAGGAGTTCCATGGGTAGGCGCGGCCACAGAAGCGCCCTATCTCAGAATGCTGCAGTCTCACTCTGGGAACTCCAAGGAAGGCCCCCCGCAGAACAGAGTGCCGGGTGACGGTGGGGACAAGAAGATCTGGCAGATAGCGAGAGAAACTGTGTGTGTGTGTGTGTGTGTGTGTGTGTGTGTGTGTGTGTGTGTGTGTGTGAGGACAGAGACTCCAAATGCAGATTGGAGGTTTTAGCCAGCAGAAGAGAAGCTGAGGGTGAGGAGGGGACTCGAGTTACCTATGTTATTTCAGGTTTCACCAGGAAAGACATAGTGAGCTCTGAGCTAACAACTTGTTTCTAGATGCATCCTGGGTATAGGGGAATGTGGAAAAAATCATAGAAAATACAGTATATCAAGAAGCATAATCAAAAATTGAAGACTTAATCAAAATATTATATCTACAGGTAATGAGGGAAATAATTTTCAGGGCCGAACTAGTGGGGGATTGAAGAAGACAGTCATGGACAGTTACAGGAAGGATAAGAAAAGTCCTATGGGAGAGATTTTAAGGAGAAAACTGAAGCAGCAGAGCAGTTTGCCAAGGGAGGGGAGAACCAAAAATTAGGAGAGCAGTATTAGAAAGCAGACTGACCAACAGTAGATTTTCTAGAAGGACAAGTGAGGGAATGAGACATATTGTTACGTAGAGGGTATGAGGAAGCTGAGGGAAAAGATAAAAGGGATGCAAGGTAGGAGGGAAGGGAACCAAACCAAACCAGAATTTAGATATAAACAAGGTTGCCTACACAAGCATACGCAAGTACGCACCCCATTTACTTTGGGATCAATGGGAAAGGCCCCTGGCATCAAGAAAGGGAAGTGAAGAGTGAGCAATGGTGGGTACGAGGGGAACAATCTAAAGAAACAGGACAAAATGAGTGAAATAACCTGGAAAGAGAGGGTTTGGGAGCTCCTCTATAGACTGTCACAATAATCAAAAATAGGGAGAATTCTCTTTAAAACAGTCTCATGGTGAATAGGAAGCAGGATACTCACTTTATTATTACAGATCGGGGGTGATTTTCAGAGCCAGTCCAAACTGGTACAGCACACCCCAAAGTGGATTGTTTGGGATTTTCTTTTTACCCTTGGATTTTTTTATCCGATTTCTGATGCAGGGTGGTAGCAACATTCAGTCTCTGATGTTCAGCTTGTGCCTTTAAGTGAGTTTTTAGCATCTGTTCCCCATGTACCTTCCTTACTAAAAGATTGGGCAAATTTTGCACCTGATCACGGCTGCCTTCGGTGATTGATGCAAGGCCACATTTATAACATGGGTCCAGCATGGTGGCAATCCCCAAATCTGGAGAATGCTAGAAAATGGATGTTGCAGTCCAACACATGGAGCATGTGTTCCATCAAGGCACAAGTTCCAGAATCACCACCTGCCTCCAGCATCTGCTGTACATTTAACAGAGTCTGCCTCAGCACCCATAAAAGTGATATGGCCTGACTGATACAGGTAGCGTCCCAACTTACTGCCAGTGTTGCATGTTCAGATGATCAGGCCATCTACTAGTCTGCTATCCACTAGTCTGCACTGGTCTGTTGAGAGAGACTGGGATACTTCGACACTGTCACAAGCTTGTATGTAGAAGCAGATTCTCTGGAATGGCTTTATACTGTTCATACACACAATCAATCATATACAGTGTCGAGTTCCGTCTTGTCTTGACTGCCAACTTCATGTGGTGCTCAGGCTGTTTGTTCTGTATCTGTTATAAGAAATTACAGGCTACAGACAAAAAGTAATGAAGAAAAAAAAACTGAAAAATGTAAGGCAAATCTCCTGCTCAGTCAAAAACTACAGCCCTGTCAGGGCTGGCTTGCTGCCTGCCTACACCTCTCTTCCCCCACAGCAGTGCTTCCATATAAGCAAAATACAGTATTTCAGTTTGAATAATCTTCAGAGACTGACCCCCAAAAAAAAACCTAGATAAAAGGCACACTACAGCAATATGTGAGTGATCTGGAGTCATAAAGCTTGGTTTTAAATATTTAGAAGGCTTTTTTGCTTGAACAAGCACAAGGACGGACTTCTCTCTTACTCTTTCTTCATATGACTGCAGTGAACACAGCCTCCTCATGGCATACAGCTCCTTTCAGTACCGTGTGACCTGCAGTCCTGTGCTGCATTGCAAAATTCACAAGAGGAGTCCGTTTCGCCGATTAAGTTATCAATTCGCTGCTTCACGAAATTGGCCTCGTATTGCGAATTGGCATCTCATAAAGCGGATTAATTTTGCGAAGTGGACAACATTTGTAAATGAATTCACAAAGCAATTTTTTTCCCCACTCTGTACACTACTGTACATAAGTTGCCTAGGATTGAGGATGACTGAGTGCAGTTAGTGGTGTCGTCGAGGCATAGGTCAGGAAGCACAGGAAAACCAGGAGCAGTTATAAAATTTGCAAGCATCGTTTTATCATTATCAATAACAATAGACTAAAAAAAAATTGTTCAGTGTAAAAGTCTTTCCCTGGGAACTCGTTAAGAGACAGCCTGTTTCTCACAAAATGTTCTTGTCAGTTTCTTACGGTGCAAGCTTGCAAATAGAACTATGTCCCAAGCTGGCCCCCTGCTGACAGCCCTGCAAAAGAGTTTGCAAACAAGCCTGAGAGGAGCTCAAACTGGGTCTCAGGTTAACCCCCTAAATTCCAAATAGCTTTTTGCAATCATTTCAACAGTATAATTATATACATTTCCAAACCAATGAATCCCAGTTTCACATAAAGATTCACATACTTTTTTATAACCGCAGATATGCAAAAGGGGGAAAAAAAGACAAACAGCAAGTGAAGGCAAAGAGATAGTGAGATGCGGAGAATTGCGAGACTGTTACAGTGATCAGTTCCTAGGTCTCACGAGAACATTTGGTTGTACAACCAGACAGACAAGAGACAGAAAAATGAGAGGATAGAACAGAGCCTTGCATTTAACTCCTTCTGCATAACAAATGGGACAGGGCCTTATTCGACCCTGTCACAAGTTGGATTCAAAACCTAGAGTTATATTTTATAATATTGGGCATTAAAGCAAGTCACTAACCCTACAATACTTACATACAAACATGCAAATCTGCCAGCAGAAACAGGCCTTATGGTCTATCAAGTTAATCTGCTCGAATGCTTAGCTAGCACCCTTATATTGCAGCTGCCCCTCCTCTCCCCTTTCACCCTTACCCCCCACACCCTGTTCCATGCCCTTTTAAAACTGCCCACTGTGCTACAGGATACCACTTCCTTGGGTAGAGTGTTCCATTTCTCCACCACCCTCTCTGTGAAAAAATGCCTCCTCATCTCTCTCCGATATCTTCCACCCTCCAACCTGAGACCATGCCCTCTGGTGTCCCTTTCTCTCCTCAGCTTAACCCTTGCTGTGCTGCAGACTGATGCATCAGTCCAGAAATCCTACGTTTTAATTCTGTTGGCAGCCTAAGGGTTAAATATCCCTTCTGTGACCATTTTGTTAATCCCTTCAAATATTTGAAGGTCTCAATCATATCCCCCAGATCCCTCCTCTCCTCCAGGGTGTACATATTCAGCTCAGTCAGCCTGTCCTCAGGATTTGCCCTCCAGTCCCTGGATCATCTTAGTTGCCCTCACTGCCCCCAGCAATCTGATATCCTTCTTCAGAAGGGATACCAGAACTGGACTCCGTACTATAAATGTGGCCTGACTGATGACCTGTACAGCGGCAGGATCACATCCTTATTTCTGGATGAGATTCCTCTCACAGTACACCCCAGCATCTTGTTGGCCTTAGCTGCCACCTTCCTGAACTGAGCTGAGTTGTTCATGTTGCCCTTTATGATCACTCCTAGGTCCGTCTCCTCCTCTGTGACCTCTGTCTGAACCCCTTCCAACTGGTAGCTCCTCCCTGGGTTCCTTGCTCGTTGGACTTGGTGTTCCACCCGTGGATGGAGATCTCGGATATGGAGGTGGATCCTGTCAGATGCTCAGACCACCATGCCTGGAGGTTTAGTTTTGCCACCCCCCGAACTGGGTCTGTCCAGGAAATGGTACAGTACCGTCCTTTAAGACAGGTAACACCTGAGGCCTTATGATGGTACTGGACCTTTTGGGTATTCCATTAGATAGCAGTGACCCAGGATCTCCAGTGCTGGCCTATAATAGGGCAGTAGCTGAGGCCCTGGATGCCATCACTCCAGTTCGTGCTCGCCCTCTGACCTCACGCCCTGGTGCCCCATGGTTTGATGGGTCACTAAGGAAATTGAAAAAGCAGGGGCGAAGGTTGGAGAGACATTGGTGGAAAACTCGCCTGGAGATGGACAGACTTAGGTTGCTGGACCACTATAAGGTTTACCAATCAGCAATTTCCCATAAGAAGTCAGAATTCCTGTCTAGGGAAATTGCTACAATGAGAAGCAGACCAGCCCAGCTCTTCCAGACCATGGAAAGACTGTGCAATCCAGTCTGTCTAGGGGCTGGAGGAGCGTTGTTACAGGAAGGGTGTGAGGAGTTTGCTCAGTTTTTCACTGATAAGGTGTCCACCATCAGGACAGAGATCAGCCAATGTTTCCCCGTGGGTTTTTGTGGTGGCCTGCCAAGTGATACTAACACCCAGCTAACCTAGTCTGCCATCAGCCAGTCGGTAGTCATGGATATAGTGAGGATCATCCAGACTGTGCGAACAACTTGCTGTAGTTTGGACCCAGGTCCAACATGCCTTCTTGTAGGGTGTGTTGAGGTTATTAGCCCAGTCCTAGCTCGGATAGTCTGGGCCTCCTTGGAAAGAAGGATCTTTCCAGATCCCTTAAAGGAAGCAGTGGTTAGGCCACTGCTGAAAAAGCCCTCCCTGGACCCAGACTGCCGTGCCAACTACAGACCAGTCTCTAACCTACCTTTTATAAGGAAGGTTATTGAGAAGATGGTCGCTTTGCAGCTGGAAGATCATTTATCTACCCATAATATCTATGACCCTCTCCTGTCTGGCTTCAAGAAAAAGCGTAGTACCGAGACTGCCCTGGTTCGAGTACTTGATGACCTTCTAGCGGCGAGAGATTGGAAAGCTCGTTCCATCTTGGTTCTCCTTGTTCTCTCAGCAGCTTTTGACACTGTGGACCATGGGGTACTGCTGGAATGCCTGCAGTTCTTTTGTGGACTGGGAGGAATAGTCCTCAATTGGTTTCGATCATTCCTTGAGGGCAGACTACAGAGGGTGGTATCAGGAATTTATTCCTCGTCCCCTCAAAGTCTACTCTGTGGGGTGCCACAGGGTCCTGTGCTTCCCCCATGTTGTTCGCAGTGTACATGCTACCACTGGGGGACATTATTAGGTGGTACGGGTTGAGTTTTCACTGCTACACAGATGATTCTCAACTGTACATGTCCTTTGTACCTGGCCAGGAATATGGTACTGTTTTGATGTTTAACAACTGCCTACTGGAGATACAGAACTGGATAAGTGCCAGCTGGCTGAGGTTAAATCCGGAGAAAACCGAGGTGTTGGTTGTAGAACTGGATCTGAGGATGGCCAGGTCATGGGCAAGAAAACCATCTAGTCTACAACTTGGTGGTAGCCTGCTCAATGCCTCGAACCAGGTGCGTAACCTAGGGGTGGTACTTGATGAAGGTTTGACCCTGAAGACGCAGGTGTCAGCCGTAGTCAGGTCCTCCTTTTACCATCTCAGAAACATCACCAGGGTGAAGCACCTGGTTCCGTCTGAGGATCTGTAAGCATTGGTCCACACCTTTGTCGCCGCCTAGTTAGACTGCTGCAGTACCCTTTACCTAGGGCTACTGGGAGTGGATATTCACCGACTGCAGCTAGTACAGAATGCGACGGCCATGTTGTTAACTAGAACCCCTAGATCCAGTCACATAACATAACACCTGTGCTGCGCGAAGTGCACTGGCTGCCTATACAATGGTGAATCCCTTTCAATGTCGCATTGCTGACCAATAAAGCCCTACATGATCTGGGACCCAAATACCTGCAAGACCTCCTATCTCCCTGTTGTCCCTCTCACTCACTCCGATCCTCTGATGAGGGATTGCTAGAGGTTCCCAGGGTACACTTGAAGATGTTTGGGGGAAGATATTTTGCCTTTACGGCCCCTACCCTGTGGAACTCTACCTTGTCAGATACGTGAGAACCTGATCGTAGAAGGGTTTAAAAGCTCCCTCAAAAGATACAGTATTTCTTTGGAAAGGCATTTCTAGGAACGTAGCAACCTTGGATTTGCATGTTGTTTTAAGTGGATTATGGTCTGTATTTTTAAAATGTGTATGTCTTGTTTGTATTTGTATTGTAAAAGTGCCCTGAGCAATGAAAGGGCACCTTCTAAAAATAAGTTTTACTTCCTTACTTGCTCCAAAGTACATAACCTTGCTCTTCTTCGCATTGAAGTTCAGTTGCCACTTTTCCAGCCGCTTCACTAGTTTTAATTAGGTCCTCCTATAGCCCCTGCCATCCCTCTATGTCATCCACCACACTCATATCTTGGGTATCATGTGCAAACAGACTGAGCTTGCTCCCAACGCCATGTAAGATATCTGATATGAATAACCCAAACAACACCAGACCCAGGACTGAGCCCTGTGGCACCACGCTTGCCACTGCTCTTGGGGAAGAGAGTGCCCCCCTCACCACCACCTATTGTTGCCTCCCCTTCATCCAGTTCACAATCCAGTTTACCATCTTTGTCCCTGGTCCCACATATTGCAATTTACCCCCGAGCCTCCCATGAGGCACTGAATCAAAGGCCTTGCTGAAGTCTAAATACAGCACATCCACTGCATGGCCTTTATCCAGTTCCCTCGTTATCCAGTCATAGCAGGTTTCCCCACTGTCTGAAAATATAGGGTGTGGTAGAGGTGATCGGGTCAAAAGGTGTGTTATGTTTCTGGACCTTCTATATGTACTGTACATGTGCATAAATGGAGTTTGAGTAAAATATAGTGTACTGGTGTCAAAACAGGGGCAGTAGAGCAGTAAAGGATGTCAGTAAGAATTCTGGAGTATTTTGTAAAAACATTCTGGAGTATTTTGTAAATAAAAACAATCAGTAATGGGTAAAAATATAGTGTAGTGGTAAAAAATATAGAGTAGGGGTAAAAAAATATAGGGTGGTTGCCAATGAGTGGGAAACACTGTGTAGTATTCAATTAGATTGGTCTGGCAGGATCTTCCAGAGACAAATCCATGCTGCTGACTGTCCTGGAGTCCATTTTCTTCCTAAAAGATCACCAGCCTCTCTTTCAGGATTGCTTTCATAAGTTTTCCTACAGTGGATGTGAGGCTTACAGGTCTGTAATTGCCTGGTTCATCCTTTAGGCCACTCTTTTGGAGGGGCACCACATGAGTCATCCTCTAATCCTGTGGTAAACAATGTGTGTCCAAGGAGGTATTGAACAGGTCCTCCAGTGGCCCCGCCAATACCCCGCCAGTTGTTTCAGCACGCTGGGATGAATGCTATCCGGACCTGGTGCCTTATCCACCTTTAGTGCCTTCAGACCCTCCAGCACCCTGCCCTCCATAATTACCCCATCTGTCACCCCCCCACCTTGGCCACCTTCCCCATCCCCTGAGGTAGCCGTCTACCCTTCTCCTTCGTGAACACAGAACAGAAGTACTCATTTAGTACTGCTGTCTGTTCTGCCCCTTCTCCACCCTCTCCCCATCCTTCCTTATCCTCATTACATAGTCCCTGCGGGTCCTTCTCCCCTATGCATCTGAAAAAGTCTTTCTCCCCTTCCCTGATGCCCTGTGCCAGCCTCAGCTCCCTGGA
Source organism: Neoceratodus forsteri (assembly GCA_016271365.2). NCBI lineage: Eukaryota > Metazoa > Chordata > Ceratodontiformes > Ceratodontidae > Neoceratodus > Neoceratodus forsteri. The sequence continues at coordinate 1,000,476,370 of CM028135.1, forward strand.
AGCCTTGACTGCCCTGACCAGTCTGGTTACCTCCTTGGGCTTCTTGCATACAATTCCCTGTCCTCCCCCTCGGACTTCTTGATGATTTACTTAGGACATCCTAGCTGAGATCCAGCATCTTGTTTTCAGTGCAGGCTCTAGCTTTTAACCAGTTACAGTGGGGGAAAAAGTGAAGCCAAAGGAGTGAACCGCTCATGCTTAGATTATGGGAAGAGTAATCAAGTGGGATTTGACCTTGGGCTGTCTTGGTTCAAATGTGTGCTCAAGCCATTTCAGAACATTATACTGCCTCCCGTGTCCATAGTAGTCTGAATGAAATTCCCATAAGAAAATGAGGAGCCCCCCCCCATTGCATGGCAAATAAAGGACAAACATTACCATATGCAAAAAGAAACATAGAGTGAGAGAGGGAGGAGAGAGAGGGAAAGAAAAAATTAATTGACTTCTTGAAGTTTTTAATCACTGCAAATGCAGGACAACCTTAACAGTTATTTAAAATGTGAGCTCACAAACACCTGCTCTGTATTTAGGGCTTGAATTTAACAATATTCCAACACTGTGCTAGAATATCAGAATTTCACCCACATTTGTCCCCCTGCATTGCAGTATTCCCATTTTCTTTCTTCCCGGCTGTCCCCACTGAAAGACTGATAAACCCACCCCTCCCATTCTGAGCCCCTCTACCTTCCAGCCCAGTCTACCCCAAAAAAAAACTGATTTGTTTTTGAGGTCCAGTGCAAAATGAAGGTCCTTATTCTTAGTTTCATCACCAGGCCAGAATGCTGTTATCTCCCACCAGTAGTGACTACTGTGGCGAGATGCTGGCATTCGTTCCCAGTGGTAACAAAAGAAAGAATGAGGATCTTGTGCAGTCATTAACGCAAGGAAAAAAATACTTTTGGGTGATGAAGGGGAAGGTTTTTGAACTGGGTCAGAGGGTGATGGGGTTCAGATAGGCGGGATTGGGTCTTGCAGTCTTTTAATGGCAGTAGTCAGGCAGGGTTGTGGCCAGAACTTTCCTGTGTGTGCGTAATGGTTGATATGAAATTATTCATGTTTTCTTTTTTTTTTTTTTTTTTGTCTGTACCTTTCTGTTCTAGGAGCGTGGATATGTTGTTCATCCACACTCTTTGGCATGTCACCTCCCGCTTTAAATCTCACCGGAAGTCTTCAAGCTGGCTCCTCCCACCCGGGTGGTATAGACCTCAGCTCTGCACCATGACGCCAGATCTTCCTTTTCACTGGAAGATTCAGGTTGCCTCCCTCGTGCTCATGCATCTTACATAGCTACATAGACAGTGTCGGCAGATAAGGGCCTATGGCCCACCCAGTCTGCCCATTTGAGCTTGTAAGTTCAGTTTATGTTTTCTTAGAAGTCTGTTGCCCCCTTACCCCTGACCTCCAGAATTCCTTTATGTCTATCCCATGTATTCTTAAATCCCATGATTGTTTCAGCCCCTACCACTTCCTCTGGCAGGGTGTTCCACTTGTCCACCACCCGTTCTGTGAAGAAATTCTTCCTCATGTTTCCTTTGAATCGTCCTCCTCCAACTTCATCCCATGCCTCTAGTCCTGGAACATCTTTTCGCTTAAAATAGTGTATTCCTGCACCCTGTTCCTCCCTGTGAGATACTTGTATGTCTCTATCATATCCCCTGTCTCCTCCTCCTCCAGGAGTACATGTTCAGTTCCTTCAACCTGTCTTCATAGGACTTGTGATGCAATCCACGCACCATCTTTGTTGCCCTCCTCTGAACCTTCTCTACCCTGTCTATGTCCCTTACGTAGGTATGGTCTCCAGAACTGCACACTGTACTCCAGGTGGGGCCTCACTAGTGTCTTGTATGGTGGAATTATAACCTCCCTTTTCCTGCTGGTGATGCCCCTGCCTATACATCCCAGCATCCTATTTGCTTTACCTGCTGCCTTGTCGCACTGTTTCCCTACCTTGAGGTCATCAGAATTATAACCCCAAGATCCCTTTCCTGCTTGGTGCATGCTATATCCTCACCCCCAACTGATATATTGTGCCAGGTTTTGTGCCCCATATGCATTATCTTGCACTTCTTTGCATTAAATTTCAACTGCCAAACCCCTGACCATTCTTCAAGTTTCTGCAGGTCCCTTCTCATTCTGTCTACACCCTCTGGTGTGTCTACTCTGTTACAGAGCTTTGTGTCATCAGCGAACAGTGAAATTCTGCCTTCTAGGTACTGTGCAATGTCACTGATGAAGATGTTGAATAGGACCGGTCCCAGCACTGATCCCTGTGGTACCCCACTGGTCACTCTTCCCTCTGTGGAGTGACAGCCATTTACCACCACCCTCTGTGTCCTGCCACCCAGCCAGTTACCTATCCACCACACTACTGTCCTGCCCACACCCATATTCCCCAGTTTGTGTAATAATCTTCTATGTGGCACAGTGTTAAAGGCCTTGCTGAAGTCCAGATAGGCCATGTCCACTGCCCTCCCCTGATCCACCTCCCTAATCACCCAGTCAAAAAATTCAACGAGGTTGGTCTGACATGACCTCCCCCTGGTGAAACCATGCTGCCTTGGGTCCTGTAGTCCATTGACAACCAGATGTTTCACCAATCTCTCCTTCAGTAGTGCTTCCATGATCTTCCCCACTACCGAGGTGAGGCTGACTGGTCTGTAGTTCCCTGCTTCCTCTTTGTTCCCGCTTTTGTATAAGGGGACTACATCTGCTGTCCTCCAGTCTTTGGGTACCTCCCCTGTTTCCAGTGATCGGCTAAACAGGATAGCCAGAGTTCAGCCACCACCTCTCTTAGTTCTTTAAGGACCCTGGGGTGCACCCCATCTGGCCCCATTGCTTTATCAACTCTTATTACTTCCAGTTCCTTAGGACCCTTTCTCGTGTAAAGGGATTTATGTCCATTTCTGCACCATTCTCACCTTGTACTCCCTTGGACCCATTACCCTCCTCTTCCTCAGTAAAGACTGAGCAGAAATACCTGTTCAATATGTCAGCTTTACTATTGTCATCCTCCACGCTGCCCCCATCCTCCCCTTCAGTCTCACTATCCACTCCCTTTGTCTTTCTTTTTTCACTTATGTACCTGTAAAAGGTTTTGTCCCCTCTACCCACTGATTTTGCAATGTGTTCTTCTGTCTGAGCTTTGGCTTCCCTTACTGACCTCCCTGCCTCCCTTTGCTTCTCCTGGTACTTCTCCTTGTAGGCCCTGGCTATTAAACCTTTGGCTAATCTGACAATTTGCATTAGTGATTGCAAGTTTGCTGCTTTGATCATGGAAGACAAGTCTTCCCCTGGATTTCGTCGGTGCCCTTGCGGCCAGAAAATGTCGCGCATCAATCCCCACACCATGTGTCTCTGTTGCCTCGGTGTCGACCACAACACCTTAAAATGTGTTATGTGTCTCACTTTTCATCCCAGCGTCCTTGATGATCGTCTCGCATGCCTGAAGCTGGGGAGGCTGGAGGAGAGGAAACCTCCGGTGAAATCCAAGGAGGCTCGGTGGGCAGTTTCTGTGGCTGCGGGTTCCGCCGAGCAATTGTAACGCATGCAAGTGTTCAATGAGGAAGCGGCTCGTGCTGCAGAGACTTCTCGGAGCTTCTTCGTTCCGCTCAACCTGGGCTCCAACTTCTCGGGTTCCTTCCAAGAGTTGTGCCAGTCTCTCCTGACCAAGGGAGAGGCACCTGTGGGCTTGCATTTCTCTCGATCCTGTAAGCGGGAGAAGGATCTGGGATCATCTTGATCTCGACAGAGACGTTCTTGGGAGCAGGAGAGATCTCAATCCCAGGAACATGCAGTCTCGACTGCGGTCAAGATCGCTTCCTTGGCCGCTGGCTTTTCAGCTTTGCTGTCTGGTCAGTCGACCAAATTATCGGTCGACGATGTCAAAATCATGATCAATCCGATATCGCCGACTCCGGTTGATGATTCCCTCAATCTAACCCCTAATCTGGTATTTCCAGATGACGAGACCCAGCCTGCTGGGACTTCCTATCGAAGAAGTGGTCCCTGATCCTGGGAAATCACCAGTCCCGCTGGTGTCTCCCGAGCGACCGAGTCGGCCTGTCCAATCTCGGTCGAGGTCTTGAACCCCTTGACCGACAGGCTGAGGAAGAGCCATAAATGCTCTAAAAAGAGGTGACACCATCGGTTCTCCTCAGATGAGATGAGGAGAGGCTCCGGCGGAAACTCCGGCACTACGAGGACCTCATGTGGCAACAACTAATTTTGACCGGGCACAAGCTGACTCCGGCTTCTACACTGGCCATTACCTGGCTTTTGCCTCCTAGGCCGAAGCTGACTCCTTCGGAGCCGATTAAATCAGTTCCTCAGCCCGCGGAGCCGGGAAAATCACCGGTTCAGCCCAAAACAGTCTCTCCACTGACTGTGGTGGAACCACCACCCAAACAGCCTGTGGGAGGGGCTCCTTCCAAGGAAGACAGACCAGACACCGGGCTTCTCCGGTGATTGTCAGTCACAGTCACCCTGGACCACCCTCGGCGAATCGAAGGTGACCTGGGTGGTAGGCCGTTGTATCTGGATTCCTCAGATTTGGATGTCACCGGCTTGCATTCTCATCCAGGTGATGATGAATCAACTGTTGTCTTAGAGGTGGAGGAAGGTCCCTCATCTTTTCAAGGGATTCTTCACCTCATCTCTGAATCTACAGGGATGCCCATGGAGCCAATCTGGAAAAAGGTGGAGTACCCTCTTACGGACATCCTTAAGAGAGGGGATACCCCAACTGAGGCCTTTCCTGTGGCTGAGGCTATTGTTGGCCCGGCCCTAGAACTTTGGCAGCGTTCTGCCTGTTGTACAGCTCCGTCTGCCTGCATGGCCCGCAAGTACGTGGTGCCCATGAGCTCCCTGGCGGGGTTCACAGAGCACCCTTCATCCGAGAACCTGGTGACTGCCTCTGTGTTCAGGCATACTGGCAGTTCTGCCAACACTGACTGACCTCCTGATAAAGAGTCCAATCTTCTGGATCATTCAGCCAGGAAGATCTATGCGGCTTCCTTCTTGGGCCTTCGTCAGACAAGTTCTGCCGTCATCATGGCATACTTCTCTGACGCCCTTTTAGGGTCGCTGGATGAAGTCCTCCCACATCTCCCCATGGACATGCAGACCACGGTCAAACAGGTCTGGGATCAGGGCCAAACTGTCGTCAAACAGCAGCTTCAGACGGCCCTGGACATCGGGGATTCTTGTACCCGCTTGATGGCTGCGGCAGCTGCCTCTCATCGCAGGGCTTGGCTGAGGCTCTCCTCCTTTCCGGCAGATACCCAGCACAAACTAGCTGATGTGCCCTTCCTAGGGACCAACTTGTTCAGACCAGGAGTGGCTGGTCGTCTTCAGCGCATTGAGCAGTCCAGTGCCACCTTGGACGCTACTTCTGCCAAGGATTCTTCGGGCAAGAACCAGCAGAAGAAAAAGAAGCCTTTTCAGCATTCTTCCCCTGCGGCTCAGCAGTCCACCTTCCAAGGTGGACAGCAGCACCAGCAACAGCAGCAGGCTGAAGCTTGGCACCCCCGGCCCAAGCCCGGACCCCAGTAGGCCTGTAAAGGAGGCCGAGGTTCAGGTCCTGGATCCTCCTTCTCCAAGCCTGCTCAGTGACAGGGCGGGGCTGTCAACCTCTCCCGTCACCTCAGCTCTGGGTCCTCCCGTAGGGGCTTGGCTCCGCCACTTCCTTTCCACCTGGTCCGTTGTCACTGGGCAGGTGGGTTCTCAGTGGTCGGTCAGGGACTGCCTCTGGAATTTGAGCAGTACCCTCCTGCCGAGCCCACACGCTCAGGAGGAGAGAGTATCCGCTCAGACTCAGTCGGCTCTCAGAGCGACATCGCTCAGCTCCTCCTCAAGGAAGCTGTTGCTCCAGTGGCGGATCCTCCAGCAGACCCAGACTTTGTCTCCAGGTACTTCCTGGTGCCCAAGCGGACGGGGGTGGGGTGGGGGCTGGTGCCCCATTCTAGATCTGCACAACCTGAATCAGTATCTCAAGTCATGCACCTTTCGGATGGTCACTCTGTCCCAGATCATACCATCCTTGAAGTGAAACATGTGGTTCTGTTCACTGGATCTGCAGGACGTGTTCTTTCACATCCCAATCCATCCATCCCATCAGCGATTTCCCCCGCTTCAGGGTTGCAGGGACCCTGTACAAGTTCCAGGCCATGCCATTCGGCCTGTCATTGGCCCTATGGGTCTTCACCAGTTGCATTGCAGTGGTGGCGGCCCATCTCAGATGTCTTTGCAATCAAGTGGTTCAAGTCTAGACGGACAATACCATGACCACGTACTACCTCAGCAAACAGGGCGGCTGCACTCCTGTCTGCTGTGTAGGGAGGCACTCCGCATCTGGACCCTCGTGAGCCGATTAGAGGCAGGTCACCTAGCCATCCATGTGGCAGGAGCCTCAAACCATCTGATGGATGCTCTCAGATGCTTAGGCCAGACGTCCAACCAGAAATGATTGGGCAAAGGAGGAAAGAACCTCCGCCTGTCCGCCGGAAGACAAGCTCTGGCTTGACAAGAGTCAAGCTCTGCCCAGATGACGACCATCATTTGAAAAAGCACAAGTTCCAACTTGGCCTTGTTGATCAAGAGGCCGAGTTGGGAGCAGGTCTGGAGGGCCAGGTCCCTGGACCTCTCCACCTCCTGTTGGGTGGATCCTTCTAGGAGCCAATCGTCGAGGTAAGGATAAATCCTACCCCACCCGACATGTGAGATGGGCCGCCACCACTGCAATGCAACTGGTGAAGACCCATGGGGCCAATGACAGGCCGAATGGCATGGCCTGGAACTCGTACAGGGTCCCTTCAACCCTGAAGCGGGGGACTCACCTTATCTGGTCTTCCACAGGGACAAGGTTGTCCTACGCCCCCAACCGAAATTCCTTCCGAAGGTGGTGTCAGAGTTTCATCTTAACCAGGTGTTGACCTTGCTGGTATACTACCCTAATTACACCTCCGGAGGCTGAGTCCAGGCTTCATACCTTGGACCTGAAATGAGCTCTCTCTTATTATCAGGAGAAGATGGTGGAAATTCAGGGAGAGGTTCACCAGCTCTTTGTCACCTACGTTGAAGCGGCATCTGGCAGACCTGCAGCAAAACGGACTATTGCAAGATGGATCATGTCATGCATAGGTCTGTGCTACAAGTTGGTAGGCAAGGAGCCTCCATGAGGGAGAAGAGCTCATTCTACCCGCCATACTGCTGCATCAGTGGCTGCTTCCAGGGACATCCCTATCCAGGAAATCTGTCAGGTTGCTATCTGGAAGTCATCAAACACCTTCATCAGCCACTACCACATTGACCTTGAGTCACGCTGGGATGCTGGTTTTGGGGCCTCAGTTCTCCAATCTCTGTTCCCTAAGTGGGGGGGGTGCATCTTGCTTTCCTCCTACCGGAGAACTGCTAGGAGTCTGCCAAAGAGTGTGGATGGACAACACATCCACGCGCCTAGAAAAAGAGGTTACTCACCTGTAACAGTAGTTTTAGGAGTGTAGTATGTTGTTCATCCACACGGAACCACCCGACCTCCCCGGCTGCAGATGCACAACACCTGGCTTCCAACGGGCTAAGACCTGGTGTCTTGCGGTGGAGCCGAGATATATATTACCAGGGTGGGTGAAGCCAGCTTGAAGACTTCCGGTGAGATTTAAAGCGGAAGGGGACATGCCAAAGAGTGTGAATGAACAACATATACCATTTCTAAAACTACTGTTACAGGTGAGTAACCTGTTTTTGCCGGCTATCCTCAGGATGGAGCCCCTAGCCCTGTCTCCCGGCGTCCACCATCTGGTGCTGGCCTGAGCTCCCAGGGCTTACCTCTCCCTGGCAGGGCCGGCAGGGCTCCTGAACCCTAACTGGAGTCTGGGTTCAGCGAGGCCAGCGCTGTGGCTGGCTGGGAGTGGAGTCTTCGAGGTGCCCTCAGCCATTGTGCCACGGCTCTCGTTTTCCTGATTTTCTCTTCCCCCAGGAATCAAGGTGTGCAATGATGCCTGTGGAGAGAGACACGTACGCGTCCACACGTACTCCGTCCAGGCGTCTGCCCCAACTCCTCCCCCTTGAGCAGCATGGTACCCTGTCCCCCAGCCTCCGCTAGGGAGCAGGCAAGAGCTGACCACTGAGAACCCCCTTCCCTGGAGAAGGAGAGCAGTCTGTTGGACTCTCGATCATTCTCCGCTGCTGCCGACCCTCAGCGGCCCGTGTTGATTCCCGAACACAGGTTGCCGGCGTACCGCAAGGTAAGGCGTCCAGCGCCTCAGCCCTCCGTACCACTGGGCCAGCTATTCATGGATTTTAAGGCACTTTGAGATGACTTGGATGATTTTTGAAAAAGTTATGAAACAAATTTCATTTAATGTCCAATCCTTTCTTTTATTTAAATGAATTTACTTTATTGGTTTGTCAGTATACACAAATACACATACATGCAACGCTGACATATTACAATCATCCCCAACCCCACTCATATCCTTATCCTGTCCTTTCCTGTGATTGGCAGATCCCATCTGTAACAAAAACAAATTGGTAAAATGTAACCATTCAGAAGTTACAAGCAAAAGTAATTTATTGATTTAATACATGTTGTATTATTGTTTGCCTTAATTTCTTTGTAGATGAGTGGAAACGCATGTCCAAAGCTCTGAACAGTGCAGGCCATTCTCTTGTAGCAGTTAAAGAAAACCTTATTGACGTAATTTGGACAGATCGCCCTGCCCGAGCCAGCAATCCTTTATTAATCTTAGGCCTCAAATACACAGGTATGTTGGATAAATTTAGGTTGGATTGTATTTGGTCGATTCCCCTTGCAGGTTATCTTGCAAACTGGTTGGTGAGTTGTAATATTATAGCCCTTGCGTTCAGTTAAGGAGGTGACAGCACTAGGGATATCAACCACCATATGAAACGTACTTCCACAATTATGTTTTTTTATTTTTTTTTTATTTAAGCAGATAGAAAAATTGACAGCTTGGCAAATAAATAATGAATAAAAACGTATTCAGTGTCATGTCATGCGTCACTGGGTTATTCATAACTGCTGTGTAATTATGTAATTAAACTCGGACACTGACACGGTCATAATTAATGTAAAGAACACAAGCTATAAATAAAGGTACTTTGGGACATTTGGGGTGGACTCCCCACTGTTCACATTGCTGGGGGCTTGTAAAACCAACATGGGGATTGGGCCCTGTGTCAGTAACTATAAATAAAACAACGGGCTTGGGGGGCGTTCAGTACAGCATATCAGTGTGAAACCCTGCCTGCATGTGCATAGTGATTTGCATTCATTCACAAAACTCTATAGATTGGGCACTAAGAGTTCCTCTCCTGTAGCAATGTAGTGCAAAGTGCTGTAAGCGCCAGCCATGACATACAGAAGATGAATTGCAGCATATTCTTTTCCTCCCAGTAAGGGTATGGTGTACTGCGTATTGCATCCCAGCAGTTAACAGAATGAGTAACCCATTAACAACATGAAATGACGCAGAAACAAGAAATTCTGTTAGACTTACTGTAATTTCTTTTTCTGTTGGTTGCTGTTTTACACTTGAAAGGTTTATTATATTTTTACATAGTGAATACATAAAGAGAAACTGTCAGAATACAGAAATGTACAGACAAGAACAGTATTGGATACTGCAGTGTGAAATATAATCACAACAAATGTCTGGTGTGTCAATTACTGTGCCTAGTATATCTGGTATAGACTTGACCAAATAAATAAAACCCAATGAAGAATAAAAAGTACCTTACTCATACTTCTGTACAAAGCACAAGACAAGTAATATATGCATACATAAACATTCTTATATGCTAGATTTTTAACGTGCACTGTGTGTTTAACTTGATTACATGTAGTATCAGTATATGGCATCTGTTTCTTGTCCTGAAACCTGTCGCTATCTGTTAGAACTGTGCAACCCCTGTATGCACATACACAGTATGTGCTGACACATTTGCAATATAAGCCAAGAGTAACAAAAATATCCAGTCTGCTATCGGGTTGATTATGGGATAAAAGATTAATCATGTGCCTTGAAGTGTAGTATGCACTGCTGCCCCCATCCCTAAAGTGTGGGAGTTTCCTCTGTAGGGTTGAGGCAAGATGCTCCATAGTGTTAGATAGAGCTACAGTGGTAGTTACAAAAAAGGTGACCGGTACCACAGTATTTTCTGTCAGCCGAAGAAAAATATACCGCAGATTTACCGCACACCACGAAAAAAGCCAATATTATTCAATCTGTTTTTTTACCATTGTAGCGGTAAATCTACAGTATTTTTTCCCACGGTTGATGGAAAATGCCACTGTACCTGTCAACTTTTTTTTTTTTTTTCTATTACTTTTTACCCCTCTCAGCCCAATACTGACACCTGACTGACCCTCTGGCACCACTAGCTTGGGAGGACCCCCTCCCCCCCATGGAGCCTTGTTTTTTTTTCCCCCAGGCAGGGACACCGGTCAACATTTTTGTAACTACCACTGTTACTTTAGCTTCGAGGTGACGGCTTAAGTCAGAGACAAGTTAGCCACTTTCTGGCTGTCAAATTGTAAATTAATAGCAGATTATGAGGAGAGATGGAGATGCCCTCAGCAGCGAAATAAAAAATTGTTGCCGTATTGGTCCTTGTATAACAAGATGCACAAAGTAGGTAGAACTGAGGAAGAACTCTGCGATATTAGTCCTTTCACAGAAGAAAGGGTTCTGAAAGAACTCCTAATACTGAAGGTGGATAAAGCAATGGGGCATGATGGGGTTCACTCCAGAATTCTAAAAGAACTAAGGGGAGAACTAGTAACACCACTGATATACATTTTTAATAAATCATGGGAGGATGGTGTGGTACTTGAGGACTGGAGGAGGGCAGATGTGATTCCCCTTCACAAAAGTGGGAGCAAGACAGAGACAGGAAACTACAGACCTGTCAGTTTGACCTCAGTGGTAGAGAAAATGATGGAATCACTTCTGAAGGAAAGAATTGTTGAGTACCTATAGGCCAGTGGGGCACAGGACCCAAGGCAGCATGGATTCACAGCAGGATGGTCATTTATCACTTACACGAAGAGGGTTGACATCGGCCCTTCTCCAGTCCTCTGAAGCAACTCTAGTGAGTTGTTTAACAAGGTTGTCAGTGGTGGCAGACAGAATCTCCCTAAGCTCTTTTAGTACCCTGTGGTAAATCCCATCTGGTCCCATAGCCTTGTCCAACTTCAGGGCTGCAAGTTCTTTTGACACTCTTTCCTCTGAACATGGACTTATGTCCACCCCCCTTCCCCACTCTATCCTTGCTTCTCCCTGGTGGTCCATCCCCTCCACCCTCCACAGTGAAGACTGAGCAGAAGTACCTGTTTTAAAATGTCAGTTTTTTCTTGGTCTCATTCTGTAGTCTCCCCTTACGTCCTTCTAATTCTTACTACCCCCACCCTTGTTTTCCACTTCTCACTTGTGTACCTGAAGAAACATAGAAGTTGACGGCAGATAGTCTGCCCATTGTTTTCTACCTTATGAATGTGCCATAGGCCTTTACTCTTGTCAATGGTCTATCTATTCATACTCGTCTGTATTGCTCCCTTATGCCTATTCCATGCCTGTTTGAAGCCCTGCACTGTATTTATATCCCCACTTCCTTAGGTAGGCCATTCCATGCATCCACCACCCTTTCTCTGAAAAATAACTTCCTCACATTACCCCTTAATCGGCCTCCCTCTAATCGCATGCCGTGTCCTTTTGTCCTGCTATTTTTCTTATATTGAAACACGTTAGAGTCTTTCACCTTGTTAATGCCCTTAAGGTGTTTGAATGTTTCGATCACATGCTAACATGCTAACATACTAACATACTAATTGCCAGCAGATTAGGCCTTACGGTCTATCGAGTCTGCTCAAACCTCAGATCCCTAGTTGGGTGCCGAGGTCCTTCCCGCGCCCTTGTGTTCCAGAAACCCCTATCATCCATCTCCCGGGCCAGGCCATCATCTGATGCATCCACTTTCTGTGTCTGTCCCACCCTCTCTTGAAGCCCTTCACTGTGGATCTTTGAACCAGCTCACCAGGCAGTGCATTCCAAGGGTCCACCACCCTCTCAGTGAAAAACCTCCTCCTCTTTTCCCCCCTCACCCTTCCATCTTCAAACCATGCCCTCTGGTGATACCTCCCTGCTTTAGTCTAAAGATCCCCTCCATGTTTACCCTATTTATTCCCTTGAGGTACTTGAAGACTTCAATTATGACCCCCCCATCTCTCCTCTTCTACAATGAAAACAGGCAGAGCTCCTCAAGTCTGTCCTCATATGTCAAATCCCCTAGTCCTTGTATCATCTTAGTTGCCTTCCTCTGTACCCTTTCCACGAGCTGTATGTCCCTCTTCAAGTGTGGTCTCCAGTACTGTACACAGTACTCGAGGTGTGGCCTAACCAGTCCATTGAACAGAGGCAGAATCACTTCCCTGCTCCTAGAGGTGATCCCCCTTACAATGCATCTCAACATCCTGTTTGCCTTGCTAGCCACTCTCCTGCACTGCTCAGAGTTATTCATACATGCATCCACCATGACCCCTAGGTCTTTTTGCCCTATTGAGACCTCCAGCGCCTTCTCTCTCCCAGGGTGTACCTGTGTTTAGGGTTTCCCCGCCCAAGATGTAACACCTTGCACTTGGTGATATTGAAATTTAATTTCCATGTGTGAGCCCAGCTTTCCAGGGTGTCTAGGTCCCCTTGCAGGGCCAACCTCCCCTCTTCTCCCTCAACTACTACTCCCATCTTGGAGTCAGTACCTCTCTCCCTCCTTTGCTGTAGGGTATACATATTGAGCTCCGTTAATCTGTCCTCGTATGTTTTCTGATGCAGTCCCTGCACCATTTTGGTTGCCCTTCTCTGGACTGCTTCTGTTTTGTTAATGTTCTTGTGCAGGTGCGGCCTAACCAGTGTCTAGTGAAGAGGGATTATTACCTCCCTCTTATGATTTGTGATACCCCTGCTAATACACCCCAATATCTCTCTAGCCTTATCTGCTGCTTTAGTGGTCTGCTTGGATAATTTCAGATCATTTGTGATGCTAATGCCCAAGTCTCTTTCTTCTCTTGTGATTGCCATCAACTCCCCTCCCAACCTATAGGTAGCTTCAGGGTTTCTCTTCCCTGTGTGCATGATCTTGCACTTCTTTGCGTTAAACCCCAGTTGCCACTCTTCTGACCATTTTGCCAGTTTTCCAGATTTCTTCTCACTCTGCCCACCCCATCTATATCATCTACTCTGTTGCAGATCTTGGTGTCATCTGCAAAGAGGCAAACCTTACCCTCCAGTCCATCTGCAGTGTCACTGATGAAGGTATTGAAGAGGACTGGCCGCAGGACTGATCCCTGAAGTACCCCACTTATGACTTGCATCTCTTCTGACTGTATACCGTTTACTACCACACTCTGTTTTCTGACCGCCAACCAGTTTGCCACCCAGTTGACCAACTTCTGACCCTCCCTGAGCCTACCCAGCTTATTAATCAATCTTCTATGTGGAACAGTATCGAAAGCTTTGCCGAAGTCAAGGTAGGCGACATCAACTGCACTTCCTTGGTCCACCACTCTGGTTACCCAGTCAAAGAAATCTGTGAGATTAGTTTGACAGGACCTTCCTGTTGTAAACCCATGCTGTCTTGGATCCTGTGCTCCTATGGAGTCCAGGTGTTGCACTGTCCTTTCCTTAAGGAGTACCTCCATAATCTTGCCCACTATTGAGGTAAGACTGACTGGTCTGTAGTTCCCTGCCTCCTTCCCCTGCACTTCTCCAGTGTTCTGGGACCTCTCCTGTGCTCAGAGACTCACTAAACAGTTCTGCTAATGGCTCTGCTAGTTCCACCCTTAGCTCCTTTCGTACCCTGGGATGTATACCATCAGGTCCCATTGCCTTGTCCACCCTGAGCTTATCAAGCTCCTGTAGGACCTTTTCTTTTGTGAAGGGACTTGTGCACACCTCCCTCCCCCCTGTGTCCATGGTGCTGAGCTGTGGACCCTGCACTACCTTATCCTCAGTAAATACTGAGCAGAATTATCTTATTTAGGATAGATGCTTTTCCTTGGTCCTCCTCCACACACTGCCCCTTATCCCCTTTGATCTTAGCAGTACCTCCTCTGGGCTTTCTCCTTTCACTAACGAATCTATAGACAAGTCTTCTTTTACTGTTCATGCTAGTGCTTCCTCGGTTTGGGCCTTTGCCTGCCTTACTGCCTTTCCTGCTTCCCTTAGGGAAGTTTGGTATGCCTCCCTATCTTCATCCTGCTGCGTTCCCGTATATTTCCTGAAGGCCAACCTTTTGGCTCTGATCTTTTCTGCTACTGTTTTTGAGAACCAAAGTGATTTCCTCCTTCTTTTGCTCTTGCCTTTCTCCCTAACACAATGGGATGTTGCTTCAAGTATTGCATCCTTAATGCTTGCCCACTTTGCCTGTACCCCCTCACCTGTATTTCTTCTTACCAGGGCTAGCTTAACTCTGTTGGCCATCTTATCACAGTCAGCTCATCTGAAGTCCCATAGTGATGCCTTGGAATGGGATAATTTAATTCTAGTGGCCAAATTGAACCATACCATGTGATGGTTACTGGCCCCCAGATGGCCTTCTGCCTGGAGATCTGTGATCCTTTCCCCATTAGTCAATAGTAGATCTAGGATAGCCCTGTCTCTTGTGGGTTGTTGTACCAGTTGTTTGAGGCCCTCCCCTTGCAGGGAATCCACTATGTGTCTAGTTCTGACGGATGTTCCTGCTGGTATTGACCAGTCTATATCTGGCATGTTGAAGTCTCCCATTATCAGAACCTCCCCTTTAGCGGTCATGTTTTGTATATCTTCTAACAGTAACGTGTCTGTTTCCTTCCCCTGGTCTGGAGGCCTGTAGACAACCACAGTTTGTATGACTGTCCCATTTCCTGTTTCCAGGGTGACCCACAGTTGTATACCCTATAGCGACTCCTTTGGCAGTCCTTTCCTCTGTCTATGCCTTTGTTCCCCTCAGCACCTTGCCTGCTTCCTTCTGCTTTTTTAGGCATACCTCCATATACTCCTCTCTCTGCATTTTCTCATTCCCTTTGAATGCAACCCTTTTTTGTTTAACCACCTTGCTACATTCTTGGAGAACCATAATGGTCATATTTTCCTTCTGCTTTGCTTACTTCCTTCATGCGTAGCTTGTTGATTTAGCCACACCGTCTTCTTCTTCACTGTACCTCTGCTCCTCCCTGGCACTCCTCCACCGCCCTTGGGCAGTTCCTGAACCAGTTACCCATTTCTTTAAAATCCACCCTCTTTATGTCCAGAACCCTCTTCCTTGTGTGGTTTGCCTGTGTTCCTGTCTTTATATTGAACCACACTGACTGGTGATCACTTGTGTAAATGGGATTCTAGGGACATGGATATGTTGTTCATCCACACTCATTGGCAGGTATCCTTGCCGCTTTAAATCTTGCCGGAAGGTCTTCAAGCTTGCTCCTCCCACCCACCCGGGTGGTATAACTCTCGGCTCCGCCCCATGACGCCAGATCTTCCTTACCGCTTGGAAGCTCAGGTTCCCTCATAACGCGCTCGTTTGTGACTAGTTCCTATTTCTCCGTTTGCAGTTTAAAAATAAATTTTGCAAAAGACTTCAGTCTTCTATCCCTCGCGACTGCGATGGACAAATCGACTCCGGATTTGGAGATGCCCATGCGGGCAGAAGATGTCTCGGACGGATCCACACTCCGATTGTCTACTGTAGGCCTTGAGCACGACCCGCGGGCTTGCGACCTGTGCTCATCTTTCTCGGCCTCGTCCCTCCCGAACCGTGCTGCCGATTGCAACTGGGCCGTCGAGAGCGTTTCCCTCCGGTGAAGTCAAGAGCCCGGTTGAGCGGTGTCGCGCGGGCTCGGCGGATCAGCTCGGCGGATGGTAGCCTCGAAGAGGAGAAGCGGCGCAGGCCGTATCTTCCTCGACGCGGCATTTATCCATCTCTCTGGGTTCTTCCTACAGGCTTCTTTTAAGGGCTTTGTCTGTCCCTCTCCACTAAGGAGAAGGGCCTGCGTCTACTGGACCTTATTCTCGGTCCAAAAGAGGACGAAGAGTGAAATCCCTCCGTGGCGGCTCTTGGGGCGGGAAGGTCCCTCTCCCGGGCGTCGACCGTCGGCCGGTCGACCGCTTCGGCCCGACCACTAGCCTCCACGGTGTCCCCACGTCAGGTCAGTTGACCGAGACTCCACCGATGAATTCGAATTTTCTCGACCCATTGTAGACGAGCTGTCGCCTTTAGCAGCAGAGATTCCCTCTCCGGTTCCCCGGGAGGAGTTGAGATCCGGGGCTCGCCTGTGCCTCGGTTCCGAAGGCCCTCGGATGGACCATCCGAAGCGGAAGAGTGCGGTTCCGGCACCTCCCGCACCGACCTCGGAGTTCCGGGACTCCGGTCTCGGTCTCGGACATCTTCGGCGGTCCAGCCGATCCCCGTCATAAGGCGGTCTCGGTCCTCGGCACCCCGGTAAGCGTCGCGCTCGTCCTCGATCCTCCTCTCCGGATGAGGAGGCAGACGTAAATTGCGTCGGCCAATGCGAGAACCTTATATTTCTAACAGCTCCTCCTGGCGGGAGAATGCCCAGGCCCGTGCCTTCCCGACAGTAAGTCATTTGTCACCGGGCAACCCGACACAACCCCTCGGCTTATCCGAGGGCCTATACCCAGGCGGTTGTTCGGCCAAAACACCTTCTCCACGATTCGGTGGAACCTCCGCCTTCACAGCCACCAATTGGGGCTCTGACCAAGGATTCTCGATGGCTGAGGTCTACCCCATCGGCTGTCAGTTACCTCACTCCCGACCGACCTCGGCAGGTGAAGGGTGGCTCAGGCCAGAGGCAGCTCTTGAGGACTCTTCGAGTCGAAGATGATTCCTCCTTTTTCTCAGCGACTGGACTTGGAGTCTTCAGGAGGAAGGATAATGGGCGATAGCCTGTCGTCCTTCCCTAGGTCGCCCGGCTCATCTCGAGTCTACGGGATGGAGCTCGACCGTTTCCAAGCGGGCCAGGTATCCCTCACGGAGATTCTGGACGAGGGATTCTCCGGCGGAGGCCTTTCCGGTGGCGAGGCCATGAGTGGGTCCGGCACTGGAGCTTTGGCAGCGCCCTGCTTCCTGCCCTCGCCCGACCAGGATGGCCAGGAAGTATCGGTCCCTCGGTTCCTTGTCGGTTTTTGGAACACCCCTCTGCTGAGGGTTAGTTACCCGACAGCGTTTTCGCGCGCCCGGCTCGCGCCAGGGATGTGGACAAACCTCCTGACAAGGAGTCCAAGAAATTGGACTATGTCGGGCGAAAGTCTCACGCTCGTCCTCTCTCGGCCTTCGTCAGGCCAGTTCGGCCCGTCCTCATGGCACATTTTCCATGCCCTGTTGGGCTCCTGGGCGAGGGTCATCCCTCATCTTCCGCCGATCTGCAGACTACGGTTAAGCAGGGTGCGGGACCAGGAGCAGAGCAGTGGCCAAACAGCAGCTCAGACTGCTTTGGATATAGGGGACTCATGTGCCAGATCGGTGGCGGCAAGTGGCTATCGGTCAGCTAGGCTTGGCTGAGGATATCCACCTTTACCGGATACCCAGCACAAGTTAGCGGATGTTCCTTTTTACTGACCTCTTCGCCTCTGGGGTGAAGGTCACCTGCAGAGGATCGAGGTCAATGCCACCTTGGACTCGGTCTCTTCCGCTCAGAAGGACAAAGGCCGCAGAACCACAGCTAGCCCTTTACGTCCTTCAGCTGCCCCGGCGCCCCGGCCAACAGCGTCAGGGCCAGCAGGCTCGACCTTGGCATCCCAAACCCAAGCCGCCGGCTTCCTCTAACAGGAGGCAGGGAGGAAAGGGCCCAGGAGTCCCTCGGCGGTCCCTCCTCCAAGCCTGCCCAGTAGCCAGACTGAGGGTGTCGCCCCCATCCCGTCACCTTACCCCTAGAGTCCCCTGAAAGAGGGCGGCTCCGGCACTTCCGTTCGCCTGGTCCTGTGTTACCACGGACAGGTGGGTCTTGAAGGTGAGTGGGAAGAAACCTGCCTCTGGAATTGACAGGCACCACCCTCAGGGCCGCTTAAGCCCCGGGAAACTTCGGAATCCCCAGCCTCACTGGCGGCTCGTCGAGCCGACACGCTTCCTCCTCCAGAAGGAGGTGGTAAGAGAGGTGGTGGACCCTCCTTCCAGACCAGGGTTTGTCCAGGTACTTCCTGGTTCCGAAGCAGACGGGGGGCTGGCGCCCCATTCACAAACCTACGACCTAAACAAGTTCCTAAGGTCTCGAACCTTCAGGATGGTCACTCTGGCTCAGATAATACCATCCTTGGAGCGTGGTGTAGTTCTGCTCTCTGGACTTGCAGGCCCAGCGTTTTCACGTCCCTATCCGTCCGTCTCACCGAAGTTCCCTTCGCTTCCGAAGCGGAAGGATCCCTCTTGAGTTCCAAGCCATGCCCCTTGGCTTGTCTCCAGCTCCCAGGGTCTTCACCAAATGCATGGCAGTGGTGACAGCATTCCCTCGCGGCCTGGGGGGTCGGGATGTACCCTTACCTGGACGACTGGCTGATAGCAGCTCCCTCCAGGAAGGAGGCGGTGGTCCAGAGATCTGGCCCTCCAGGTCTGCTCTCAACTGGGCCTCCTTATCAGCGAGGCCAAAGTCGGAACTTCGAGCAAGCAGGTGATTCTATTCATCCGGGCGCAGCTCGACTCTCTTGAGCCAGGCGCGGCTCCCGGCGGACAGGGCGAGGTTCTTTCCTCCTTTGCCCGATCATTTCTGGTTGGGCAATTAGCCCTGCCGGGACTTCTCTCGCCTCCTGGGTCTCATGGCGGCCTGCACCAGCGTGGTCCGTTGGGCCGCTGGAACATGCGTTCCTTCAGTGGGGACTGGCCAGCCGAGTGGTCCTAGCGCTGCGATCCCTTGGACCAGCTTGTGTCGGTGACACAGGGGATGTGGAGCAGCTCTCCAGTGGTGGACGTTCCAGATCATTTGCAGGAGGGCATCCCGTTCGTCCGCCCGAGCCGACCGGTCTCTCTATCGACCGATGCCTCTCTGATGGGTTGGGGTGCCCATCTGGGGAACCGGGCTCATGGCCTCTGGTCCCCGCGGGGAGTCCGATGCCACATCAGCCTGCTGGAGCTCAGGCGGTCGCCTAGCTCTCACCCTTTGCTCCGTTCCTCCGGGGTCAAGTGGTCCGAGTCCAGACGGACAATACCACGACCATGTACTATCTAAACCGCCAGGGCGGGACGCTCCCATGCTTCTGTGCAAGGCTCTCCGCATTTGGTCACTCGTGCGCGGCCTGGAGCGGATCTCCTAGCCATTCACGTGGCAGGGACCCTCCAACACCCTGGCCGATGCCCTGGGCGAGATAGGGGCTGCATCCCACAGTGGTCTCTCCTGCCGGAGGTAGTACAGCATCTGTTCTCCCTTTGGGGCACACCTCAGGTGGACCTGTTTGCCTCCATGGAGGCACGAGCTGAGTCTGTTCCATGCCCGCCCCCTCAGCAGGGGCTCGCTGCAGGGGATGCCTTCTCGAGGCAATGGACCCCGGCCTCTTTACGCCTTTCCCCATTTCCCTTGATCCACAAGGTGCTTCTCAAGGCGAGGAGGACAAGCAGGTGATTCTGATAGCCCCAGACTGGCCTCGCCAGTTCGGTACCAGATCTCCTCAGTCTCAGCTCCAGGACTCCATGGCAGCTTCCAGCTCGCCGGACCTGCTCTCAGTCCAATCAGGGAAGGTGTTCCATCCGGACCTTCAATCCCTGACCGGCCTGGTTCCTGGCGGCTAGAGTTCCAGGCCTTGGGTCTTTCCGGCGAGGTCCTCAATGTAGTTGAGGCGTCCGTGAGAGTCGACCAGAAAATGCTATGCCTTCAAATGGAAAAGGTTTTCCATTTGGTGTCAGAAGCAAGGGCTTGGACCCTTCCTCCTGTTCCTTGGCAAGCATCTTGGACTATTTATGGTCCCTTTCTAGTCAAGGGCTTAGGTCGGCGACCCTAAGGGTGCACCTGGCAGCCATCTCTGCTTACGAGGCGGGCAGGGAAGCAGTCGGTGGTGCAGGAGAAGGTGGTCTGGCGCTTTTCAAAGGCCTTGATCACATTTCCCCTCCAGTGCGGGAACCCCCACCTCCGTGGGATCTACTGCTGGTACTGGCAAGCTCATGGGCAAGCCATTCAAACCTATGCACAGGTGTGCTCTCTCTCACCTGTCGTGGAAGACCGCCTTCTTGGTGGCTATCCGTCAGCCAGAAGGATGGGAGAGCTCCAGGCGCTTTCCATGAGTCTCCTTACCTGGTCTTCCACAGGGACAAGGTTGTCCTGCGCCCCCACCGAAATTCCTTCCGAAGGTGGTGTGTAGAGTTTCACCTTAACCAGGTGTTGACTCTGCGGTGTTCTACCCCAATCACACCTCGGAGGTCGAATATAGGCTCCACTGACCTTAGAAGGCGCCGCTATTATAAGGAGCGACGGCTGAAATTGAGAGGTTCGCCAGCTGTTTGTCACTCACGCTGAAGCCGCATCTGGCAGATCTGCAGCCAAGCGGACGATAAGCAGGTGGGTAACCTCCTGCATAGATCTCTGCTATAAGTTGGCGGGCATGGAGCCTCCCAGAGGATAAGGCTCATTTCTACCTACATACTGCTGCAGCGGTGGCTGCTTCAGGGCGTCCCTATCCAGAAATCTGCAGGGCTGCTACCTGGAAGTCAGCAAACACCTTCATTACCCACTACCACATGGAAGCCTTGAGTCACGCGGGATGCTGGTTTGGGGCCTCAGTTCTCCAGTCTCTCTTTCCCAAGTAAGTATATGGGGTGTCGTCTTGCCTCCCTCCTCCCGGAGAACTGCTAGAGTCTGCCAATGAGTGTGGATGAACAACATATCCATGTCCTAGAAATACAGGTTACTCACCTGTAACAGGAGTTCTAGGAATGGTATATGTTGTTCATCCTACAGGCTCTCGACCTCCCGGCCCGGACAGCCTGGAGCTTCCAGCGGCGCAGATCTGGCGTCATGGGGCGGAGCCGAGAGTTATACCACCCGGGTGGGTGGGAGGAGCAAGCTTGAAGACCTTCCGGCAAGATTTAAAGCCGCAAGGATACCTGCCAATGAGTGTGGATGAACAACATATACCATTCCTAGAACTCCTGTTACAGGTGAGTAACCTGTATTTGCTCACTGTGGTGTCCTCAATACTTTCCCTGTTTGAAAGCACCAGATCCAGCTCTGCCCCATCTTTAGTGGGTTCCTTGACAAACTGCCTTAGGAAAGCCCCTTGCAGGGATTCAAGGATGGCCCTGCTCCTTGCTGAAGTTGCAGTAGAAAGGCTCCACTCCACATCTGGCAGATTAAAGTCACCAACTAGTAGCATCTCCCTGTTATGTGCCATTCCTATTAGAGCTTCCCCAAGTGCCTTATCCATCTCCTTACTTTGTGCTGGGGGTATGTACACTACTCCAGTACGGATAGTCTACCCAGAGTCTGCTTCCAGGTTGACCCATAGTAATTCCAGACCCTCATTTTCCTCTTTGTGCCCCTGCACTTCAGTGGCCTTGATACCCTTCCTCATATACACAGCTCTGTTATAGCCACTAAATCTAGTTTAACCTCTGCCGTGGTGACTTTAAGGTCTGGAATTATAAATTTGGTTACCAAAGCTCCTTGTATTAGTGCACATCACTTTACAAATCTAGCCCCCCCCCCCCACAAATCTACTACCCTTATCCTGCTGACCATTATCCTACTGACTGCTGGGTAATTGTCATGCCCAGTAGGATGACATAATTATCCAGCAGTCAGCAGTTATGAACCCAGTGACACTGTCAGAACTATTAGAAAAATAATTTATGGCAAGTCTAATACAGGGGTCAGAATTAAGTTTTGTTTCCACTAGCCAGCAGGGGCTAGTGACTGGGAAAATCCACGAGCCCCACAGGCTTTTCCACTGTCCCAGCTGGTGTACTTACTGAAATATTACCTCCTCCAGTACAGTGCAGCAGGACTAGCTAAAAGAAGATTTTACTAGCCCTATACAAAATGTGCCAGCGTTTTGGCTAGTGGTCCGGTGTAAATTTCTACCCCGATGATATCATTTCTTAACATAACTATAAGACAGGATGACTGGTTTGGTGGATGCAGCAGTAGAAGACACCAGGACAGTAACTGAAGGTCAGCAGAGTGACTTGCTTTGAGGGTATACTTGCTTGAATTTTGGGTGAAGGTTACATAAATCTTCATTTTCTCCTGAGTGTCTTTAAATTTTTCATCTGCAGCTACCTGATATCCCTTCCCTTGTCCACGCCAGCTGTGTTTACTGATTTATATGGAATACTAATGCTGCCCTTTTAATTCTCCATTATGTACCTTTGTGTATATAGAGGCAATCCTCAGCTTTTGTGGCTGTTATCCCCTTATCTACTCTAAGTGTTCTCCACTGTTGCCGTGCACTTTCTCGTACAGGTAGTAACTTGCATGTAAGCTTATCCTTTAGTAACTAATGCTTGTACATTCTGTTGTACTGCACTGCAGACTGAGCACTGATCGTATTCTGCTGTATCAAGGCATCCTGCGCGCAGATGAGAGTCATCTCCGCAACTGTCAGGGATTTGTAGCCATCAGGGGATCTAAAGCTAGCCTCTCACATGTTTGCACTGGTGTCCCTCAGGGCTCAGTACTGGGCCCTTTGTTATTTTCAGTGTACTGTGCATCAGTGGTTTAGCCAAGGAACTCTCATTTTGAATAGCACGCTTATACGCTGATGACAGTTTTGTGTACTACAGAATGAAAGATATGTCAACTATTCAGTCTCATTTGCAGTACAGTGCTTTCTTGCTATAACAAACATGATGGGATCCATGCCTCCCATTTGTTATAGCGGCTTGTTTGTTATATTGAGAGAGCCTAAAAAAAGGCACTACTATAGTATCATGCTACTAACGCTGTGAGCGAGAAAACGAGAACAACATAATGTGATGCTAAATCGATGACCTTTATTCAATAATATTGTTAAAAAGCAAAGTTAAAAAAACGTTTAGAAGTTCATTTTCTTTCTGCTCATTTCATTTTTGATCAGTTCTTACTGTACTTACAGTGTCCTTTTACTTGCAGCATCCATTCATTTATTGACACCCGCTGGAAAAAAATCAGTTATCGCTGTCTGCGTTGCTGTGTGGGAGGCTATGTCTTTGGAATAAGAGACTAGATGCTTTAACTGTAGCACTTCTAGAGGGTCCACATCCTGTGACTGTAGCCATTGAAGGCTGGTTTCAAGCCCTCTGATAGCCTTGCAATAGGTTGGGACCTCTTCCTGTTCCATGTCGTGACCCGACTCGTTTGACTCATCCTCATTTCCCACAGTTGCACTGACAATGTCAGTTTCTGACAGTGTCTCATCAGTCTAGATTTTGTCATCAGTGGCTATCCATTCTTCGATGACTGCACTGGGGTTGGCGCTTTCATTGAGGTTCAGGTCAGTAGCAGTTGTGGCAGTCTGCTGAGTGTCATCTTCCTCCTTGTCATCTAGATCTGCCCCAACTCAAACTGTCACTGAAAGCAGCACCTAAGGTAGCCTCTCAGCAGTGTGCGATGGTGGCCTGGGTAACATTACCCCATGCTTCCCCAGAAAGATGCACATCATGCAAGTGGTATTTTTTTAAGAATTCATCCACTTGCGTTTCTTCAGCCACAAGATCACTGAGCAACCTTTTCCAATAGTGTTTTTTGAAGGTTGCAATAATTCCAGCATCTAAAGGCTGAATTCTGGATGTAGTGTTTTGGGGCAGGAATAAAGCTTTTATCCAGGCTATCATGGGATCTCAATTCCGACTCGGGGTTGGGGGGTGGGCATAGCACTGATCCAACAGAATAGCTTTTATGGTTGCTTTTGTTTTCTTAGATGGGCTCTCACTGATGGGACAAAGCTATCCATAAACCAGAGCTGAAAAATGTCTGCTGTCGTCCATGCGTTTTGGCTGCTAGAGTAGCTGACAGGGAGAGATGACATGCTGACATGATGGAAGCACCTAGGTTGCCTGAATTTACCAATGCACAGTGGTTTCACTTTGTGAGTGCCAGCAGCGTTCGTACTAAACAGAAATGTGACAGTCTTTTGAGGCTTTGAAACATTTTGATGCATTCATTTCTGTTTTTGCAGCTAGGGTAATGTCAGGGAGGCACCTCCAGAACAGGTCAGTTTCATCAGCATTGTATACCTGTTCTGGAGTGTACCCCCTGGCACTCAGAATGTCCCGTAATTGGGAATATAACAACACAACACAGGTAGGCTTACAGTACCCTCTAATTGATTGAACAGTACTAATTGGGAACAGGAAGATCAATTAGGTATAGTAGTGAGCACAGAGAACTGTCAGCCTGACAGAAGATAGTCACATCGAGTTTGTTTGTGTGTGAACTATTGTAAGTAGCGTAAATAGTCGGGAGCCATACATCTCATTCGTTATATGTGGGTATTCGCTATAGCGATGTTTGCTACAGTGAGGGAACACTGTTTTACTTTCTCAAAATCTACCAATTTCTGTATAAAAAACGACTGGTTCTTAATTCATAGAAAACTCAAGCAGTGATTTTTGCCTTCCCAGCCTCTCTTAGGAGAAAATCCAGTGAACTGTCTACTTTGGACAATACTATCTTGTCTGTGGTTCAGTCTTGCATATACGTGGGAGTTTTGCTAGACCCTTCTTTAAAATGAGATTCACATATTCACAAAATAATTGGCAAAATAAAACCAACATTTGACTTTCTTTATAAAAAAAAAAAAAATAAATAAAAAAATAAAAAAATAAAAAATTGCCTTTCTAAAGAAACCAGACTGAAACTTGCCAACGCAATGATTGTACCGCAGGGTCTACAGCTTGAGCTACTGTCCCTGCCCCCTCTCCCCAATCCTACTATCCTCCCTACACTTGGCCCTTACCCTCCCCCTTTACCTGTCCCAACCTCTCTTAAAGCTGCCCACTGTGTTCGAGATTACCTCTTCTGGCAGGATATTCCAAGTGTCCACCACCCTCTCTATGAAGAAGTGCATCCTGACCTCCCTCCTAAACTCCCCACCCTCCAGCTTAAGAGCTTATTTATCATGAGCTTGAGTGGACTTCCCTGACTGATAAGAGATAGCTTTTATCTGTTGTTACTTGCCTTCAGATGTATACAGGGTGCTGCCACACCTTACCTCTGCAGCCTACTTACAACAAAGTCTCTTGGGTCTAGTCAAAGATCTGCTGTTGGCCATGATCTGGTAAACTTGGCTACTGAAAATAACCATGGACAGCAAGACTTTTGTTTTATCATTCCTTCTCCCATGATAGGGAAATTGGCAGACTAGGTGGGCCGTATGGGCCTTATCTGTTGACAGACTCTGTTTCTTCTCTTTGGAACTCCTCATCAGTTGGCTTATGCCCCAATAATGTCCGTTTCCTTCTTACCTCTCTATTGCCTCATTGGATTAGAAGTTAAGCCAGTGTTTCATGTAACTGCTGTTGACTTGACCTGTATATTTAATATTTATAAATCTTGCATCATTCTATTGTATTGAATTTATTTTGTAATTATAACTGCTCAGATTTCTAATTTCACACATGTTCCTGGATGTTGTCGCATTTGAGCCTGGCTCAGTGGTTTTCCAATTCTTTCCGGAATGAAGGAAGATACCATCCCACCACCAAGTTTTTATACTTTTCAAATAAATAATAAGTAATATCTAGTCAAAGGTCATTGGGCAAGCACAAAAGGACAGGCACATTAGGCCATTTTTGGTTATTCCGGTGCTTTAACGGTTTTGGTATTGGTGGTGGTGGTGTACCCTGAAAGGCCTGCATTTAGAGTATTGCCTACTTAATTTTAAAATTCCGAAAGTGGGTGGGAAGGTCACAAAATGATTTTTAAGCCCCAGTTTGTGACCTACCAGGTTAATATGTCGTACGCTGTACAGAGCACAGCATGACCGCGAGGTAGAACAGCGTGGTAGGGGTGAGCGAGAGGGTGTAAAACCGTGAAAGGAAGTATTCACGGTACTGCACCCTTTCACTCTTCCCAGTGCAGAATCAGAATCCTGCTGGGACAGGGGTCCGCTGAGCAGCTGCCGTGGCTCAGTGCGATGAACCACTGACAGCAAGGGAGGCAGGCAGTGCGTTTGGGACCGGGTTTCGATTCTCTGCCCCAGACGCATGGAATATTTTCATTTTTCACACTTTGTGCAATATTAACTGTTAACCCCCGAGTTAGTTTATATTAGTTAAGGGGGGGTGTGGAGGGGGGCAGAGCCCCCCCACAATATAAAGACTTATGCCGCAGGCAGTATATTGCACTGCACTGGCAACACAGTATATTGCTGCGGCATAAAGTCTTGCGACATTATGACCCTGTGCCAGTTTGTGAATAATGTACTAGCCACCGAGCAGAGTTTTAGTTAAACAGAACTTTTTTTTATATTTCAGGTATGACGATGCAGGAGAAGATTGTAGCTTTACGAATCAAAATGACTGAAAAAAAAGTTTCCTGGTTAGTGGTATCAGCCCTGGATGAGGTTGCATGTGAGTATTTACTTGCATCTTAGCAGATGTGGCTCAGTGGGCTATTTTTGAAGATGATTTAATGAAACCTTTTTTGTCAGAACAGACAGTTTGCAGTGTTTGGCCCGTAGTGATGCCTTCCTTTACTCCTGGCTAGACAGCTTCAGCTGCTTGATCCCGGCCTCTCAGAATCTGGCCACTGCAGTCCCTTACCACAAGAAACACCACTGTTCCTATGCCCCCCTCCCCCAAGGGCAGTAAGATGGCTGTGGATCCTGGTTGGGAACACAAAACATGTCCCACTGTGGGTGATGTTCAGTTATTGTTCTGCAGATCTTGATTTATCCCCCCCCCCCCCCAAGCACATTTTCCCATGGAAGAGACAGCTGGCTTTGTAGGCTCCAGCCTGCAGAGAGTTCTGCACTTGTGTAATCCGTGACAGTATTACGAAGGCTGCTGCACTGGTTAGTGACCTGGTTTTTACTGGTAGTAGTGGCTGGGTAGATCTTTTTTTTATATTAATGGGGTTTCACCATGCGCCAGAAAACTGCCATGGGTCAGATGGTCCCCAAGGCCTATGTTAATAAAATTGTAGGGTTATGATTGTTTCTCAAAAGTAAAGAAATTAATTGCAAATAAACCAAAAAAACCTCTAATGTACACATTAGGGTTGCAAAAACACAAAATAGAGTATGGAACCTAAAAACATTATAGTTTAAAGTTTCATGAGTCTTGGCTAATCAGTTGTGTGATACCCTCCTCTTCACTCCTTGCCTTCCTGACCTAGGAACAAGCTAAAAGTCTGGAGAATGAGGTCACTCCATGAAGAAAGTAATGAATGATCGTCGGCTTCGTTCAGGGCCCTTATGAATAAAGTACAGTGCAGTCTCGATCTAATGGACCCCCATTAGACCCCCACTAGAACCCGCTCCCTTACGGGGGATCGAGCCTTTACCACCTATGCCCAAAAAATATGGAACTCGCTTCCAGCCCTCACCCAGTCCTCCTCCTCCCATCCCCGCTTCAAAACCTTCCTTTGGAACTTTTGAAATCATCCTCCACATGTCCCTGTACCTCGTAGTCCACCTAACAACCTGTATACTGAGGGCTCTTAGCGTCCACTGCACTTACCCTCCAGTATAGGTAGTGAATCTGGTACTGGACATCCGCTCACTATTCTCTCTCTCTCTCTCTACCCCTCCCTCCGTAATGATTCACCCGTCCATCTAGACCCCCCCACCTCCCTCCTCGCTACCCCCACCCCTGTTTCTGGCTCTGCCCTCCCCCCCAGCACTTACTCTACTTGCACTAATTACCTGTTATGTATTTGTGCTCCTACCATACCCACCATGTATGTTCCCCAATCATCATATACGTTCCACAATCTATGTACCATGTGCTAATCAACTCTAACGATGTCTTGCTTCCTAATTCATTTCAGGTTATGTCTATTTGTTTTCTTGTATGTTAAATTTGACTTATACTGTCAGCTGCCCTGTCAATTCCATAAGCCTGTTTTATTCAACTGTATGTAATTGACTCCTTCACTGTTCTTGTATGCTTCTACCTATGTAACCCTCCCGGTTCGCACCTGAAAATAGGCACATGGCTATCTAGTGTGTCTTACCCGGTTAACAAAAACAAATAAATAAATAAATAATAAATTATATGGACATCCCTCGCTAACGAACTGGTACCATGTCTTCCAAGTGAACACACTCTGAATATATGAATCCTTGTTTTATGTACTCCCGATTATCTGAACTAATGTCATGTCTCCCAAGCAGTTGGAATAATCGAGATTGTACTGTATCTCTATAGTTAGTTATGACGGATTCTGTGGGCCCCATGTAGAGAGCCATAGTTGTCTTGCTTCAAGTATCAGACCTGTGGGGCACAGACTCAGACCTGTAGGTTGTCCTGGGGTCACAAGGCTAGGGACTGGGGGAAAGGGGGTGGGCTTTATTGTCTAAAACCCAGAGAAACACCTACCAATTTACTAAGACTCGTGAGACTTTAAACTGTAATGTTTTTCGTTTCCATACTTTGGTTAGTGTTTTTGCAACTCTAATATGTGCATTTATGTTTTTTGTTTTTTTTGCAATTATATATACCTGCACACATACATATTCCTTGACAGCACTTGTCTTGCATCCTTGACTTTTTTGGTGGATGGTTTCAATGTTTTTCCTGTGTCTTCAGCCTGACTAGTTTTTCAGTGCCCTAACTTCAGACTGCCCAATCCTAGGCTGAGGGTTGTCCATTCAAAGCAAATACTGGAAAATGTGTTAAATCTGTTGAAATCTTCTCAAGTGCTTTCTCTTATGGAACTCCGAATTCACATTTCTTCATGTGTCTTGAGAGGTTCTGTTAAAAGTTCCCTGTTCCCTGGCCTTGGTGCCCCTCACCTGTTCCCTGGCCTTGGTGCCCCTCACCTGTTCCCTGGCCTTTGTGCCCCTCACTTGTTCCCTGGTCTTTGTGCCCCTCACTTGTTCCCTGGCCTTGGCGCCCTCACCTGTTCTCTGGACTTGGCGTCCTCACCTGTTCCTTGGGCTTTGCACCCATTACCTGTTCCCTAGGCTTGGTACCCCTCTTGGCACCTCTTAACTATTCCGTGGGCTTGGCATCCCTCCCCTGTTCCCTGGACTTTGTGCCCTTCACCTGTTCCCTGGACTTGACGCGCCCTAAGAAACATAGAAACATAGACTTTGACGGCTGATAAGGACCGCTTGGCCCATCTAGTCTGCCCATTTCCCTACCTACAGGATAGGCCTCACCTGTTTGCTGGCCCTGTCACCTCTCACCTGTTTCCTGGACAGGGCATCTTTCACTTGTTCCCTGGTCTGGGTGACCCTAATATGTTCTCAAGAATCAGTGTCTGTCACACATTCCCAGGGGGTCTGTGTCCCTTTCATCCATTGCCCAGACTCCGTGATCCTGTCACCGGTTCCCAAAGATTAGTACCCGTCACCTGTTACCTAGAGATGGTTTGTCCTTGTTCTACATTAAATGAGTGTCCTGAGACCAGAATCATGGAATCATATTGATCTAATCCTTGTTAATTTGATCAGCAGCTTTGTTGCTCTGGAGACTGTAAAATACTAGAAGAACATAGCTTGGGGTCCCTCATGTGGTGGAATGAAATTACTGCACCTGTTATTATATACTCCATATGGGAACTGACAGCAAAATGTAGTTGTTATAGATGCTGCACTTGTAATGGTGTTTACTACATTTCTGAAAAAGAATGAATGTTTATAAAGAAAGCCCTACAAGGCTGAATTGTAATGGAAATAGTTTTAATGGTTTGCTGGTTCTTTTTGTTTAGTTAAACGATCACGTTCACATTTTTCTGACCTGTTTGGCCTGAAAAAAATGTGGCAGCAACTAGAACAACCGACTGCAGCCAAATACATTACTTTCCTTCACTCTGCTGTTTGTTAGTAAATTTGTACTCAAAATATTTATCTTATTGCTGCTGTCCATTAACTTGGATCCTCCAAATTAGTCCTGGTGGCCAGTGCAGTCTTAAAAACTGTCCAACACTATGCCATAGAACTGGGTTTGGAAACAAGATAAGGTCATTTGGAGGGCCGGCAGAAGGAAGGTTTGCATATCACAGCGGATGCATGTCACCGCAAGGAGGGAGACTGCCTGACTATTGCACGCTGGGCCGGCAAAAGGAAGGTTTGCACTTCACAGTGGATGCATGCCTTTCCAGAGAGGGAGACTGCCTGACTGTTGAATGCCAGCACCATCTAAGCAACCACAGGTGGTACTGCGGGCAGAGTAAGTGAGTAGGAGGGGTGTTGGCTGGCTTCCCATGAGCATGGTTGCGTGCGTGTGCCATGGTGGGCTAGCTGCCACTGTTCTAGGGCAGGGATGAAGATGGCAACTGTCTTGGCCCAAGAATGGTGCTAGTGGTACTGTCATATCCTGTGCGTTGCGGGAGCACGTGGATTTGAGTCTTGCAGGAGCTTGCTGGAGCCCCAGCAAGCCCACCATGGGGGCTGATCCATGAGAGGTTAAGCTCCTTGTAGTGAGGGTGAGCAATGGGACTAGGAGTTAGCAGAGGGATGAGGGGGTGGGTTCAGGAACATAAGCATGAAGTGTAAGTAAAAAAACCAAACCCCTACATCTGACGACTGTTTCCCATTTAAGAATATTCTGCCAGTTATATACTCAGTGCACGTAAGACTGACTGCATGTTGTCTATCAGGACTTGTTTGTTAGAGCCAAATAAATGTCTGCCAAGCACAAAACTAGGACTATTCTTAACTAAAGACTTGTTGTCCTGACCAGCAGAGAACGGGAGTATTTTGCTGTCTTTAGCCTTCCTAATCATACTGTCAGAATTATTGGACCAAACCAGCCATACAAATGAGATGGTGCCTCTTTAATGCCGTTGTCTGTTTTGAGATTTTATTTATTTCTAGGATGTCATCCTTTTTAACACCTGGCGCAACAATGGGTGATTGCACAATATAAGTATTTAAGGCATCGTCATTAATTTGGGCAAGGAAGTGGAAACAGTAATTGGGTGGTTCATAGGGCATAGTGGAATCTGCAGTAAAAACACTAAACATGTTTCCTTTGTAAATATGATCAGGTTCTGATAAATCCTGTTTGTCTTCCTGTTATTTTGGGATAATGGATTCCCCTATCCCTTGTCAGTATCTTGGACAAAAGGGTATATATTTTGTATGTGTGTGTGTGTGTGTGTGTGTGTGTTTTGCTGGGCATTGGGGGGGGGTGCCTTTGACAGATTTTAGCATCATGGCTTCTGGTTTAACTTTTCCTTTTATACCATGTGTTATTCCAGTACTGTTAACCCCTGAAGTCCCTTATCATTGAACTCTCTGCAACTGCCTCAGGCCTCTGAGTCCCACATAGAAACATAGTTAGTGATGGAAAAAAAAAAAATACAAAGGTCCATTTAGTCTGCCTGGAGTTCCCTGTGTGCCCTGGGACCTATTGTCTTTATGGGGTTTTATCCATCCCGGTCCACCCCTTCTGCTTCCCCTCCCTACTATAACCAACTTGAGCAACCACCA
This sequence comes from Neoceratodus forsteri, assembly GCA_016271365.2. Lineage (NCBI taxonomy): Eukaryota > Metazoa > Chordata > Ceratodontiformes > Ceratodontidae > Neoceratodus > Neoceratodus forsteri. The sequence continues at coordinate 1,000,507,935 of CM028135.1, forward strand.
ACCCTCACTCTGTCCCAGCCATGCTTGAAACCATTTATGATCTTGGTGCCCACCATCTCTGCAGGCAGTCTGTTTCACGGCTCCACCACCCTTTCTGTAAAATAGAATTTCTAGGAGCGTGGATATGTTGTTCATCCGCACTCTTTGGCATGTCTCCTTTCCCTTATAGATCCACCGGAAGTTTTCAAGCTGGCTCCTTCCACCCACCCTAGTGGTATATACCTCGGCTCCACCCCATGACACCAGATCTTCCTTTCCGCTGGAAGATTCAGGTTGCCTCCCTCGTGCTCACGCATTTAGTAGGCCCTGGCTTTCAAACCTTCGGTTTTACCGAAACTTCGAATCATTCAAGTTAGCGATCGTCTTTTTCGCATCTTTGACTATGGAAGAAAAATCTTCTCCCAGATATAGCCGGTGCTCGTGCAGCCAAAGATGTTAAATGACTGATCCCGCACCATGTCGTCTACTGCCTCGGTGTCGGCCATGACACCTCATCCTGCAGTTTCTTTTTGGCCTTCCATCCCAACGTCGTGGACGGCCATCTGGCACGCCTGAAACTGGGGAGACCGGAGAAGAGGCTCGATGGGCATTTTCCACGGCTGCGGGATCCACCGAGCAATTGGAATGCATGCAAGCGTTCGAGGCAGAAGCGGCCCATGCTGCGGACTCTTCTCAGATCTTCTTCGTTCCTCTCAACCTGGGCTCCACCTACTTGGGTTCCTTCCGGGAGTTGTGCCAGTCTCTCCCTACCAAGGAAGAGGCGCCTGCAGGCTTGCACTTCTCTCGATCTTGTAAGCAGGAGAAGGATCCAAATACGTCTTCGTCTCAACGAAGATGCTCTTGGGACAGGGAGAGATCTCAGTCCCAGGAGCATGCTATCTCGACTTCGGTCAAGATCGCTTCTTCAGCTGCTGGCTTCTCGGACCTTCCGTCGGGCCAGCCGACCAAGAATTAATGATACGGCGGTTGAAATAGTTATTGACCTAATCGATCCTCTCTGTTGCCGGCTCTGGTCGCGACTCTTTGAGAGGACTCCGGTCCTTGTTTTCCCTGATGAGGGAGACCCAGCCCGCTGGAGTCCCTATCAGGACCCATTTCCAGACCACAAAGTCACGGTCACGGTGTACCTCGGCGCAGTCGGCCAGCGATATCGATTTGAGGTCTAGAACCCCCCTAGTCCGACAGGCCAAGGAAGAGCCATAAGTGCTGTAAAAAGAGGCAATGCCATCGGTCGTCCTTGTCCTCCTCGGATAAGGAAAGACTCTGGCAGAAACTCTGTCGGCGCTACGAGGACCTCATGTGGCAACAGCTGATTTTGTCCTGGCATAAGCTTACCCTGACTTCTACCCAGGCCATTACTTGGCTTTTGTCTCCATGGCCAAAGCAGACTCCTCTGGAGCCAAAACCTTCAGCTCCCCTGCCTACCGGGCCAGTGAAACCACCAGTTTGGCCTAAAACGGTCTCTCCACCGATTGTAGTGGAACCACCGCCTAAGCAGCCTGTGGGAGGGGCTCCTTTTAAGGAAGACAGACTGGACACTGGGCTTCCCTGGCACTTGTCGGTCATGGTCACCCTAGACTGCCTCCAGCGAGTCGAGGGTGGCTTGGGCGGTAAACCGTTGTATTCAGATTCAGACGTCACCAGTTTTCACTCTCATCCAGGGGATGACGAATTGACTGCTGGCCTAGAGATGGAGGAAAGTCCTTCATCTTTCCAAGGGATCCTTCGCGTCATCTCTGAGTCCACAGGGATGCCTCTGGACTGGAGCCTATCCAGAAAAAGACAGAATGCCCTCTTACGGACATCCTTAAGAGAGGGTATACCCTGACGGAGGCCTTTCCTGTGGCCGAAGCCATTGTTGGTCCAGCCCTTGAACTTTGGCAACGTCCTGCCTCTTGTCCAGCTCCATCTGCCCACATTGCCCGCAAGTACGCGGTGCCCATGGGGTTCCTCGCGGGGTTCACAGAGCACCCTTCGGCCGAGAACCTGGTGGCTGCCTCTGTGTTCAGGTGTACTGGCAGTTCTGCCGATACGGACCGACCACCTGATAGAGTCCAAACTTTTGGACCATTCAGCTAGGAAGGTCTGTGCGGCTTCCTCCTTAGGCCATCGTCGGGCAAGTTCACCCGTCATCATGGCACACTTCTCTCATGCCCTTCTCGGGTCGCTGGATGAAGTCCTCCCACATCTCCCCGCGGACATGCAGACCACGGTCAAACAGGTCCTGGATCAGGGCCGAGCTATTGCCAGACAGCAGCTTCAGATGGCCCTGGACATTGGGGATTCCTGTGCCCGTCCGATGGCCACCACAGTTGCCTCTCATCGCAGGGCTTGGCTGAGGCTGTCCTCCTTTCTGGCAGATACTCAGCACAAACTAGCTGACATGCCCTTTCTTGGAACTGACCTCTTCGACCCAGGAGTGGCCGATCACCTTCAGTGCATTGAGCATTCCAATGCCACCTTGGACACTACTTCTGCCAAAGGTTCTTCAGGCAGGAACCAGCAGAAGTCATTTCGGCACTCTTCCCCTGCGGCTCAGCAGTCCTCCTTTCAAGGGGGACAGCAGCATCAGCAGCAGGCTGAAGCTTGGCACCCTTGGCCCAAGCCCGGACCCCAACAGGCCCGAAAAGGAGGCCAAGGCTCTGGTCCTGGAGCCTCCTCCAAGGCTGCTCAGTGATGAGGTGGGGGCTGCAACCCCTGCTCTTGTCATGCCAGCTCTGGGTCCTCCTCTGGGGGGCCAGCTCCATCACTTCCTTTCTACCGGGTCAGCTGTCACTTCAGACAGGTGGATTCTCGAAGTGGTCGGTTAGGGACTGCCTCTGGAATTCAAGCAGTACCCTCCAAGCCAAGCCCGTGCCCCTCGGGAGGAACAGGTATCTGCTCACACCCAGTCGACTCTTCGAAATAACATTGCTCTGCTCCTCCTCATGGAGGGAATAGCTCCTGTGACGGATCCTCCAGCAGACCCAGGCTTTGTCTCCAGGTACTTCCTGGTGCCCAGGCAGACGGGGGGGTCTGGTGCCTCATTCTAGATCTCCACAACCTGGATCAATATCTCGGGTCTGGCACCTTTCGGATGGTCACTCTGTACCAGATCATACCATCCTTGGAGCGAAACATGTGGTTTTGTTCACTGGATCTGCAGGACACATTCTTTCAAGTCCCAATCCGTCTGTCCCATCAGCGGTTCCTCTGCTTCAGGGTCGAAGGGACCCTGTATGAGTTCCAAGCCATGCCATTTTGCCTGTCATCAGCCCCGCGGATCTTCACCAAATGCATTGCACTGGTGGCGGCCTATCTTCAGCATCATGGGGTCAGAATTTACCCCTACCTCGACGATTGGCTCCTACCTGTTCCCACTCAGCAGGAGGTGGAGAGGTCCAGGGACCTGGTCCTCCAGACCTGCACCCAACTTTGCCTCCTGATCAGTGAGGCCAAGTTGGAAGTCATGTATTCTCAGGTGATGGGCTTCATCGGGGCAAAGCTCCTGGTGGACAGGGCGGAGGTTCTTTCCTCCTTTGCCCAATCATTTCTGGTTGGGCACTTGTGCCCTGCCCAGGACTTTCTGCACCTTCTGGGTTACATGGCAGCGTGCACCTCAGTGGTCCGTTGGGCCTGGTTGCACATGCGCCCCCTCCAATGGGAGCTGGCTGCCCAGTGGGCTCAGCGCCACGGTCATTTTGACCAGCTGATCACTGTAACCTAGAAGATGTGGGATGCTCTCCAATGGTGGAGCACCCCAGACCGGTTGCAGGAAGGGATCCCGTTTGTCCGTCCAGAGCCGACGGTTGTCCTTATGACTGATGCGCCTCTCATGGGCTCGGGAGCCCACATGGGGGACAAAAGAGCCCATGGGCTCTGGACCCCGAGGAGTCCCGATACCACATCAACCTGTTGGAGCTCAGAGCAGTCAGACTGGCACTGTCCGCTTTCGCTCCTCAGCTCCGGGGTCAAGTGGTTCATGTCCAGATGGACAATACCACAACCATGTACTACCTCAACAAACAGGGCGGCACGCACTCCCATCTGCTATGCAAGGAGGCGCTCCGCATCTGGACCCTCGTGAGCCAATTGGAAGCGGATCTCCTAGCCATCCATGTGGCAGAAGCTTCTAACCATCTGGCAGATGCTCTCAGCTGCCTAGACCAGACATCCCACAAGTGGTCTCTCCATCCAGAGGTAGCTTATAGCCTGTTCTCCCATTGGAGCAAACCGATGGTGGACCTGTTTGCCTCAAGGGAAAACACCAAGCTGAGGCTGTTTCATGCCCACCCCCCTCAGCAGGGCTCGCTGCAGGGGGATGCCTTCTTGAGGCCATGGACCCCAGGCCTCCTCTATGCCTTCCCTCCATATCCCTTGATCCACAAGTTGTTCCTCAAGGTGAGGAGGGACAAGGCGAAGGTGAGCCTGGTAGCCCCAGACTGGAGGCGCCAGTTCTGGTATCCCGATCTCCTCCGCTTCAGCTGCAGGCCCCCGGAGCGGCTTTGCACACACCCAGACCTGATCTCTGTCAATCAAGAGAAGGTTTTCCATCCGGATGTTCAATCCCTGTACCTCGCAGCCTGGTACCTGAGTGGCTAGAGTTCCAGGCTTTGGGTCTTTCTGAAGATGTCTACACCGTGGTGGAGGCATCTAGAAAGGAATCTACCAGGAAATGTTATACCTTCAAATAGAAAAGATTTTCCATTTGATGTCAGGGCAAGGGCCTGGATCCTTTGTCCTGTCCAGTGGCTAACATTCTCGACTACCTTTGGTCTCTCTCCAAAGGGGGTCTATGGTCATCGACCCTTAGGGTGCACCTGGCAGCCATCTCTGCTTACCAGGCGTGGGCTGTTCAGCTGACTGTGGTGCAGGAGACAGTGGTCGGGCACTTTTTCAAATGCCTGGATCACATACCCCCTCCGGTGCGTGAACCTCCACCTCCATGGGATCTACCGCTAGTACTGGCAAAGCTCATGGACAAGCCATTCGAACCTGTGCACGAGTGTGCCTTGTCACACTTGTCATGGAAGACGGCTTTCCTGGTGGCTGTCATATCTGCCAGAAGGACAGGGGAGCTCCAGGCGCTTTTGGTGGACTCCCCTTACCTGGTCTTCCACAGGGACATGGTTGTCCTACGCCCCCAACCGAAATTCCTTCCGAAGGTAGTGTCAGAGTTTCACCTTAACCAGATGTTAACTCTGCCGGTTTATTACCCCAGCTACACCTCAGAGACTGAGTACAGGCTCCATACTTTGGACCTGAGACGTGCTCTCTCCTACTATAAGGAGAGGATGGCGGAAATTTGGGGAGAGGTTTGCCAGCTATTTGTCACCTACGCTGAAGCTGCTTCTGGCAGACCTGCAGCAAAATGGACCGTTGCAAGTTGGATTATATCATGCATAGGTCTGTGCTATGAGTTGGCGGGCAAGGAGCCATCCAGAGGGATAAGAGCTCATTCTACCTGCCATATTGCTGCATCAGTGGCTGCTTCCAGGGACATCCTTATCCAGGAAATCTGTTGGGCTGCTACTGTGAAGTCAGCAAACACCTTCATCACCCCACTACCACATCGACCTTGAGTCACACCGGGATGCTGGTTTTGGGGCCTCAGTTCTCCAATCTCTGTTCCTTAAGTAGGGGGTGTGCGCCTTGCCTCCCTCCTCCTGGAGAACTGCTAGGAGTCTGTCAAAGAGTGTGGATGAACAACATATCCATGCTCCTAGAAGAAAAGGTTACTTGCCTGTAACAGTAGTTCTAAGAGTGGTATATGTTGTTCGTCCGCACAGACCCCCCTGACCTCCCTGGCTGCGGACGCACAACACGTAGCTTCCAGCGGGCTAAGATCTGGCATTATGGGGCTGAGCCGAGGTATATACCACCCGAGTGGGTGGGAGGAGCCAGCTTGAAGACTTCCAGTGGATCTTAAAGGGAAAGGGGACATGCCAAAGAGTGTGGATGTACAACATATACCGCTCGTAGAACTACTGTTACAGGTGAGTAACCTGTTCTTACTGACATCCCTCTTAAACTTACCCCAGCCAGTCTTGACTTGTGACCTGAGGTTCCTGACACTGTTTTCATGCTAACTAGTTCCCTGCAGTTCACTTTGTTTATTTCCTTTAGGAGCTTGAAGGTCTCTGTCATATTCTCCGTTCTCACATGATCTCAAGATAGTACATGTTCAGTGCCTTGAGTCAATCTTTGTAAGAACTGTCCTGTTGGCCCTAAATCATCTTGGTCACCTTGTGTTGCATTGTCTCCCAGCCTGTCTCTGTCCTTCCTTCGATAAGGACTCCAGAACTGAGCACAGTATTCCAGGTACAACCTTATCAGTGACCTATGTAGAGGTAGTAGTACCTCCTTTTTCCCCGCTATCCGTACCCCTTCTTTTACACCTTAGCATCCTAGTATCCTTACTACAGGCCTTGCTACACTGGATTGATTGTTAGATGAAGTCACTAATGATGACTTCCAGGTCGCATTTCTCTGCTGTAGTGCTCAGTGTAACCCCTCCCATCCAGTACTCTGTCCTGGTTTTTTCCTCCAGGTGCATAACCTTGCATTTTTTTGAATTTCAACTGACAAACCTTAGCCCACCTCTCTAGTTTTTGCAGATCCCGCTGCATCTCCCTGATCTGTTTATATTGGTATCTATCCTACTGCAGAAGCGTCGTGCCATATGTGAAGAGACCCAGCTTGCCCCAGATGCCCTCTTCAGTGCCTGTGACTAAAGAGGACAGGGCCCAGGACAAATTCCTGCAGCACCCTACTTTTGTGACAACTCTCTCATCCCAATTTGACTACATTTACCACCACCCTTTGCTGTGTCTCTTTAAGCTAGTTTCTTACCCATCTAACTATGTCCCTAGCCATACCCAGGTTCTTCAGCTTCATCCGCAGTCTTCTGTGTGGCACCAGGTCAACTGCCTTGCTGAAATCGAAGCATAGTAAATCACAGTGTGGTCCTTATCTACTACATTAGTTACTCAGTCAAACTAAACTATGAGGTTGGTATGACAAGGCCTCCACGCCACAAACTTGTGCTGTTAACTATCCTGTGGACCCTTGCTCTTATGGTAGCTCATAATGTCAATCAATCAAATGGTCCTCTTTGATCAGTGACTGCATCAGTTTACCCACTACAGAGGTAAGTCTGACCTTGCCCCCTCTCTGTTGTGTAGCGGGACGATGTCTGGTACCCTCCAGTCTTTTGGAACTACTCCTGTCTGACTTGAGCTGTTGAATAGCCCTGGTAGGAGTTCAGCCAGTTCTGCGGACAATTCATTGAGTACCTGTGGGTGCATCCCATCTGGCCCTAGGGCTTGATCTACCTTTAGGGCTTAAAGCCCCTTCCTGATCCTTTCTCTGGTAACTACTGGCTGCCTTATTTCAGGAATGCACCTGACAGTCAGCCACCTTGATGCCACCTTCAGGCAGGGGCCCACTGTCATCCTTTATGAAGACCGAGCAGAAGTAATCGTTAAGGATGGCTTCTTTTTGCTCATCTTCCTCTAGTGTTCTATTTCCCCCCTTAGCCTAATAATATCCTCTTCCCTACTTACTTTTTTCCTTAATATATCTGAAGAACTGTTTCTCCCCTCCACAATACGCAGCTCCATGCCTGTCCTCCTTGCTTCCCCAGTTTTTTATTCGATACTCTCCTTATTCATACCACGTAATAGAATGGCCAATGGACACATATTTACATACCCCCATAAGTTATATTTTAAACTGTGAAACCAGTTTCACCAAAAATACCTCCAACGGCTTCATCTGTTTCGATGTCTGTCTGTTTCCACCGGTCACCCCTCCCCCGAGGCAGAATTGCTTAGTGCTCCTTTTCCAGTCAACAAACACTAAATAAATAAATTTGATGAGACCGAGGGAGGTTATGTTAGAAAGAAAAATGTTGTGGTCAATGTGGTCACAGGCCTTGGTTAGGTCCGCAGACATATCCTACAGACCTATGTCCATAGCCCTGAGAACACAGTCCATTATCCCAGCCAAGGCAGTACCTGTGCGCTGGCTATTATGGAGCCCATGTTGTTGAGAGGGCAGCAGATTGTATTTGATAATGTAGTCATTGAGCAGACAGAATATTGCCCATTCTGGGAGCTTACTCAAAGTAGGTAGTAGGGTGACAGGCCACAACTGATCAATGTTTGTGTTACTACCACCCTTTAGAAACAGTGACCACCCTGGCCCTTTTCCAACTAACAAAAAAAAAAAAGTTAGCATTAGTGAGAAAAAGAGTAAACGGTTTGGAGGGAGGAGCAGTAATATTGCTGAGAGTATTGTAAGAATCCTAGAGTCTAAACCATCGTTAACCCCCACTTCCTCTTCGGAAGCTAGGGGTTATAAATCCTAAAGACTTCTGCTGGGGATATGGTTCTAAAATAAAATGGAACTTGGCTGTCGGCTTCATGGTGATGAGTGCTGGGGCACCTGCCTGACATGCTGGGGACCTGGGTTCCCACTCTGAGCAAAGGACAACAGGAGTGTAGGCCGCAGGAAGGGTAAAAGAGTGTCTGCATGGATGTTCTCTACCCGAGGAGGGTGCTGGAGAGCGACACCTGGTGGGGAACAGAGCCTCGGTTGATGTGGGTGACCATGCACTGTCCAGCTCTGCAACTGCCCCCCCAGGGCGGTGACATGCTGCCCAATGTAGGATAACTTTGTAAAATAGGTTCTTTGGACCTAAAGTTTATATTCTGTTGAAAAATAAAATGTTACTACTGCTGGTGCTATGGTTTCATTTTATTTGTTTAAAACTTGAGAATTTACAGGATAACTTCCATGAGTATAGAGAAACTCATTTTACAGAACGTCCCAAGTCAGTATAGACAATACATGACAAATTTGCAGACTTTACATAGCACAGTACCACAATATCAAATATGAAATACAAAAACAAGAACAGTTAAATTGTTCATACAAAACAATTACAAGCAGACTGTTCTGAAAGAAGCATTTTCTTAAGATTTTGTTTAAAAGAACACAGTGACCGAGAATTACATAACTAAGGAGGCCTTTGTTCCAAGAAAGTGGTGCATCCAAAGAAAAACGTTTTTTTCCAAAATGCATTTGATATCTGGGTAGAAGTAAACCTCAGTTAGGGACTTTTCTAAGCTTCTGACTATGGTTGGAAACTTGCAATCTATCCGAGAGATAAAGTGGTGTTTGCTGGTTTACTGTTTTACAAATCAGCATGAGCCATCGATGTAAACGCCTTGAAGAAGGGGACAAGCAATTTAGCTGATTCAAAAGAATAGTGATGTTCATTTCTTGGACTTCCTAAGACAAAAAGTAATAACTGAAAATATACATTGTCAATTAAAGAGAGGTCTTTGGCAGTAGAATTCTGATAAATGGAGTTGCCATAATCCAAGATTGGAAAAATGGAGGGGGCGCTGCCGAGCACCCAACATGGCGGCTGCTTAGTTTTTATCTCCTGCAAGGATCGGATTTAAAAGCTTAATTTCTATCTTCTCCTGGACAGCTGACCACTTAAAAAAGTAACATCCTTTGTCGGAAAGGCTACTGAACATAAAATGAGTCCGAAGAAGGATCACAAACATGCTGCTCATCATATTGAAGCCTTTCTCTCTATGACGCCTACATTGAGAGGAGCAGGCCCTGGGCCCTTCTGCATCAACCGAGCCACGAGTGAGTGAAATTCCCAAACCCCAGATCATGGCCCTTCTACATAAAATTCAGGAGAACGGCGAAGAAACCAGTCGTAGACTGGCAGTGGTGGAGTCCCGATTTTACGGACCTAGATGAGAAAGTGAGTGCAACTGAAGCAGACATTCAAGCACTTAAAGCAGAGTCGGGTCACCAGCAGACAAAAAATGCAACCTTCATGCAAGACCTGACCTTCCTCTGGGCTAAACTAGAAGCCCTTGAAAACGTACAGAGTCAACCGAATGTGCGTATAGTGGGCTTTCCGCCGCGATTTGCCTCTTTTACTGAAATCTTAACAGTGACTAATAGACTTATTTTTACTGACCTGGCATTACTGCCTGCTGACTCTGGGATCACAGTAACCAGGGCCTTCGCTATCCCCATGCGATCCAGAAGGGGTTTGAATAGCACACGTCCATTGACTGCCATCGCTACGTTGTTGAATTCAGAAAGCCGAATCCCGCTACTGTGAGCTGCCAGGCAAAGGAGGGACTTGGTCTGGGAAGGCAGCAAGATCGCCTTTTTCCCCCCAGACATTTCTTCACAGTCCCAGACTAAGAATTAGGTGCTGCAACTCACGAAGAAACTTCTCCTCGAAAATGGTATTGAGGCTCAACTCCTGTTCCCTGCGAGGCTTCAGATTAAGCACTCTGGTAAGACCCATATTCTAACGGACACAGATTCTGCTGCTGCCCTGGATTCTAAATTACTAGAGGGTCAAACTCAGCAAAAAGCTGCTCTGGACTTGAGTTCCGAATCGGACACTAATGATTGAACTTGGGACAGTTTATTATGATGTTACCCTTCAGTGCTATCCTATTCAGGGAAGCAAATATCTGTTTTTCCTGCTTGTCTGATCTTTGCTCGAGCTTACTATTACTTTTAGATATGCCATGTTGGTGCTAGTATGTTTAAAGGTTGTTGCTGACTTTCCTTCCTATTAAGGGATACCACAAATGTAGGGGATATATTACCCCACTCAATTTGTGAACTATTTGCAAGCTCCTTTTTCAATAACCTGTTTTCCTATCTGTTAGCAGGTCTGACATATGTAATAGGGGTGCTAAGTAACTTAATTGAGGCCAGGCAACCTGGTTAGATCCTAGTTTCTTTTATTGACAGTTTCAGCCCTCCCCTTTAGATTCCTACGGGGATGAAATAATGGCCAAGCACTGTTGGGTTTTACAGTAGTGTTGTGAATATGTGACCTGAAAGATAAAGTGGGATCAAAAGTCAAACCCAAATATTTGAATTCTTGGACAAGTTGAGATGGAACATCTTTAAGAGTAATGGAAAAGGAGGAATGAGCATTATTGATAAGAGACTGTGAACCAAGTAGCACAATCTGATGTTTTTTTTTTTTTTTTTTTTATTTAAAATAATACATTTGAAGAGAACCATCTGGCAATTTTATCAGAATCAGATTGAAAAGTAGAAGTTAAGAATTTTAAATCTTTATGGGCAAAAAAAAAAAAAGAGTAGTATCATTAGCATTTGAACAATATCTCTTTGCCGCTATGCTGTGGTATTTCTTCCTAGTCTGTGTAGGTTTTCTCTGCCTAAAAAATTTGATGTGAATTGCATTGATTGTTATTTTCCTGGCTGCATGTATTCATTACCACTAACTGCTTTGACCTATGCTATGTACCTGTCTTTGATTGATGTACTCTCCTGGGTCGTGCCTGAAAATAGTCATTTCATGGCTAGTGCACCTACCCGGTTAACAAAAACAAATAAAATAAATTTAACTTTATAGTGCAGTCTTTAACAAAAGAGCGTAAGGGATCAACAAATAAGTAAAAAAGGAAAAGACCCAATATAGAACCCTGAGGAACCCCTGTGTCAGTAGAAGGAAGAGGATAAACACCCATTCCAAGAACCAGACTGGCTTCTGCCAAGTAAATAAGATGAAAACCAAGATACAACATTTGTAGAAAAACCATAAGATAACAGACATGTTAAGAGTAAGTGATGATTTATCACATTGAAGGCCTTGGACAAGTCTATAAATATAAACAGTGGTTGGAGGAACCTTGAAAATGGAAAAGCCCAGACTCGACATACTGGATAGTAGCTGTCTCATCTCCCCCATGCCACCAAGCCCCCAGTACAATACTGCTGCTGTCCATCCATTAAACCTCAGCTGACTTAAGGTGACTCCTCCCTTCCCAGGCTGCAGATGGGTTGGGCCGTATGAGGATGTTGCGGACCCTGCGGTTGTGGAGGTAGCAATCAGCAGTGGAGGGTGAGTCAAGCGGGTTGTAGGGATGGATGTGAGGACGTGAAATAGTGGGGGTGCCAAGGAGTGTATGGAAAGAGCAAAAAAAAAAAGGGGATGGCCATTGCTTATTTCAGCAGGATCAAAGTAGGATAAAACATTTATGACAAAGAAGGTCAAGAAAATAATTAATAGCAAGTTCTGGTGCTTGGCCTCCCCATCCCATGTTACTGATTCCTTGTGATGCCAATGTTAGTGCTACTCCATAGGCATCCTACAGGCAGTACTTTGGCCAACCTTCCCATGCAGGGCTGCACTTCAGTCACGTGCAGATTCTCTGCCAGTTCAGAGTCCACTTTGAAACCCTTCTCTCCTAATGGCCATACTTTACTTTCAAGCATCATTTATACGGTAGGAATCACTATAGATTTAAGACATTCTGTTTTTTCAGATGACCATTTCTGAGAGACGTTGCAGCTTCAGTCGTAAGTTTAGCAGAATGAAGCTTCTGTGCACCATAAAGAATAACATTACAAACTTTTTTTTTCCCCCCCAGGGCTTTTTAACCTCCGTGGTTCAGATGTCGAGTACAATCCTGTATTTTTTGCCTATGCTATAATAGGAGTAAGTTCTGTCAGGTAATAGCACTGTTTCTGTCCCTTTGTCGTATTGTACATTTGTATGATTATTGTAAATTTGGATCTAAAAGTCATGCCTCTTAGTCATTAGCATCTTGAGAAGTGAGCTCTTTCAGTGCTAGTGTTGGTTACCAGTGTGCAGTTTGCTTTCCCAAACCACTCTAACTCCCACTATGTTTACATCAGAGCAGTGGGAACAGACTTCACATGGTATGTGGATTTTGTTTTTATCCCTACTGAGCCTGGCATACCATCAGCCCCCCCCCGCCCCAGGACTCAGTGTGGCGGTTTGCCATTCTGGTTCTAGCACAAGCCTTTGAAGCTTAGGTTTCATCCTGTTGAACTCAGTCCAATTTTCCATCTTGTACTGTACCTCCCATAGGGTTTGGGGGGTCACTCTACACCTATCATTCTGGGGAGGAGGGCACCATGGCAGTGCAGTCCACGCTGGGCTCCACTGGCCCTGTGTGGGAATCTGGCTTGGGGGCAAACCAGTTTCACTTTTGTGGTAGCACAGAGTTTTAGTAGCGGAGCAAAAACAGTGGTGGGGTTCAAAAATACCTGAGATAGGCACAAGGGAATTGGGGGAGTAAGGGGGAAAGAGACAGTGTCATAGATCAAGTAGGTTCTGCAGCAAAAATGAAGGTAGAAAAAGTGGGCAGACTGGGTGGGCCAAACAGCCCTTATATGCCATCCGATTCTGTGATCTTCTTCGAGGATATCTCTCATTAGGCCACACTTATGGAACTATAAGCCACCAGGCGCTAGGACCACACACAAACTTTGTAAGCTGTCCACCACGGGCCACCCACAACGATGTCAGGTGTTGGCTGCTACATAAAATTGGGCGGCCCCTTCCCTCCTCAGTTCTTTTCTTGCCATCGACCATACTCATCAGACCACTGACAGAAATGTTACTGCAGTTGCTGCCGCTTAATGTTTTTCTCTATAGCACAGTAATCACTTTTACAAATGATTTTTCGACGACCTGTATGTTGTCGAAGGAACCATGTAAATTGTTCCGGTATTATGAATACGGTGAGATTATCTATACTGGTGATCCATGACGTCTGTGTCTGTTGCCTAGGCCTAGACCACAACATGAAAGCCTGCCTGGTTTCAATTCTGCCACCTTGCGATGCTGAAAAGAGGCCCTAGAGAAACACCTCCTGAAGCAACAGGTAGCCCACATGGAGAAGGAGCTCCAGCAGAAGAACACCACTGCATCACTGGCCCACTCTTCCAGGTCTAGGTCCTTGAAATACCAGGAAAAGTCAGCCGGATGCCATAAACACAAGCACTGGGAGATGGAGAAAACCTCCCCACTGCATTCCAGGTTGCACCACCACACAGCAGGTACGACCTCCTCTGTGCTATTGACTGCTATGGCAGCGACACCATTCAGCCCCCCCCCTTTCCCGTCGACACAACTCTGAGGTCTGGGCATGGCGCTGATGTTACCAGGCCTGGTATTGCTGGTAGATCACTGTCACTGTTGGGGACACAGCCTCCCCCACCGACTCCTACCAGAGCATCAGTTGACCACAGAGGCTCTGATTTCCAGGTGGTTCTATCTTCCTTCACAGACATGCTCAGACACCTGCTACCTCCTCCCCCTGTTCCAGGTGGCCCGTTGACAGGACCTTCTACTAACCTCCACACAACAGCGAAAACTAGAGCCTTGCCGTGGCACCTCCTAGGGTGCTGCCGACCTTGCCAGGGTGTTCCCTGCTGCCCATCAAACAGGTCGATGATGATTTTAAATATAATCCTGATTTAGTAATGCAGGATAAGGAGGAACCTGAGGACTATGCCAAGAGCCCTTATGAAAGGGGCACCAGCTCTGCTGTGTCTACCTGCAGTGAGGACTGAGTGGTCCACACTCCAAGGTCCCCACCAGAGGACCCAACTGTCCTCACCATGATCAGCAGTTCTAGGGACATGGATATGTTTTTCATCCACACTTTCTGGCAGGTATCCTTGCCACTTTAAATCTTGCCGGAAGGTCTTCAAGCTGGCTACTCCCACCCACCCGGGTGATAAAACTCTCGGCTCTGCCCCATGACGTCAGATCTTCCTTACCGCTTGGGAGCTCAGGTTCCCTCCTAACGCTCTGCTTATAAGACTGGTTCCTAATTCTTCGGTTTAACGAAATTAAGTTTAAGGTTTTCAAGACTTGGTCAAATATTTCCTTCATGACTCAGATGGACCATCGACTCGGTTTCCGGAGGTGCCCATCTGGCAGAAGATGTCCCCGGACGGATCTGCACTCCACATGCGTCTACTGCTTAGGCCTTGAGCACGACCCGCAGGCCTGCGATCTGTGCTCTTCCTTCTCGGTCTATGTCCTGGAGGACCGCGCTGCCCGTTTACAACTTGGGCGCCCCGAGAAACGTTACCTGCCGGTGAAGTCTAAGGAGGCCCGTTTGGCGGTGTCCGCGGTGGCTGGCTCGGCGGAACAGCTCGAGCAGATGATCGCCCTCGAGGAGGAGGCGGCGCAGGCCGCATCTTCGTCTTCCTCGGTCGCGGCCTTTATCCCGCTCTCTTTGGGATCCTTCTATTCAGCTTCTTTTAGGAGCTCACAGCCCCTTTCCACCAAGGGGAGGGGCCATCAGGACTTTCCTCTCAGTCCAAGAAGAAGGACTCTAAAGGTAAGTCCCTCTGTCGCGCTCTTGGGAGTGGGAGGGTCCCCTCCGGGTAGTCGACCGCCTTGCGGTCGATCCTTTGGCTTCGCCACTGGCCTCACGAAGGCCCCTGGCCAGGTCAGTTGGCCGAGACACCATCAACGCAGTCGAGATTTTTCTCGACCCGTCAGACGGGTTGTCGACTGGTGAAGCCAACAACCCTCACTCCCCGGTTCCCCCGGCGGAGATCAAGGTGGCAGAGGACTTGCTTGTGCCTCCGGTTCCGGAGTCCATGGTCAAAACTGCCGAGCCGAGGGGAGAGCGGGTCTCCCCCGCCCTGCCCCAGAACCCTCCTCGGAAACACCGAGGTTCTCGGTCTCGGTCTCTGACATCTTCATGGTCCAGCCGATCCCGCCGGCATAGGCGGTCTCGGTCCTGGTACCGTAGTAAGCGGTGTCGCCGCTTGTCCTCGTCTTCCTCCTCGGACGAGGAGAGGCTTCGACGCAAGTCCATGGCACTACAAGGACCTCATGTGGCAACAGCTCCTTCTGTCTGGGAGCAAGCTGACATCGTCGCCTTCCCTGGCCATCAAGTGGCTGTCACCGGAGCAGCCGAAGCAACCCCTCGCCCTAGTTGAGGCGCCTGCCCCCGGACCTGTTGCTCGACCGAAACCGGCTGCCCCACCGATTCTGGTGGAACCTCCGCCTCCACAGCCGAAATTTGGGGCCCCGACCAAGAATTCTCGGTCGGGCCAGGGCCTGCCACATAGGCTGTCTGTCACCCTCACTCCCGACCATCTTCGGCAGGTGGAGGGTGGCTTAGGCCCAAGGCAGCTCTTTGCGGACTCGTCCGAGTCCGACGACTGTTCCTCCCTGTTCTCCAGGCAGGTCGACCTGGAGTCCTCCGGAGGTCAGTCGCTAGACGATAGCCCATCGTCCTTCATGGGCTTGCTTAGGTTCATCTCGGAGTCCACCGGGATGCAGCTCGAGCCCGTATCCAAGTGGGCCAAGTATCCCCTAACAGAGATATTGGACCAAGGGGAATCACCCACGGAGGCTTTTCCGGAGGCCGAGGCCATTGTCGGCCCGACCTTGGAGCTCTGGCAGCAACCTGCTTCCTGCCCTGCGCCTCCGGCCAGGATGGCGAGGAAGTACACGGTCCCTACTGGTTCCCTGTCCAGTTTTTTGGAACACCCCTCAGCCAAGGGGTTGGTTACCGACAGCGTCTTCCGACGTGCCGGAAGCGCCAGGGACGTGGACAAGCCTGCCTGACAAGGAGTCCAAGAAATTGACTACGCTGGTGCAAAGTTCACGCTATGCCTCCCTTGCCTCGCCAGGCCAGCTCGGGTTGTGCTGATGGCACACTTCTCTCACGCCTGTTGGGCTCCCTGGATGAGGTCCCTCATCTCGGCTGACCTGCAGACCACGGTCAAGCAGGTGCGGGACCAGGGCAGGGCAGTGGCCAAGCAGCAACTTCAGACTGCTCTGGACATTGGCGACTCATGTGCCAGGTCAGTCGTGGCCGCAGTGGCCATGCGCCGTCGGGCATGGCTAAGGATATCCACCTTCACAGCGGATACCCAGCACAAGTTGGCGGATGTCCCCTTCTTGGGGACCGACCTCTTCGGCCCTGGAGTGGAGGGTCACCTCCAGAGGATCGAAAAGTCCAATGCCACTCTGGACTCTGTCTCCTCCGCCCAGAGGGACAAGGGCCGCAGACCGCAACCCAAGCCCTTTCGTCCGTCTGCGCCCACGGCACGTCCGGCCCAGCAGCATTAGGGCCAGCAGGCTCGCACTTGGCATCCCAAAGCCAAGCCTGCGGCTTCCTCTTCCAGGAAGCAGGGAGGCAAAGGCCCAGGAGGTCCCTCGGCCGGTCCCTCCTCCAAGCCTGCCCAGTGACAGGTTGAGGGGTGTCGCCCCCAACCTCGTCACTCCACCCTGGGTTCCCCCTGTGGGGGTATGTCTCTGCCACTTCCTTTCCACCTGGTCCGCTATCACCACGGATCGGTGGGTGCTGGAAGTGGTAGGAAAGGGCCTGCCTCTGGAGTTCAAGCAGGCCCCTCACTCTGCTCCTCGAGAAAGAGGTGATCAGAGAGGTGGCAGACCCTCCCTCAGACCCGGGGTTTGTGTCCAGGTACTTCCTGGTCCCAAAACGGACGGGGGGCTGGCGCACCATTCTCGACCTGCACGACCTGAACAGGTTTCTAAGGTCTCGGAACTTCAGGATGGTCACTCTGGCTCAGATAATACTATCCCTGGAACGAGGCGTGTGGTTGTGTTCTCTGGACCTACAGGATGCGTTCTTTCATGTCTCTATCCGTCCGTCTCACCAGAGATTCCTTCACTTTCGAGCGGAGGGATCCCTTTACGAGTTCCGAGCCATGCCCTTCGGCCTTTCTGTTGCTCCCAAGGTCTTCACCAAATGCATGGCAGTGGTGACAGCATTCCTGCAGCGCCGAGGGGTCCGGGTGTACCCTTACCTGGACGATTGGCTGATAGCAGCCCCCTTCAGACCGGAGGTGGAGCGGTCCAGAGATCTGGCCCTCCAGGTTTGCTCTCAGATCGGCCTTCTCATCAACGAGGCCAAGTTGGAACTTGGGCCGAAGCAGGTGATACATTTCATCGAGGCAGAGCTCGACTCTCTTCGAGCCAGAGCACGACTCCCGGCGGACAGGGCCCGAGTTCTTTCCTCCTTTGCCCAATCATTTCTGGTTGGGCAATCGTGCCCTGCCCGGGACTTTCTGCACCTCCTGGGTCTCATGGCGGCCTGTACCAGAATGGTCCGTTGGGCCCGCTGGCACATGTGTCCCCTTCAATGGGGATTGGCCAGCCAGTGGTCACAGCGCTGCGATCCATTGGACCAGCTAGTGACGGTGACCCAGGGGATATGGAACGCTCTCCAGTGGTGGACCGTTCCAGTCCATTTGCAGGAGGGCATCCCGTTTGTCCGCCCCGAGCCGACGGTCTCTGTATTGACCGATGCCTCTCTGATGGGTTGGGGTGCCCATCTGGGGGAGCACAGAGCGCACGGCCTCTGGTCCCCTCGGGAGTCCCGATGCCATATCAACCTGCTGGAGCTTCGGGCTTCGCTCAGCCCTCCCACCTTGCTCCATTTCTACGGGGTCAAGTGGTTCAGGTCCAGACTGACAATACCACCCACCATGTACTACCTAAACCGCCAGGGCGGGATGCGCTCCATGCCTCTGTGCAAGGAAGCTCTCTCATGCTTGGTCACTGTAGCGCAGCCTGGAGGTGAATCTCCTAGCCATCCATGTGGCAGGAACCTCCAACACTCTGGCCGATGCCCTAAGCCAGATAGGGGCTGTGTCCCACGAGTGGTCTGTCCTGCCGGAGGTAGTACAAGATCTCTTCTCCCACTGGGGCACACCTCAGGTGGACCTGTTTGCCTCCAGGGAGAATGCGAAGCTGAGGCTGTTTCATGCCCTTCTCCACTCAGCAGGGTTTGCTGCAGGGGGATTCCTTCTCGAGGCTGTGGACCCCGGGCCTCTTCTGCACCTTTCCCCCATTTCCCTTGATCCACAAGGTGCTTCTCAAGGCGAGGAGGGACAAGGCGCAGGTGATTCTGGTAGCCCCAGACTGGCTCCGCCAATGCTGGTATCCAGATCTCCTCAGCCTCAGCTCCAGGCTCCCGAGGCAGCTTCCAGCTCGCACGGACCTGTTATCAGTCAATCAGGGGAAGGTGTTCCATCTGGACCTTCAATCTCTGCACCTGACGGCCTGGTTCCTGAGCGGCTAGAGTTTCAGGCCTTGGGTCTTTCCGACAAGGTCCTCAATGTAGTTGAGGCGTCCCGTAAGGATTCGACCAGAAAATGCTATACATTCAAATGGAAGAGATTCTCCATTTGGTGTCAGGGCAAGGGCCTGGACCCTTCCTCCTGTTCCTTGGCAAGCATCTTGGACTACCTATGGTCCCTTTCTCAGCAAGGGCTTAGGTCGACAACCCTAAAGGTGCACCTGGCAGCTGTCTCTGCTTACCAGGCGCGGGCTGGGAAGCAGTTGGTGGCGCAGGAGTCGGTGGTTGGGCGCTTTTTCAAAGGCCTGGATCACATATCCCCTCCGGTGCGTGAACCTCCACCTCCGTGGGATCTACTGCTGGTATTGGCAAAGCTCATGGGCAAGCCATTCGAACCAATGCACAGGTGTGACATCTCTCACCTGTCGTGGAAGACTGCCTTCTTGGTGGCTATCACGTCAGCCAGAAGGATGGGAGAGCTCCAGGTGCTTTCCATCGAGTCCCCTTACCTGGTCTTCCACAGGGACAAGGTTGTCCTGCGCCCCCACCTGAAATTCCTTCTGAAGGTGGTGTCGGAGTTTCACCTTAACCAGGTGTTGACTCTGCCGGTGTTCTACCCCAATCACACCTCGGAGGCCGAATATAGGCTCCATACTCTGGACCCTAGAAGGGCGCTCGCTTACCATAAGAAGCGCACGGCTGAAGTCCGGGGAGAGGTTCGCCAGCTGTTTGTCACCTACGCTGACGCCGCACCTGGCAGACCTGCAGCCAAGCGGACGATAAGCAGGTGGGTCACCTCCTGCATAGATCTCACATAGGTTACGGGCATGGAGCCTCCCAGAGGGATAAGAGCTCATTCTACCTGCCATACCGCTGCATCGGTAGCTGCTTCCAGGGATGTCCCTATCTAGGATATCTGCAGGGCTGCTACCTGGAAGTCGGCACATACCTTTATAACCCACTACCACATCGACCTTGAGTCACGCCGGGATGCTGGTTTTGGGGCCTCGGGATGCTGGTTTTGGGGCCTCGGTTCTCCAGTCTCTATTTCCTAAGTAGGGGGTGTGCGCCTTGCCTCCCTCCTCCCGGAGAACTGCTAGGAGTCTGCCAGAAAGTGTGGATGAACAACATATCCATGTCCCTAGAAATACAGGTTACTCACCTGTAACAGGAGTTCTAGGAATGGTATATGTTGTTCATCCACACGACCCACCCGACCTCCCCGGCTTCGACGCACAACCTGAGCTTCCAGCGGGCCAGATCTGGCATCATGGGGCGGAGCCGAGAGTTTTATCATCCGGGTGGGTGGGAGGAGCCAGCTTGAAGACCTTCCGGCAAGATTTAAAGCAGCAAGGATACCTGCCAGAAAGTGTGGATGAACAACATATGCCATTACTAGAACTCCTGTTACAGGTGAGTAACCTGTATTTATAGGCTGCCATGGGTTTTGATCTAGGGGAGCAGAACACAACCAAGAAAAATGTAATAGATTTCTTGGAGTTGCCTGATTCTCCCCCTAGTGTGGTCCCACCTCTTCTCCCTGCCCTAGAGGATGCCACCTTTGATATACCTGGTACAGGCCAAATGTCATCCCAGCCATACTAAGCAAGGCATGGACAAAATGTATACGGCTCCTTCTGGGAAGCCCTTCTTTGCCTTCAAGCCTGAGGCAGACTCTGTGATTATTAATGCAGTCCATGATAAGACAAGGGCACCTAAACTTGTGAGCTCCCTCCCTCCTAATAAAGAGTCCAGGAGGTTGAATGTGCTAGGTAAGAGGAATTTTGCCTCAGTTTCCTTAGATCTTTGGATTGCTAACTATCAGGGCCACATGATTAAGTACCAGCACTCTTTCTGGATAAAGACCAAGGTAGCTGCACACACCTTACCAGATGGCACCACAAAAGAAGAGCTCCTTAAGACTTTCACAGCTAGAACTGATGTGGGGAAAGCATTTGTTTCGCATGGCCTATGATGTTTCAGATGCTTCTGCCAGGGCTGCTGCTTCAGCATCTATCTAAGGAGGTACTCCTGGCTCAGGGTGGTGGGGTTTGCAAATGATGTGCAACAGTCCATTCTCAGTGCCCCCTCTAGAGGACTTAAACTATTTGGTTGTAATGTCCAAGACATTCTTTCTAGCCTTCAGGTCTTAGATAGGACCCTGAAGTCCACTGACTCCCCTGTACCATACCCAACCAAGGGGTAAGCGGAGGGTACCCTTTCATCCGGCTAGTGCTAGACACGTCCAGCCACCAGACAGCAATGTAAGGGCAAGGGAGCAAGGGCCTTGCCTACTCCAGGCACCACCCCAGGTGCACATTCAAAAGCCCCTAGAGGTGGTGGTGGTGCAGGAGGAGCTGCTACAACCAGCTCTGCCTGACTCCTTGCATTCCGGGATGGTTGTAGGGGGTCATCAGTCCCTTCACTTAACTCGGTGGAAGGAGATAACAATGGATGCCTGGATTCTAGAAATTATAGAACAAGGACTTGCTCTGGAACTTTTGCACACACCTCCATAGTGCTAACTCACTGTTCTTCAGATGAGCTTCCTCTGCTCCTGGAGGAAATTCAGATTTTGCTTCAAAAGAAGACCATAGAGCCAACACAGGGTTCTAGTCTAACTACTTCCTAGTCCCAAAATGAACAGGAGACCTGTGGCCTAGTCTGGATCTCGGGGGACCTGACTTCATAGAGTGCAAAAAGTTCAGACTGGTCACCCTGCAAGGCCTGCTGCCACTGCTGTAAGCAGAGGATTGGATCTGTTTGCTCGACATGAAGGATGCCAACCTTCATATCACAATTTGCTAACCTCACAGAAAATATTTAAGGGGTCCTGTTCCAGGGGAACACTCTCAGTTCACAGCATTTCCCTTTGACTTGTCCTCTGCACCATGGGTCTTTACCAAATGCTTTGCGTTGGTGGCAGCAGCCCTTCACAGGGTGTCTCTGTGTCTTTCCCTACCTGGATGACTGGCTGTTGAAAGCCTGCTCCAAGGATCAGCTCCTGCACACGGTAACTCAGACAAGGCAGATGTTTGATTCTCTGGGGGTTACTGTCAGCATACCCAAGTCTGTGTTGATGCCTTGTTAACACCTGCAGTACATAGGAGCAGTCTTGGACACAGCTCAGGGCTCAGCCTTCCTGCCCTTGGACAGGGCCGAATGCCTGATTGCTCTGGCACAGCTGGTACACGACAGCTGGGTTGTCTCAGCCAGGATGTTCCTTTAGCTCCTGGGCCTTATGGCATGGGCCATTGTCGCTGCACATGAGGATCCCTAAGTGGACCCTAAGAGTCCAATGGGACCAGCTCACAGATGATCTAGAACAAAGAGATCTTGCGTGCGGTACCAGCAGTTGATTGCGGCTTTTTTTCCTTCAGTCTGCCACAGTTTTTCAACGTACCATATTGTGATTACAGCCCTTTTAGGAACTCTCAAAGAAAGAAAGGGCCGATCTGTTGTGTTAGCTCATGGCGTGGTCGGGCAGCTGGCGGTTCCTCGAACCTGATGCTGAAAGCGCTGACGGATTCACTCCAAAGCCTGATGTGGTGAGATTTTCTTCCTCTTGGTGGCAGCTGGAGTTCCAAGCCACAGGAACACCACTTTTACGATCAGTGAACTGACCTGAGGGGGAACACAAAGGTTAAGGTCCACATGGGCGAAGATGAGAAAACAGTGATGGACACAGCTAGGGAAAGAGCTTACCCCGATTGGCTGCATGGGGTACTTGCGTAAGCACTTCTGAGGCATACGGCAGGGAAGGTGCATCGTGCAACTGGCATCACAGGGGAACAAACTGGGAAAGCAGCGTCTAAGTAAACTACGACTTACTGTGGCCTGTGTGTGTCTCTGTGGTGGGACCAGAGAAGAAAAAAGGCTATAAAGACATACTGGATAAGGACAGCAACTCTGATAGTTGTCTGTATACTGTGGTGCGTTGCTGGGAACTGGTACCGAAATTGACGTGCATGCGCGCGGCTAACAAAGTGCCTGTGCATTCGTCAGTAGTTCACAGTGCACAAGAAAATACCAGCATGCATCAAGAAGCATGCCATGACCCTGAACAGACATCTGTGCAGAGCAGAAACAAAGAAGATAGCGCCTGGCAGTTTGGACGCACGGTTCTTTGGCAGGACCATAAAGTTTACTACATGTAACTGAGAGTACAAACACTATTTTGGGTGAACTTGCGATCTGTCCTATATCAGACTTGTAATGCATAATTCATGATCTGTTAACAAATCCACGGTTTCCCATTAATTTGGCCCTCAAGGGGATCTGTATCACAGATGAATAGTATCCTTCACAGTAGAATTTTACTGGCCACTCCAGAGAGAGACAGCAAGCAAAAAGGAAATAGATATTGTGAAAATTAATTTCACCATATTCAAAAACAGTGAATGAAAATCATATATATATTACATTTCAATCTTTTTGGCTTGCCAAACAATTGCAGTGATTCAGCTTCATGTGTTGAGAAGAAAGGGGAGGGCGGAGGATTTAACAAACCAGATGAGGCAAGTGGGGGGGTGATGTTTTTTTATTAGAATTTATAAAATGGTCAGGGAAATTCAGCGTTTTGATTGTGTTTTACCCGGGCATCAATTCTGTTTGATGTACAGGTAAAAACAAGTACCCAAAGGCAGGACCGCAACAGAATAAAACCAAATCAGTGAGCCGTTGGAACACTTATTTTTGTACTGCCCCCATTTTTTACTCGCTAATGCTTGCTTATCCCAGACTCTGTGGTGCTGCTCAGTCTTTACTTGATTTCCCCGTACAGCTGAAAAGCAAGAGTGTAAAAAAGAAAACCAAGGCAGCCCTTCTGATTATGTGCCCCTTACCAGACCTGCAGGTGTCCCATCCCAAAATGTCGCCCCAGAGCATGCTGCATACACCCCCTTACCGCATTCCCCAGTTCTTAATCCAGATAATCGTGACCACTCCTGTCATTTTTGTTTTCTTTCCATATTGAATGACAGGATCACCTCTGTTAGTTAAGACACAGTGTTGGGGTCAAAATATACTTCCGTTTACTAAGGTAGTCATTTCGTTCACCCACAGGAAGTCCAGTTTCCTGAAAACACTCAGCTTCTACTTCTGGTGTAACTGTTTTTTTTTTTTTTTTTTTTTTGTTTTGTTTTTATTTTATTTTAAATGTGCAGGCTGCGTTTTTGTGATGTGGGATGGGGGGTTGGAGAAGTTCTCCATTCGCTCACACCCTGTAAAAGCTGTCTCTTCTAGAACAAATACAGAGCTGCATCTCCTGCTGTGATCATGCTTGCTAACTCAAGGGGGAAAAAAACAACATTTTCACCTTCAACAGCTAATCGCTCTTCCATCACACAGGCACAAAACAATTAGTGTCTCATTCACTCCAATACCACTTCAGGAAGGTCCTTGTTGTACTTACGGTAGTAATAAACAACGCGATTGGCTAACCATTTAGACAGACATTGCTTAGAAACAGGAGCACCCTCTCTCCGGAGAGAACTAAATAAACAACTGCTTGGACTTCCTAAAAGCCTTGGTCTGGTGTGTATAGTAACACAAGATTCTTTATACATCCAAAGTATGGAGCAAGACCTCCAACTGATTAGAATACTCAGGATGATAAACTGGGAGGTGGATGGATTGGTTCAATGTAAACTCCGACACCACCTTAACTTAGTTATTAGTACACACAAGACACACCAAATAAGGCTCCTTATGAGCCTGAAGCTCAGAAATCCTTTGAGCAGAAGTAACAGCAACTAAAAAGAGCACTTTCCATGACAGAAAATGCAGTTCACAACTCGTGGTCGGTTCAGAGGGAGGTAAATTGAGTTTCTCCAACATAAAATTAAGGCCCCATATAGGGACCGGATCCTGAATGGGAGGTTTCAGATGTAGAATGCCCCACAGAAAGGTATGGGCCACCTCAAGCTGAGCCACAGCCTTTCCCTCGATAGATGTATGGTACGTAGAGATGGCAGAAAGGAGTACCTCAAGCCTGCATCTGAAAGGGAAAGAAGGTATTCCAACACCTGATTCACCGGGCAGGTGAAGCAGTCCAGTTGGTGTTAAACAGCCCAAATGGTGACATGCTTCCATTTCGTGGCATAAATGGCCCTGGTGGAGGGTTTCCTAGCAGTCACCAGGATGTCTACAACTCTAGAGGACACACTAAAGTGCACGATAGCTAGGTTTGCAGGAGCCATGCATGGAGATGCAGGGACATTAGATCCAGATAGATTAGGGTGCCCTGAACCTGGGGGAGCAAACTGGTGCAAACTGGTACACGGGGTAAGGGTATTGGAGGTTCCACCGCCAGCTGCTATAGCAAGGGGAACCAAATCTTGAGTGGCCAGAAGGGAGCTATGAGAATCATCTCTGCCCCCTCCAGCTGGAGCTTGAGCAGAACCCTCTGCAGAAGTAGGAGGGGAGGAAAGGTGTACAGAAACCTCCCCTTCCAAGAGAGAGACAATGCATCTCACCAGAAAACTCCAGGCCCGGAATCGCGCAAGCAGAAAAGTGGCAGTTTTGCATTGAATGGGGACGCAAAAAGGTACAACTCTGGATAACCCCACCTGTTGGAGAGATCTTCGACCACCGAGGTCAGAGGCTCCCACTTGTGAGCCCATTACTGGGAGCAGCTGAGACTGTCGGCCAGGACATTTCAGATGCCTGGAACATTTATGGCCATGAGCTCCAGACTATGCTTGATGGCCCAATACCAGACTCTCATTACCTCTCAACACAGGGTAAGAGTGAGTCCCCCCTGCTTGTTAATGTAGTACACCATACACATGTTGTCCATCTGCACCAGCAGCGGACTGGGCAGGAGATGAGTCTGAAATGCCTGCAGAGCGTAAAGGACCACTCACATCTCCAGGATGTTAATATAGAGACTTTGTTCAAACTCCGTCCAGGTGCCCTGGGTCTGGTGATCGGCCAGATAAGCATCCCAACCCAGGCCACATGTGTCTGTTGTGAGAATCTGAGGGGGGGGGGTCGAGAGCTGAAACGAGACCCCCCAAAGGAGATTAGCTGGCTCTAGCCACCACGACAGGACTCTCCAAACTGGGTTGGAGACTGGTCCAGGTCGTCTGTGCGCTGGTCCCACTTGACCAGCAAGGTCCATTGAGGAACCCGCATGTGTAGGTGGGCAAGGGGGACCATGGCAATGGCTGCTGCCATGTTGCCCAGGAGGCACAGGAATGCCCTGGCAGGGACCTAGCGACTGGAGGAAACTAGACATGCCTGCTCCATCAGTCATTCTGCTGTGTCCTTGCGCAGAAAGGCCATGCCCTGGTTGGTGTCCAGGACTGCCCCTGTATATTGAAGGTGCCTGGCAAGAAGAGAGACAGGACTTCGGCAGATTGATAGTGATCCCCAGGCTCTGGCATAGGCAAAATGTGTGTTCTAGGGAATGTGGATATGTTGTTCTATCCACACTTTATAGCATGTCCTTTCCCTTTAAATATCTTGCCAAAAGGTCTTCAAGCTGACTCCTCCTACCCACGCGGGTGGCATAACCCTCGGTTCCGCCCCATGACACCAGATCTTCCTTTCTGCTGGAAGATACAGGTTACCTGCATCTTCCTGGACATAAGTCTCCACCACTCATTCACACTAGTGGGATTGGCGCCGGAGGCACTAAGACCCATCGGGAACAAACTTTTGCTGGAGGATTACATTGTTGACGCGCCCATGAGAGACCACGGCGCCCATGACGGCTCGAGCCAGTAATAACCATCTCGGACGACCCTCCAACCGCCTCAGTTCCTTTTTCCCGCGTCGAGAGCGCTTCAGTGACGACGTCGCCGCCATGTTAGAGTCAAACTTCAAACTAGCGCATAGTTTTCAGTTTGTTTTTTTGTAACATTATCACGATAGTAGTATCGCTTAGTTTTATTCTATTTTTCGTAAAATTTTTCTAATATTTAAATTTAACTTACTTGAAGAAGTCTCGGCCTACTGGACGGAGTCGACCATGAGCAGGTCAGGTGACCGTAGGGAGACTTCGTATGAAAGCTGTTCAGTCAGCCGGGCTGGGTCCGGTCAGCCTCCTTCTCCTCAGCGGGGTTCCGACTACAGTCAGTCCGATGCCCGGGGGGATGGGCGGTCCCCCGCATAAAATAAACGGTCGCATTCTCGGCGCTCGTTCTCGAGCTCTTCTTCGGCCCACAGGTCAAAAAAGAGAAGGCATCACTCGAGGTCGCCCTCTGGTATGTCTGCGCGTCGACGGTCGGTTATCGTTGCTAGTTGCCGGTCTCCTTCTTCGGAGTCGCCAACTTCCGATAATCGTCGTCCTCGACATCGGAGCCCCTCCCCGCCTATAGGTAGGGCTCCAGATGAGCAGTTTCATCAGTGGGCCGCTCTTATGGAGCGATGGGCTCGGAGGTTGGTTCTTCTGCCTGGCTCGGTTACCTCGGAGCCCTCGGGCTCCTCCGGCGATCAGGTAGGGCGGTTGGACCTTCCTAGTCGCGCGGCGCCTTCTTCGGTGCTAGCGACTCCGTGCCTAGGTGTTTCCCTCACATGGTTGCGGGCGCAGGGGCCTCACCGATGCCCTTATCTCCTGGTTTTTTCTCTTCTTGCTTTCCAGGTTCCCGGGCTTTTCCGGCGCCTTCTGCAGGGTTCTGTGGCCTTGTCGGCACTGCTGGGCCGCTGAGCTTGCAGCGCCGCTGGGTCTCGGCGCTGTTGGCGACGCCACAGTGGTCTTGTGTGCCGCCGTGGTGCCATGGATTGGGCGGGCGCTGTCACAAGGCTGCCTGCGCCCGCTGGGGCGAGGGGTCAAGGCCTCTCGGGCGCTGTGCCTCCTCGTGCCGCTCTTCAGTCTGCTTTGCCTCTCCCCGCGCCGCAGCCCTTGGGGACTCTCCTTGTTTTTCTGCCATTTCCTCCTCTCCTAATTTTCACTCCTTTCCTGTCCAAACAGTCCTTTCTGGACCATCAGGAGATGATGTTGAGCCTGACCCAGACCTTCGGTTGGGTGATGAAGTGGAGGAAACAGGATCTTTCTTTGCTACAGAGCCTGTGGTCGAGGACCTGTCCTTTAAGTCTCTGTTGAAGAACCTGGGATCCACTCTTTCTCTCCAGACTACAGACATCGATCCTGGGAAGATATTAAGACTCCAGTATCTTCATGCTTCGGAGATCCCTACGGATTTGACTCCTCGATTCAGTTTTCCTTCGAGACGCTGTCTCAAATGGTATGGAATAACCCTGCTCTTATTCCCTCAGTGGCTAAATTCATTGATAAGAAGTATTCAGCTCCCAAGGATCGTCCCATTTTGGCATCCCAAGCCTTTACGGATCCTATTGTAGTCCTGGCAGAGAATGACAAGGTCGTTCTTCCTCAAACTACTACAGCGCCACCTATTAACAAAGAGTCTCTTAAGATTGATACATTAGGTAAGAGAGTCTTTGCTGCCTCCACTCTAAGTATGCGATTGCCAGTTATCAAGGCTATTTTTCTCAGTATGAGTATATCCTGTGGCACTCTATGAAAAGAATGGTTGAAGCTCTTCCAGATTCGATTCCAAGTCAGAGCTTCTTCTGACCGTTATTAGAGGTATTGAGTCCAATA
Source organism: Neoceratodus forsteri (assembly GCA_016271365.2). Lineage (NCBI taxonomy): Eukaryota > Metazoa > Chordata > Ceratodontiformes > Ceratodontidae > Neoceratodus > Neoceratodus forsteri. The sequence goes on from CM028135.1 coordinate 1,000,536,402, forward strand.
ACCAACAGGTCAAAGCCGCCATGGACGCTTCGACACTGCTTCTCGCTCAGCAGCCGCGGATTTGTACTCGCGCCATTCCTGGTCGCGCACTTCTGGCTTCACCTAATGATGCTCAGCAGCAGGTGATGGCGCTGCCTTTGATGGCTCCTTTCTTTTGGCCCTCAGGTGGAGCAAGCCTTAGAGGCCACTCAGAAGACTAGATCGCCATTAAGTTGGCCAGACCTCCGCCTGCCCCTCTCGGGCATGTGAACAGACGCCAGTTTCATGAGTCGTCAGTCCTTTCGAGGCAGAGGCAGGGAAGCTTCCACAAAAGCCAACCTGCCCAACCTCAAAGAAGAGCGAGCAGAAAGCGCGGGACCTAAAGCTCCCAGCGCACCTTATGAGTCGTTGGCCAAGTTCCATCCACTCTGCCGAGGTGGAACTTTCTCCTCCGGGGAGGTCGTCTGATGTACTTCTACAACCAGTGAAGTCCATAACCTCAGACAAATGGGTCCTCGGATAATTCGAGGTTATTCTCTCAATTTCTTGAAACCCCCAAATTGTCCTCCCATCGACAACCCAGGTTGTCGGCTCTCAGTCAGACCTCCTCACCGCGGAGATCCAGGGCCGTCTGAACAACAGGGCAATAGAACTGGTGCCCCGCATCTCGAAAACACAGGGTTCTCATTTCATTACTTTCTGGTTCCAAAGAAATCTGGGGGATGCGCCCCATTCTAGACCTCAGAAAGTTAAACAAATTCCTCCCCAGGGAGAAATTCAAGATGATTTCCCTAGGTACCCTGTTACCCTTGCTGCATCAGCACGACTGGCTGGCCTCTCTGGATATGCAGGATGCTTACCAGCATATCCCCGTCCACCCGACCCACCGCAAATTCCTCAGGTTTGTAGCTTTGGGTCAGCATTATCAGTTCAGAGTCCTGCCCTTTGGGCTATCCTCGGCGCCGCGAGTTTTTACAAAGTGTTGTGCAGTTCTCGCGGCGCATCTCAGGAAAGTCGGACTCCGAGTGTTTCCCTACCTGGACGATTGGCTTCTAGCAAGCCCTTCCGGCCAAGGGACTTTGGAAGCCGTGCAAACGACTTCTCGTCTTCTCACGTCCATGGGAGTTCTGCTGAATTTGAAAAAATCTCAACTGCAACCCTCCCAGAGGCTCCTTTTCATAGGGACGCTTCTAGACACCTCTTCAGCGGAGGCTTTCCTTCCAGAGGACAGAAGACTCGACATCCTTCATTGTGGCCCGTTACATCAGGAGAACCAATCGGTTACAGCTCTCTCGATGCAGCATGTTGGGTCTCATAGGCGTCCTCGGTCTTCACTGTCCCTCTGGCCCGACTGCACATGAGAACCACCCAATGGATGCTCTCCACTCAGTGGTCCCCGACCTCTCACCCCAGTCTTATCCCATCAAGGTGGCGGGCCCTTGAAGGTCTCTCACCTGGTGGTCTCAAGAGAGCAATCTCCTGGAAGGATTCCCTTTGCTCCCCGGATCATCAGATCTCCATCACCACAGATGCATCGTCTAATGGGATGGGAGCTCACTATCTCTCCTCCACACTCAAGGTGTGGACTCAGTTGAAACTCATCTCCACATAAATGTCCTGGAGATGAGGCGGTCCTCTATGCAATCCGAGCTCTGAAGGATGTCCTTTGTCACAAGAACATTTCTCCTTCAAACGGACAACAAAGCAGTGATGTATTACATCAACAAGCAAGGCGGTGCTCATTCTTATCCCCTTTGCAGGGAAGCAATGAGGGTGTGGGAGTGGTGCTTGGAGCACAAGTCTCTGATTCAAGCGGTTTATCTGCCAGATATACAAAACGACCTAGCAGATCACCTCAGCAGAACGGAGGCAGACCCTCACGAGTGGTCTCTCGATCCAGCCGTAGCTCGGTCCCTGTTCAAAGAGTGGGGGACTCCAGACCTGGACCTTTTTGCATCCCCACTCAACGCAAAACTGCTTCTCTTCTGCTCCAGAAATCCAGGGCCTGGCATTTTCTGTCAGGATGCGTTCAGGCTGCTGTGGACAAAACGCTTTCTTTACGCCTTTCCACCACTTCCTCTAATCCAGAGAGTACTCCTCAAGTTCGAGTCTCAGGGGACCAAGATGATTCTCATTGCTCCTTCCTGGCCTCGGCAACTATGGTTTCCTCTACTCAACAGTATGTTGGCAGCCTCTCGAGACCACTTCCTTTGCAAATCAGTCTTTGACTCAGGGTTCGTTGGTCCATCCCAACCTGAAATCACTTCACCTTCATGCTTGGCTCCTGAAGAGATAGAAGTGAATCGTTCAACGTCCCTCGTGAGAGTCTCAGACATCCTTCTGGCTGCTCGGAAGCCAGCCACCCAAAAACGCACGCTTCCAAATGGAAACGTTTTCTCTCTGTGTCAAAATCCTCTTGGAATCCCTTTTCCTGTCCTCCTGGCAAGGTTCTGGAGTATCTTTTGGACCTATCAAACTTGGTCTTCAGTACTCCACAGTTAAAGTTCACCTTAGTGCCATCTCAGCGTTCCATGAGCGGTTTCTTCCTTAACTCTGGCTCAGTTACCTATGTGAAGAGATTTCTTAAGGATTCTCCATACCAGACCCCTGTTAAGCGTCCAGTTGCAGCCTGGGACATTAACCTGGTGCTGGACATGCTCACTTGGAAGCCTTAGACCCTTAGCTACCTGTGAGCTAAAATTTCTTACCTGGAAGACTGCCTTCCTGGTGGCCATTACCTCAGCCCGCAGGGTCTCTGAGATACATGCCCTGGTTACGGACCCTCCGTATACTGTATTCCATAAGGACAAGGTAGTTCTCCGTACTCATCCTAAATTTCTTCCCAAGGTTGTGTCAGAATTCCATCTGAACCAACCTCTGGTACTCCGCTTACTTGCTAATTTCCAAAATGAAGGGGAACGAGCTCTTCATTCCTTGGATGTTAAGAGAGACCTTCATGTTCTATTTAGATAGAACCAAGGATGTTCGCAAGACTCAGCAACTGTTCGTTCTTTCAGCGACACCGGCTGGGCCAACCTGTCGCTATTAGATGCATCTCTTCATGGTTAGTGGCATGCCTTCGTCATTGCTATTCCATGGCTCAAGTTAAATTAGAAGGTAGAGTGTATTCACTCTACTAGGGCGGTCGCGGCATCCCTAGCGGAAATTCGCAATGTTCCAATTGCAGATATATGCAACACCGCCACCTGGAGCTCAGTGCATACTTTCGTTAAGCACTATGCACTGGATGTTCATGCTAGGCGACATTCTGCATTCGGCAGAACTATCCTTAATGGGCTTCTATCTTAGACGCGTGAGCTCTGGCTCTCCTGCCGCCCTTTTGGGGGATTATCAGCTTGGTACTCTCCCACTAGTGTGAATGAGTGGTGGAGACTTATGTCCAGGAAGATAGGAAAATTACGTACCTACCGTAATTCTTGATCTTCTTGGACGAGTCTCCACCACTCATTCACACGCCCACCCTCCATCCCCCGAGCTCACCGCTGTATTGGTCTTCACTCCCTCAAATCTTTAGGCCGTGAGGACTTCTTTGCTGACCCTTCTTACACGGGTCATACGGACTATCTTATGTCCGTTTTTAATATTAGGTTTACTCTCTACGTTAGATTGCGCTGCACCTCCTTGGTAAAAAGGTACTGAGGCGGTTTGGAGGGTCGTCTGAGATGGTCATTACACTTTCGAGCCACTGCTCATGAGGCCCGTGTCTCATGGCGTCTGCTCTCGCCGACCCTCCAGCAAAGTTTGCTTCCCGATGGGTCTTAGTGCCTCCGGCGCCAATCCCACTAGTGTGAATGAGTGGTGGAGACTCGTCCAAGAAGATCAAGAATTACGGTAGGTATGTAATTTTCCTTTCTCGCCCCCACGTGTAGTAGGCCCTGGCATTGCAAAACTCGATTTTACTGATCAAGATTCACAGAATCTTTCTGAATTATTTCATTCTAGCGACCATGATGGAGGACAAGTCCTCACCTGGGTTCTGCCAGTGTCCCTGCGGACAAAGAATGTCTAGGACTGACCCACATGACACTCAGGCCTGCGACATATGTTGCTCTTTTCATCCAAATGTTTTGGATGATTGCCTCGCATGTCTCCAGCTTGGATGTCCGGAAAAACGGCACATGCTGATCAAATCGAAGGGTGCCCACCATGCGATCTCCGTGGCCACAGGGTCCGCGGAACAACTGGAACAGATGAAGGCCTTTGAAGAGGAGACGGCTCGTACCACTGAAATCTCGTCTTTGCTCTCGGTTTTTGTTCCTCTAAAATTGGGCTCCTCTTTCTCAGGTTCCTTTAAGGAGCTAGTTGAATCCCTTCCCACTCATGGGGAAGGCACTGGCTCGTATAGCTCCAGATCCCACAAAAAGGAATCTAAGGAACTGAGAGAAACCACCTCTCATTGACGTCGCTCTTGGGACAGAGAAAGCTCTCGGTCCCAGGAGTCTCCTCTTTCAACTTTGGTCAAATTTGTGGCCTCAGCCGCCGACCTCATGGTGCCCCCGTCGGGTCAGCCGGCCCAAACGCTGGATGACTATCCGGTCGAGATCATATTCGACCCGTCGTTGACTGAGGAGGCTGACAACTCCTTATTTAGGACTCCGGTCCTTTCGGACCTCGCTGATGAGGCAACCCAGCCAGCTGGGAAGCCCTGGGCGGTGGTCATCCTTGACTCGGAGGAACTGGGGTTCTCCCCGCATTCTCCTGAGCGTCCCCGTTGGCCCTCCCCAATGGTTGACATCCAGATCTGAGACATTCTCAACCAAAAGGCTGAGGAAGTCGCATAAGTGGTGCCGCCACCATTCATCCTCATCCTCCTCCTCGGATGAGAGTAGGCTCCGATGCAAGTTGTGTAGGCGCTACGAGGACATGCTGTGGCAGCAGCTTGTACTGGCTAGGCCAAAGGTGGTCCCTTCCAACCCAGCCATTACCTAGCTGTTGCCCTTCAGGCCGAAGTCGACCACTCCGGAGTCAGTCATCATCCCCCCCTCCACTCGTGGAGCCGGCGACGTCACTCCCGACTCTGCCAAAGCCGGTCTCTCCACCTATCCCAGTGGAACCACTGCCAAAACGGCCTTCGTCATGGGCTACCCCCAAGGAGACTTCAGGTTTTCCGCCCAGGCTGTCCATTACTCTGACTCCAGACCACCCATGGCGGGTTCGCAGTGACTCTGGCGGCAGACCACTGTATCCAGACTCCTCTGAGTCCGATGACTCGGATTTGGCATTTCGTTCTCGGGACGATGATGGCATGAGTCTTATCTGCCAAGGAGGGGCCCACCTCCTTGATGGGCATCCTCCACCTCATCTCTGAATCTATGGGGATGAAGCTGGAGCCCATTGAAAAATGGGTAGAATACCCCCTAACTGACATCCTCAGAAGGGGGAATTCCCTGACCAAGGCCTTCCCAGTAACTGAAGCCATTGTTGGCCCAGCCCTGGAGCTTTGGCAGCACCCAGCCTCCTGTCCCTTACCATCCGCCAGGACGGCCCTCAAGTATGCAGTACCTACTGGCTCCCTTTTGGGATTTTCACAGTATCCCTTGGCTGAGGGAGTGGTGACCGAGTCTGTGTTCAGGCGGGTTTGGAACTCTGGAGACTCCGATAGACCGCCGGATAAAGAATCCAAACAGCTGGATCACTCCGCCTGAAAGGTCTGTGCTGCCTCATCGCTGGATCTCCGTCAGGCGAGCTTGACTGTAATCATGGCACACTTCTCCCACACCGTGTTGGGCTCTTTGGATGAGGTGCTCCCTCACCTTCCCATGGACCTTAAGACCACGGTCAAGCAGGTCCAGAACCAGGGCCAGACAGCAGCTCCAAACAGCCTTGGACATCAGAGATTCCTGTGCCGGTTCTGTTGCAGCCGCAGTTGCCATGCGACGCAGGGCTTGGTTGCGGGTCTCGACTTTCATGCCTGACACCCAGCACAAGTTGGCAGATGTCCCATTCCTGGGTACCGACATGTTCTGTCCAGGAGTGGATGGTCACATTGAACGTATCAAGAAGTCCAATACCATGTTGGACTCTGCTACATCTGCCCAAATGGAATCCCAAGGTTCCAAGAAACAGAAAAAGAAACCATTTCGCTCTTCTGCTCCTGCAGCCAAGCAGCCCCTGTTTCAGTCTGGGCAGCAGCAGCAGGCCCAATCTTTGCACCGTCAACTCTAGTCAGGCACTTAGTCACGCAAACCGGGTGGGAGGGGTCGTGGCGGTCCCGCTTCCAGATCCTCCTCTTCCAGGCCTGTTCAGTGTTGGGATGGGGTGACCAGCCCCATACCCATCACGACTACTCTGGGTTCTCCTGTGGGGGGCCGGCTGCACCACTTCCTTTCCACCTGGTCTGCTGTTACCATGGACAGGTGGGTTTTGGAAGTGGTTGGTCAGGGACTGCTTCTAGAGTTTGAGTAGTACCTGCCAAGCCGAGCCCATGCCCCATGCGAGGAAAAGGTATCAGTCCACACTCGGTTGGCTCTGTGAGACGACATAGACCAGCTCCTCCTCAAGGAGGTGGTGGCCCGAGTGACAGATTCCCCAGTCAACCCAGTGTTCATTTCCAGGTACTTTCTGGTCCCGAAGTGGACAGGGGGGCTGGCGCCCCATTCTGTATCTGCATGACCTGAACCAGTATCTCAGGTCGTGCATCTTTTGGATGGTAACACTGTCCCAGATCATACTATCCCTTGAGCAAAACATCTGGTTTTGCTCCCTGGATCTTCAGGACACGTTCTTTCACGTCCCGATCCATCCGTCACACCGAAGTTTCCTCTGCTTCCGAGTGGAGGGAATCCTCTACAAGTTCTAAGCCATGCTGTTCGGCCTGTCATCAGCCCCCCACAGTTTTAGACCCCACAACCTCCTCAGGAAGGCTGTTCCATGTGTCCACTACCCTCTTTGTGAAAAAATACTTCCTCACATTGCCCCGGAGCCGTCCCCCCTCTGTCTTCCAATTGTGTTCCCTTGTTCTTGAATATCTCTTTTTCTGAAAGATGCTACCATCTCGGACTTTGTTGATTCCACTGAGGTACTTAAAAGTTTGTCATTTCCCTACTCTCCCTCCTGTCCTCAAGGGTATACATATTAAGCTCCTTTAGTCTCTCCTTGCGTGGCTTCTCTTGCAGACCCTGCACCATTTTAGTTGTTCTCCTCTGGACTGCCTCCATCCTGTCTATGTCCTTGCGGAGATGGGGTCTCCAGAACTGGACGCAGTACTCCAGATGGGGTCTCACCAACTGTCTGTACAGAGGGATAACAACTTCCTGTTTTCTGCTGGTGGTGCCTCTCCCTATACATCCCAGTATATCCCAGCCCTCCCTACTGCCTTCTCACATTGCTTGCCCACCTTTAGGTCATCTGATATGACTACCCTCAGGTCCCTTTCCATTTTGTTGTTTTAGTACCCCTCCCCATTGTGTACTCTTCCCCTGGGTTTTTGTTTCCCAGGTGCATTACTTGCTCTTCTTTGCATTGAATCTAGCTGCCATACTTCTGACCATTCCTCCAACCTTGCCAAGTCCCTTCTCATCCTTTCCTCGCCTCCTTGTGTATCAACTCTGTTGCAGATCTTTGTCATCTGCAAAGAGGCATACTTTTCCTTCCAGTCCCTCTGCAGTGTCACTTATAAAAACATTAACAAGCATTTGTCAGTGCCAAATGTTGTCTCGCTGGCATTGGTAGTGCAGGAGTTAGAGATGCATAATAGGAACGGCAGTGAAGTATTGAAGTGACGCCAACCCCATCCCCAACCTGCAGAGACCGACAGGCAATGGGGTGTGCCTTTGAGTCGTCAGCTATAACGCTCATGCCATTTTACCTCACCCTACCCTGTAGACACTGACCAGTGTTGTGGTGTGCTTTGGGGTCTTTGGGTGTTATACGTACCCCATTCCATAAGAAAATATGCTGAGGTGGGTGCAGTATAGGAGAATGGGGTAAACTTTGTGGCCGAACACTGCAAGGCACACCACGATGGCTGTCACTGGCTGCAGGTGGGGGTGGAATGGTGTGAGCATTACAGCCGATGATCCCAAGTCACACCCCTGACGCCTGTCGGTCTCTACAGGGTGGGGTGCTACAGTTGGAAACCATAACACTGTAGGCGTGTGCTGGTATTTTTCACTCCCAATGTTCAATATGGGCTTTTTGTGAGCCCATCTCATGAAGAGCGGCACTATCAGTTTATTAGCTGAAAGTTGGTTTTGCACAGTGGCTATGCCTTTTGGTGACACAGGGATGAAAACACATTTTGGGCATTATGTGGAAAAAGACAACTGTATTGTTCATGAGGACATGTAAAAAAATGCAACATTGAAAATCTGGAGTGAAAATATGAAAAACGGGTGAAGTCATGAGCATGCATAGAAACTGTGCAACACACGTCCGTAACCCAATTATTTTTTTGGATTTTTTTAACCACATTTTTACATAGGCATTTCGGGACCTCCCCTCATGAACAGTGGCACTGTGATTTTGTTAATGTGTCTTAAATGTTGATTTCCCACAGTGACCATGCCATTGTGCGGCACAGGTGCAAAAACACATTTAGGGCAGGATGTGAAAATGACAGCTGTACTGTTCATAAGGAGGTGTTAAAAAATGGCAGTGTTGAAAATCTGGCATGAAAATATTGCAGATTTGCGAAGTTACAAGGGTGCGTGGAAACTGTGCAACGCACATTTGTAACAGTCATTTTATGGCATTTCGTCATCAAATTTTCAACAAAGGCATTTTAGAACCTCTGTTCATGAACAGTGTCAGCGTTGTTTCCTCAAACTGTCCCGAAAACTGATTTCGCACAGCGACCGCGCTATTCTGCGCCAGACGTGCAAAAACACATTTTTTCCAGGATACGTAGAATGACAGCTGTACTGTTCATAAGGAGGTGAAGGAAAATGCCGAGGTTGAAAATCTGGCACCAGATGGGCAAGACACAGTTGTGTGCCAAGCTTTTTGACCCACATGGCAGATCTTCAGATATGGGAACATCAATAATCTCAGTAATGACAACTTTAAATGGCTGGTACCAGGGTATTAGAAGGGGGTATACAGGTAGAAATATTTGGAGATATACATGATGGGCGGCGGATAAGGGGTTTACCCCAGCCAAGCTTTCAAACTGGTATCAGAAGCAGATGGATAGGGGTATATATGCCTCTTGGCAGCTATTTAAAGGAAATACAATTATTTCATTTGAAAGCATTAAGTCCTTATATGGTTGGACAGAAAGAGATTTGTTATATTACTATTAAATAAAAGATTACATCAATGATAGCCTGCAAAAGAATCTACAATATATTGATTCTAGACCCTTTCCTATTGTAATTGAGCTTATCTGGGATTCATCATATGGTAAGGGAGCAATAACAATGCTCTACTGGAATCTGATAGCCGACCGAGCATATAATACAGGTAATATACAAAAAAAGGTAGGAGCAAGATTTAGGAATACATTTAAACCAATCACAATGGTGTTTGGCGTTTATAGGAAACTGGCGTACAACCTGTTCCCCAAATTGGCAGGAATTTGCCTGGAAAATTAAGATTAGATATTTTTTAACCCCAAGCAGGCAGTCTAGAATGGGAGTGAGAAGTAGCGCAGAATGTTGGAGAGGGTGTGGCTATTTGGAAGCTGATATGGCTCATATATTTTGGAAGTGTCCTTCGCTTCAGAAGTACTGGGACGAAGTGAAGAGTCACCTTAACAAAATATTTGGTATGGAGGTGAGGTTACTCACCTGTAACAGTAGATCTTCCGTGGAATGGTCTCTTGCAGTAAGTCATTACTTCTGGGAGTTCCCGATAGGTGGCGCTCCAGCACGGAAGTCTCTTCCAGCAGTCTCTATACCAGGGACCACCTACCTACCTCACTTCCTATAGAAGTGGGTGGCCCCTGGTAATCTCCGTTTATTTTCCCACTGGCTTCAGCTCTGGCAGCACCTCTCCTAGTAGCAGTCTACGACGTGGATTGAACCCATAGCCTAGGTGCCTGGGCTCTATACAGACACCACATACCAACAATGGATGATTCCCTGTCTCACATACAGGGTGCTTAACCTAAGGGCTCAAAAAAACTTAGAGTCCTCTTCAAGAGATACTGGGAAGGAAACCCCTTCACCTAAAGTCCTGCCTGACCACCTTTCAATGGTCATGCCTCCATAACATGGATCATCAAAAAGATATTCATCGTCGACGGGTAGTTCACCCCCGTCAATGGCAGGCTGTACTCCATCAAAGAAGGAACGTTCTTTGTCGATGGGGCATCATTCCTCGGCTCCCCCATCGACCAGGACCCCTACACCATCAACAACAGAGGTCTTACTACCTTCCCCATCGATGGGGCATAACCCCCCATCGATGGGAGGGCTTTACAAGACAGCATCATCGATGAGAATGCCTCCTCCGTCGATGGAACACATGCTACATGTTTCCTCGTCGACGGGATATGCTCCCTATGCTCCACCATCGACGAGAGACTTGCCTCCGTCGATGGGCCATGCATCCACTTTCCCATCGTCGACGACAGCATTTCCATCATTGACAGAGCATGTCTTCACTCCCCCAACGTCGACGATGGCACCCCCATCTGAACGGTGCATGTATTCACTATCCCATCCTCGACGGAGCATATCCCACCATCGACGACACATGCCCTGCCTTCATCATCAATGGAGTATATTTCCCCGTCGACAGAGCATGCTGTTACTGATCCTTCCCCTATAAGACGCAGTACATCTTCGACGAGGCATGCTTCCCTGCCTCTCCTGTCGATGGGACTGATGCCTCCATCATCAAGACAACCAATGCTGCATAGAACAGCATCTTTGCAGGCATATAGCACCGATATAGATGATCCTTATGCAAGGTCGACCATGATAAACCAAGAATATTCTCAATAATATGTATCGAAAGATGCATATGGAGCTACATTTCTACAAAATAAAGGACTATATGCTTCAGAAAGCAGAGGCCCCCCCATTGCCGTTCCCACGTGGGGCTCTCAACCCCATTGGAAATGAGCAAAGATGCCAAAGAAACACTGGATCACTCTACCAGGAGGCGCAAATTGATCCTCCGTCCCCATGTACGCTGGATTCAGAACCTGCTTACTTGGCAATTGCATCGTCACAAGTTCCAAATATTGAAGAAATAGTAAAGAGTACTGGATTCTATGGGTTTTGACCATAGCCTCACTCTGGGTCATAACCCTCAAATACAAAGGATATCGCCACCTCCATCAAAATAGGAACGCACGGAGCTAGAACGCTCCCCGGTCCTGCCTCCTCTTGAATATTCAGTCGAATATTATTCAGATTATCATACGAATCCGAACCTTCGTAGGACCTATGATGGTTCCCCTGACACAAGAGGATATGAATCCCCTTTGGAGGTGCCCTCTTACTGGGACGAACGGCTATTACAGCCCCGAAAGGTAATTTCTCCACCAGATGACCCCTCATTCCCCCAAAATGATGCTACAAATACAAAAAACAAAGGGGTTTACCACAACGGAACAGGATAGATTCAGTAAAGATAGGGCTGAATATCTGGGCCTGCCGTAAGACCTTGTTCGGGCTAGCCCTCCTTTTATGCCTACGTTCAGAAATGCTATTACTGAAGCTTGGAGTCAACCCATAGCAGCACAGGAGTTGCCTAGAAAGGCCCACGGGATGTATCAGGCTCACACTAATTATCAATATTTAATGAATACGCCAGTGGCTGATTCTGTGGTTACTGTGGCTGCCCACAACCGCACCAGCTAGCCTAAACATACAAGTACAATACCTCCAGAGAAAGATTCTAAACATTTTGACCATATGGGGAAGAGAGTGTTTGTTCTAAACACACAAAATATCAGAATACTTAACTATATGGGGCACACAATGCAATACCTGCGCACGGTGAGCACTTCTGCTGAAGAAGTTATAAACAAGCTACCTGCATCCCCTGAAAGTGAGCAGCTTACATCTATAAATAATTCTATTACTTCACTGTCTTGACATCTGTTAAGATCAGGTTATGATCTTGCCGATGCCTTGGCTGAAGCCTTTGCGGTCGGTATTCTGATATGCCGCCAGGCATGGCTCTGACTTTCAGGGCTAGCACCTGATATTCAACACAAAGTGGCTAATGCCCCTATTTCAGGAGACCATCTTTTTGGACAAGGGGCTCAAACGATACTGGAGAACCTACAAGCCTCAGACAGGCAACCGAAAACAGTACAATACATGTATCAAAAACCACGCCCTCAGTATAATTATTCATACAAAACTGGAACAAGTTATACTCCACGTGACACCTTTAAGGGCAGAGAACAAGTAACAAGGACTCTAGTGAAGCTGACCCGTGGCCGCCCCTCTGGCCGCCTCAGGGCTTCTGCCCCTCATTAAAGACTCCAGACTCCGCTCCGGTCCCCACTTCTTGTCTTCAGGGACCTTTTGGGACTACAAACAAGACTGAGGCCTTTTGTTTTTCACATTGACTCGATACATCTAGCCAGTTTCTCAGGTATCACTGTTTATAGACCATCACGACCATTCCATCGAGATGCCTTTTGACCTGTGGTACACAAGACGTCCTGCCCCCACCCCGGGCAGGTCCATACACTATTAACTCACATGCTGAGACTCAATTCCACTACGGACTATATTCTTCTCTTTTTCACTGCTATTCGCAGACTTCCCTTGATTTTGAACAAAGATCATATAAAATGGGGTAAGTACATATACAGAAAGTCTTTTAACTACTGATCTTACTTCAAGAGGGCTCTTGCAGTAGTTAATTACATATAAGACTGACGCTGGCAGGAGGCAGGACCCCACGGAAATATTTCTAGCTAGCAGTCCCTGATGAGGGACCGCCCCCACGTCCAGTGACCGGTGTCGGGAGACATCGGTATAAAGGGCCAGTCCCTGACGCCCGCCTTCCAGTTCTTTCCCGCCGTTAGCTCGTGCAGCACCTTGTGAAAAAGTCCGTTCTTCGTCAGCCCTATCTTCGTCTTTTTACTGAAAATCATTTTTTCGTCTAACATCAGTATAATAGTCGGTGTATGTCATCCCCTACACCTTCCAAGCACAAGAATAAGTGTGATTTGTGTGGCGCCCAACTACCACACAAGGACTGCCACTCCCTGTGCCTGTTTGCCTAGGCCCTGATCACCCGGTTGAGAAGTGCCAGCACTGCCTCAGTTTCAACGCGGCTGCCCGGAAAAGGTGGCAGCAATCCCTGGAAGCCCATATTCTGAAGAAGAAAATGAGTTCAATGGAGAAGGACCTCAAAAAACTGAGGCAAGCGTCCACTTCCCCCGAAGGCCATCGGAAGAAGAAGGAGAGGCGCTGGGACGCAGGTAACGTCCCCTCTGGGGGACCGCTCCTCGACAGCAGCCTCGGAGGTTTCTGAGGGGCCGCCCGCCCGCCTGGCTCACGCCGGGCCTCTGCGGCGCCTCGGCAGTTGGAGGCCTCCACCCTGTTTGGCCGCAGGCTTGCGACCTACCACGGTCGACCAAGCCGCGCTGCCTGCATCTCCAACGCCCGGCCCGGAGAGGGTCGGTAAGACGTCCGACTGGGCGGCGCGCGCCTCCACTCACCCGGACCAGACCAATCCCTACTCTGGATCCAGATGGAAGAACCTGGAATCCGGAGGTGGTGAGAGTGTGCCGCTTCGGACATCACAGGAACCTGGGGACGGCACCACCGGATGTCTCCAGATCGGTAAGGCCAGCGAAGGCTGCGGTGAACCGGGTACGACGGACGTGGGAGGGTCCGTCGTCGGTTCCTTCGCCAACCGGACGTTGGACGAGCCGATGTGTGGCTTGAGGGCGAGCTCCCGGCGGGCACCGGAGGAGCTGGCATCCGACTTATGAGAGCTATCCCTGGAGGCAGGTCGAGTAGAGGGATCGGCCTGGTCCGAAAATCCCCCCTTCCTTATTGAGCCAGAGGGATGGGCTCTATGGGGCTTTTTTGGAGGAGAGCCTGAATTTCCTCCTATACCAGGGGCAGGTGGGCTAAGGAGGTAGGACGATTTTCTGGAGGCAACTCTAGTAATTCTAGTGTGTGACCGTGCTCTGTAATCTGAAGCTCCCAGTTGTCCATGGTTATTTATTGCCACCCTGCTAGATGAAAGGAGAACTGACCCCCAGCTGCTTCCACTAGATTCCTGTCTGGAGGGGAGGGGTTGGCTAAGGGGACGGCCGAGGGTACTTGAGGGGCTGTGGTGGCAGTAGCTGCAGGGGCCATCATGGCCTTGTGCTTGTTCCGTTAGGCTAGTTTTGGGACTGTTTACAGGACAACTGACAAAAGGATGGACATTGGCCTGCTCTAGCCTGAGTGTGATAGAGCGAATGAACTGTCCCAAGGGCTCGCCCTGACGACTTCCTGAATGTCCCCACCAAAGACGGTGGAGCCCTGAAATAATGCATCCAAAATGCTGGATTGCACATCTGAGGCAAATCTGGATCATTAATTTTGTTTTTGATAACTGGGTAAATGCACTAGACATAGAAATGCCTATAATTGAAGCTACGAATGGTGCCAGAGGCAGATCCCAGCAGCCGTCCCGCTCCTGGCGGTGTTCATGCATTGTGGGCAGTCCAGAGAACGTGGTTGCCAACGTCGGAGCCAGACTTTGAGTTGGTCGAGTTGCTCTTAGTGGGGTCTTCTGGTAAAGCCTGCACCATGTCCCTGGCTTGGTCCCAGGGTACATTTTGATATTGGACCATATAGGCCAGGTAATCGATGGCCCATATTGCTTGGGTAGTTGATGCGAAAACACGCTTACCCAGGTGGCCCAGCTGCATAGACACCCTGTCTGGGGGAAGGGCACTGAGGGGCTTGGGCTTTTCAGTACAGTCATGTGCTGCATTTATGACCACTGAATCAGCCTTAGGTTGGCCCCCTATAAAGGGCTTACCAGCAGGGGCATGGTAATGCCAGACTGCATTCTTGGGCAGTGGAAGAGTAGAAAAGGGGTGATTCCATGCCACCCTTGTGACATCCTCGTAGGAGTCACTCAGATGTGGCACCACCACCGGGAGGGCATCCCGCTGCCTTAAATACATGGCCAGATGGCACTTCTCTGAGTCCTGCTCCTCTGTTTCACAGCCTGTAATGGACTGGATGTAACTCATGGCGCCCATAAAAGATGGATCATTGGGGGAGATTTAAGAATTGCCCTGGGAGGCCCTTCACCATCAGAAGATTCCCCTGGTAAGGAGGAAGAGCCAGAACAATCAGTCGTCCTTGTTGGTCCTGCTGCGAGCGCTGTTCGGGGTTTGCTGGCACCAGATCAGCCTGAATACTGGAGCAATGGGTCCTGAGGGTGATGCCGAGGGCAGGCCCTGAGGACCGAGGGTTTGCCTCAGAATGAAGGACCACCACACTGAAAAGAGGGCATTGTAGTCCACTGGAGGTGAGAAATTATATACCAGCAGATATGGGTAGGACGGCACCAGATAAAGGAACGGCAGTGGTGGAGCTGGCATAGGGTACCCTGGTAAAGGACCACCTGGCACCAGTTGAGGATCTAGCAGTGGGCCCATGGGCATTGGCTGTGGCGCAGGCTGTGGAAAAGGCAATGTCGGCACCAGGCCCACAGGCTGGGGCAGCGCAGTACATGCAGTGGCCCAGTTGGTGGCGGCCTGAAGCACCCAGGGGAAGGATCCACCTGCACTGGCCAAGCCAGAGAAGCAAGTGCCTGGGGAAAGGAGACCTCCCAGGTGAAAACAGAGGTGATGCTGGAGTAGAGGGGGCAGCGGTAGCGTGCTATGGGCGCTGCCCTGAGATATTGATGCTGGGTCCAGAAGAGAGCACTGACATAGGCAGTGCCATGGCCGAGGGGGGAGGGTGTGATGGTGGAGGAATTAATGCCCTAAAGACCAACAGCCTCTTGGCTGAGAGTCCATGGATGAGATGGGCCTCAATGTTAGGGGCTGGAAGACAGGAAATGAAGTCCCTTGCCCTGAGGAGCCACTGCCCATAATGGCAGTGAGGGCGGGTGGCTGTGCCACTGGTAGCCCGGTAGAGGAAAGGACTGGCGGGGCTTAGGGAGCCCCCCCACGGGATGATTACCCTGATGTGGTTGAGGGTTTGTGAGGTAACCGCGAGCAGGAAGCAGACCAGTCCTGGTCCGTGTGCTTATGCTTCCCACTGAATTTTTGAGAAGAGGATGAAGCCCCAGAGAACTGTACCAGTGAGGCTGAAGAGCTCCTGGCCTGCAGCTCCTTTTCCATCATGACCAGCTTCTGCAAGATAAGATGGCTCTCCAGAATTTTAAGATGACGTCTCCCAGTGGCCTGATTGAATTTCTGGCAAATTTGGCAGGCGTTGGTGTCATGGTTGTGGCCTAGACAAATGATGCACACAGAGTGGCCATCTTTTTCAGGAATCTGTTTGCTGCAGGTTCACTTCGTGGCGTGGTCGGAAGACAAAGCTGGTGGAGAAGACATAAACTTGATGGTGGAAACACCGAAAATCCGATGTTAGACTACAAAAGGAAAAGAAATAAAAAAGCGTGGCAAGTGCAAAAAATGTCAACTAACTGTAGCTGCGGTATCCGCAAAGGTTCGATGTGCATGGGTCGACAGCGGGGAAAAGAACTGAGGAGGATATGAGGGACTGCCCACTTTTGTAGGATAGACAGACGTTGTCGGTGGGCGGTCCCCCGTGGTGGACTGCCAGCTAGAAAGTTTTCCATGTGGTCCTGGCGGCTTAGTCGTATCAGTGTTGGCCTGCTGCAAGAGCTTTACTTGTAGAAGATGTTTATTTTTTATTTCTCCAGTGCATACTGAAGTAAATATATAATCTTACAGAAGCTTGCTGTAGGTCTAGATGATAAATAGAAACATAGAAACATAGACTTTGACAGCAGATAAGGACCACTTGGCCCACCTAGTCTGCCCATTTCCCTACCTACAGGATAGGCCGCAGATCCTAGTTAACCAACAGCCTATTTTTTCCTACCCCCCACTAGAACTGCCCGATGTCTGTCCCATGCATTCTTGAATTCTCCCACTGTTTTTGACCCCACAGTCTCCTCAGGAAGGCTGTTCCATGCATCCACTACCCTCTCTGTGAAATAATACTTCCTCACATTGCCCTGGAACCGCCCCCCCCATCTTTAAATTGTGTCCCCCCCCCATTTGCTCCCATCGGACTCTTTACAGAAGGCCCTTGGGGTAACTACATCCTATTTGATAAACTCCACTCCCCAGGATAGGTTAATTGTCCTGACTTATTTTGTCATTGGTTTTTACCTTCTATCCCCTTTCCTGTGATATGTTTAGCACTCCCCTGGCAATATTTCCTCTGATGGGTCTCCCCTTCCTTCCTCTCTACAATATTGCCTTTACTTGGTTATTAAATCTGGATTTATGCCATGTCTCTGTCCCCTCCTCCTGTAATGGTATTTTTAGAATTTACTGGTATAGAACTATCATGGCCATAATTCGGGCCGTTATCTTTTATAGGGGTCAGTAGGGTATCTACTGCGAGTGGGTTGGGATGGGGATGGTTTTGTATTGTTTTCTTCTATTGGTTTGGCTAATTTTCCTTATTTTATATTTTTATGTATGTTTTGCTTCTGCTGTATGGTTACCAGGTATTATCCACTCATGGTAATGTTGGAGTATGTTTATGTTAAGCTAAAATAAAGTTAATTGCAAAAAAAAAAAAAAAAAATTGTCCCCTTGTTCTTGCACGTCTCTTTCTCTGAAAGATGTTACCCTCTTGGACTTTGTTGATTCCACTGAGGTACTTAAAAGTTTCTATCATGTCCACCCTCTCCCTTCTTTCCTCAAGGGTATACATATTAAGCTCCTTTAGTCTCTCCTCATACGGCTTCTCTTGCAGACCCTGCACCATTTTAGTTGCCCTCCTCTGGACTGCCTCTATCCTGTCTATGTCCTTGCGGAGATGGAGTCTCCAGAACTGCACACAGTACTCCAGATGGGGTATCACCAACTGTCTGTACAGAGGGGATAACAACTTCCTGTTTTCTGCTGGTGATGCCTCTCCCTATGCAATGCATCCCAATAATGTTTTACCAGGAAAGAGATACTGAGTTGATAGCAGCTCATTTCCAGATGCGTCCTGGGGAGAGTTGTATGGAAGATAGTAGAAGATGAGAAAAAAAAATAGTTAACAACATGACGAAAATAGTAATCATATGCAGGAATACAGCACATCAAAGGAGCATAATCATAAATGTTGTATGGTATATTACAGACAGGTACTTGCAGTAGATAAAATTAAGCTTTGATAGGCAAAGGGAAATTACTCATACAGGCATAGCAGGCAGAGTAGGAAAGTGAAATGGGCAAACCAGCATGCATGGGAGGAAGGAAGTCTAGAGGTAATGGTTATGGACAGGTGCAGGTGGAATTAGAGGAGACACGAGGAAGAGAGTCTTAAAAGAGAAGGTAGAAAAGGCTGAGCGGATTGACAGGGGAAGGGTGGACTTGACTTTAAAGTGATACGTAAATTTACGTAAAGTAATATGCAATAATGTAACTTTACTTGACAAGAAAACCTTAGCTGAGGACCAATATTAGAACAGTGATTTTTACTTCTGCTTAATTTTGTATTTCTAAATATTTGGAGGAGGGGGAGGGGTGTTAGACTGTGACATCCTTAAAGTCAGAGACTGAGCCAATGGCTATTCTGAGATTTAACCAAGATGTGAAATTTGTCCTTTTGCTTTGCATCCTACTGTTAAAACTGACACTGTTTAAGACATGTTGATTTTCATTTTTTATACATCTGCTCTAGATTGTTTGTTAGTGGAGATCGCATTTTAGAGCCTGGGGTAAGGGAACATCTTGGTCTTGACTCCACCACGCCTCCCGAGTTCACGATCCAGTTACTGCCTTATGAATCTTTTGTGACGGAACTGCAGTCCATCTGTACCAGTTTGAAGCCCACAGAGAAAGTGTGGCTCAGTGACAAAGCCAGCTACGGCCTCACTCTAGCCATCCCAAAGGTCTGTATCCTGGCAGCATCATCTCTAAGGGTTTGTAACATATCAACAAAGTAATCTAAGGCCAGAAGGGTCTCTAGGTCTATCAGGTCCCCCTCCTCGCTTTAACAGGCATTAATTACTGCTGTGCAGACATGTACTTATGTATAGAGATTCCCCAGCCACTTCATTACCCAGGGTACCCTTTGATTCTGTTGGTAAGCAGCTGTCTAGCAGTGCTTCTCTTAAAGGCCTGTATTGTCCTTGTATCCACTGTCACTGCTGCCAATCTCGTCAGTAGGTGCACCTGTGGGAGAAGTGCCTCCTAACATTACCCATGAATTAACTCCTCTGCACCTCTGCTTCAGGGCACATCCCCACATCCTGCTGGAGCATACCAGATCAGACATCTCCATTTGTTTGATCTTGCCAATAGTTGAGTATTTGGAAAGATGTGAGATCATTTCATCTGTCAGCCTCCTTTTCTGCAGGTTGAACATGTTTCGCTCCACCAGCTTCTACTCAGTTTTCTTTCCTTTTTTCCTTTTTTTTTAATTAATTCGTAACCAGTTAAGGCCCACTATGTGCAAGAGTCTGTTTTCAGGGATGATCCAGGAACACTGGCATGG
The DNA here is from genome assembly GCA_016271365.2 of Neoceratodus forsteri. Lineage (NCBI taxonomy): Eukaryota > Metazoa > Chordata > Ceratodontiformes > Ceratodontidae > Neoceratodus > Neoceratodus forsteri. Next base: position 1,000,555,970 of record CM028135.1, read on the forward strand.
TTACGTGACTTGCTCAGAGTCGCACAGTACGCAAGAGGAGGTTGTGGGAATCAAACCCAGGTCTGCTAGATGTACAAAGCTCATTCATAGATCATTACTCTAGCCTCTAGGCTATACTGCCAGCCCAAAGTCCAGATCATTTTGGTGGCTCTGTGGTACCCCTTCTCAGCTCAATTAAAGTCCTTTTTACATTTAGAAGCCTTGAATTGTTCACTGTACTCCATGTATGGGGCCTGACCAGGGTCTTGTAAAGTGGCAGGATTACATTCCCTCCCTTCTGGTCCCCCAACCCCATTGATGCACCTCAGCATTCTCCAAGCCCTCTTTGAAAGTGGATGCATACTTCTTGTCATGGCTTAGCCTCTTGTCTTTATGACCCCAGGGCTTTTTCCCTCCTCCACTGCAGTAAGTGAAACCCCACACTGTGTGCAAGGCCTATCTCTGTTTTTTCCTTCCCAAGCATGGCACCTTGCATGTGACTAAACTGAAACTGAGACTGCAGGAGTCCCACCAGTCTCCCAGCTTGTTCGGGTCCTCCTGACATTTGTCTGCATTCACAAAGGATTCCAGCATCTCCTGGCCAGTTCAGTGTTGTCAGCAAGCTTAAGCAGCCTGCTGGGGGCGCTAGCTTTCCAAGGATTACGCATTGTTGGTGTGATGTTTATTGAGGGGAGGAGGCGGAGTTGGATTTACAATAAAAACACAGTGCTTTGCCTCAGGTTAGCACCATCAGCTCTCACAGGAATCATAATTTCCATCGGCGATGGCTTCTTGATCATTTACAGTATATTGTTTGCACTGGCTCACTAAGAATAAATTCTTATTAGTTTGGTAGTCCAGTGAAGGCTGGGGAATTAGTGCAACTGGAACAGGATGACAACACAATTACATTGAGAGGCTGTTTCTGAATGATTTCAAATTGCAGTTTATGTTGTATAACAAATGTACGCTTGCCAGATTTGGTTAACTATGTGCTACTGGCTAAACTTATTTTTTTCTTCAGTTTATTGTTTTTTCTCCTTCTCTGGCTTGGCTCCCATCTCATCGGATCAGGCCTATCAACCTGCATCTCTGGCACTTACCCTCTCCACTTTCAACCCGTGGGTTTACCCCACTGTGACGGGGTTTGGCTTGAGCCAGATAGTCAACTCCCACCTCCTCCTCCTGAGTGCGGAGACCGGAGTTCTGGTGGGCCTGCTGCAGATTTTTTTTTTTTGTTTGCTTCCAGTTAAGCTTTTTTCTCTACCCTAGGGCCAGCCTGATTTCCCACCCCCACCCCATCACTGACCTTCTCACAGACTTACTGGTTATCTGTTACCCAGGACCACAGTGTGGTGGTTGGCCAGCAGTGTCTGCCATGCAAGAGCCTGCAGAGGGTGCCAGCATGCAGCAGCCCAGCTTTTTTGCTGTTTTCTTTCCAGGAGCACCACATACAGTATAGTGGCACAAGCATACATGTGTACGTGCAAGACGACCAGCAACAAACCCTCTTCAGTGCTGCTACCTTTTCTCCACCAGATGGCAGTCCTATAGCAGGAGACTTGCTGCCACCCCCACCCCTGAAGAAGAGCTGTGCCTGGTATACCCAGCCCTACTTCCCCTGTCTGATCCATAATGATTTGTGCTCATTCTTAGATGCAGAATATCAGCATAGAAAACGGTAGTGCTACCGGGCCAACTGGCCACAGATTCTTAAGCTTTTTATTATGGTGGACAACTGAAAGGTTTTCCAGGATCAGTAAATTTTTCGGTACTTTTCCAGGACTTGCTGTTAGTAACAGAAATTTTTGTTCTGAGGGCATGGCTACAGTTCACTCTTCACACGCTGGCAGTTACCTGGACTTGGCTAATCCATTCGGATGTCTTCAAGTTAAGCTGCTTCTACAACCTGGGCAGTATATCCTCTGGCTCCGCACCGTGATATCCAATCTTTCCACTGGAAGGTACAGGTCTTGTCCTTTTGCAGCTCTGCAGTGACAGAAAGACTTAAGGTTTTCAAGTGCTTTACTTGGCAATTTCTTCTACTTCTTAGTCTCAGTGCCACTTTCGTATGTCTCCAGCTCTGACTTCTCAATGTAATCAACGATGGACAAACGGAAACCAGGGTTTAAGTTTTGTAATTGATACCGACTGAAGATGCCAGTCATGGATCCTTATGACACATGCATGTGCTGCCTTGGCCCGCAGCACATCATGGCAGGTTGTGGCCATTACCAGGCAAGACTTCCATCATCCATCAAGGACCAGAAGCAAGGCTTGCCTTTGGTCAACCATCAGAACATGATTTACCAAAGGGTTGCAAGAACCCCTTGGTGGTTTCTGGGTCAGTTTGCAGCCGTGGAAGAGGAGTTGGTCGTGGCTGTGGTGAGTTCTCCTAGGTCTTGGTGCTGCTTCCAGTTTGTGCCAGTGATGCAAAGCCCTTCTCAGATAACTTCCAAGAGATGTACTTTGGCCCTCCAGAGCCCATTTTATCGTGGCAGAAAACAGAATAGCTGCTGGTGCAGGTCTTGGGATCAAGAGAGAATGTGTTCCTTCAGCTTCCTCAACTCCCCCAACCGCTGGACCCTGGTCAAACTGCCCTCAGTAAAGGGGAAGGTTGAGATCTTCTCGATACCCCGGTCAGGCTTGTCAGCCTCTATTTCAGTCGATCAAGCAGTAGAGATTTTTATCTAGTCTGTTGAATGGTTGTTAGAGGAGCTTTTCAAAGAATTAATTTCCCAGAATGCCATGCTCCCGGTCCTCACCCAGGAAATTGTGGCTCAGTCAGTGTCCCCAGCTTGGTTACATCAGGAGCAGCCTCAGCTGGTAGTCATGCCTCTGAAGCCTCTCCTGCGGAATATGGCAACATATGAGGTCTACCCTGACCCACTGGAGGACCCATGTCGACAAGGGTCAACGGTCGAGGTCAAGGTGATCCTACTCCCAGTCTCACTCGACCTTGAGGTGCTGCCATCGATGCTTCAGTCTCCTCTTCCATGGATGAGGAAAGACATCAATGCAAGATGTGTTGGCACTGCGAGGAGCTCCTTTGACAGCAGCAGATGGTTGGTGGGGTAGGGCTCTAGCCTCTGGACCTGTGGTCCCATGGCATATGCCAGTGGTTCCCTTGCCAGTACACCCACTACAGATGCCCCCATATCTGCTTCTCCACTCCTAAAGGTGAAACTGCTGCCACTGCAGCCTTTGGTGGGTGCTCCTACTAAGGAGTACCAGGAGGACTGTCGGTGGAAGTCTCTCAGTCTGAGGACACCAGGGTGGTCCACAGTGGTAAATGGTCAAGTGCCATTTTTGAAGAGTCCTTTGACAAATCAGAGGGTTGTCCATGGCTTCCTCAAATATTTGCACATTCGACCAAGGCTCAGTCAAAAGCTGACCACAGACCATGGGCCGGTGTCATTACTCTGACACACATTGAAATCCATGAACATGCCCTTGGAAATAGTTCAGAAAAGAGCTAAATACCCCTTCTAGGGGCATGGATGTGGTTCACTTATTCACACTCTGGCAGTTCCACTGGAACGTGATGACTGACCAAATATCTTTAAGCTAAGCTCCTTCCACCACCCGGGCAGATATTTTATTTATTTGTACATCAGTTTACAACCTTTGAGCCAAGGGCTCATTTTCAAAGGTACCTCGACACAAAGAGGACAATACAGTGCAGACATTCATGTTACAGAATGTAGGTTACATGGAATTAACATACACGTTTGTGAGGAACATGATAGATACAGCAGTACATACAAAAACTCACTTAAGGTTACAGGATATGGGTACATCAGTAAATCGGTGATTGGCCGATATTACAGAGAGGCCAGATTGGTTATTGTGGCAACATAGAGACTGGAAATGGAGCAGTCAGTAGAGCAGTGGTAATTTAACAGGTTACAGCAGTATATAATGGTAAGAGCAGTCAGGAGCAGTGGCAAATTAACCAGGTTACAGCAGCACATAGTAACACTGCCAGGGTGAAATCAACAGAGCAATTTAAGCCAAGTTACAGTAACATATTGCAATACTGCAGGTTGAGCAGTCGGCAGAACAGTGGTAATTTTGCCAGAGGAGATACGTGGTGTGGTTTGGATGCTGCCCAGTGGGCATTGTCAGGGCACAGTGGGTAGCGCCTCAGATTATACAGGTGCAATTTCATGCGGTGAACAGTTCACTTCTGAGTGCGGTTTTGAATTTGGAGATCGTAGGGGCATCTGTGATGTGGAGGGGGAGTGAGTTGAACCAGGAAGGGGCTCTATGGGGGAAGGACCTTTGACCATGGGAGGTCCTGGCTCTAGGTGTCTGGAAGGTAGTCCTGCAGGAAGTCTGTGTACAGACCAGGGGTTTGGCTATGGGGAGGGAGGCCGTCAGCCCTGGGGGGGACAGTCCTAGGAGAGTTTTTTTTGCTATTAGGCATGTTTGATAACGCAGCCGTTCATCTAGGTTCAGCAATGTTGCCAGCCCATAGAGCTGGCATGAATGTGTAAGTCTAGGGGCCCCAGTGATTAGTCTGCAGGCCTTGTTAAGTAACAGGCAGATTTTGTTGAGCGCAGTTGTGTCAGCAGCCCCGTAGACCGGGAGTCCATAGTCTACCAGGGATAATATCAAGGATGTTACCGCAAGCCAGAGGGCAGCGGGGGGAGAGCGCTTTTGTAGCGGTATAAGTTACCTAGCCGCATATTGGCTGCTGAGGCAAGGGTGTCAATGTGGGTATGGTAGTTGAGGGCTGAGTCAAAGGTGACCCCAAGGTACCTGAACGAGTGTACTTGCTCTAGCGGTTTTTTGGAACCAGGGAGGATGTGGAGTGGAAAATTGCTGGCTTTGTTTTGGGGGTGGGCAAAGAGCATTGTTTTCATTTTTTTGAGATTTATGATCAGTCTATGCTTTGTGAACCAGGTTTCTGCATCAGTATACGAGAGCTGCAGGGAGTCCTGAAGGGAGGTAGGGTTGCGGTGGGAGGCAAAGATGACAGCGCCATCTGCATGCAGCAGCATATTTCCGTGCATTCACTTGGCAGGGTGTTAAGGTAGAGCGAGAAGAGTAGGGGTCCCAGGATGGAGCCCTGAGGAACCCCTGATCGGATGGGACATGATTTGATAGTGTTCCATTAATTTTGACACATTGGGAGCGGGCCGATAGATAGCTGGTGCACCATGCAGTGGCCCAGTAGCGAAGCCAGCCTGGTGGAGTGCACCCAGTAGGAGGGGGAAACAGTGTTGAACGCCTTGGAAAGGTCGATGAACACTGCCCCAGCTAGGAGCCAGAGTCCAGGGATGTGTGTAGGAATGTTGAGAACTCCACTAGTGCTGTGCCTGTGCTGTAGTCATGCCCGGAAACCGTGCTGTTCAGGGCAAAGGATGTTATATTTAGTCAGGTACTCAGTAATCTGTATAGCGACCAGTTTTCAAGGGCTTTGAGGAGGGAGGGTATAGAGATAGGCCGGTAGTTCCCAGCTGAGGGACCTATCACCCCCTTTGTGGATGGGAGTGACAATGGCCGTTTTCCATGCTGTGGGGAACTGCCCCAGGCAGAGGGATTTATTGAGAAGGCTGGTAAGTGGGAGAAGGACCTGGTCCAGTACGTGCCGGAGAATGGTGGGGTCCACGGTGGAGTTGCCGGGACTATTGCTCTTTAGTGCATGGATCAGGTGGGGTCTAGCTTCGAGGGTAGTTACTCTACGTAGGTAGAAGCGGTGCCAGTGATCTGGGGTCGGTAGGGAGGGTGGTGGGTCTAAAAAGTTACTGGGGAGGATGGGGCTGAGGTCCGTGAAGGAGGAGTTGAGGTCATTTGCGATGCCTATCGTGTCAGTAATGTTGGTGCCGCCAATATTGAGATGGGATGGGGGAAGGGAGCGTGTGCTCCCGTTCAATTGTTTGATATTGTCCCAAAAGGTTCGGGCGCACCCCCAAGAGGAGGTGAGGGTGGTTTGATAGTAGTCGGCCTTGGCTTTTCGGACTGCCCAGGTGCACTTATTCCGAGTGGCGTTCTAGGCCTGTCTATCAGCCATCCGGCCCATTTCTGTTGCGAGGTGCCACAGGTTATCCCTATGTCTAAGTAACTGTAATAGGGCAGGGGTAATCCAGGGCACTTGGTTTTTTGCTTTTGGTAGCTGTGAGGGGTGCGAAGAGGTTGCAGGCTGTATTAAATGTGTAGGAGAAGAAGGCGAGGGCAGTGTCTATGTCTGGAGCATGGTGAATGGGCGACCAGTTTGTTTGGGCCAGAAATTGCCTGAGGTTCTTCAGCCCGCCAGGTTTGAGACACCGGCAGAAGTGCAAGGGCGGTGGGTTTTGCAGGGTGGTCACCCAATGGAATATGGTTGGGGAATGGTCACTGAGTGAGTCGAGAGGATTGGATGGCCAGGATTTTTTGGGCGGTTGGTGATGATGACATCAAGGAGGGAGCTGGTACCTCCTTAGGGTTTACTCTTGTGGGTTTGGAAACTAGCTGCGTCATATCAATGGCAGCAAAGGAGTCCTGGATGGTGGAGGAGGTGGGGCTGAGCCAGTTAATATTGAGGTCACCCACAAGGACTTGATCAGCCCTATGTGGGATGGTGGTAAGATAGTCAATTAAGGATGATGTAGCTGAGTTTTGGTTTTTAGGTGGAATGTAGGCAGAGGTGAGATACGGGGGCCCCTAGAGGGGTCTGGAGTGAGTTTAAGGGTGAGGGCCTGTGCCCCACCTGCCAGGGCCGGGGCAGGGAGTGCTTGACCAGTGAGAGAATCCCTTATATAGATCGCACAGCCACCCCTGCGTTTGCCTACACGATCCTCCCGGTGTAGGGTGTAGCCAGGGAAGGCGACGGAGTCAGGAGTGGACTTTGATAGCCAGGTTCCTACCAGTGCAATGATGTCAGGTTTGTGCAGCATGACCCAGCACTGGAGGGTGTCAAGTTTTTTCAAGATGCTGCATATATTCATGGAGACAATACTCAGACCAGGGGGCCCACCTGGTGGGCAGGTCCGGGAGGGGCCTGGGTTAGGATGTATGTTGCCTGTTAGGAGTAGAAGGAGGATCACAGTTCTGGGCAGGATGTGGTGATGTATGTGTTTCCTACGTGTATGGGGGGGCTGAGGGGGGGACCTTGGGGAGCAGGGAATGGGTAGGGATTGGCAGGGTGGTAGGGCGAGGGCGATAAGCTGCCAGGGGTGGCCTTGAAAGGCTGTGTGGTGGAGCATGGAGAATGGGTGTTTTTGGCCAGTAGGCATGGTAATTGTGGGGTTCGTGTGAGCCATGTCTAGGGGAATTACCAGTGCTGGAACCCGCGATCCAGGGGGGATGGCTGGCTGGAGGCACGAGGGTATTAGAAGGTAAATGAGGGGGAGGCATTTTAGGAGGTGGTCTAACATGGCAACTTTGGTGATAGCTGAGATTAAGTAGAAGTTTCTGAATGGACTTCTAAGATATATCCCTGGACTCTGCCCCGCAGGGGTGTCGATAGACATTTCCAGGCCCGGGACACACCTTTAGATCTGGCGTCCCCAAGACATATAAATGTGGGCCCCCCCAAGTCACCTGGGCCCAGGACTGTTGTCCTGGCTGTCTCTCCTCTGCACCCCCCCCGTCAGCATCCCTGCCACCCCGTGACATCAGATCTCGGTTTCCGCTGGAAGAACAGGTTACCTTCCTCCATTTAGAATTTTCCCTGCATTTTAGGTGAGCCTTTATTTTCAAAGTTTTTGAAGCTCTATCAGTGTATTGTGGTTCTTTTGACTCCATCTCTGGACCAGTGATGGATTGCAAAATACCTGGATTTTAGTTCTGCATTCAGTACTGCCAGAAAATGTTGGTCACTGATCCGTACGACGTGCATATACTGCCTGGGTAGGCAACACAGTGTGGTTGGGTGCGGCCTTTGCTTTTCCGTGCTTCCTGAGTCCCGTAAGAACTGGAAGCTCCGGCTCACACTGGGTCAGCCTTTGGAATAGGATCTGAAGGATCACCCTGAGGGTAGCAAAACTGCCGGATCTGTGGCGCAGCTTGTGGCCCATGAGGTAGAAATGGTGGTAGCCACAGCAGGTACACCTCCTTGGCTTCATTGCTGTTTCCACCAAGGGCCAGCACTGGAGGGACCTTCACAGACCAGTTCCGCTGGCAGCTGCTGTCGCCATGCATTGCAGGGCTTGGCTACCTTTTTTGCACCTTCACGGCAGAATCCGAGCAGAGGCTGGCCAGTGTCCCTTTTCTGGGCACCAACCTCTTTGGACCTGGGGTGGACAGGCATCTTAAGAGGATTGAGAAGTCCAATGCCACCTTTGATTCTGTGACCTCATCCTAGAAGGACCTGAGAAAGAAGTTGAAGAAACAGGCTTTTCATTTCAAGTCTTTTCAGTCACAGCCTCCATAGCAACAGCCCCAGCAACAGCAGTTTCAGGGCTGGTGCCCCAAGAAGTCTGGGGGCCAGGGGTAGTAGTGTCCCTCTGGCAGTAGCCACTGATGCCCCACAGAACTACTCAGTGATGGGATGGAGGGTGTCATCCCTCCACCTGTCCTGTCCCTGACTGTTCTCGTCGGAGGCCGGCTACATCACCCCTTGCATCATTGGTCGACTGTCACAATGGACAAGTAGGTGTCGGATGTAGTATGCAGAGGACTGTTTCTAGATTTTGAGGCTTTCCCGCCCTACTGCCTCCACGTGCCTCGAGAGTCAGAGGTGTCTCAGGAAATGCTGACACCCTTAGCGAGGACATTGCTCAGCTTCTTGTGAAAGGAGCCATAGTTCATGTCCCGAACGCCCTGGCCAGTCAGGTTGTGTGTCTAGGTTCTTCCTGGTCCTGAAACAGACTGGGCTGGTGCCCCATACTGAATCTTCATGAATTCAACCACTATGTGTGGAACTGCAAGTTCTGATTGGTTACTGTGAGCCAGATTGTAGCATCCTTGGAACAGAACATGTGGTTTTGCTCCCTGGACCTCCAGACTGCTTTCTTCCATGTTCCCGTCTGCAGGTCCCACTGCTGGTACTTCTGGTTTCAAGCAGAGGGGTCCTGTTTCAGATCTTCTTCGAGGCTGTCTCTTCCCTTAGGCTACATCTTTGGAACTATACTGACGTCAGCACTAGGACCATGTGGAAACATTTGCAAGCTGGGGGCTGCCCTTGATGACATCGTGCATCAACATTTACAGAAACATGAATGACCCGTGACAGGGTTGAATAGGGCCCTTTTCCATTTGTTTTTTACAAGGAGTTAAATGCAAGGATCTGTTCTGTCCTCTCCGTTTGGGTCTCTCGTCCGTCTGGTTGCGTTACCAAATGTTCTCTTGAGACCTAGGAACTGATCACTCTGACAGTTTTGTGATTCTCTGCCTTTCGCTGTCTCTCTGCCTTCACTTGCTGTTTCTGTCTTTTCGTCCCCTTTGCATATCTGCAGTTAAAAAACATATGTGAATTTTTGTGTGAAACTGGGGTCCCTTTGTTTGAAATGTATATAGTTACACTGTACTGTTGAAAAGATTGCAAAAAGCTATTTGGAACGTAGGTGGTTAACCCGAGATAAACTTTGAGCTCCTCTCAGGCTTATTTGCAAACTCTTTGCAGAGCTGTCAACAAGAGGTCAGTTCTGGCTCACTATATTCTATTTGTTGCAGCTACAAAGAAACTGACAAGAACTCGGTCCATTTTGTGAGAAACCGGATGTCTTCTTAATGAGCTCAGGATGAAGAAGTTGTCAGGCAAAGTCTTGTTACAAAAAAAAGCAGCAATATTTTTGCTGGAGAGAGACTGAAACTTGGAATTAGAGAGAGCCTCAGATGAAGGACTTTGTTTTCTCTGTTTGTACTGCCTTTGTAAATAGTTCTATTGAACAATTTTTTTTTTTATGTTATTGTTACTGATGATAATAAAATACTACTTGCTAATGTTGTAACTGCCCCTGGTTTTCCTATGCTTCCTGACGTGTGCCTCAACACGGCCCTATCTCTTCTCAGTTCTTTTCCCACCATCAACTGTACTTGTCGGACCTTCTGTAGAAACGAATAGTCTTAGCTGTTGTTGTTTATTATTTTCTTATATAGTAATCTCTAATAAGTTAGAGATACCATTGACTCTGTATGTAGCCAAAACCAACAAAATTGTTCTGGTACAGGGAGTGTGGTGAAAAAATATACAAGGAAGACACCCATGATGTGTGTGTCTGCTATTTAGTCCTCTCTCACAACATCAGGACTTGTGGGATTTGCCAGGGCTTCTATCAAGCAACAAGGTGATGCAAGAAAAATACACTTGTAAAGTTTTTGTTAGAAAAAACTCTAGAAGTCTTGCAAAAATCCCAGGGTCAGAAGGACGTGTTGCCAGCCTCATTAGCTGAGTCACAGTTGTCAAGGTCAGAAGACCACAAAAAAGATAGGTCATTGGGACATAAGGATAAATTAGATCAGCGTCCGATCCAGGTCGCTGTTGCATCCTGTAGGTAGTCAACCTGCACTCCCCCTCCCCCCCACGACCGTTGACCAGACACCAAGGTTGGGGTTTGGCTGAGGCAGTACTATACCTGCTATGGATGGTATGCCACTGTCGTCACCGGGAGCAGGCCCGTCATCGACTCCAGTGGTCACGGTCCCTGGCCAGGGTGTTGTCGACGTGCAGACAGTGCTGGTGTCATTTTCAAATATGATGTGGTGCGTGCTGCTAGGCTTGCATTTGCAGCCTGCACTTCTGTAGACGGAGGGGGATTACTGCGTTACAGGCTCAGTCGACTTCCTTGGCTGGTGCACAACAAGCACCTGTTGAGCAGAGGCCTGCGGCATTGCAGTTAGGTCTTCTGTTCCTGTTACTGACCTGGACACCAACAAGAAGGAGGAATATAATCCTGATCTCATAACGGAGGAGGATTATTAAGAGGAAGAAGAGTATGAAGATGAACATTATGATTCACATTCCAGCTCCAGCTCCACTGTATCATCTTAAAGTGAGGATTCTGTAGTTTGCACACCGAAATCTCCTTCTGAAGACCCAGCTTTTGAGACAGTGATGCAGCAAATGCAAACTGCTGTGGGGTTTGTAGTAGAAGAAGAGGATTCTTTCAAAAAGAATCTGTTGGAGTTTTTGGAGGTTCCCTGCACTCCCTCCATCATTTGTTCTTCCATTTTATCCTGCCTTGAAGGATGCCAACTTTGCTGACTGGCATAAGCCAGATACCATACCAGCTGTACCCAGAAAGGCTGACAAGCAGTACCCTGCCCCTGCTGCCAAGCCTTATTACACCAGCCAGTCAGAAACCGATTCTGTGGTCATAATGGCTACCCATGACAAATTCAGGGTACCAGAACATTTGAGTACCCTGCCACCTGATAAGAAATCCAGGAGGCTTGATGTGACTGGCAAGCGAACATATGCCTCTGTTTTATTAGACCTACGTAATACAAACTATCAATCTTGCATAATTAGGTATCAAAATAGCCTTTGGAATCAGGCATTCCCAGAATGAAGAGTGAAGAATGAATTGCCTATCAAATCTAAATGTAGGTGCTGAGGTAGGCAGACATCTGCTACGCTCAGCATATGATGTCTCAGATGCTTCTGCCAAGACAGCTGCCATTGGCGTTTGCATGAGAAGGTATTCTTGGCCCAGGGTGGCTGGGTTTGCCACAGATGTGCAACAAACAGGTCTGAATGCTCCTTTTAGAGGCACCAAACTGTTTGGGTATCATGCAGAAGAGGCCTTCAAGTCTCAAGAATGACTTTAAGGTCAGTTAAATCCTTGTATCCCGCACCTGGTAGAGGTAAAGGATCCTTTCACCAGCCAGCTGCCAGAGGTGGCTGTCAACCCTACCATTAGCAGGACTGTGGTAAGGATTGTGGAGCCCTGCCAGTTCCCCCTCCTCCAAGAGCCCATTCCAAGGCCTCCAAAGCCAGTGACTCATGCTGGACTTCCCCCAACCACTTCAGCTGCAGGAGGTGATGCTTCTCCCTGCATTTACAGTACACAACGAAGGGAGATTACTACAGATGAGTGGATCCTGACTAATTGCAAAGGGACATGCTCTGGAGTTGCTAGACAGCCCTCCAGAGCATCCTCTGTCTCTTTGAACTTATCCTCTGGGTCATCTGTTTCCGTTGAAAGAAGAAGTACAAGCTTTACTAGCCAAACATGCCTGCCGTAGAACCAGTACCTTCAAGTCAGAAAGGCAGAGTTCTACTCCAGGTACTTCAGTGTCCCTGATGGGACAGCATATTTCAGACCTGTGCTAGACCTAAACGTCTACATAGAATACAAGACATTTTGCATGGTCTTCCGGCAGAATTTGTTTCCATTGTTGCAAACAGGACTAGATTTGCTCCCTGGACATGAAGGATGCATGTCTTCATATCAAGATCAGATGGTATCACAGAAAGTATCTGAAATTCATCCTGGAAGGGGAGCACTTCCAGGTCAGACCTTTGCCCTTTGGCTTGTCTTCTGCTCCTCATGTTATTACCAGATGCTTGGCGGTGGTGGCAGCAGCCCTTTTCAAGGAATGTCTATATGTCCTCCCATACCTGGACAATTGGCTACTGAAACCAAGGTCCAGGAGCCAACTAGAGCACACTCTGACCCAGACAACATGATTGTTCAAAGACCTGGGTGGTGACAGTGACTCTATCAGAGTCAGTACTGGCCCCCTGCCAGAGGCTTTATATAGCTGCAGTCTTGGACACAGAATAGGGCAAAGCGTTTTCTACCTCTGGACAGGGGAGAACATCTCATGACTCAAGCACAACTGGTGTACAATCTCCAGGCTTTCCAGGATCATCTAACTCCGAGTCATTTGCTGGCACAGACAGACAACGTCAGTATTATGCATTATATAAACAAGTGAGTACTCATTCCTATCCACTGTGTCGGGAAGCAATGAGAGTGTGGTTCTGGATGCCCGAACAAAGCTTGGAGTTATCAGCCATTCATCTCCCCAGGGGTCAAAAATGTCTTAGCAGGCAAGCTAAGCGGGTCACAGTCCAAGATGCATGAATGGGAACTGCTGACCTTCGTGGTAGACAACCTTTTCGCAAGGTGGGGTCATCCAGAGTTGGAACTTTTTGCGTCCCCACAAAATGCAAAACTGCTGCATTTCTATTCACTCACTCCAGGGCTTAGAGTTTTTCGGTGAGATGCATTTTCTCTCTCTTAGAAAGGGAGATTTCTGTACGCATTTTCTCCCATTCCATTAATACAGAGAGCATTACTGAAACTGCAGATAGAAGTAGTGACCCTCATCCTCATTGCACCTCTATGATCTTGAAAAAAGTCGTATCTGCTGCTGCAACAGCTAGCAGTGGAGCCTTCGGTTCCCTTGCCTCTGTGCAGAGGCCTGTTGTCACAGGACGAGGGGCACTTGTCCATCCGGTACCTGAAGTCCCTGCACCTGCATGCATGGCTCCTGAAGACATAACCATAGCACAGTTTGAGGTGCCACTGAAAGTAGCTGATATCCTGGTTGCGGTCAGAAAGTCTTCCACCAGACATACGTACTCTTAAAGTTGGAAGTGTTTCACTTTGTGGGCCACTTCCAAAAATATCGACCATTCACCTGTCTGGTCAGTGTGGTGCTGGAATACCTGCTGTCACTGTCAGACTCGGGTCTGCAATATTCCTTATTGAACGTGCATCTGGCAGATACTTTCATTGCCCCATTGGCGGGAATACGGTAGCTCAATTAGGGGTCTCCCGTACCTTTTTGAGAAGTATTTTGCATATGAAACCTCCCATTCACAATCCACTTCCCTGGTGGGACCTCAGCTATGTGCTTGAGAAACTTACTTTAGCTCCTTATGAGCCAGCTGCAAGTTGTGGCTTACGCTTTCTTTCATGGAAAGCGTCATATCTTACTTCGAGGGAACTCTTGCAGAAGGCAACACCGGTAAGACTTAAGTCGCCAGGTGCCAGCACCACACGGAATACTTCTAACTAGCATTATATCACAGGTGGCCGCCCCACTGATGTCCGCACACTGAGATCCGCCAATCCAATAAAGAGAGCAGTCCCCCACACCTACCTCAGTTCTTTCCTGCCATTGATCCGCACTCGTCAGATTGTCATGGATGCCAGCTTCAGTCAACCGCCATTTTTCTCACATTAAACCGCTCTTTTATGTTTCTTCTTTTTAGTCTTCCAAACATTGAGTTTTCTGTGTTTTTTCTCCTGAGTTTGCCTTTTTCTCCAGCCTTGTCTTCCGACCAGCTGATGAAGTGTACCTGCGGCAAGCAGATTCCCGCTAAGGACGGTCACTCTTTCCTGCCTGCTCTGCTTAGGCCCAGATCACGACACCGGAGCCTGCCAGCACTTCAACCAGGCCACACAGAGATGCCACTTGAAGACCTTAGAAAGCTACCTGCTTAAACAGAAATTGGCAGTGATGGAGAAGGAGCTACAGGCCAAAAGTTGTTCTTCCTCTCTGGCTCAATCCTCTGTGGCTTCTTCTTCACAGAAGAAGAAATCGAGTGGGAAGCACAATCCCCAGTCAGCCTCTCGCTTGCAATCACCACACAGACCAGCCACCATCTCCAGGTTTTCCTCCCGCAAGGGGTCAGCCCCTCCTGCCCAGTCAGCCTTTACCTCCTCCAGGTTGCCAGTAGTCCAGCCACCCGCTTTCAGCTCTATTTCAGGTGGTGGCTCTTCCGGGCAGCGGACATCATCCCTTGGGTTTCTGCCCCTGACGCTCAGGCTGTTAGCACCCACGGGCTCTCAGCCAGGTGGCTCGGCCAGGGGTTGGAACCTCTGGCTGCTGGTCTTTGCCCATCACCCCACCATGCCCCCCACCGCCAAGGTATTGCCTTCGTCGGTCCTCAACTCCAGGACCAGTGGTATTCCTTCCAAGCATTGCCCGTAGCAAGCGTTTGCCGCCTCCTCTACGCAGGCATCACCTCTGCCCTTGCCTCGGGGGACCCTCTTCACCACAGGTGCTGCCCTGACCTTTGAGGCCAACGTTAGCTACTTCCCCAGACTGCCGCCAGCCTTCGCCACTTAGGCTGGCACCGGCCACGCCAATGCCTCAGCCAACGAATCCTCAGCTGTCTTCACCTCAACCTCAAGCCAGCGCCACAGCCGATGCCTGCTGGTTCTCCTCTGGATCCACAACCAGTGCTGGGTGGACCTGTGCCAGGGTACCCTGTGCCAGATCCTCTGCCATTGTACCCGTATCCCCTCCATACTACCCATATTCTCCAGTCTATAATTCACTTCCACTGGTAGATTGTAATGCTCTTTTCACTGCTTGGTGTTCCTTCATGCAGAATAAGGACACACCCAGGAGACCTTCCTCCCCTCCACCTCCCTGAAACCACCCACCTCGGTACCCAAGCTGGGCAGGACCTAGCGATCCCCATGACACTGGGTCCTCTGGAGGGTGTACTGGTATGGGCTCCAGCCAGCATGTGGAACTTTCCTCCCCGATGCGATCCCTGATGGCAGGCCTTTGGGGACAGCTCCTCTGACAGGCAGGGCCAGGCTAAGGAGGCCCCTAAATCCCCTTCTGATGGCCCTACCTTTCTTGATGTTATGCATTGTATCCAGTCCCTCAAGAGATGGACCTGGAGCGCCGTCACCTAGCCATTTATTTGCAGAAACAGTAGAATCTCTCCTTGATGGTGCTTCCTTTAATCAATTCTTATGAGGACATTACAAAGGCAGTGTGGAACCACCCTTCCTCCACCCTGGCCTTCCCAAAAAGGGTGACCACACGGTGGATTCTGTGATCATGAATGTGGCCCATGACCATACTGAGAGGCCCTAACACCTCAGTACCCACCCTACAGACAAGGATTCTAAGTAGCTGAATCAGTGGGGCAAGCAAATATACGCCTCTGCCACTCTGGCCATTTGAGATGTGAAATATTTGGCACATATGGTGCAATACCAGAATGCTGTTTGGGAGCAGATGAGGGATCTGGTTCAGACTGTTTGGAGGATCCCACCAAAACTCACCTGGACAAACTTTTAAAGTTTGGCTCAGATGTGGTCTCTCATGTCTTGTGGGCGGCATATGATAATGTCGATGCCTCCAGGCATGGGGTGGAGACGGGTATCTGTCTTCATCGTCATTCGTGGCTTAGGGTGTCTGGTTTTGCTCCTTTTTTTGAAATTCAAGATCTTTATTAGATTTTGATTGAAAAACAGCAACACCATCAAGAACATAGACAATTAATGAACAACAACGGTAAAAGCAAAAATATAAATAGAATTCCAGAATGTAGAGTACATTGTTTCCCAGAAAAAGGAGAACCCCTCTTCCAACCACCCACTCCCCTTTATTCCCCTGCCCTCCACCCCAGGATGTGCCTTCTGGGAGATTAGCAACAACATACAGAACATTCAGAAGATAATCAATATACAGTGGTCAGTATCGATGTGTGACAGTACCAACCTGCCCGACCAGAAATATACTCACACATACATTAATTCAAATATAAAGCATACAGTTTGCCCCATTTCCGGTCGAACGAATTCAGAGAATTCCTAGAACTAGCTATTAACTTTTCAGTCCTGAAACAAAGAGATATTTCTTTAATCCACTCCGCATATGGAATGACCAGTTGGTCCATCCAGTGTCTGAGAACCAGTCTTTTAACTGCTGTAGAGATTAGAGCAATGTGAAACCTACGCTCCAAAACCTGTATATCAGAATACATCCCTAAAATACAAACTTCTATAGTAAACAAATCTCTTAGTCCCAGAAGGGGATCTAGGTTAGATTGAATTGAATACCATATTGGAGCCACTTTGTCACAGTGTCAGAAGATGTGGACCAGGTTCCCTTCGGCTATGCCACACCTTGTACAAGTATTCGAAGATAATCTTCCTAGTTTAGCCAACTTAACCGGAGTATAGTACAAATTGTTCAATATATAATATTGAACAAGTCTATGCCTGTCTTGGGTGAGGTACCGTACATGTCTACCCAAATCCGCGCCCACACCAAGGGGGATTCTGGCAGAAGAGAGGACCAAATTTTAGAGCCAATGAGGGAATTGGGATATTTAATACCCAGTAAAAAGGAATATATCTTGGAAACACCATGGGATTTATTGGCATGTTCTTGTATCTGGTCTAGGAATGGCCTGACTTGGGATGGCATAACTGAGGAACCGAATTTGGAGACCATAAGATGTCTCAGCTGGAACACTTTAAAAATGAGTTTCTGAGGGATATTAAACTTAATCATTATATCTACCGAGGAAAGAAGGGAGTCTTGGGAGAACAAATTCTCCACACAGTAATCCCGTAGTTGCGGGAGCCAATCCAGGGAGAGAGAGGATCCTCCAATCTTAATGTTCGGATTCAAAGTGAGGGGTTGAGCCATATCTTTTTTTGGCGAGATATTGAAATAGTTCCAACATTGAGTCAGCACCTTGATAGAGGTCCCAATAACACTACTTTATATACAAGAAGGTAGTGCCGCAAAAGTGTAATAAAAAACTCTGGGTGCCTGGAGCCTATATTTATCCACCATCCCTCTTTCAAGCTTTAGCCATACTGGGAGGTATTCATCAGTCCTGACCTCGTACCACCTCCCTATTTTGGAGATGTGGCTCGCCCAGTAATATAACATGAAATTGGGGAGACGGAGACCCCCTTTCTCCCTAGGCAGATTAAGTTTGAGAAAGGCCTTCCTGGGTTGTTTGCCTTTCCAAATGAATCTAGATAGTGTAGTGTGAAGCTTCTGAAAGTAGGATAGGGGACGATAAATATTCAGTAGATTTAGTGGGTAAAATACCCGGGGTAATACATTCATTTTAATAATATTAATACGACCCCATAGGGACAAAGGAAGGGCGGCCCATCTTTGGAGATCTAACTGTATCTTGGATACCAAGTCATCCAGATTGAGTTTCCTGAGGTCCTCTGGATCTTTGGTGAGATGAATTCCTAAATATTTTAAGGAGGAAGAAGCCCATTTCATCCCAAATTGGGTAAAACTGGCGTGGAGTGCACTAACATTTAAAGGGAATATAACTGATTTGGATAAATTCAATTTATAATTGGCCACCTGTCCAAACCAATCTATAATATGTAATGCGTGTGTTAGAGAACTCAGGATTAGCCAAATGTAGAAGAATGTCATCAGCATAAGCTGATAATGTCAGAGATTGCTGATGGACTGGACATCCTGTAATTTGGGGTGAGTTCTTGATACTCAATAAAAGAGGTTCCAGATATAGATTAAACAAAAAAGGCGATAGGGGACACCCCTGCCGAGTCCCATTGGATAAGGGGAATCGAGAAGAAAAGATCCCATTGCAGTAGATTCTGGCTGTAGGGGACTTATAAACGGTCTTGATCCATTGTATAAAAGTGTCCGGAAAACCCATTCTCCCAAGGGTGAACCAGAGAAAGTCCCAATGAACCCTATCAAAGGCCTTCTCGGCGTCTAATGAAACCAAAACCATGGGAGCCTGGGAATCCTGGGCAGCTTGGAAGATATGCGATAGGGTATGCAAATGATCGGCAGAAGATCTACCCTGAACAAAACCCACCTGTTCGGGACTCAACAAGTTGGACCACATCTGTTTGATTCTAAGGGACAGAATTTTCGTTAAAATCTTTATCATAATTTAATAGTGAGATTGGGTGATAACTTGCTGGATCCGTCTGAGGCTTGTCTGGTTTCAAAATCAGGACAATGGTGGCTTCCAACAAAGAGGGGTCGAGGGGGTCAGAGGCAAGCATATAGTCAAAAAGTTTCAGGAGAAGGGGGCAATCTCTTTGCAAAAAAAACTTTATAAAAATTGGAAGGGAAACCATCAGGTCCCGGAGATTTATCCAGAGCTAGTCCCCGGATTGCTTCTTCCACCTTGGCCAGTGTGATGGGAGAGATCAAAAACTCCCCCTGCTGGGGTTTCAGGGAAGGGAGAGGGAGGCCATCGAAAAATTGTTCAATACGAGAATAGGAGGAACGGGAGGTATCAACACTATAGAGATCTCGGTAATAAGACTTGAAGACCTGGGAAATATCCCAAGGAGAAGTCTTGAGAGAGCTGTCAGGAGAGATTAAGGAGGAATCTATTTCGATCCTTCCATTTCCCTCAGATGGAGGGCTAACATCCTACCCGTTTTTTCTCCTTGTTCAAAGTATCGAGCTTTGGTTTTGAGGATGGCATATTCTGCCTTATCTCTTAACAGGTCAGAGTATTCTTTCCTGAGCTTCAACAAGGTTTCCAAGTCTGTTTGGGAAGATGTGGAGGATAATTTGTTCTCTGCTAGCCTAATTTGATTTGATAGCGACATGATTTTAGCCTCCCTCTGTCTTTTCTCCTTGCTGCTAACTTAATAAATTCCCCCCTTATAAAACATTTAAAGGAACACCAGATCAAGTCTTTCCTAGTGATTGACTCCGAATTAGTATCTAAGAAAGAGGCTATTAGCGATTTAATATGAGAAACCATATGTTCTTCTTTTAAAAGTTGTGTGTTTAGTTTCCAAGTGGAGTCTCTTTGTACATGTGAGTCAGGGGATATCAAGGTCCATACAACAGAATGGTCCAAGATCACAATTGGTGGTTTTGCTCCTTATGTTCAAGCCAGTATCTTGGATGCTCCTTTCAGAGGTTCTGTCCTGTTTGGGGGAAGGGGATGCCCAATACATCATCTACTACCTCCAGGAGGCTAGCAAAGCGCTTAGATTGGTTCATTCTCTCTACTGGTCTTAGCCTCGAACTGCCCAGCATCAGTCCTTTCATTGGTCCTCTTTCCAGCCAGCAAAGGGCCTATTCAAGTGCAAAGCTCAAACCCTTCCAGCCACAGCAGCTGCTCCAAGGGTCCTACGAGCATCCCACAGCCACTCTACCCACCCCTGAGTCCACTGCTTGACTCCTTGCCTGATTTCTCCCCCGTTTCTAGCAGAGATCTTGGGGGAGGTGGTTGATTCTCCTTTACCTGGATGGGTGGTGAGCAGTGACCACAGACCAATGGGTGTTACAGCTTATCAAGCACAGTCACACCCTAGAATATTTGGAACCCCCTCTGGAAAACCCTCCCTTGCCCTCCCATTACCCTTCTGCCCACCTGTCTCTCATCCGGGAAGAGATTCAGGCTCTCCTCCGCAAGAGGGCCATAGAGCCTGTCCCTCCAGCTCAAAGAGGAAGAGGATTCTACTCCCACTTCTTCTCGTCCCCAAGAAGACCGGGGATCTGAGGGTGATCCTGGACCTCAGCCACCTGAACCTGTATATAGAGTACAGACGTTTCAGGATGATCACTCTCCAGGGAGTGCTGCCCCTCCTTCACCCCGGGGGGGGGCTGGCTTTGTTCCCTGGACATGCAGGACACCTACCTCCATATCCTTATCCATGGATGATGGCCTGATTACTTCGGCCATCTTTGTTGACCTAGCCAAAGCTTTCGACACTGTTTCCCATCTTCTGCTTCTTGATTCACTCTTCCTAGCTGGCCTTACTCCATCAGCCACCGACTGGTTTAAATCCTACCTCACTGGCAGGACCCAGTCGATGAGAATCCTTGATTCCATCTCCCCTCCACTCCCCATCAACACTGGTGTCCCTCAGGGTTTAGTGCTTGGTCTCCTACTCTTCTCCATTTTCCTTGATGATCTTCCCACGGCCTGCTCATCCTCTTCTATCCACATGTACGCTGACGATACTGTTTTGTACAGTTCTGGCAAAACCCCTGCTGCCTTGCAAACCAGCTTACAGCAGGACTTCAACCAAGTTTGGCTCTGGTTTGCTTCTCATCAGCTTTTTCTAAATGCCAAGAAGACAGTCTCCGTTTTTTTTTTTTTTTTATACTCTTTTATTATTTTTCAGGTGCATATCATACATTATGCATAAACTTACATCTTTCAAGTCTTACAATAATTGAATTCTTTTTTGTACAGTTATAACACAATCAAGCTTGTACAAAAGTCATTCAGGTTCAGATTAAAACCATGTAAATCCCTTAAAAGAGCTGTTAATATCATATATATATATAAAAAAATTAAAACAAACTTATTTAACACAACTCTAAGGCACCAGTGTTCCTTATCTTTTTTTCAGTTCTGTTTGGATCTGTATCTATAGCATTAGTTTATAATACATTATTTTTATTTAAGTTAATGCAAGTGGTTCATCTCTTGTTCATATTTCCCATAAGTTAAGTAGCTCCTCTGCTCCATCTCATTAATCATTACCCTGTTCCAAATAGGCATCTCCCCTATATTCCCTTATTACACTTTTCTGCCATCTAACTATCTGGGGAGGCAAGCATTTACCATCTATTCCAAATATTATTAAACTGATCTTTTCTTTGGTTAATTATCTAGGTTATTCTCTCTCTGCTGATTTGTATTTGATGTACAATCTCTAGCCATTCTGTTCCTTCTGGAGGGGCCTCCTGTAGCCATTTTCTCATCATGGCTTTCAGTGCCACAGCAACAAGGACATTCCAGAGATGTCTTTCATCTCTTCCCTTCATTTCCCTGGGATACAATCCTAGTACTAGGTGTTCAGAACCTAATTCTGTATGAAACATAAATAATATCTTTAATTTGTCTATCACTTGGTCCCAAAAGGGTCTCAGCTTGGGACAGTGCCAAAAAACATGTGCTAGTGTAGATCTAACTGTTCCACATCTCCTCCAACAAGATGGGCTAAGTCACCAGTCACAATGGGCCATCTGAACAGGAGCCAGAAAATATCTAATTCGTACTTTCCAGCAAAATTGTCTCCAAGTAGGAGAGGAGGTGGTGGACCATGTATGTCTCCATATTCCTGCCCACTCATTGTCAGTAAGGGTGATGTCCAGATCTTTCTCCCACTTTTTCAAAATAGGTTTAGTGGATACCGAATTTCCCATATTATATGCATTATATAATAAAGTAATTGCTTTTTTGCCTGTAGTGAATTCCATATGTCCCTAAAAGGTGTTTGTATTATTCTGGGTCCCTCTACTTTGGCCCCCTGCTTTTGCAGTTTCCTAATGTAATGTCTAAGTTGATAGAACCTCAACCGATCCGAGTGTATCCACCCATGGATACCCTGTGCCTGTTCAAAGGACAAAATCTGTGTACCCTGCATTAGCTGGTACGGGGATGTAATTCCTCTTTCTGCTTGTCTCAGGAACCACTTGTCCTGTACTGCAGGGAAAAACCCAGGGTCATACACCCACCAACGAAACATCCACATGACCTTTTTGTATTTTTCCACCCCTAATACCCCTTCCCCAACCTTCCAGTACTGTCTTAATGCCTGAGAGATATGTTTGGCAGGTAAATTTAATTCTAGGCTGGAAAATAAAAGCCCTCAAAGGGGGTCAGTCTGGTCTATGGAATCTGTTCTTTTCCATAATGCATCATAGTTTCTGTTTCCCCATAACAGGGTTATCCGCATTTGAGATGCTATCCAGTACCCTGCTAAATCTAGAAAAGCCATTCCTCATTCCATTTTTGGCAAATATAATATTTTTCTCTTAATTCTAGGATGCATTTTTCCCCATGCATAAGAAAGTAATATTTGCTGCCAGTTTGCTAACCTGGATTGTGAGACCTCGCAGGGAACACATTGGAATAAGTACAAGAATCGGGGCAAAGCATTCATTTTCAAGGCCTGTACCTTGGCCCCAAATGATAAGGGCAAAAGTGTACAACATAAAATGTCCGATTTTAGTTGAGCAATCAGGGGTGGGTAATTGAAATTATATAATTCCCCTGAAGTCTTGCCTATAACAATCCCCAAGTACCTCATACTAGGAAGCTCCCACTTCATGGGTTATTCTTCCCTTATTGTTAATGTAGATGTGTAGTGGAGACCCAGTGTATCTGTCGTATCTTTATTTAGGATGTAGCCAGAGATTGTTGAGAACATATCTAGCTGCTTCATCAACTGCGGCAGAGATTCTTCAGGCCTAGACATGTATACCAGAATGTCATCGACATACAATGCCACTTTATTCTCCCTGTCCTTCATCTGTATCCCATGTATCTGGTGGTTCTGTCTTGTACTTTCTGCCAAAGGCTCAATGTACAGAGCAAAAAGTAATGGTGTGAGGGGGCAGCCCTGTCTCGTACCCTTCTCAAGGGTAAACCCTGTAGAAATATGCCCGTTTGCTCTTGCATATCCCATGGGACTCTTATATAGTTTGAATAGGTTCTTAGTGAAGTCTTCCGGGACCCCAAACCCGGAAAGGACCCTCTTCAGAAAAGACCAAGAAACTTTATCGAAAGCTTTTTTGGCATCAAGACTCATTAGTAGCGCTGGAATTTTATAATGATTTATGTGGTCTACTGTGTGTATGGTTCTTCTAAGGTTATCCTGGGCCCGTCTACCTGGGACAAATCCCATCTGGTCTAGATGAATCAATGAGGACAAAACTTCTTGAAATCTACGAGCAACCATAGATGTATATAGTTTATAGTCGTCGTTCAATAAGGAAATGGGTCGGTAAGCAGTGCACTTTGAGGGGTCCTTTCTGGGCTTGGGAATCACCGAGATGACAGCCTGTGCCCATGATGGGGGTGGTTCTCCCTCTTCCCCCAAACACTGCTTGCATAGTCTGGAACAGGAGGGGCTGCACCAGTTCTATGAAAGTTTTATAGAACTTAGCTGCTAGGCCATCATGACCAGGACATTTTCCTGTCTTCATCCTCCCTATCTCTGTTTTGAGCTCCTGGTATGTGAGGGGTTTAGTAAGTTGCACTTTCTGTTGCTCTGTGAGATTTGGAAGTGTTATTTTTCCCATAAAGTCTTCTGTCAGGGTGTCTGGAACAGGAGGACTAGCTTTATATAGCTTAGTATAGTATTCCCTGAAGGTTTCTGCAATATCTTTTGTTTTTGTCAACCTCTGTCCTGTACTTGGATGTTGCAGTTGACTAATTACTGCCTTCGTTCTTTGCACTCGCAGTCTAGCTGCCAATAACTTCAGTGAACAGGGGCCCTCCTCATAAAATTTCTGCCTTAAAAAAATCAGTTTTTGTTCTACCTGGTAGTCCAGCAAATTTCCTAATTGTTTTTTAAGGGCTAGCAATTCTTTGTGTCGATCTCTTATATTGTTGTTTTTGTGCATCCTCCAGTAATTTTATGTTCTGAAGATCTAATTTGGTCACTTCCCTTTCTCTTTTCTTTTTTGCTGATATCTCAATAAATTTTCCTCTCAGGACCACCTTTGCCGTGTCCCATAGTATATTCACTGTAATGTCTGGGGTATTATTCTCCTCTAGATATTTCTCATATGTATCCTTTATGATTTTCTGTATCTCCTCATCTTTAAGAAGAGACACATTAAGCTGCCAAATTGTATTTTTATGAAAATCGCCCAAATCCGTAGAAAGAAAAACAGGGGCATGTTCTGATAAGCATACCTCTCAACTGGCACACATTACGAGGTATGTCACTCATTTTACCTCTCAGAAACCCTCTGTCTCACATGGCACAGGTAATATTCCACATTGCCCGCTAAAACTTCAATGCAGAAATTCATAAGTCTTGAAAATGGAATGTCATTGTTTTAATCACCGTAAATCAGTGGCCTTGTCTATGATGCTCAGTTATCAGCAAACATGAATAACATAAGTTCACATATTTAGACTGTGTTCTTAGCTTGCAGTGTCATTTTTGATGATGTGTCACACATTTTGCCCATTTGTCACACGTACTGTCACACATTTGAGTGATGAAAGGTTGAGGGGTATACTGATAAGACCATGTCTCCGAACCAAGAAGAGTGCGCTCTTTGCGTCTCCTCTTTATGTAAAAATAATCAAGTCTAGAATACGTCCTGTGAGGGTTTGAAAAGTATGTAGTCTGTCTTAGTTTTGTTAGTCTGGCGCCATATATCTATCATCCCTATCTCCATCAGAAGCTTATGTAACTGTTTAGCTATTTTATTTGATTGTCTCAAAACCTTAGAGGTAGTGTCCAGAACAGGGTTAAAAGCTAGGTTAAAATCCCCACCACAAATCAACGTCCCCTCTGCCCAGGTCTGTAACTGTAAAAAAAAAAAAAAAAAAAATCTTTATATATCTTTATATTCAGAACCTGGGGGGGGGAAGTACACCGATGCCAAGGTAATCCTCTGTTCCCTATATAAACCCTTCAGTACCGCATATTTGCCCTCTTTGTCAATCCAGGTATCTTCCTTTTGGAATTGAACCCCTTTTGAGACTAATACTGCCGTTCCTCTTCTCCTTCCCTTCCCATATGTGGAGGCGAACACCCCTTCAAACCCCATCCTGGACAGCTTCTCCTGTTCACTGTTCGAGAGATGTCTCCAGTATAAGTGTAAAATCTGCTTTTGTCTTTTTAATATATGTCAAAATTTTACTTTTCTTAACCGGGTTAGTGAGCCTGTGGACATTATAAAAGCAGATTAACGTGTTCCTGTTATTCATTTTGACAGATAAAGAAAAACCTGTTCTGGTCTGACAATGAACTCCTTTCCCATAAAAGATCCACTGGTTTATAATAGTAATTGTTTTGTCTCACCCTCATCACATCTGGTAGCTATAAACATATTAGTCAACAGGGCTTTAATAAAACAATAATCGTGTAGAATTCCAGTGGCCAACTGGGCCATTCAGAATTCTCAACTATTTGGTAACTCCCAAGGTAGGAAACCCTGCTTTCTGGGTTTCTATTCTTAGTGAGAATCCCCCTCCTCTTCACCACCAGGGGATGTCACTAAGTAGGGGTACGAGTATTCTCTCCTCAGACCGAGGCTCCCCCCCCCCCAAAGTTGCTTGTTCCCAGTGTAATCTGCTCGTGCAAAAAATAATACTGCATCATGGACCTTTTTAGTACTTTAAAGCAATTACTGTCCTCTCGCATCCCCCGACTCCTATAGACTAAATACACATAATCCATTTACAGCATCCCCAAGAGAACATACTTCCTGTTCCACTTTTTAGAAACAAAAGAATAAGGTAAATCTAGTCATAATCCCCACATTCCATCTGATTTGCTATCCCCCAGTGTCCCAACATTAAATAAGCCAATATTCTGCGTAAGAGGGGGGTAACAACCCACAACAGGGTGACCACAGTTGCAGCTGTTATGAGGAGGAGCGCATAGTTTCCCATACACGAATCAATTGGTTCTTTGTACCATCTCCTGGCACACAGTCCCGAAAGTCCACAGTATTATACCATTACTGCTGTTTTCATTTCAGTTTGTATATGTGCTAGAAACATAGAAACGTAGAATTTGACGGCAGATAAGGACCACTTGGCCCACCTAGTCTGCCCATTTCCCTACCTAACGAATAAGCTGCTGATCCTAGTTAACCAATAGCCTACTTCCTCCAACCCCCCACTAGAATTCCCTTATGTCTGTCCCTTGCATTCTTGAATTCCCCCACTGTTTTTGACTCTACGACCTCCTCAGGAAGGCTGTTCCATGTATCCACAACCCTCTCTGTGAAGAAATACTTCCTCACATTACCTCAGAGCCATCCCCACTCTATCTTCAAATTGTGCCCCCTTGTTTTTGCACATCTCTTTTTCTGAAAGATGCTACCCTCTTGCACTTTGTTGATTCCCTTGAGGTGTTTGAAAGTTTCTATCATGTCCCCCCTCTCCCTCCTTTCCTCGAGGCTATACATCTTTAGTTCCTTTAGTCTTTCTTCATATGTCTTCTGAGGCAGACCCTGCATCATTTTGGTTGCCCTCCTCTGGACAGCCTCCACCCAGTCTGTCTTTTTTTTTTTTTTTACGCCTTCTAGCCGTCGGAAGCCCACGACATCAGCCCACTCGCGCTTCCACCCCCCCCACATTGGCCTCGGGCCCCCTCCTGATACCCCGTGGCTTACCCCCACGGTGGGGCTGCGGTACTGGGCCCACATGCCGCAGACATGGGACTAGGTCAGGGGGGCTGGCCTGGGGGGGCTAATTGAAGCACTGATGGGCTTCATTAATGGCTCTCGGCCGCTTTCCCCATTTTCCTTTTTCTTGGAGGCGGGACGGCAATGACGCAGAAGCGCCCTGCCCCGCCTCCAGTACGAACTGTTGATGTCGGCAACTGTATGACTCTCGGCCTCCGCCAGGGTCATGCAGGCTCTGATCGCTCCCATCCTCCCCGAGAAGGAGAGGCAGTCCATAGGATCTCTATCCTTCTCCCCGGCCAACCCTCCAGCCCGATCCGGGTCGTTCCCGAACCGGGTCACCCCGGCCATAGCCGGAAATCCACCTCGACAGCCGGGCCGCCCCCAGTCTATGTCTTTATGGAAATGGGGTCTCCAGAACTGTATACAATACTCCAGATGTTCTTACCAACTGTCTGTCACAGAGGGCCAACAACTTCCTGTTTTCTACTGGTGATGCCTCTCCCTATGCATCCCAGTATCCCCCAGCCCTCCTTACTGCCTTCTCACATTGCTGGCCCTCCTTTAGGCCGTCTGATATGACTACCTCCAGGTCCCTTTCCATTTTTGTTGTTGTCAGTATCTCACCCCCCATTGTGTACTCTTTCCCTGGGTTTTTGTTTCCCAGGTGCATTACTTTGCACTTCTTTGCATTGAATCTAAGCTGCCATACATTTGACCATTCCTCCAACCATGCCAAGTCCCTTTTCATCCTTTCCACCCCACCTTGTGTATCAACCCTGTTACAGATCTTTATGTCATCTGCAAAGAGACATACTTTCCCTTCCAGTCCCTCTGGAATGTCACTTCTAAAGACATTAAAAAGGAACGGCCCCAGTACTGAACCCTGCAGTACCCCACTAGTAACCCTCCTTTCTTCACTGTGGACTCCATTTACTATTACCCGCTGTGTCCTGTTGTGTGCTGTTCCGATGTCGATAAATCTCCGAACCTCCTTCCCCCCCGCCCCCGAGATCGGTATCCTCACACAGCAACTTGAGCATAAGCTCGATAATGAGGCCAATCTCTGGGGAACAACTGTAATCGGTACCTTAAGTCTCTGGTGTACAGTCAAACTTCTTTCTCCACAGTAATAAGGGATTTGTCTCCTCTCTACTCAGCATGGTGAAGCAACGCTGCTACACATCTCGCTACTTCCCTTGCATTCAGTCGTGTACTGTCCTTGTTTCTCTGGTGTGTCACCACTTGCCAGTCTGGGTGAAAACGCTTTCCCATGGGTTTTCTTTTCTGTGGTAAGTCTGGGACTCGCACTTCCCTTTTCAACAAATCTTGTCTTGCCTCCTGAGCAGATTCATAAAAAACAGCTCCAGTCCCAGATAACTCTCAGGTGTGCAGGAAATGGGGTCTGAAATTTGACATTTTGTTCTCTGGGCGCTTTTAAAATAGGAGAATATTTTTGTCTAGCGCTCTGTATGTCTGGTGGGTAGTCATGGTCCAGCGTAAGCTTGGAATCCAAGTACTTCAAATCTTTTTGGGACCAGGTTTGGCACAATATGTCCTCTTTCACTTTATAACTAGCACATTTAATTACTATAGATCTAGGACATGCCTCTAGATCTGTCGTTTTTTTCACTAAGGATCTGTGAGCCCTTTCAGTTCGTAGGGTATACCCAGCTGGAAGATTCAGTACATTAGTGAGTAGATTTTCCACAAACTCTGCCATTGGATAGGTCTCGCTCCTTCTCTCAGCCCATTGACTCTTAAATTATCTCTCCAAGGTTTGCTTTCCAGGTCTAGTGTTTTAGCATGTAGTTCTGTTTGGTGAAGGAGCAATTCCAGAACACTGCCTAATTGTTGCGTGTGATCTTCTGTAGTCGCAACTCGTTTTTCTAAAGTATCCATTCGGGCCTCCACTTTGGTAAGTTTATCAGATAGGCTTTTGAATTCTTTTAGATTTTCCTTTCTGGATCCCTGTATCTCACTGAGGAGAGTTTCAAATTGGCTACGCGATAAATGTTCCAGTTCCCCATCTATATCATGTTCGGAGCCTCTAGTGCTAGATGGGTATCTACTTCTGTCTAGAGGCCCGCGGCCCTTATTCAGTCGGTCTGCATCTTCACATAGCAGGCTTTTTTGTGGGGTTATTTTCAGACCTCTCCTGCCCTTAGGTCCTCTGTTTGACACTTTCTCTGCTTAGTTCTTGATTTAGCCTTTCCCCGGGGATATTAATTAAAATTACTGAGTCGGGTGGTGGAGAGCCACTTTTTCCAAGTCTTTACAGGTCTGTGGCGGAACCGGAAGTCCCAAGAAGACAGTCTAAGTGACCTTTGGCACCAGGCAGAGACTCTCTAGGCTCCTGGCCCTACCCACCTTCCACACCCTTGATGTGACCATCTTGGAGGACACCTCCTCATTTCGATATCTGGGAGTTTGGCTGGACCAGCACCTCAACTTCTCTGTGCATATCGATGCTATCCTGAAGAAACTGCGCCCCAAGCTTGGTGCTCTGTACAGGGATCATAGTTGCATCCACTGACTGCGAGGCACGAAATTGTTCAGAAGATGATACTCCCCATCTTTGACTACTGCGACGTAGTCTATGGTGCTGCTCCCAAATCTTCCCTGGCCAAGTTGGACACTCTCTTTAACTCCTTCTGCCGCTTTGCTATCGACTCCCTTCCCGCTCCCACCACTGTGAACTCTATTGCTTTCTAACCTTCATTCAACTATCTCACAGACGCATCTCTCACTGTGCCAAACTAACCTCCAAATTCTCGTTCGGGGGGCTCCCCCTCCTATCTCTCATCCTCTCTGTCCACTTCACCTCCTCCCACCCACTCTCTCAGAACAAATGACACCCGCATCTTGATGGTCCCTCGCCACCCCACCCTCATTGGTCAGACTGGTTTCGCCCATCGTTTCCCTAAAATCTGGAATTCCCTCCCCCCTGAAATCAGATACTCCTCCTCCAACTACTCCCTTACCTCTGTCCTACACAATTACCTTTCCCTCAGCTGTTCCTGATTTAACCCACCTTAATACCTATCCCCAGTTTCTGCCTTCCTACCATGACCCTCCCCCAGCAGGGTTTTCAACATCCTGAAGGGGGAAATCGGGAAATGGCTACTCCTTCTCCTCATATTCAGTTCTTGCCCCCCTCCCCTTTCTCCACCTGCCCTTCTGGGTCACCAGCGTGCACAGCCTAACCCCATCCTTTTTTACTGCAACAGCACTTGCGTACTACCTTGAGCCTGCTCCTGGTACACTCATGCACTATAAATGGTTCTGTAGGTTTTATATGTTCATATGTTCTTTTGTATGATTTTGGACATGTATTGTAATTTACCCAATGTTCCACTACTGTTTATTGTACAATACCTTGTGTTCCAACTGTTGCACAATCTTATAGTGTTGTATCGTTTGTACTACCCACATACTATTGTAACTGATCATCCTTCACAACCCTATGTAACCCTTCCCCCCAGGTCGCACCATGAGACAAGCAACTTGTTGTTCAGTGTGCCCCCCTGGTGAAGCATTTCAATAAATAAATAAAAAAATATCCAGGTCTTCCTGGCCCACCACTGTCTCCTCCATATCTGTTTCCAGAAGGACCATTTTCAGTTCTGGGCCCTTCCTTTGGCCTTTCTTCGGCACTTCAAGTTTTTACCAAGTGCCCGGCGGTGGTGGCTGCAGCTCTGAGGAAACGGGTCTTTTACATGTTCCCATACCTGGATGACTGGCTGCTAACTGCATTTGCTGATCTTTTACAGCAGGCCATGCCATCCCACCCTCCATCCCGCTAGACCTATGGGCCTCTCTGTGTCTGTCTCTCTTTCTCCGTGGCAGAGAATATTTTGTCTTTCTGTTAGTTTTGCATTGGTGGGAACCTTTGACTGTTCTTCTGTTCCCCAGCGGAGATTTATTGCTTGGTCTCTTGTCGGAGAACTGAGTAAAGGGGAGCTGCCCACTCTTACAGAGCAAGGTGACATCGGACTGGGTGACCCTCTGGTAGACTGCTAGCTAGTGAAGTTTCCATGTGGTCCTAGCACCTGGTGACTATGGTTCATGGATGTGGTCTGCTGCAAGAGATCCTCTCTAAGATCTATTGTTACAATACATTCTTAGGTAACTGTACTTTCTATTGTACTGTTACGGTAAGTTCTTAATTTTATTTTTTTTTTCCAATTGTTTAACCAGCTGAAAAACACTAAGCTGAAAGCTTGTTTACAGGTGCAACCTGGGAGCACAGGGAAGTTAAGTGACTTGCTCAGGGTCACACAGTATGCGAGTGGGGGCTGTGGGATTCAAACCCAGGTCTTCAGATTTGCAGCTCAGAGCCTTAAACCACTGCGCTATACTGCCTCCCTAGAGGCAGGGGGTATAGGGGTGGTATACAGTTCACATCCATATCCACATACCCTATCTGGCCTCCACTAGCAGTGTGTCACCCGGCTCACCGCTTCCAGCCTGCAAAGATCTGACATCAAGGGGCGGAGCCGGAGGATATACTGCCTGGGTTGTTGGAGGATTTTGGCTTGGAAAGGTCTTCTGATCAGCCTACTCCAGGAAATTGCTAGAGCGTGGATGTGAACTGTGTATAACCCGTAGAACTATGGGTACAGGTGAGTCATCTGTATATAATTACTGGTTTGCATTTTTTCCCTTAGTAAAAGCTGGTTGTAATTTTCCATGATAACCAGCTGGTTATAACAGCAAACACATGCATCTTTTACTATGGTAAAAGCACGAGCCACAGCAAGGCAAGGCAACTTTATTTCTAAGGTGCCCAATCCCAGAGGGCTCTGGGCACTGTACACAATAAAAACAAAATACAGAAATAACAGCAGCCCCACTTCCTGGGAGCTTTTCTTTCGCACTCTCTGGGGCTGTAAATAAAATGTACTTCTTTTTAGAAAAAAAATCTTTGTTTTAAAAGATTAAGATGTCAATGCGAGGCAGGCTGGAGGTGTTTTCATGTTGGTGTAGTGAAGGGCAGCTGGGGTCATTCGGGGGCTTTCTGTCCTCGTCCGCTTTCATTAACCGCCGCGGCTTGGCTACTGTGCCTCCTTCTTGGTTCCCTCCTCCTCCTTACTACTGCAGCTCTTTGGCAGGCTACCACCGAGGGACTGAAGGACTTTCACACAAAAAATGGGCTATTCAGAGCCCTCACTGTTGCTGCCGGATTGCTGTTGTCAGAGAACTGGCTAAAGGTACTGCTTCTCCCCCTCTTGTCACTTCCTCTCTCCATAGTTTATATAATTGTTCAGGTGAAAAAAACATGACCTCAGCAATTATATAAAATATGGGGCGGTGTAAAACTCAAATTTTACACACACCCTTGGTGTTGGATGCAGATAAACCCCTCTAGCTTCGCTCTCGGGGGTTTATGTAGCATCCAACACCTTTGGGCGTGTGTACAATTTTTGTTACACACACTACCCCATATATTATTCTCTATATTTCTGCAATTATGGAAACCTTGCTTCTTCTATGTAGTGTTTTTCTTCCACACAACTATCAAGAACTGAGCTCTGTCTTGTACAGTAAGTCTCAAACCTGTGCAGTCATTTAGGCAATCGAGGTAGGCAAGCATTAGTTGCTACTAGAAACCTTTGGGACTTCATGAATCTTCCAAATGGCAGTAAGTGATGTGGAAACTTGAATTGCAGCAGAAGCGAGAAGGTAGAATAATTAACAGACAAGACCTCAGAATCACTTTGAAAGCAGCCCACAATCTGATAAATCAGCCCTTCATTGATAATGGTGACTTGTCAAGGTTCACTGGGTATGATGATTCACTGTAATCTTTGGCTTTGGAGGTGCACAGAACAT
Source organism: Neoceratodus forsteri (assembly GCA_016271365.2). NCBI lineage: Eukaryota > Metazoa > Chordata > Ceratodontiformes > Ceratodontidae > Neoceratodus > Neoceratodus forsteri. The sequence goes on from CM028135.1 coordinate 1,000,588,514, forward strand.
TGGTTTTCAAGCTTTGTCTTAGTGAACTCTCCCAGTGTATGGGAAAAATAATGTCCTTCCTGTATGAAAAATACTGTACTTTGCACTATATATTAGAGAAAACTGGCAATGCCTTTGAAGAAATGAGTTAACTCACACCAACATTTACATTTGTTATATATATTTGCTCCATGCAATAAAGACACACCCTTCCTCATGCAGCTTGTTGATTTCTTTATGTTTTAAACATATGTTTACCATGTAAGCAAGCGTAGTCCAAGTAAGGTTTATTTCCTGCTGTGACGTGTGGGGGCACGTATAGAGGCCATTAGCAGGATATACACCAGGGACTGTGAGTAATTTACAAGGTAGCAGTTTCAACATTTGCAGTTTTGAGTCTGCATTGTTCCTCTGGACAGCCTTTGAACTTAGGTGTAACAGCAACTGTGTGAAGTTTGCCCCATCAAAACAAAAAAAAACCAAAAACTTTAATTTAGATTATACAGTGGCAAGAAAGAATGCTGTTCCCTGATTGGTCCAACTGGGACTGGACCCGTGATGTTATCCCAGCATAACATCATGGATCTAGTCCCAGCACACTCATGACCGCATTTAATATTTAAAAATCAGTCCACAGCCGTCCCTGCCACCGACTTCTATGGTTAGCGCAAAACTATACCACATACAAACTTTTCGGTGCAGCTTGACTGTGCCCGTGTTGTACACACACAGTCAACATTACTAGCACAGCACACTATTAGTTGTTCCTTTCGTAAAGCAGACAGAAAACAAACAAAAAAAAAAAGTAAACTGAAGCCGCCCTTTTCCGCTTCTCACTATGCTCCACGGTACAGTAACAGTGCATCTCGATAAGGACAGGTGTGAAATACAGTACATCAAAAATTTCACAAGCACACCAAAAGAGACAAACATCTGTTCTTTTCTTCCCTACATTACCTCTGTTTTATTCTTACCAGTGCTGTAACTTCAGTTCGGCTTTACCCCAGACGACCATGGTGTCAAACGGAGCGTCATTTCAAAAGGCTGCCACACGACACTTGGCTTCACATACCACTCGGTCACCACGGGTACACAAAAGGAGCAGAGCGGGGGGACTGGTAAAACCAGGTTGATAAAAACAAAAAGACAGAGGAACTGAACTACATCAGTGGTGAACATGACACAAGGAAGAACTGAAATGGGGGGGGGGGGACACAGAAGTAGTCACAAATGTCATGACACAGCAAGGAAAGAATGGCAGACCTCACAGAAGCAGTCACAAGCATAGACCATAGAGCTGCATACGTGCACTTGTTTAGCAACAGTGCCACCTGCTGCATAGAAAAAAAATGACATTTTTTCAACTAGTATACCTCCCCCAACAAAAAGTAACATTAAAAAAAAATGTAAACATATTTTTTCCCATTTCCTCTTCTTTTTTAATAAACGAGCCATTATGTAATAGGAATAATGCACTCCAGGGTATGTGTCATGCTGGGATAACATCACTTCTCGGGTGCTGGCTACACTCGTGCCCAACCACCCAAGGTGCAATATTATCCCAGCATGACACACACCCTGTCATGCAGTATTCCTTTAGTAACTGGTTACATTATCAAGCTTGCTTGAGCTTCCTTTAACAAGTATGGGCCACCTGTAGAAGTCTTGACTCACATTTGACAAGCACTGCTTGTATAGTAGGGTGTATTTATTCTTCCCTCTGAAAACTCTAGGGACCCAGTTCTCAGTCACTGTCAGTGGTGGCACAAACAAGTAGAAAAGGGTTGCAGCATTGTGTCAGTATCTTTTTTCACTTAGACGGGTGTCTCTGATCCCCCAAGGGAAGAGACCCCAGCAACAGAGGTGCAATACAACATTATAATTAAAATGTTATGCTCCCAGAACGCATTCCTAAAATTGCTTTACAACCGCCCAGTTATTATTTTGCATTATAACCTGGTAGCTGTAACCATTGGCTGTCAATCATTTTTGCTCTAAGCTGGCACGAGCAAAACTGCACAAGTTCCACTAATAAAAAAAAAATTTAAATAGTTACACAGTATAGCAGTCAGATTTAAGATTCTCTTTTACAGTTTGAAGTACTAAAACATAGAAACATAGATTTTGACGGCAGATAAGGAGAGCATGGCCCACCTAGTCTGCCCATTTCCCTGCCTATTGGATAAGCTGCAGATCCTAGTTAACCAACAGTTTAAAAAAAAAAAAAAAAAAAGTAACTGTATTCATGCTTGATTTTATTCTTATGGTAAAGTGTGTTTTAAAAGTGCAGCAGCTTCTGTTTCTTCTTTAATCTAAACAGTCACACAAAACCTACACTGATTTAAAATGCTCCAGTAGTAATTGCAAAAAAAACAAAATGTGGATGCGTGTTGATCAGAATTTTACACACACACACACACCCTCTGCATGGGATGCTTTCATAAACCCTCTCAAGCTTTGCTTTCAGGGTCTGTGTAGCATCCCACACCTCGGGTGTGTGTAAAATTATGGTTACCCCCCCAATGTATTATTCTCTGTGCAATCCAGTTGTTGGAGGGCTTTACACCCACTAACAGATTGAGTTGCCTCTTTTACCAGTTCCCATTATGGCACACACCAGATGAGTGTGTAACCACTGGCGGGCGTGCCTGGAAGTCTTCCGATTACTGCCCTCTTGCTGTTTTGGCCCATATAGCGCACTAGTCCCCCCCTTCTGGTGGCCCAATAGTCACCTGGTGGTCCTGCCCATTTCATAGACAGCGATTTGTCCATAACATCTAGTTTAATTGCCAACCCTAGAGAGCTGCCCTACCTGGTGATCCAGTGATGTGCCCTTGATTCTGTCCCATCCTTTGGTCTGTTGCAACCAGTTGTAGAACTATGCCCACCATTGCGGTGTAGTTTGAAACCCTGGGGAGGTGCTGAAGGCTGCAACTAGCCTTGTGAGGGCTGCCATACATATTGTGTGCCATTTGCATGGTGGCCCTGTAGCAACTTGAAATGTCACCTGCTGCACTAAATTGTCACACCGATTTAACTAGTGCTACTGCTGTGAATGAGAATGGGGCCCGGGGATATTTTTTAGTACTGTTTTGCAGTCATGAGATGTGGTTTTGCAGTATTCTAGTTTCAGACAGGTATATTCTGCTGATGTTATGATGCAGTCAGACACCAGTATCACAGGCGGATCACCTGAATGACATGCCTTTCAGAATGGTCGTGCAGCTCCATGGCAATGGTGGGTTACACACAGACTGATACTGGCTAGGTTTGAAGATCAACTACACCCTCATATCTTGTAAATTTTATTTGTTTCCATGTCAGCAGAAAACTTTTCCTGTGACTATTAGGGATATAAGAGTTTTTTCACTGTTCATGCAAGTCCCCTGTAACTATCCTGGAGGGGTTCTCCAGTTTATGGTTCTTGAAATCTCATTTTCTTTTAAATCTTGTTAATCCATAACTGTTGGTTCTCTTTTGCCCAATTTTGATTATTTATCTAACCTTTTTTTTTAATCTTGGTTCTACTGAGGTACAAAATCTTCCTGTTTATAATAACATTTGCCGTTTTGTTTTATTGGCTCCTATACGTACTCACCACTGTCAGGTATATGCTTAGCTTGGTTGGTTATCCCCAACTCATCGAATGCAGTATTTTTTTTCAGTGTTTGATTTTCAAAAATGTTTTTTATTTTGTGTCTTCTCGTCTTTCTGATCTTCTTTTATTGAGGAATTTGTTACCTAGTTTGAAGTCTGCCAATGTGGTTGTATTTAATGAAGGTTTTTGTAAAACTAGAGCTGGATTACGTGCATTTACTGCAGCTGCTCCATGTTTCTGAAACGGCTTGCGTGACTTTCTGTACATGTTAGTTGCCCTTTACAAGTTTTTAAAAAGTGCCTAAAGTTATATTTGCTTGCATAGAAACATAGAATTTGACGGCAGATGAGGACCGCTTGGCCCACCCAGTCTGCCCATTTCCCTACCTACTGGATAAGCTGCAGATCCTAGTTAACCAGCAGCCTACTTCTTCTTACCCCCACCCCCCAGAATTGCCTTATGACTGTCCCATGCATGCTTGAATTCCACCACTGATTTTGACTCCACAACCTCTCAGAAGGCCGTTTCATGCATCCACAACCCTCTCTGTGAAAAAATACTTCATAAATTACCTCTGAGCGCCCCTCTATCTTCAAATTGTGCCTCTTGTTCTTGCACACCTCTTTTTTGAAAGATGCTACCCTCTTGGACTTTGTTGATTCCCTTGAGGTACTTGAAAGTTTCTATCATGTCCCCCTCTCCCTCCTTTCCTCGAGGCTATACATATTAAGCTCCTTAAGTCTCTCTTCATATGTCTTCCGGTGCAGACCCTGCACCATTTTAGTTGCCCTCCTCTGGACAGCTTCCATCCTGTCTATGTCTTTGCGGAGATTGGGTCTCCAGAACTGCACACAGTACTCCAGATGGGGTCTCACCAACTGTCTGTACAGAGGGATAATAACTTCCTGTTTTCTACTGGTGATGCCTCTCCCTATGCATCCCAGTATCCCCCCAGCCCTCCTTGCTGCCCTCTCACATTGCTTGCCCACCTTTAGGTCATCTGATATGACTACCCCCAGGTCCCTTTCCATTTTTGTTGTTGTTAGTATCTCACCCCCCATTGTGTTCTCTTCCCCTGGGTTTTTGTTTCCCAGGTGCATTACCTTGCACTTCTTAGCATTGAATCTAAGCTGCCATACATTTGACCATTCTTCTAACCTTGCCAAGTCCCTTCTCAACCTTTCCACCCCACCCTGTGCATCAACTCCTGTATTTGTAATTATTATTGAATGTTTATTATATGTTTTGTATTGTATGACCTGTCTGGGTTGAGCCTAAAAAAGTATGCTCATTCCAGTGCTCTTACACGGTTAAATTAAATAAATTTTCTATGAGAGCTGCATTAGCATAGAAGAACATTATGTCACAGCACCCATTTGTACAAGATACTGCTATACTGAAAGTACAGAAGTACAGATATCCAGAAAACAATATCTGAAAACACAAAAACTGAATGCAGTTTAAAGGGCGACCCCCCTCCATTTAATCTGACAGTTTGCAAAGCTAATGGAGAGTAAATGTGGTACTTCACACCTTGCTGCAACTTGTTTTGTTGAATTCTAATTAAGCAGACAGTCATACTGTGGAGTCTAAATGGTGCTGACACATCATGCTGTTATATGCTAATGCAGCTCTCAGGGACAATGAAATTTCAGCAGTCCGCAAATGGAGACCCCCTGGGTAGTTACAGGGACTAGTATGAACAAAGAAAATAAACTAAAGCAGTCAAATATAACCTCACTCTTGGTATGCCCTTGACCTGGCTGCCTTCATGGCTCCACAGAAAGATCAGGAGGGCCAGGGATGTCCTGTTTGTCGGAACCGTTATGTGTCGGACTGTCTTAAGGGAGCATCCAGAGTGCCTAGGCCTTGTGAAAAGACTCATTTATGACTTGCTTAAGGTCACTCAGTAAGCATCACTGGTGAGATTTGAACCCAGGGTTTCATGGTTCTCAAGCCTGTGTTTCACCAGGTCCTGCTGTCTTCGTATGTGTCTCATAGTACTTCACAGAGCATTGAATCTGCTGCTTGTGGTTCAGGGATGGTATGCAGTTATTTGCTTTCAATAAACACTTGACATCCACATACAGATAACTGCATTGCAACTTGTTATGATGGAATGGGTATTGCAGTCCCAGGCACTGCAGATAAATAATCCCCTTCTCTATCGAAAAATGCCATGGAATGTTAATTCCACCTGAACAATCACCAGATATGATGGAAGGGGCCTTGGTTTAATATCTCATCTGAAGAATGGCACTTCCTGGCTGGGCAGCCTCTTTTCTAGTGATACATAGTAGTATCAGTATTCAGTATGAACCCAAGTCCACAGCATGGGACTTGAACCGGTAACCTCCTGGTGCAAAGGTCAGCTGAACCACACTGGTGCTTGTATGAAGTGAATAGCAACTTTCTAAAAACTGAACTGAGGAATGTCACATTATGTAATGTAACTTATAAATATGCCTTTTATTTTAGATACATAGATATTCCACTTCGTGTACCCCTATCTGTTTGGCAAAGGCTGTGAAAAATGTAACCGAAATTGAAGGAATGAAGAGAGCCCATGTAAGTAAACAAAACAGGGCAGGCTAGATTTACCAGTGGTCTTTTTCTGCCAGTATTGCCTATGTTTCTAATGATTTTGAATTTTTTAGAACTTAATTAGATTCATTCACTGTAAGTCACTCCACTTATCCCACGTCATTGCGACCATTAAAACATAAATAGTACTTATAGAAATGGTGCCCCCGCCTTCAGACATTCATTTGTGCACTGTAAGCAGTTAAGCAAAGACAAACAAAAGATCGGATAGTGTCTGTCTCAAGGTGGGTGTACCATTTCTACACTGTGAGTACCTTTTAAATAAAACAGATTCTTTTTTGCTTTTATGTATAGGCCTGTCTTAGCTGATAAGATAATACTACAGAGATGAAAATCTGTGCTGTTTTTAATGTTGTTCTGCAGGAGGAGGCTGCAGGCTGGGTGCTGTATAAAAGCCTTTGGTATATGTAAGCAGTAATACGCAACAGGATGTGCATTAAAGCATTTATGCTGCACATCCCAGGAATTTGTGAGGCACGAGAACAACGGTCAAGTGTCCTCACAAACCTGGGGACGTGCAGCACCAATGCTAAAATGTACACCCTGATGTGTTTTATTGCACTGAGGGGGCGTGGCAAGTAGTTCTCTACCCACTCTTGCTCTGACATCAAAATCAGCATTGCTGCTGATGGGTAACCATGAAAAAACAACCTAACCAATTCTGGGAAAGAAACAGCCAAACTGCTTGGGGGTGGGTGGGGGCAGCTGAAGTGTACAGGGAGGCCAGCCCACATCTAACAGAGGTCCTACATTCAGTGAAGGATTTAGGGTGGTGTGTGAAGGACACAGACATAGATGAGGGTGACCTGGATTATAAGGCTGATTCCTTAAACCGAGTTACTTTAATTGAGACTAAGGTGAATTTGATTTTGACGGAGTTAAAAGACACTAAGGATTCAGCTAACAAGACGGTCACAGCTGGAAATGGGGCGAATCAGGAGAATAAAATCCTTTTGTCTGTATTTAGAACAACTGAAAAATAGGGCCTGAACTTCTAATATACCGCTTTCAGGCATTCCAGAGAGTTTGGCAGGTCAGGAGGGCAAGGGATGTGGAAAGGCTGTGCCATAGCACATATTTGCATAGTAGAAGTTAGGAAGCACCATCTTGATAACAAGCTCCTTGTGTACATGTGGTGATAAGCAGTCTTTGTTGTGGTCGAGGGCACCGAGGTTGGGAAGGAGTTATGCATGGATGATATCAATGTGTGCTGAGAAGTTAAGCTTTCTGTTAAGCCATACTCCAGGGTACTTGAAGGACCAAACTGCTTCAAGAGGCATGCCATCCAGCATGGTGAAAACAGGGAGGATGGTGAGTCTGACCAGTTTCTTACTGGTACCAAAGGTCATGGACACGGTGGATTTAGTGTTGACTTTGGGTTGGTTGGAACAAGTGCACGGTGTTGTTTAAGTCCTGTTGGAGTAAGTCTTCCACAGATTGCGGTGGATGGATTGGAGGAGAAGATGACTGTGTCATCTGTACATATGTGGATATGCAAGTTGACACAAGCAGAGGGGAAGTCGTTCAGGAAAATGGAGAAAAGGATGGTGACCTGGATGGAGCACTTTTGAACCCCATCTTGATAGGGAGTGGAGATACCAGGACACCTCCAACATGGGATTGTTGTCAGCCCATAAGATAGGAGCCAGAACTAAGCAACAACAGGAGCTGAGAGGCCAGCATATCTCGGCTTGTCCAAGAGGAGTGGATGGGATATGGAATCAAAGGCTTTGGCCAGATTGATGAATATAGCGGCCGTGATGTGCCCCTGATCCATCCTGGAGAAGATAGAATCACTGACACGTAGCTGGGAGGAGATGGTAGAATAGTGTTTTTGGAAGTCAGACTGGAGGGGTGAGAGGAACCTGGAGGAGGAAAGGAATTCCAGGAGTCTAGATTGGACCAGTTTCTCTTGCAGCTTTGGGAGGGAGGGGAGGAGGGAGATGGGCTGGTTAAGGAATGTGGGGCCACACCCTTTAACTTCAGGACTGAGAAGCTACACTGAGGGAGATGGGAAAATTGAGTAGGTGAGTAAGGGGAGCTGTAGTGGCAGGAGCTGAGAGGTAGAGATGCTTGAGGTCCCGCCCACCGGGGCTGGTCTTTGACAGGCTGGGGGAGTAAAGGTCAAGTAGGATTTCTGGGTGGTGACAGATGGGAAGTGGAAATCATTGTATGGAATTAATCCTAGGAAGAGACCCTATAACCCCAAAATATAACAGCCCCTTCTGATTGTAACTGGGGGACCTCATATTTATGATGCTATCCTGAATGCAGTCCTGTCAAAAGGACAGATTTATTTGTCTGATGACACAAGGATTTTCTTCTCGTCGGATTAAAGTTATGCAACTCATCAGAGGAGAATGGCTTTCAGCACTGTGAGAGGAGGACTTTGAGAGCTAGGCATTATACAGTCTTCAGCTTAGAGCACAGTCAAAGTTGATTTATCTCCCTTAGACTTGCATGTACAGTGACCCTACAGAAGTGGGTAAAAAAAAAAAAATATGATTTAAAATTATTTTGCCAGCCAACTAGCTGTACCTGATTCTGATGGGGATACTTAAAATTATTTATCTTGCTGGACTGTTACATAACCATCGGGCTAGAAATAAAAGATTTCTGTGCGATTTAAACCATTTGTTAAACGGTTCTCTTTACCATTGTTCAACTCTTGTACGTCTGCGTAGGCGCAGTCTTCAGATCTTAATTTGAGAGCATGATGCTCTGATGTGGCATACATTTTCCTGTATTACATTTAATAACTAATCCCAGTTTTGTGCTGTTTGAATGTGCAGTCAGAAGCTAGTGCAGTCAAAATGGTTGTGGCCACATGGTCAAGGGAGGACTGCACTATATACTTGCTTGCCTCAGAGCACTGCACACAGCAACAGGTCGGAGCTTCTACAGCAGTTTCTGGTTGCATATTAGTTGTTACAGCAAGTGTCTCTGATTACACTTAAGATGTTTTCTCCCCTAGTACCTTTGTTCTGGCTGGGAGCACTAGTACATGCAGTAAACTAACTTTCATTGTTACTTTTATAGGAGTTCGATGATGAGGGTTGGATCCTCAGGGATTATGTCTACAGTTTCGGGACGGTATTTTTGTTTTAACATGAACCTTTAGAGTTAATGGTTAGCTTCAGTTAGAGTGCTTCACCCAGGGAAATTAGTGACAATTACTCTTCAGACAATGTTCACGGCCATGGCGACATGGCTGTGAACACTGTCTGAAGAGTAAATGTCACTAATTTCCCTGGGTGACGCACTCTAACTGAAGCCAACCATTAACTCTAAAGGTTCATGTTAAAACAAAAATACCATCCCAAAATTGTAGACGTAATCCCTGAGGATCCAACCCTCATCATCGAACTCCTATAAAAGTAACAATGTAGCCAGTTTAGTGCGATTTCTTACAGTTATCTAGAAATGTTTATTTCTTAGATTGCAGTATACCCCCATATGTGGTAATTCTGGTACCTAAAAAAATAGATGTTTTAGGGGGACAGGTGTGCCGACAGCACGGGTGCTCAGTCGCTTGAGCACCCACAAAGTTCAAGTGAACACCCTCAAAACATGGACCAACACTAACATTAAAATTCCCTTGTTTACAACCCCACCTGGCCTACATCCACTCACTGTTACTGTCATTTCTTCAGCCACTGTCTCAGTCTCCACCTCTCACTGTTGGCTCCACCCAGCGGCCCGCCATGAATCTCCAACGTGCACTCTGCTAGTGTAGCGTTTCAAGCTTCAAGTTTCAAAATCTGTATTCAGGGCATCCTTGGAACACCTGGAGGCATTTACTTATTTATTTATTTAGCTTTTGTTTACCGGGTAAGTACACTAGACAAGTATTATGCCTATTTTCAGGAACGACCCAGGAGAGTACAACATGAAGAACAAAAGTCAAGGAGACATGGCAAAGAGAGTACAGTTTTTTGTCACAGTAAACAAACATGGGAAATACATCATTTGAAGCTAGGGGAAACATACAGTAGTAAGCACATTTCAGATTATACACTCTAGACTAGATAGTTCAACTGACAGATATATACAGGTCATCATACATAGGAGTGGAGCATAGCTCAAGGACTGAATTGGTCATAATATAACTTATAACATTGTCGTATACACCCCCTAGGCTAGTAGGATCGCGGACAGGTACATACAGCTCATCACATTTTTCTAAATATGCACATGTTAGGCAGAAACAGAAACACTTAGTAGTACAAGTTTCTACCAAGTGACCAAGGTGCAATATGTCATGGTTAGCCTATGACCGTGGAGCAGTAATGGGTGTAAAAATGCCCAAGGCTTTTTAGGCAGGAGTAGTCAGAAGTCATTGATACAGTGGGGAAAATATCTCCAGGAATTCAATGGAGACACCCTGGGGAGGTTCAGACAAAACAATCTGACACTTTACTCTAGGGAGGTTTGGGGCAGTCACACACTGATGCTAGTTTTAGGAAAACCCACAGGGAATTTCGAAAACTCAGATAGGAGGGGGCAGCTCGGATATCCACAGGCAGCGAATTCCAGAGTCTGGGCGCACTTATGGCAAAGTTCTGATCCCCCATGAGGGTCTGGGTAGGAGCGACTTTGAGCATCCCTGATGTGAGAGACCTAAGTTGGTAGGGGGTGGGATTCAGCTTAGGCAGAAGCCGGGCCAGCCCCCGGGGGGAGGGGGCTAGTTTTGATCACTTTCCCAGAGAGGCATCCCAAACCAAAATCAAGGTATCTAGCTGGTGAGAGCCAGCAGAGTTTCTCATATAGCTCACAGCGGTGGGTGAGTCGGAGGGGCAGCCAAGGCAAAGCGACAAATGTTATTTAAGCAGTGTACCACTGGGTGAGATGTGTCTTTGGAGGAAGCGAGCAATGGGGTGCAGCCCATAGCTGAGGAGGAAGGAGCACACCCTTCGCTGAGGCAAGCCTGGCTGCCGATGTGGGTTATACTTGGCCCTATAGGCCAGACCCAGTTGCCGCCCTGCAGATGTTAAGGATATGATTACCCATGTCAAGTTGGGGTCAAGTGTTACCCCAGATATTTGATGGAGCTCACTATGGGTAGTGAGGATCCATCTGCGCTGGTGACATGTAAGCAGGCCGATGAGGCTTTGATTTTCGCCATTGAGCCAAAGAGCATAGCCTGTGTCTTTTTCAGGTTCAGGACCAGCTTGTTACTAGTAACCCATGACAATACCCTGTTAAAGTCATCAGTCAGGTTCTGGTTTAGGGTAGTGGCATTCTGGGAGTGAGCCAGGATTACTAGCTCATCTGCATACATGGTGGCACTACAGCTGGTAGTAACCATGGGTAGTTGATTGATGAAGAGGGAGAAGTGGAGGGGACCCAGTACCGAGCCTTGAGGCACTCCGGAGGTCACCGGTAGGGGCTCGGAGAGGACTTTATTGAAGCAGGTACGCTGCTTTCTGTCATGTAGATAACCCATTAGCCATTTCTTGGCATGGGGGGAGAGGCCAAGTGACCACAACTTAAAGAGCCCTCCAAGGCACTCTTCCATGTGTTCTTGCAACACCTGAGGGCATAAAAGAGGCCTCCATGGCACTTCTACACCTGTGGAATGGTGGCACTGTAACCTAAAATTCCTATTCGGGGTATTCTTGCAGCACTTGGGGGCATCAAAGAGCCTTCCAGAGCACTTTTACAAACTGTGGTGTCGTGGTACTATAACCTAAAATCCATATTTGGGACACGCTTGTAACACCTGAGGGCATCAAAGATTCCTTCAGGGCACTCTCCTATGGGTCTTAGCACCTGGTTGGGCATCAAAGAGCCCCAAAGGGTACCCTTGTATCCGTGGAGTAGTTGTGGTGGTAGCACACTCTTTTTAAAGTGTATCAAAATACCACTCAAAATGCACCAGAAAGCATGAAAAATCAAGCAGCTTCTGGGGGCCTAGGTGGCCCCCAGATCCCCAGCCTTTTATAATTACCCTGGACACCCACAGCGTTTTTCTAAAACATGGCACCCCTGAGGGGGTAGGTACACCTGCTGTTCCTATTGGCGGTGGAAAAGCAGGGTTACACAACTTCATGGGGTTGCTCTTGCGCAAGATGTTGCTTTCAGATGATCCGCAGGTAACCCCTGTAAGGTGGACCCCTCAGGCCAGGAGGGCTTCTGACCGTCATGTGCAAGTGTAACAAAGCATGGAAACTTTGCTCACCCTGATATACAGGCATATCCTAATCTCCCTAGGTTAGGCAGTCCAGATAAGGGTAAGGAGGGGGATAATGATTTTGAAGCCCCAAATCTGGCATAACCTATGCTACCGTTGAACGAGGGGGAATATTCTTCCAGGGAGGAGGGGGAAGGGATGAAAACCAAGTAAAAAAATTCCAGTCTCTCCCCCCATTTGACATGAAAATGATGTCTTTCCTAACTGAAGCATGAGCTCATCATGTCAGCTGCTCTTTAAATACCTGGGTAGACATAATCAGAGGTAGGATACCGTTTGTTGGCATAACAAAACTGCTGTTGTAGTAAACATGATTTTAGACCACACAAGGTCACACCTTAGGTGTTAACTAAATGTACACTGTGTTTTGTCAAAAAGATTGTATATGAAAATTGTTTACTACAATAATATATTTTCAGTGCTGTAAATGGTACCAAACTCCACTGGGCTTGCCTTGTTCTTGATTCACGGACTAACATAGCAACAGAACTTTTGGCATACATAAAACCTTTATTGACTAGAGCACTAATGAAAACAATGTGCAGGAGCCTAGTCTTTGCAATCCTTAAACCGGGAATAATCCCTGCCCCATTTGCATAAATCAGTTAAGGTGTTGCAGTTAATTCAGAAAAACAGTCAAAGGCAACAGTAGGAACGTGAGTCATGACTTATAAATAGGGTTATGAGGTCCCAGCCTTTTTCTCTAGCCTTTTTAAGGGGAAAAAGTGGAGGTACAGTATAACCAGCTGAAAAAACTAACTGCTGCAGCTTTGTCAGTTTTCAAGGTTGTTTACTAATATGCGATTGTTCTCCCTTCACTCCAGGTAAAAGATGCAGTAGCCCTTTGTGAGCTCTTTGATTGGTTGGAGAAGGAGGTAAGATGTTTTTCTTTCCTTTTAGACATGAAGGACAGCATGCTGTACCACAGAAAGCAGGCTGTAACTTACAGTTGTAAGTCTAATTAATTATTCATGAGGCAAAGATGTGCTCTGATTGGCTGCTGTACTGGGCATTAATCCATTTGAAATGCTGGGTAGAGCACAGAGCAGCATATGCAATTGTAAATTTTATTTAAAAAGAAAAAAATAACTGGATCCCCCCCAAATTACTGATGCAGTTAGATTTGTAATTGCAGTAATGAACATGGCTGAACCACGGTCACCCCCTCCCCACCATCATTAATCCTTGGAAAATGACCATTATTACTTAAATGCAGTCCTAGTTTCTTTTTTTCTGGTGCTTTTCTTTAGTTTTATAATCTGTCAAATTCGTTTTGAGCCCAACTTGTATGGCAGCCAAACAGAGTCTGTTACTAGAAGCTCAGCTGTCTAGGAAGCACCTTTATTTCAGTTCATTAAAGAATCTTATTTTATTTATTTACTTATTTGATAACATGGTAAGTACACTGGTCTGAGGGACCGTTTTCAGGTATGACCTGGGCTGTCTAGATAGCACACTCAATACAGTCAAACCAGTATACAATTCAAGATGACACAGTAGTGCCCAAGCATTAAAAATAACTATTTGTGCAGGTAGAAAAAAACAGCAATACTGTGAATGGAATAAACGATACGTAACGGTTAGGCCCCAGTTAAAACACAGACCAGTGATGCAGCGAACCAACAGGCAGGGAGGTTAACTCTGGCTAATAAGTAGAAACGTATTTCAGAGTAATAGACGGTGAATCCACTAATGAACACTTGCTTCAAAAACATGAGCAGTGGTCAAAAGCCAGGAATAGGAGCTGCCCTCATCCCAGGTCAGGAAGACACTTGGGGGAGGGGCATTTTAAAATGTGTTTTCAGTTTGTATATTTGAAATAATTATATGATACTGTACATTTCTCAGAGGACTACAGCAGGTCTTTAGGATTTTCATATCTTTCAATAATTGGTATATTTAGGAAAGGTATCCAACTTAAAACACAGGTTTATTCTGGGGATCCTCGTCTTTAGAAAGATCACTTCCCTCCAATGCTTTTCCAAGACTAAGTACAGTAAAGAAATAAGTCCCTCCCTCCAACACACAATTTTAGACATCATTGTATGCCCCATCAAAATAGCTCGACCCTCCAACACTCGTTACAGATTCCCAGCACAGGTGATGATTTCCTGATGTTATTCAGAATAGCAACACCATATGAGGTGTGTGGGCAGTGCACACGCATTCTTTGCCATTAAAGCCGAGGTTACATGAAGGCTACCCACCTACAGTGCATCCTTTTTAGGAGGAAGTAGGCCCAGGTAAGTCAGGGATATTTTGTGTATTAGCCAAGGTTTTGAACAAATAGCTTTAGGGACCCTCTGGTGGTCTATACAGTATATGTGAAGTAAATCAGTGTACAATAGCAAATCTCTGGGAGCCAACAAGTAAAAAAAAAAAAAATAGCTTTCACTAGGGTTTAAACACAAGTGATATTTTATCATACTTATTCACAAAAGCAAATTAAATTATTTGCTGGGCTACTGGAGTTACCTTTATGAGTATCTGGCTGGGTTTACTGACTGAGTTTGAAACTGGAACGAAAGACGTCTGAAGTAACTTAAATTTGCTTTGACTGGGATTTACTGTAAATTATGGGAATAAACAAACCGTTTTCTTAATTGAAAAGACTCATAACTGGGATTTGATTTTGAGCTCCTGCACCTGTTTAATGTTTTATTTTTATTTATTTCTTCATTTTTAGTTTTTTATTTTAGTCTGTGGTAACCGGGTAAGGCCCACTAGGCACAAGTGCCTGTTTTCAGGGGCGACCTGGGAGCACGGGGCGGTTAAGTTACTTGCTCAGAGTCGCACAGTATGCAAGTGGAGGCTGTGAGAATCAATTCCAGGTCTGGTCTGCTGGATGTACCAAGCTTGTTCACAGCTCATTACTCTAACCTCTAGGCTATACTGCCCGACCAAGTTGCAGTAGATTTATAGGCCTTCTGCACAGAATATGAAAAAAAAAAAATCCTGGAGAGCAGGGATAGCTATAGTTTTTTCTTTCTTGCCTTCCCAACTCCCTCATTACTCACGAGCTCTCTCAGTGCCACACTGTTGCCTACCAGACACACTGCTCTGCTGCTGGTCCCAGGATTCCAGGCTCCCCTACTGGTCCGGACATCCTCGGGCTCCTGCGTAGCACTGCTAGGGGGGCCTCCTTGCTGCCATCAGGGGAGGAGAATGGATTCTGGCTTGCAGGACAGGATCCTTTTGTACTTGACAGGTCAGTGGTGAGGGAAGTGGAGGCCATTATCCAGCCCTGCTAGTTAGGCCCTCTGTTTTTCTCTGTTCTATGTCCCACTCCCACCTCCCCTTACAAAGAATGTGCACATTATGGCATCATGGGGGTCGCTGGTTGTATGTGATTCTGTACCCCAGTAAGCACACCACAGCTCTGCCACCACAAGGAGCTGCTCTACTAGTGGCCTGCACCTGAGAGGATCACCTTTTAGATGCTCTAAGCCCTTTCTGCCCACTTTTTTTTTTCCAATTGTTAAACCAGGTGAGACGCACTAAGCTGAAAGCTTGTTTACAAGTGCAACCTGGGAGCACAGGGAAGTTAAGTGACTTGCTCAGGGTCACACAGTATGCAAGTGGGGGCTGTGGGATTCAAACCCAAGTCTCCAGATTTGCAGCTCAGAGCCTTGAACCACTGTGCTATACTGCCTCCCTAATTTAATAAAACCTTTGCTCCTGACTGTCCAGGCATGAGGCATAAACCTTAGTCCCCAGCATGCCAGAATGCAAATGTTTTGTAAAGAATTTATTTGTCCGGGATAGCCTAGCTGAGCTTCATTATCTCATTTACTTTGGAGTCCTACTAATTATTGTACAGTTGGAAAGACTGATGCAGATGAAGTCCAAGTGACATGATCAAGGTCACACGGTGAGTCATTTGCAGCATCTGTTGGCTGTAAATAAAACTATTACAAGCTTCTTCTGATTCAGTAAGGGCGGTTGAGGTTCTCTTTCTGAACCAGGCTACGTTAACCTAAAACCAACCTTGGTAAAATAATGTGTTTTGGATATCTATTCTTAGTGAGCTTGCAAAAATGAGGAAGCCCAGAGCCATCTTTATTTTGGAGCCACAATAAACAACTAAGGTAAAAACAAACTACTTTGCCAGTGCTGTTTTTAGGTTACAAAGATAGATGCTTTCCTACTGAATCTGCAGAACTGGTGCCATTTTTTATGGCTAAAATGAACTGCTGCTTTAATTGCAGTAGGGTATGATCGTACAGTAGCCATCCAGATTGCCGCGCTTCTGTGACTATGGTGATCCATTGTGAAAAATGCCTCAAGTGTTTCTGAAGAATTGTCAAGTCCCCCTCTCTCCTTCCCAAGTTGATGCACATTACAGCATTTAACAATATCCCAGTCCCATGTTTCTAATGATTTTGTAACAAAAAAATGACGAGGGGGGGAAGGGGTTAAGCTCTTTTAAAATTTGTTTGGAGTAAAGGCAAAAGAAAGGGTCTGCATTTAGGAAATTTTGTTTCAGTCCTAATGCTGTACTTTGCTTTTGACTGTCTAGGATACATAATTTCAGTATTTCTCATAGAAAACATTAAAAAGATGGGATATTTATTGAGCAACATAGGCAAGACGTGCAGTGCTCCCTATGCTGTTCTTTGATTTTTTTTCCTCCCATTTCTTTCTGCTTAGCATACATTACAGCCCTTTGTTCTCTCTCTCTCCCTTTGTTCTCTATGTAGTACCTGACATTCCTCAACATAAAATGTAATCCTCATTTCTCAGTTTATATGAACATATGAAGAAGCCAGCAGAAGAAGGCCATTTGGTCTCTCTAGTCTGCTTATATTGCAGGTCCACATCTTGAGCTACTGACCCTCTAACACTGCCCCACCTCACTCCTCCCATCTTTTCCATCCTCCCCACCTATTATCGTTACCCCTCCCTATGTTTATTCCAGCCTCTCTTGCGGCTGCCTACTATCTTCAGTGAGACCACCTCTTCAGGCAGCGTGTTCCAACTGGCCATCACCCTCTCCATGAAGAAGCGCTTCTTGACCTCCCTCCTAAACCTCACCTCTCCACATATAAACTGTGTTCCCTCGTGTTATTGTTGCCACTTTGCTTAAAGAGGCCCTCCTCATCTACCTTATTTATCCCTTTCAAGTACTTGAAGGTCACAATCATGACCCCTCTTTCCCTCCTGTCCTCCAGGGAGTACTTGTTCAGTGCCCTCAACCTCTCCTCATATGCCTTATGCTGCTGACCCACGATCATCTTTGTAGCCCTTCTCTGGACAGCCTCCAGTAGTTTAATGTCCTTTTGGGGTGTGGGCACCTGTATTGAACTCCATACTCTAGATGTGGCCCTAAGGAATGCAGGTTCCCCTGTCGGTGTCAGTGGCTCAGCAGGTAGCACACTCACCTCTGAGGCTGGGAGATCAGAAGGCTGTGGGTTCTATCCCCACACCAGGCACTTGGGTTAATATCCCAATACTGACACTGCAGTGCAGCATGAGGGTGGGATGCTGCACTCCTGAGGTGCCGCTTTTCAGATGAGATGTTAAACCGAGGTCCCATCTTCCTGTTCTGATGGTAGTT
Organism: Neoceratodus forsteri; assembly: GCA_016271365.2. Taxonomy (NCBI): domain Eukaryota; kingdom Metazoa; phylum Chordata; order Ceratodontiformes; family Ceratodontidae; genus Neoceratodus; species Neoceratodus forsteri. The sequence continues at coordinate 1,000,606,445 of CM028135.1, forward strand.
CAGGTGGATGTTAAAGATCCAATCGCACTTCTCGAAAAGAGTAGGGGAATTTCCCTGGTGCCCTGGCCAACTTTCCCCCCATTCACTAAAATACCACCAAGCTTAATCTGGTTCAAAAATAGTTGGCATTCATCTGTATCCCCCTTCCCCGGGTCGTGCCTGAAAATAGGCAGAATTTTTCTAGTGCACTTACCCGGACAACAAAAACTAATTAAATAGCATATCCCCTTACTGCATTCTTCCTCCCAGATTAGTGTCACCCCCAAACTTCGGCAGCCTGCAGCTGACCACCTCCTCCAAGTTATTAATAAACATATTACTTGGTATTACTCAGTTACTAAGGTGGAAGTGTGTTTCTAGCCCATCGGGACCACCTTCCCCACATCGGGTGGGGGATATTAGCCTTCCCTTTGAAGTAGGTAATCAGCCAGTGCTTTTTAAAATTGTACTTTATTGCTTGCTTCTGCTGTGTGGTTAGGGAGAACGTTCCACATTTCAGAGGCCCTAACTGTAAAAAAGTGTTTACGTTTGTTTATTGTGGATTTCGGAATGAGAATCTGTTTCTTGTGGGATCCTCAAGTTTGCTGTTTTGTTAACTTGAACAACTGTACATCCCTTCATAAGATCCTGATCATTAAGAATGCTGTACAGCAATAGCAGATCCCCCCTCTCTCTCTCTCCTAATCTGGAGATCATAGAGCCCAGGGGCCTTTACCCTGTCTGGATAGAGCAAGTTGGTGAGTCTTGGGATAAGCTTAGTGGTTCTACGCTGTAAGCTTTCAATAATTTTTTTGTGTGTTTTACAAGGTAGGGGGCCCAGAATGATGCAGCATAGTCCGTGTGAGGTCTAACGAATGCTTTATAAAGTGTTATAGTGCAGGCTTCATTCCTGCACAAGAAGGTTCTTTTAATAGCATTAATAATTTGGTTTCCAGTAAGCACAACACTCCTGCATTGGTCACCTGGTGTTAACTGGTTGTTAATTATAACCCCTAAGTCTTTTTCAGTAATTACTGAGTTAATTTTGCTTCCTCATAAAAAATATGTGGTGTTTGGATTATTTGCCCCTGTATGAATAACTGAACATTTATCTGTGTTAAATTCCTTTTTATTAGAATAAGCCCATTTTCAGTTGTTTGCAAATCTGGTTTAAATTGGGATATTTTATTTTCCGTATCAATCTCTGATGACATTTTTGTGTCGTCCGCAAATTTGGTGACAGCTATTTATCCCTATGTGTAAATCACCAATAAAAATGGCAAACATAGCAGGACCCAGCACCAATCCCTGCGGTACCCCGCTAGCGACAGGCACTGGTATAGAGACAGCATCCCTTATTTACTGTGTTCTTTGTGCTAACCAGTTTGTCACCCATTGTATGGTGAAGCCATTAAATCCTAACCTGATCATTTTCTGAATTAGTAGATAGTGGGAAACTAAATCAAAGGCTTTCTTAAAGTCTAGATAAATGATAGCAGTGGATTCTGCACAGACTCCTGGGGATTCCATTCAAAACATCCTTCCACTCTGAATGGTAACCATCCACCACTTCTCTCTTGCTTTCCACCTGTCAGCCCATTGGCTACCACCTCATGTGTACTTCACAGATTCCATATTATGCTACTTTCTCTATGGAAGGCAAGCTCTACCGTGAGTGTGTGTGTGTTCTTTATCCCTCTGATCCATCATCCATGTAGCCTCCATATGACCCCTGCATGGCAACCTCCCATTTCTGTCACCCTTTGCCTCTGCTGTCGTGCCACTACTGCTTACCCCTGTGGTGAGGCCAGGGGCGTGGGGTCACACACCAGAGCATGTTCACCAGACGTGTGGTAGTGGAGTGGCGTAGGGTGTAAGGGTGCCTTTTTATGGCCGTCAGACTGCTGTGCCTGTGTGTGTTTCCCTGTTCTGTCATTATCCTCCTGCTAGGACCTCTGCTCAAGGAGACTTCATGACATGCGTGCTAGTATGCATTGTCCGGCTAATGTTCTCACACCCATAAAGGCAGGTTTTGAAGCCCCACTTATTTGAGTTACCTTATTTAAATCTTAAGTAAAACTTATGTGATGTAAAGCTCCCAATGTTATTTTCATTGTATTTAGGTATGATTTATTTTAGTATGTTGTAAAAGGTGCCCAGTGCCTCTGGGATATGGAGCCAGTAAATAAAATTGTCTTGCCTTACTAAAAGAGAACTAAAATGGTCCTGACCACCCGTGTGAAAATCGGAGCACCTACTAAGTATATGAAAAGGTCAGTAAAGATGGAACAGTAACCGAATAAGAACCAGAATTGAAGCACAACTTCTATAGAAAATATAAGCTTACAGGTAAATGTAGAACTGTGAGAAGCAGTTTATGTCCTTTTTTAAGGCTCTTACATTCTTCTCATTATGCATTTGTATTCTACTGGCAAAAGGGACATAAACTAAATTGTGCAGTTCTAAAATAACCCATACCACCAGTGTGTAAATCAGAAACACCCACTGGGTTTACTTAAAGGCCAGTAAAGATGGAACAGTAACAGAATGCAGGGGTTAAATTGGGCAGAAGCCCACAAGAACTCCGTTCCATCACCTAGTACAAAATAGTGACAGTTCCACCAGCTCTGTCATCTTTCTTCATTGACTACTATTGGAGAGTTTCACTGCCTAGAAATAGCATTTCCACTACCTAGGAAACGAGATGAGAGCTCACCCACCTAAACATTTCCAGTTTAACCACTGACAAAATGTGAACCAGTATTTGAAATCCAGCTCCTATGGAAACAGTGACTTACAGGTTTATTTCAATGCTCTGTGGTACTGCAACCTTGTTTTTTTTCAAACCAGGAGACTCATGCTTTAAACTTACAACTCTCCTGCTCTCAGCCCAGAATGTCACCAGCAAACCAAAAGCAGTTTGGGGACTCCAAAATACCCTTATTCTCTTCTTTGTAGCTGGCCTGGCCCTTGGGTCAGCCAGACTGTTTTAAAGATTTAGTCATTAAGGATTAAGACATTTGCATTGTGTATTACCTTTAATACCCCGCCCCCCCCCCATCTTCTTTCCATATTCTAGGTTCCAAAGGGTACAGTTACAGAAATAACGGCTGCTGACAAAGCACTGGAATTCCGCAGGTATCTTTTTATTATCTCCTATATTTATTTATCGTTTATCAGGTAGATGCACTAGACAATAAAATGCCTATTTTCAGGCACGACTTAGGCGATTTACAAATATCAGATGATTTTACATACAGGAGAAGATAACAGTAAGTACAGTTGTGACAAAAGTAACAACAGATTGCAGGAACATAGAAACACAGAATTTGACAGCATATAAGGACCACTTGGCCCACCTAGTCTGCCATTTTTCCCTACCTGTATCACTGCAGACCTTACTTGATCTCTGGCTAATCCGCAGAACAGGTAGAAAGCACGCAATTCATTGGAGCTCCAAGTACAACATACATAAACACATTGGTTACATTATAGAAATCCATCCTCTGCCTTTGACTATTTCTTGGTCTTGATGAATTACTGCTGCTCCCAACTGCCCAGCTATATCCTGTATTTTAGACGAACCCATAGGAAGAAATAGCTGACATTCTCCCAACGAAATCAACCATGGAGGGAAGCTCTCCATCAATGCCTCAGAGATGGCTTTGACAGAGTTTGCAGTAGATGGAACCTGGGAGGTAGCCAAGGCAGAAGTGGGCAGCCTCAGTAGAAGGGATGGACTGCGGGCAAGTGGAAACATCCCTGCAGCCTTACATCTGGTGTCCATGACAGCGTGGTGCAAGCAGATGTTTTGTGTGTGTTTGGAGGTCATTGTTCAGCAGGGATGTGGGCTGTGACCAGGGAAATACCTGTTGGAACTAGCCAATTCTCCTAAGCAAATGACACCACTGCGATCCTACTTCTGCTGGGGTTGAGCTACCCACACCATCCCCACCCTCAATGGATCCTTGTCTCGACCAGGAAGCCAGAAACCCCCTTAGCCCCACTGAGGCAAGGGGGTCTTTAGAAGCTTAGAGTAGGGATTTCTGAAGGTCCCTTGGATGGTAGAGTGGCTATCCCAGATGGGTGGTAATCTCCTGATGGTTGAATGAGCTGGCTAGGCATGCAAGAAAGAGGGAATGAAGACGGTTGTTTAAAAAAGAAAAAGTAACTGCATAGTTTTAATTGACTTACATGTCACAGGAAGTGTAAGTAAAGTTATCTTTTTTTTTTTTGACTGAAAATGCTGCTTTGTAAAGCGTCAAGGGTTTAAAACAATTTCTTATGCAGAGAAGATCCAGAAACAAATGATTTGATACCTTTTATTGGACCAACATGGATGTTACAGAAAAAAACAAAGTGCTTTAGCTTTCGAACCAACCAGGTCCTTCTTCAGAAGCTTTGTGGCAGTTTTTTCAAATATCCCATACTATTAACACCAGATTATATAGAAAAAGCAGAAATAATTCTCATTGGTTTAACATATACATTTAAAACATAATAGAAGATTACGTCAGAGAAGCTAATTAACACCAGTATGCCTTTAACTGAGGAGCCTCAGAAGGGCAAAGGTTATCAAGAATTCTCTACAGCCAGAGAGTTATCTGTTTTTAAAAGGACCAATACGGCACCTACAACATTTTTTATGCAGAGAAGGGTATTCATGACTTCTTTCTGCATAAAGCCTTCCTTTCCCTTCTTTTTTTGCTACTTAAAGCAGCAAGGCACGCTACGGTGAAACGTTTGTACCTCTACAGTTTAGTGCCATTTTAAATTGCCCTTTTTGTCTTGTAAAATTTCATTATCTCCATTTTGAGTCTGCCTCAGAAATTATTCTAGAGAACCCCCAGGAACGATGGCTTCCTCCAGGTTTTCATTAATTTGCTTAAATGTATTTGGGTGTGTATTGTTCCGTGTCTGTTTTCTTGAGGCAGAGATGAACTAGCACGCCACAAAAACTGCTCCCTTACCTTACGAGACACTGAGGACGTCAGGGCTAATTCCAGACCACAGAACTGAAGCATTAGCAGGATGAACGCAAAATTAGATGTGCCACCACATAAATGCATGTTCGGAAATGGCATAGCTTATTCTTAAATAGGTTGGAGTTGAACCAAGAATAAGAAAATGTTGGAAAATATTTTATTAAACAAGTTTTAAAAAAAATAATTCTGTTGCGATTAAGTAATGTCGACATATTTTCTGCAGTGTCGGTGCATACAGTTGTTGACACATTTCTAAGCGTTAAAAAACTTAATTGATTTGCCGGAATCCAAGAAAACTACTTGAATGTATAATATGCAGACACAGTTTTGGTTACAGTTTAGCAATTTCCTCCCCCCATTATTTACTGCAGAGGGTGTTTGTCAAAAAACAAACTATTTAGGCATCAGACTTCATCCTCGTTTTCCTCCACTGAGGTATTAATCCCAGTTAGTGAGATCCTAATAATTTTCGAAGCGGCGGATTGTGATATCACGAAAAGACATCTGTGACTGCAGCGGTGGAGACAGCGGGCGGCACCAGTGAAGTCTGTGCAACAGAGTTCCCTTGTTTCATCTAAATGTCCCTGACCAATAAAGAATGAGGGAGCTACATACAGAAACTTAATGGAATATAAGCTGATTTATGTCTGTATATTATACTTAAAAAGTTTTTTTCTTCTATTCCTAAAAAATCTAGCCTTTTTTTTCTAGCAGATATATAATTTTATATACTTATACAATGTAGGTGAAAGCAAAACTTTACAGATAAATGGTTTATTTAGCCACTGAAGCAATCTAAATAGAGATGAATCATTTATCCTCACTTTGCCTATCTACCCTCACTTTACACAGATAATAAAGATACCCTAGACCAGTGGGAGTGCAGCTTGGACAATGCCTGATCACCCCACAATGGCCTCTGCTTTACTCAGAACACAGCCATGAAATCAAACAAGAACAGTTGCATCATCGTGAAAAGAACTAATTTAAAAATGTTACAGTTTTTAAACATTGTTTAAATCTGACACACAATTGCCTGGCTCAAAATATACCACTTATCACTTGTGAGTGGGCAGAGCCTATATAACTTACTCATGGCTTTGCTACGTGGGAGTGTTTTTTTCCTGTCCCCTCACTCATGAGGATAAAATGTGTATTCAGAGTCAGACTCTCGCGTATCCTATACATGTCTTTGCGTAGAAAAAAGCAATAAAAAAAATGCCCCCAACTTAATTTCTTTTTCACTTTTTTATAAATTTTGTACAGTGCAAAGCTTTATTGCAAGGAAACAAGACCACATATCTCAAGTACAATTAATATAGAATATTTTGCTTACTTTCTCATTTACATAGAAACATAGACTTTGACGGCAGGCAAGGACCGCTTGGCCCACCTAGCCTGCCCATTTCCCTACCTACAGGATAAGCCGCAGATCCTAGTTAACCAACAGCCTATTTCTTCCTATCCCCCACAAGAATTGCCTTATGTCTGTCCCATGCATTCTTGAATTCTCCCACAGTTTTAGACCCCACAACCTCCTCAGGAAGGCTGTTCCATGCATCCACTTCCCTCTCTGTGAAAAAATACTTCTTCACATTGCCCTGAACCGCCCCCTTCTATCTTTAAATTGTGTCCCTTGTTCTTACGTCTCTTTTTCTGAAAGATGCTTCTCTCTTGGACTTTGTTGATTCCACTGAGGTACTTAAAAGTTTCTATCATGCCCCCCCTCTCCCTCCTTTCCTCAAGGGTATACATATTAAGGTCCTTTAGTCTCTCCTCATATGGCTTCTCTTGCAGACACTGCACCATTTTAGTTTCCATCTTCTGGACTGCCTCTATCCTGTCTATGTCCTTGCGGAGATGTAGTGTCCAGAACTGGACACAGTACTCCACATGGGGTCTCACCAACTGTCTGTACAGGGGGTAACAACTTCCTGTTTTCTGCTGGTGATGCCTCTCCCTATATATCCCAGTATCCCTCCAGCCCTCCCTACTGCCTTCTCACATTGCTTGCTAACCATAAGGTCATCTGATATGATTACCCCCAGGTCTTTTTCCTTTTTTGTTGTTGTTACTACCCCCCATTGTGTAATCTTCCCCGGGTTTTTGTTTCCCAGGTGCATTATTTTGCACTTCTTTGCATTGAATCCTAGCTGCCATACTTCCAACCATTCCTCCAACCTTGCCAAGTCCCTTCTCATCCTTTCCACACCTCCTTGTGTAGCAACCCTGTTGCAGATCTTTGTGTCATCTGCAAAGAGGCATACTTTTCCTTCCAGTCCCTCTGCAATGTCACTTATAAAGACATTAAAAAGGACTGGACCCAGAACCCCTCTTTCTTCTGAGTGTACTCCATTTACAATTACCTTCTGCGTCCTGTTGTCCAGCCAATGTTTTACCCAGGCTACCACCCTGGGACCCACTCACAGACTGGTTAATTTGACCATTAATCTTTTGTATGGAACTGTGTCAAATGCCTTGCTAAAGTCTAGGTAGGCCATGTCCACAGCCATTACCTGGTCTACCACTTTGGTCACCCAGTCAAAGAAATCAATTAGATTCATCTGACATGACCTTTCCACTGTGAACCCATGCTGCCTTGGGTCCTGTGCCCCACTGGCCTCTAGGTACTCAACAGTTCTTTCCTTCAGAAGTGATTCCATCATTTTCCCTACCACAGAGATCAAACTGATTGGTCTGTAGTATCCTGCCTCTGTCTTGGTCCCACCTTTGTGAAGGGGAATTACATCCACCTTCCTCCAGCCCTCGGGTACCACACCATCCTCCCATGATGTGTTAAAAAGGGTAGTCAGTGGTTTCACTAGTTCTCCCCTTAATTCTTTTAGAATTCTGGGGTGAATTCCATCAAGCCCCATTGCTTTGTCCACCTTCAGTTTTAGGAGTTCTTTTAGAATCCTTTCTTGGTGAAAGGACTGGGATCGACCCCCATCAAGAGTGCTTCTGTTAATTGGATTTGGCACCTCCCCCTCCTCTTTTGTGAATACTGAGCAGAAATATTCTTTCAGTATCCCTGCTTTTTCACTGTCCCCCTCTGCCCACCCACCATTCATTCTTTTCAGCCTCACCATCCCTCCCTTTGTCTTTCTATGCTCCCTGATGTACCTATAAAAGGTTTTATCCCCTCTCTTAACCGAGTTGGCTATCTTTTCCTCAGTTTGGGCCTTTGCTGTTCTGACTTCACTCCCTGCTTCCTTCTGCCTTAACTGGAACAGCTCTCTGTCCTGCTCCTTCTGTGTTTCCTTATACTTCCTGAATGCTAGCTTTTTCTCCCTGACTTTCCCCGGCACCTCTTTTGAGAACCATAGTGGCTTTTTCTTTCATTTTGATTTGTTTATTTGCTTCACACAAAAGCTTGTTGCCTCTGTGATGGCAGTTTTGATGATTCCCCATTGTTGCTCCAAACCTCCGTCTCGCTGGTGTACCAGAGCTTTTCTGAGGCACTCTCCCATCTTGCCAAAGTCAGCTCTCCTGAAGTCCAGTACCCTCACTTTTGTATGGCTTGACTCTGTAGCTGAGTTTAACGTGAACCACACCGTTTGATGGTCACTTGTTCCCAGATGGCAACCCACTTCTAGATCTGAGATCCTTTCACTGTTCCTATTTGAGAGTACGAGGTCTAAGATTGCTCCCTCACGAGTGGGCTCCGAAACTAGCTGTCTGAGGCATGCCACCTGTAGGGCATCGAGAATGGCCCTGCTCTTTGATGTGGCTGCAGCAAATGTGCTCCAGTTAACATCTGGCATATTCAGGTCTCCCATCAACAGTATCTCCCCTTTCTCTGCCATCCTAAGAATGCCTTCTATCATATCCTTGTTCATTCCTTCCCCCTGAAATGGGGGTCTGTACACAACCCCTGTGTGGATTGTGGTGCCATTTCCAGTCTCCAAGGTGACCCACAGTGCCTCCTCTCCTCCCTGTTTACTCTTTTGTTCAGTTGCTTTTATCCCTTCCTTTACATAGAGAGCTACTCCTCCCCCTCTTCTCCCCTGCCTGTCTCTCCTGTAGGTTATGTACCCTGGCATGTTAACATCCCAGTCATGGTTCTCTGTGTACCATGTTTCTGTGACTGCTACGATATCCAGGCATTCCTCTTCCATCAAGGCCACCAGCTCAGGGAGCTTGTTGCCCAGACTATGGGCATTGGTACTCATTATTCTCCATTTCCTGATGACCTTATTCCTTTTTGCCCCATCCCTGTCCTTCTTGCCTACACAACTGTTGTGGTGCGACTTCTGTAGAACTGTAACTTGTGCCAGTCACTGGAGATGATCTAAGTGTTTTGTTCATACAGCCTCTCTTAGCACTGATGCAAGCCACGCTGGAGAGGGACATTAAGTCTGTGGGTGGTCGGCTAGTTGGTATCATCAGCAGAGATGTTAGTTCTGTTAAAAGAGAAAGGATGCACCTGGACGAAGAAAACCTTTATGAAGGCACAGAGATTTGAATGCAGCATGCATCCCCTATCAGGAAGTACTTTATTTGGAGGAACTCAGTGGCAGATGGGGGGATTGAAATGTTTCAGACCCTCCTCTGGATGATGACATGATGTTGGACTTGGCATATACTTAAAATAATTTTGTGATTGAGCTACCAACTGTCCCTTTTAGTTAGGAACAAGTGGTGCAGCCTGTCTACACGGCTGCTTATGCCGCTCATTCTGATCAGTGTCCCCAACTTTCCAGTGGATACCACAGCAGCATAGTGGCCCGGTAAGTGTCTACACAGGAGCTTTTGCACCAGACCAACACAAGCACTCGTGTTGCTCTGGTGCAAGTGGGACCGTGTAACTGGGCTATAGTTACATCCAACAGGGGATACCACAAGAGTCCTTTAATTATGACCATCCAAGAACTGTAGAAATTTATAACGGACTCAGTGCTATCATTTGGCAGAAACCTGACTTAAATTACTTTAGCCATTAAGGTAAACTTTAACATGTGTGCAGCACCAAAACGGCTGCTCAGGGCCTGTCAACCCCCATCCCCTCCCACTCCTTCTATACATAACTGATAATAAAATGTATTTGTTAACCCTATATGAGCTATTGAAACAGTGAAGTAAATCAACCTGCTAATGGTCCACCCTGGGCTCACATCCCCTATTCATATCCCAGTACAAGACTTCCTTTACTGCTACCATTACCTGTAAATGCCCCCTAGATGATTGACAAACCCTGTCCAAGGGAAACCGCAGTGCCACACTTGACTTTGGAAATTGTTCTTTTGACGTTTTGACCCTGGAAAAGTACAGTTACGTCAGAACTTACTGTAACAGCACATCTTCGAGAGAGGCTCTTGCAGTAGGTAATCACCTTGAGGATTGTGCCCCCTGGTGTCAGGGCCACAAGGAAACTTTAGCAGTATCTGATGGGGAACTGCCCACCAACGTCACATGGCTGACGTCAGCATGACACTATATAGCGGGTGGTCCCCACACCCGTTGTCCAGTTCTCCCACCGGAGACCTCAGAGAAGGAGCGACAGGAGAACAGAAAAGAGGCTCCTAGAGCCCAAATGAGCTGATAGAGAACAGCAGCAAAAGAACGAGGGGGGAGGAGGGAGGGAGGGAGGGAAAAGGTTACCTACTGCAAGAACCTCTCTCCAAGATCTAGTGCTACAGTAAGTTCTTACGTAACTGTAGTGTCTTACTTCAAGAGGGCTCTTGCAGTAGGTAATCACCTTGAGGACTGAGTCCCAAGCAGTGTGAATCAGAAGGAACTGAAAACACGGGAGGCAGGAAAGGTCTGCAGAAATGCAGAGAGTTCAGGACAGCAGGCCTTGGAGGACAGATAAACCAAAGCCAGCCTTGCACCTAGAGGCAGTGTCCAGACTAACGTTTGGTGAAAGTGTGAACGGAACTCCCAAGTGGCCACTGCACATATGTCAGCGCTGACACATTCCTGAAGCAAGCAGTAGAAGCAGCCATACTCCTGGTAGAATGCCCCTTAACCACCCCCGGGAGGGTTTTATCATACTTCAGGTAGCAGAAAACAATACAGTTTGCCAACCATTTAGATAGACACTGTTTGGAAACTGCCACACCCTCTGTCTTGGGAGCAAAAGAAACAAAAAGTTGGTCTGTTTTCCAGACAGACTTGGTTCTGTTAGTATAATAATGCAAGATTCTGTGAATGCCTGAGGTATGCAGAATCATCTCCTCCTGATTGGAACGCTCAGGGTAATACACCGTAAGTTGAAGAGACTGGTTCAACGTGAACTCAGAAATCACCTTCGGTAAGAGCTGAGGATTAGTAGGCAGAGCCACCCAGTCTGTGTGAAAAATTAAATAAGACTCCTTACACATCATGGCCTGAAGCTCAGAAGTCCTTTGATTGGAAGTGACTGCAACTAAAAAAAGCGCTTTCAATGATAAATAGTGCATATCACAACTACCAGCCGGTTCAAAACGAGGCAATGTCAGTTTCTCCAAAATAAAACTGTGACCCCAAGGTAGCATGGGACTGCGCACCAGGGGTTTTGGGCAGAGGATCCCTTTCAGGAAGGTTTTGGAAACCTCCAGCTGAGCTACAGCTTTGCCCTCCACTAAGGTGTGGTAGGCAGAAGTAGCGGACAGAGGGCTGTCCCACCGGCACAGTAGCAAGGCGTCCATCTGCAACGCCGACATCCCGGGTTCGGGGGCGGACCCGGGAGTTGGAGGGCTGACTGGGGAGAAGGAAAGAGTGTCCATCACAATGAGGACCCTACCGAAGGCTGGAGGTCCTACACGGCCAGCACTACATGCAGCGGGGCGGTGGAAGCTGGCATTATTGCATCTTCCCTGTTTCCCGAGGGGGTTCCAGAAATGCTGCTGGTCGCTAATGATGGCCCTGCTCTCTGCAGCTGCTCCCCACTCAAACCAAAGTATGCTGGGGGTGTCCCGCTCCCATGACCCTGCCCTGGGGGCAAGCCAGGCTTCATGACCCTAGTTTCCATGGGGGGCACCTGCCTGGCAGCCCTTTCCAGGGTGGGAAGTCTGGAGATGGGGAGCGGTGGGCAGGGATGGGAGCCCTGGGATGGGACAAAAAAGCGGACAGGTGAACCTTTAGCGAAGAGTGACTCAGGCCCATGTCAGAGAGATGTAACGGATACTCCATGACCTGAGAAATGGGTAACGAAAAAGGGTTCCAACCTTTCGAGGTGGCCCAAATAGGGAAGCGCTTTCATTTCATGGCATATGTCGTCCTCGTAGAAGGCTTTCTGGCCTCTACAAGGACCGAGCCACTCTCGAGGAAACGCCATATTGTGAGGCAGCTATGTTATGAGGTGCCACGCATGCTGGTGAAGGGACTTCAGCTGTGGATGGACCAGCATGCACCTCTTCTGAGTCAGGCAATCATGGCAGAGACGCAGGGGAACCGGAGGCTCCACTGGAAGGTGCTGAAGAAGCTGAAACCATATTCGGTGAGGCTAATATGGGGCGATCAGAATCATGTCATTTGTTATGACTTTGTTATTATCACTGTTTATTGTATTAACTTTATCTTGTCTTCTCTGTGCTCCGTACCTCACATGCAAAGTTATTGTGTGTCTTTCCTGACGTGGAGCCTTTGTAAAGGAGTCTCTGACTCAAAGGTTTGTAATTCCAATATGTATTCTAAATAAATAAAAAATGTGAGCCCCCTCTGCTTGAAGCTTGAGCAGCACCCTCTGCAGAACTGGAAGGGGAAGGAAGCCGTACAAAAACATCCCTGTCCAGCAGAGAGAGAGAGAGAGAGCATCTTGCCAGAAAGCACCATGCCTGGGAGTGAGTGAGCAAAAACGGTGTAGTTTTGCGTTGTATGGGGAGGCAAACAGATCCCTGGATAACCCCATAGGTCGAAGGTATGATCAACCACCTCTTGCTTGAGCTCCCATTCATGGGCTGTCACTCTGGTGCAGCTCAGACTGTCTGCTAGGACGTTTTGCACATCCAGAACCTAAACAGCTGTGAGGTGAATTCGATGCAGAGCTGCCCAATTCCACACCTGCATCGCCTCCCTGGAGAGGGGATACAAGTGAGTGCCCCCTTGCTTGTTGACGTACTAGACTACACACATGTTGTCCAACTGGACTAATAGTGGGCCCTGACGAAGCAAATGCTGGAAAGCTTGAAGAGAATACAGCACTGCCCTCATCTCCAGCATGTTTATGTGTAGAGAGAAATCTGACAGAGACCATAGCCCTTGAATCCTGTGAGTCTCCAAGCGAGTACCCCAACCCATCGCCTATGTCTGTCGTTAGGGTCTGGGTGGGAGGAAGGGACTGGAAGAGAACCCCATTGGTGAGGTTGTTGATATCCTGCCACCATAGAAGCCCTCTCTGCATAGAACATGTTACCTACTGCAAGAGCCTTAGCCAGGAATACCTCCAAAGACTAACAGCCGTGGCCATGCCCTGGGCCGAGGAGTCATGGTGTGAACCGACCTCAGGGCCTTGCCCTTATCCTGGAGGCTGGTAATAATAGCCTGGATATTGCCCCTGAATAGGACAGAACCCCTAAAGGGGGCATCCTGAATAGCTGCTTGGACATAGAGTGCCAAGCCTGTCACCCTGAGCCAGGAAAATCTCCCGAGACAGACAGCAGTAGCGGTGCCTCTGGCTGAGGAGTCCACCACATCATAGGTGGCCCTCAGAGAGTGGTGACAGGTGACTTTGACTGACCGGATAGGGTAAACCAAGACAGTTTTGGACTCAGTCCGTCATGACCTCAGTGATGTGCTCCAACTGGTGGAACAGTGACTTCTGATATACCAGCATGTGATGCTACGTAGTTCAAGGCATGCATGGTGACAGTGGAGGAAGTATAAAACTTCCTCCCAAACTGATCGAGCTGCCTTGACTCCCTGTCAGGAAGAGAGGTGCTCATGTGCCTGGCTTGGAGGACCTATCGTGGGCCGTCGTGATTACTACCGAGTTAGCTTTAGGGTGGACACTGAGGTGATCCTTTCCCTCAGTTGTCCTGTAGGTCCTATCAGTCTTTTTTTGCCATAGCCAGCATAGAGGAAGGCATCATCCATATAGTGGAGGCCAAATCCTTGTGAGGATTCGGCCACGGAGGAGTGAGAACAGGTGCAGTCTCCTGGATGCCCAAGTGCTCAGCAAGTCTCTGATGCTTGGGGTACTGAGCATCAGATTTCCATCCGTAGGCCTCTGCAATCTGTTTCAGGAGGTCCACAAAAGAAGGGTCCGCTGAAGGTGATTTGGGGGTTTCCCGGCCTAGGTTCTTCTGTAGGGGGAGTCTCAAACCCTGAAGCCAAGGAGGAAGATCTGGACTCGGTTTCTGAGTCCGAGGAGTCTGATAGACCGACATCTGATTGAGAATCCTCCTGATGTCAGGCTGATGAAGGGGCTTTTGTCAGGCCCAACATAGACTGGTGCAGCTCCAGTGGGGAAGTGAGCCTGAGTGGCTGACCTGGGCGATGAACAGAGAAAGTACTCGCCTGACGCTGGCTGTAAAGCTCTGTGACCAGCTGAGATTTGGTCTTGGATCACCAAGATTGAAGAATGGCCCTAAAATATGCCTGGGGTTGGGGAGGAGGTGGAGGGGGTGGAGGTGGCTGGTAAACCAGCTGGAACCCAGAAGGGTACCCTGACGTCGGGTATCCCAGTGTATGAAACCTGTGTGCCAGGTAACCCAGCGAAGGGTATGGAAGAGCGTACCCAGACGTTGAGAAACCTGATGTCTGGTAGCCTGACGGAGGATACCTGGGACCCTGAGGAAAGGGTGGTAACTGACCAGAAGGTATCCCAATGGAGGCCTTGATGGATGGGCAACAGGGGACAACGTGAGACCCTGAGGCCTGACATTTGAACCGGAAGGGTCCAATGGAGCAGTTGGGCATGGGGCCATCGAGAGGAAAGGCCAGCGGCGGTGCTGACAGCCCAACTGGATGAACCAGAGAAGGGGTTTGCGGAGGTGCCGGCGTTAGGTCCAGGGGTAAACCAGGGAATATGGCACCTGATGGATAACCCCCAGCTCCCACTGGTCTGGGGAGGGCGGAGGAGGCTCCATGACAGGAGAAGAGGGGTTATTGCCGTGGGCAGAACCCACAGGAAAATGCTGCTGTGAGACTGGTAGCTGGCTCTTATCCGGCAGGATGTCGATGGGGCTTGTGCCGGAGCCCGACATGAGCGTAAGGGTGGGTCAGTCAGAGGGTCCGACGACCAGCTTATCGACTTTGGCGGAGTGTGTGCTAGAGTCCCTGGAACTCGACTTATTGTCTCAGGCCTGGGGGGGTTTCATCGGATGGTCTGACGAGCAGCTTATTGTCCCTGCCAGCCTGCTTAGATCTGGTGGAGGAGAGGGGTCTAAGGGAGGTGGAAGCCTTGGACTTGGCCGAGGCACCCGCAGCCACCGTAACCAGTGGAGGCAGGGGAACCAAGTGCTGCTCCTAGGAGGGTGGGGAAGACTTGGAGGAAGCGGCGGTCTCCCCGGAGGAAGAGGGCCGCTGTTCACCCGAGGGGCTTGAGGGCAGCTGCAGGAGAGAGGGGAGCCATTCCTGGTCCTGATGCTTTTCTGTGTCTCTTCTCCTTATGTTTATGGGAGTCAGTTGGCGAGGAAGAAGCGCTCCTTTGCTTTTGCAGCTCTTTCTCCATGGATGCCTGGACTTGGAGGGCCTGCTGGCAATGCTTCCATGTGGCTTTGTTGAAGCTGTAACAGGCCTCACAATCCTTGACCTTGTGCTCCGGGCCTAAACAGAAGTGGCAGAGGGAATGAGAGTCTTGTACAGTAATTGTGCACTGCAGGAATCGCACTTATTTTTATGTGACTTGGCGGAAGAAGGTGAAGACATGCACAAAATAAAAGGTTTTTACAGAAAAGAAGAAAAACGGATACTCATCCAAAAAAGCACATTCTAACTGCAGCAACGATCTCCGCGAGGTCCGACGTGCTCAGGTCTGTGGCGGGAAAGAACTGGAAGGCGGGCATGTGGACCATGGTCCTCCGTCAGACACTACTAGCTGAAGTGTCTATGTGGTCCTGACACCAGGGGGCGCAGTCCTCAAGGTGATTACCTATGCAAGAGCTCTCTTGAAGTAAGATTTGTTATTACTGTAATGAAATATAGCGGGCACTGCACTGCCACTTAAACTCTGTACTATAATTCATAGGTACTTCAAGCTAACATGGACTTGCGTCAGTGGTGCTTACCAGAGGTATTATTTAACACAAAATTTAACATTGTCCCCAATTGCTAAGTCCATGTTTAGTCTGAAGAAGTCCATATTTGGGCTATCCGCTACCTCAGCTGGGAGATGGTTCCATGTTGAGACAACCCTGTGGCTAAACCAGTTCCTTCTTCGCAGGGTATTCCATTTGCCCAAGTATAATTGCTTGGAATGTCTTCTATTACTGGCTCTATTGTCGGTAATAGCGATTCCTAGTTCATTACTAAGGGTAGGGTCACTTAATGCTCTGAAAAGGAGACACATGTCTTCCCTCAGTCTTCTATACTGGAGCGTATACATGTTGAGCAGTCTCAACCTGGCCTTGTATGGCTTGTCTCCCATCCCTATAATGGCTCTAGTGAATCTTCGTTTCACTCTCTCAATTCTTAAGATGTCTTCCTTGTAGTATGAGGACCACACATGGGCACAATATTCAAGGTGTGGCCTAACCAAGGCAATGTATAAAGGGAGTAATACTTCACTCTTACGGCTAGATACGTGCCTGAATATACAACTGAGGTTTTGATTAGCTTTACTAATTTGGATTTTACAGTGGGATCTGAATTTCTAGTCGGGGTTGACAATTATTCTGAGATCCTTTTCTTCGTTGGTTTCGAGTAGAGTATCATTCCCTAGTTTGTACGTAATAGTGTTTGTTGTGTGTTCCTAGGTGCATAATTTTGCACTTCATGGGGTTCAGAGCTAATTTTTTTATTGCTAGACCAAGTTAGTATGTTATCAAGAGCTAGTTGAAGGGCAGTGCAGCTTGCTGTATTGTTCACCACAGCACCTAGGCGACAATCCTCTGCAAATTTTAATATCCATATATTGGAGTTATCAGTGGTGAGAGTGGAAACATAAATGTTGAAAAGACAGGGGCCCAAGATGGACCCTTGGGGGAACCCGCTTGTGTCAGGAGCCCATTTAGAATATTCGCCATTTATAATGACTCTCTGCTTTCTTTCCTCTAGCCAGTTAGCGATCCAGTTGACAATACTGTTTTTTAGTTTGAAAGCTCTCAGAGTGTCGATGAGCTCTAGATGTGGTAATTTATCCAACGCTTTAGTGAAGTCTAGGAACACAGGGTCCACAGAATTACCCTGGTCGATTTCCTTAGTAACTTTTTCATAGAAGGATAGTAGATTCGTTTGGCAGGATCTAGATTTAGTGAACCATTGTTGGAGAGGGTCAGATAACCCAGTTTGATGGAGGGAATCAAGAATGAGGTCTTTCAAAATATTTTTTAAGATCTTTCCTATTAAAGAGGTTAGGCTGATGGGTATTGTGGTCTCTTCATATCCAGTTTTAAGGAGGCAGTATAGTGCAGTGGTTTAAGGCTCTGAGCTGCAAACCTGGAGACCTGGGTTTGAATCCCACAGCCCTTACAGTACTTGCATACTGTGTGACCCTGAGCAAGTCACTTAACTTCCTTGTGCTCCCAGGTTGCACCTGTAAACAAGCTTTCAGTTTAGTGTGTCTCTTCTGGTAAAACAAAGGTTAAAAAAAAATAAATAAAGTTTTGCACAGTTCTGTACCATTTCTTTTGTTTCATTGAATTTTTCACTTATGTATTGTAACTACTTGCTGTCCCGTGTACCTTTTGTACCGTTTTTTCTTTTTACCATGTTTGTACCATCTTTATGGCATAGGCTGTGCCTGAAATCAGTCCCAGGGATCCATGCACCCACACAGCTAACAACTAAAAAAAAAAAAAATTAATAACACAAACAAACTGGCAGGCTTCCAAGTGTTCTGACCTTCCGCTGCAAATCCAATCTAGCAATATGCATACTTTGTGCCAGGAACTTGTAACTATACACATTAAGAAGATAACCACTTCACTTGCATGTAGCGAGACCCCTTGAAAAAGAAGGCAGCGTATACTGTATGCTTTCTAACGTGGAGTATGGGCATTAGTGAGCGTCGCCCCCCCCCAACCCCACAGCTAGTTGCAGAGGCTGGTGTGAACTGGTGAACGGCGAAAATAAACTAAAACAAAGACATATAACCCCAACAGCTACATGAAAAGATTTGTCTGAGAAGGAAACCAATAACATTTACAAGATATGAGGGTGCAGTACTCTTTTAAAGTAAACCGATTCAGTGTTCCACACAATAGACATTGATCCATAATACTCATCAGACACCCTTGTATGGTCCATCAGAGTTCCATGTACAGTAAGGACAAAGAAAAGACAGAAGTTTTTGATTATCAAACTTTGAAATCCTCCTCACTCTGCACCTTGCCTGGAATTGGCAGTCTCTTTTGTGCATTTCTGTGATGCCATCTGCATTTTAACCATTAATTTGTGCAACTCTTTACGATCAATCAGTCAATCAATCAATCAAAATCGTTAGCCAGGCAAACACCATTGAGCAAGCTCATTTTCGAGATGGACCTGGGCAAGATACATGAACAGTACATAAAAAGGAACACCAACTTCTAGGGACATGGATATGTTGTTCATCCACACTGTCTGGCAGGTTCCTTGCCACTTTAAATCTTGCCGGAAGGTCTTCAAGCTGGCTCCTCCCACCCGGGTGGTAAAACTCTCGGCTCCGCCCCATGACGTCAGATCTTCCTTACCGCTTGGAAGCTCTGGTTCCCTCCTTAACGCTCTGCATGTAGACTGGATCCTAATTCTTCAGTTCGCCATAAACTTATTTTTAAAATTCTCAAGACTTCAGTCAAGTTTCTCCCACAGGGCTGCGATGGACAAATCGACTCCTGGATTTCAGCGGTGCCCTTGTGGGCAGAAGATGTCCAGGACGGACCCGAGACTCCACATGCATCTACTGCCTCAGCCTAGAACCGACCCGCAGACCTACGAAGTTATACCGTTCATTTTCGGCCAATGTCACAGAAGACAGCGCTGCCCGGTTACAGCTTAGGTGCCCGAGGCGCCACCCACCAGTTAAGTCATGAGGCCCACATGTTACCGCAGCTGGCTGGCCTGGCTGAGACAACTTGAGCAGATGATTGCCTTCAGGAGAAGGCGGCCCAGGCCGCATCATCCTCTTCCTCGGTCATGGCTTTTATCCCGCTCTCTCTGGGTACCTCGCATTAAGCTTCTTTCAAGGAGCTTTGCCAGTCCCTTTCCACGAAGGGAGAGGGGCCATTGGGACATTCCTTTTGGTCCAAAAAGAAGGACTCTAAGGGTAAGTCTCATCATCAGCGTTCATGGGAGCGGGAACAGTCCCCTTCCCCGGACAGTCGACACTCGACTTTGGTCGAGGTTGCGGCTAAGGCTGCTGGCTTCACGGCATCCCCGTCAGGCCAGCCAGCGGAGACACCCATCGACGTGGTCGAGATTTTTCTCAACCCATCGGACAGGCTATCGACTGGTGAAGCTGACAACCCTTCTTCACCATTCTCCCAGGTGGAGACTGAGGACTTGCCTGCCCCTCCAGTGCCACAGTTCCCGGTTAAGGCTTCTGAGCCGAGGGAAGAGCGGGTGTTCTCCGCCCCTTCCCAGACCCGTCCTTGGAAACGCTGAGGATCTCAGTCTCGGTCTCGGACATCATCTCGGTCCAGCCGATCCTGCCGACACTGGCGGTCTTGGTTTCGGCACCGAGGTAAGAGGCGCCGCCGATCGTCTTAGTCTTCCTCCTCGGAAGAGGAGAGGCTTAGGCGCAAGTTGCGTCGACGCTACGAGGACCTGATATGGCAGCAGTTACTTCTGTCCGGGAACAAGCTGACGCTTCCCCGGCCATCAAGTGGCTGTCACCCGAGCGGCCAAAACAACCCCCCTGCTGTAGCCGAGGTGCCCAAGCCTGGACAGGTTGTTCAGCCGAAACCAGCTGCTGCACCGATTGTGGTGGAACCTCTGCCTCCACAACCGAAATCGGGGGCACCGACCAAGGACTCTCGGTCGGGTCAGGGCCTGCCCCATAGGTTGTCGGTCACCCTCACTCTGACCGTCCTCGGCAGGTGGAGGGTGGCTCAGGCCCCAGGCAGCTCTTCGTGGACTCCTCCGAGTCTGATGACGACTCCTCCCTGTTCTCCAGGCCCATCGACCTGGAGTACTCCGTAGGCCAGTCGATGGATGAAAGCCCATCGTCCTTCATGGGTTTGCTTCGGCTCATCTCGGAGTCCACCGGGATGCAGCTCGAGCCTGTATCCAAGCGGGCCAAAGATCCTCGGACGGAGATACTGGACCGAGGGGATTCACCCACAGAGGCCTTTCCGGTGGCTGAAGCCATTTTTGGCCCAGCCTTGGAGCTCTGGCAGCGGCCTGCTTCCTGTCCTGCGCCTTCGGCCAGGATTACCAGGAAGTATGCGGTCCCAGCTCTTTGCCGGGTTTTTGGAACACCCCTCTGCCGAGGGGTTGGTCACTGACAGCGTTTTACGGCATTCCGGGAATGCTAGGGATGTTTACAAGCCCCCTGACAAGGAGTCCAAAAAGCTGGACTATGCTGGGCGCAAGGTGTACGCTGCGTCCTCCCTTGGCCTCCGCCAGGCCAGCTCGGCCGTGCTGATGGCACACTTCTCCCATGCCCTCATGGGTTCCCTGGATGAGGTGATCCCTCATATCCTGGCCGACCTGCAGACCACGGTCCAGCAGGTACGGGACCAGGGTAGGGCAGTGGCTAAGCAGCAGCTCCAAACGGCTCTGGACATCGGAGACTCCTGTGCCAGATCGGTTGTGGCCACGGTGGCCATGCGCCGCAGAGCATGGCTGAAGATATGCACCTTTACGGCGCATACCCAGCACAAACTGGCGGATGTCCCCTTCTTGGGGACCGACCTCTTTGGCCCTGGAGTGGAAGGTCACCTCAGCAGATCGAAAAGTCCAGTGCCACTCTGGACTCAGACACCTCCGCCCAGAAGGACAAAGACCGACGACAGCAGCAGCACGAGTCCTTTCATCCTTCTGCGCCTGCGGCACGTCCGGCCCAAAAGCACCAGCACCAGGGCCAGCAGGCTCGCACTTGGCATCCCAAACCCAAGCCCACGGCTTCCTCCAACAGGAAGCAGGGAGGTAAAGACCCAGGAGGTCCCTCGGCCAGTCCCTCTTCTAAGCCTCCTCAGTGATGGGTTGAGGGTTCGCCTCCCAGCCTGTCACCCGGTTTCCCCGTGAAGGCACGGCTCTGCCACTTCCTTTCCGCTTGGTCCATTATCACCACTGACCATTGGGTTTTGGAGGTGGTAGGAAAGGGCCTGCCCCTGGAGTTCGAGCAGACCCCGCCCTTCCGATCCGTCGCGCCTCGGGGAGGCTACAGAGTCCGCAGCCTCTTTGTCGGCTCGCCGAGCTGATATTGCTCTGCTCCTCGAAAAGAGGTGATCAGGAAAGTGGCGGATCCTCCGCCAGACCCGGGGTTTGTGTCCAGGTACTTCCTGGTCCCAAAATGGACGGGGGGCTGGCTCCCCATTCTCGACCTGTATGACCTGAACAAGTTCCTAAGGTCTCAGACCTTCAGGGTGGTCACTCTGGCTCAGATAATCCCATCCTTGGAATGAGGCGTGTGGTTCTGTTCTCTGGACCTTCAGGACGCGTTCTTTCACGTCCCAATCTGTCCATCTCACCAGAGATTCCTCCACTTCAGAGCGGAGGGATCCCTTTACGAGTTCCGGGCCATGCCCTTCGGCCTTTCCCTAGCTCCCAGGGTCTTCACCAAATGTATGGCAGTAGTGACAGCATTCCTGCGGCGCCAGAGGGTTCGGGTGTACCCCTACCTGGATGACTGGCTGATTGCAGCCCCCTCCAGAGCGGAGGTGGAGCGGTCCAGAGATCTGGCCCTCCAGGTTTTGCTCTCAGGTTGGCCTCCTCATCAACGAGGCCAAGTTGGAACTCATGCCAAAGCAGGTGATACAATTCATCGGGGCAGAGCTCGACTCTCTACGAGCCAGAGCATGGCTCCCGGCGGACAGGGCCGAGGTTCTTTCCTCCTTTGCCCAATCATTTCAGGTTGGGCAATCGCGCCCTGCCCGGGACTTCCTGTGTCTCCTGGACCTCATGGTGGCCTGCACCAGCGTGATCCGTTGGGCCCGCTGGTACACGTGTCCCCTTCAATGGGGACTGGCCAGCCAGTGGTCACAGCACTTCGATCCACCAGATCAACTAGTGACAGTGACCCAGGGGATGTGGAACGCTCTCCAGTGGTGGACCGTTCCAGCACATCTGCAGGAGGTCATCCCATTTGTCTTCCTCGAGCTGATGGTCTCTCTGTCGACCGATGCCTCTCTGGGTTGGGGTGCTCATCTGGGGGAGCACAGAGTGCACGGCCTCTGGTCTCCTCGGGAGTCCTGATGCCATATCAACCTGCTGGAGCTTCGGGTAGTTCATCTAGCCCTCACTGCGTTCGCTCCGTTTCTACGGGGTCAAGTGGTTCAGGTCTAGACAGACAATACCACGACCATGTACTACCTAAACCGCCAGGGCAGGACGCGCTCCATGCCTCTGTGCAGGGAAGCTCTCTGCATTTGGTCACTCGTGCACAGCCTGAAGGCGGATCTCCTCACCATTCATGTGGCACGAGCCTCCAACACCCTGGCCGATGCTCTAAGCTGGATAGGGGCCGCGTCTCACAAGTGGTCTCTCCTGCCGGAGGTAGTACAAGATCTCTTCTCCCACTGGGGCACTCCTCAAGTGGACCGGTTTGCCTCCAGGGAGAATGTGAAGCTGAGACTGTTTCATGCCCCCCCCCCCCTCAGCAGGGCTCGCTGCAGGGGGATGTCTTCTCAAGGCCATGGACCCGGGCCTCTTCTACGCCTTCCCCCATTTCCCTTGAGCCACAAGGTGCTTCTCAAGGCACGCAGGTGATTCTGGTAGCCCCAGACTGGCCCCACCAGTTCTGGTATCCAGATCTCCTCAGTCTCAGCTCCAGGCTCCCGAGGCGGCTTCCAGCCTGCCCGGACCTGATCTCAGTCAATCAGGGGAAGGTTTTCCATCTGGACCTTCAATCCCTGCACCTGACAGCCTGGTTCCTGAGCGGCTAGAGTTGCAGGCCTTGGGTTTTTCCGACTAGGTCCTCAGCGTCGTTGAGGCGTCCCGTAAGGAGTCGACAGAAATGCTCGCCTTCAAATGGAAGAGATTCTCCATTTGGTGTCAGAGGCAGGGGCCTGGACCCTTCCTCCTGTTCCTTGGCAAGCATTCTGGACTACCTGTGGTCCTTTTCTTCTCAAGAAGGCTTGATCGGCGGACCCTTAAGGTGCACCTGGCAGCCATCTCTGCTTAGCGGGCGTGGGCCGGGAAGCAGTCGGTGGTGCAGGAGAAGGTGGTCGGGTGCTTTTTCAAAGGCCTTGATCACATATCCCCTCTGGTGTGAGAACCTCCACCTCCGTGGGGTCTACTGCTGGTATTGGCTAAGCTCATGGGCAAGCCATTCGAACCGATGCACAGATGTGACATCTCTCACCTGTCGTGGAAGACCGCCTTCTTGGTGGCTATTATGTCAGCCAGAAGGATGGGAGAGCTCCAGGCACTTTCCATCAAGTTTCCTTATCTGGTCTTCCACAGGGACAAGGTTGTCCTGCGCCCCCACCCGAAATTCCTTCCGAAGGTGGTGTCGGAGTTTCACCTTAACCAGGTGTTGACTCTGTCGGTGTTCTACCCCAGTCACACCTCGGAGGCCGAATATAGGCTCCATACTTTGGACCCTAGAAAAGCCCTCACTTACTACAAGGAGTGGATGGCTGAAGTTTGGGGAGAGGTTCGCCAGCTGTTTGTCACCTACGCCGAAGCCGCACCTGGCAGACCTGCAGCCAAGCGGACGATAGGCAGGTGGGTCACCTCCTGCATAGATCTCTGCTATAGGTTGGCGGGCATGGAGCCTCCCAGAGGGATAAGAGCTCATTCTGCCTGCCATACCGCTGCATCGGTGGCTGCTTCCAGGGACGTCCCTATCCAGGAAATCTGCAGGGCTGCTACCTGGAAGTCAGCGCACACCTTAATCACCCAGTATCACATCGACCTTGAGTCATGCCGGGATGCTGGTTTTGGGGCCTCGGTTCTCCAATCTTTATTTCCTAAGTAGGGGGTGTGCGCCTTGCCTCCCTCCTCCCAGAGAACTACTAGGAGTCTGCCAGACAGTGTGGATGAACAACATATACATGTCCCTAGAAATGCAGGTTACTCACCTGTAACAGGAGTTCTAGGAATGGTATATGTTGTTCATCATTACCTGACCTCCCGGCTTTGATGCAACCTGGCTTCCAGCGAGCTAGATCTGCGTCATGGGCGGGCCGAGGTTTTACCATCCGGGTGGGTGGGAGGGCCAGCTTGAAGACCTTCCGGCAAGATTTAAAGCAGCAAGGAACCTGCCAGACAGTGTGGATGAACAACATATACCATTCTTAGAACTCCTGTTACAGGTAAGTAACCTGTATTTATAGAGTCATTACATAGAATAGGGATTACACACAGGAGGTTAATAACAGCACTGGAGTACATTTATAAAATAAGACAGACAATCGCTAAAAATGTACATTTTATGTCCCATTGCAGACACATTGTTGCAGGGAAAACAGATTTAAAGGAGATGTTCAGTTCTAAAAGTGCCTGTTTGTCGCCGTCAGAGCCTTTCTGCCTGGAGCGGGTTGCATAGTGAGATTGGGGTATAATTGTACTTCTAGGAGCGTGGATATGTTATTCATCCACACTCTGTCATGTCCCTTTCCCCTTTAAACTTGCTGGAAGTCTTCAAGCTGGCTGCTCCCACCCACCCGGGTGGTAAATACCTCGGCTTCGCCCCATGAGTCAGATCTTTCTTTCCGCTGGAAGATGCAGGTCCCTCGTAATACTTCTGTACTCCGTAGGCCCTGGTTTCAAAATGTTGGTTTTACCGCAGCTTGCTGTGAAACTCAGAGTTCACAATTCTGATTTGGATATGGAAGACAAATCGTCCCCTTGATTTCGCCAGTGTCCCTGCGGCCAAAAAATGTCGCGCACCGATCCCCACCTAGCATGCGTGTACAGCCTCGGCATCGGACATGACACCTCATCATGTACAATTTGTTTGGCCTTCCATCCCAACGTTCTGGACGACCGCAAGGCGGGCCTTCAACTGGGGAGACCGGAGAAAAGGAACCCACCGGTGAAATCCAAAGAGGCAAGGTGGGCGGTTTCTGCGGCCGTGGGATCCGCCGAGCAATTGGAACAGATGAAGGCATTCGAGGAGGAAGCGGCTCAAGCTTCTATTGGTCAAAGCTTCTTCGTTCCCCTCAACCTCGGCTCGACTTTTACAGGCTCCTTTCAGGAGTTGTACCAGTCTCTCCCCACCAGGGATGAGGCGCCCTCGGGCTCGCACTCCTTCCACCCTCTGAAGAGGGACAAGGACTCCAAGTCTTCTTCCTTAAGAAGAAGACCCTCCTGGGACCGAGAGAGGTCTGAGTCCCAGAAACTCGCATTCTCGACTTCGGTCGAGATCGCATCCTCGGCCGCTGGCTTCACGGATCTTCCGTCAGGCCAAGGCACCGAGACTGAGGAAACGGCCAAACCGGCCGAGATTACACTTGATCCCATCGAGCCCTTATCACCGACTCCTGTTGACAATTCCTTAGAAGGGACTCCGGTTCTTTCTTTTCCCGACGAGGAGACTACCTTCGGGTAACCTCATCGAGGAAACCGTTCTAGAGCCTCGGTTTTCCCCGACTCCGGTGTCCCCCAGTCGAACCAGCTAACCCCGTCGGTCTCAATCGAGGACCAGGACCCCTTTAGTCGAAAAACCGAAGAAAGGTCACAAACACTCCAAAAAGAGGTGTCGCCATCAATCCTCATCCTCCTCGGACGAGGAGAGACTTTGATGGCAACTCCATCGATGTCATGAGGATCTCATGTGGCAACAGCTGATTCTGACCGGTCAAAAGCCGGCTCCATTGGCAGCACCTGCCATTACTTGTCTCCTGCCTCCCAGGCCGACGCCGATCCCTCCGGAACAGAGGATTCGGTTCCCCCACCCATGGGGCTGGCCCGTATTCCGGCTCGGCCTATTACAGTCTCCCCACCGATTTTGGCAGAGCCACCACCTAAGCAGCCTCAGGGAGGGGCTCCCTCGAAAGAGGACCGGACAGACACCGTTCTGCCCCGTCGTCTGTCCATCACTGTTGTCCCCGATCGCCCTTGGCGCATCGAGGGAGACATAGGTGGGAGACCGTTATACCCCGACTCGGATGCCAATGGTTTGCCCTCGCATCCGGGGATGACGAGTCATCAGTGGTGGGCTTGGAGGAAGATCCTTCTTCTTTTCAGGGCATCCTCTGCCTGATTTCCAAATATACCTGAATGCCCCTGGAGCCTAGACAAAAGAAGGCGGAATACCCCCTTACGGTTATCCTCAAAAGGGGGTTACCCCGACGGAGGCCTTTCCAGTGGCCAAAGCCATTGTTGGCCTGGCCCTTGAGCTCTGGCAGCTTCCTGCATCCTGTCCAGCTCCATCTGCCTGCATGGCCCACAAGTAAATGGTACCCATGGGGTCCCTGGTGAGGTGCACAGAGCATCCCTTTGGCCGAAAGCCTTGTGACTGCTTCTGTGTTCAGATGCACTGGTAGCTCAGCCGACACTGACCGCCCCCCCCCGGACAAGGAGTCCAAGAATATGGACTATTCTGCCCGGAAGCTGTATGCAGCCTTCTCCTTAGGCCTTCGTCTGGCCAGTTCAACTGTTATCATGGCACACTTCTCTCATGCCCTCTTAGGGTCATTAGATGAAGTCTTCCCTCATCTCCCAGCGGACATGCAGACCACTGTGAAGCAAGTTTGTGACCAGGGCCGTGCTGCTGCAAAACAGTAGCTCCAGACAGCCCTGGACATTGGAGATTCCTGTGCCCACTCTTTAGCAGCCGCAATGGCCACTCGCCGCAGGGCCTGGCTGAGGTTATCCTCCTTTCTGGTGGATACTTAGCACAAGTTAGCTGATGTGCCCTTCCTAGGCACTGACCTCTTTGATCCAGAAGTGGTCGATCACCTCCAGCGCATAGAGCAGTCCAGTGCCACCTTGGATGCTGCCTCTGCAAAGGGTTCTTTGGGCAAGAACCAGCAGAAGCGCAAGAAGAAGCCTTTTCAGCACTCTTCCCCTGCGGTTAGGAAGCCCTCCTCTCAAGGAGGCCAACAGCAGGCTCAAGCTTGGTGCCTCAGGCCCAAGCAGGGTCCCCAACAGCCCCATAAAGGAGGCCGAGGTGCTGGACCAGGAGCCTCCTCTTCATCTAAGCCTGCTCAGTGAGGGGTTGGGGGTTGCCACCCCTACACCCGTCACGCCAGCTCTGGGTCCTCCCTTGGGGGGCCGGCTCCGCCACTTTCTTTCCTCCTGGTCCGGTATCACTTCGGACAGATGGGTTCTGGAAGTGGTCAGCCAGGGACTGCCTCTGGAATTCGAGCAGTACCCTCCCAGCCAAGCCTGCGCCCCTCAGGAAGAACGGATCTCAGCTTGTACTCAGTCGGCCTTTTGAGACATCGCTCAGCTCCTCCACAAGGAGGCGGTAGCTCCAGTGCTGGATCCTCCCACAGACCCAGGCTTCGTGTCCAGGTATTTGCTGGTGCCCAAGCGGACGGTGGGTTGGCGCCCCATCCTAGGTCTCCATGACGTGAATCTGGATCTCAGGTCTCGCACCTTCCGGATCGTAACTCTGAACCAGATCACACCATCTCTGGAGGGAAAGATGTGGTTCTGTTCACCGGATCTACAGGACGCGTTCTTTCACATCCCAATCCTTCCGTCCCACCAACAGTACCTCCACTTCAGGATCGAGAGGACCCTGTACGAGTTCCGAGCCATGCCGTTTGGCCTGTCATTGGCCCCTCGGGTCTCCACCAAGTGCATTGCAGCGGTGGTGGCCTGTCTTCGATGTCGAGGAGTTCAGATATACCCTTATCTCAATGACTGGCTCTTGGCAGGTTCCTCCCTTCAAGAGGTGGAGAGTTCCGGGTATCTGGCCCTCCGAACCTGCTCCCAGCTCGGCCTCTTGATCAATGAGGCCAAGTCAGAACTCGTGCCCTTTCAGGTGATGGGCTTCAGCGGTGCAGAGCTCAACTATCGTCAAGCCGGAGCTCAGCTCCCAGCAGACAGGGCGGAGGTTCTTTCCTCCTTTGCCAGATCATTTCTGGTTGGGCACTTGCGCCCTGCCCAGGACTTTCTGCGCCTTCTGGATTACATGGCGGTATGCATCTCAGTGGTCCATTGGGTCAGGTGGCACATGCGTCCCCTCCAGTGGGAGCTGGCCACCCAGTGGACTCAGTGGCATGGTCAATTCGACCAGCTGATCACTGTAACCCAGAAGATGTGGGACACTCTCCAATGGTGGACCGCCCCAGTACGGTTGCAGGAAGGTATCCTGTTTGTACGCCCAGAGCCAATGGTCTTCCTGATGACCGATGTCTCTCTCATGGGCTGGGGAGCCCACATGGGGGACAGCAGGGCCCATGGGTTCTGGACCCCTGAGGAGTCCCGATGCCACATCAACCTGTTGGAGCTCAGAGCAGTCAGACTGGCATTGTCAGCTTCCGCTCCTCAGCTCCAGGGTCAAGTGGTTCGAGTCCAGACGGACAATACCATGACCATGTACTACCTCAACAAACAGGGCGGCATGCACTCCTGTCTGCTGTGCAAGGAGGCGCTCCGCATCTGGACCCTCGTAAGTCGGTTGGAGGCAGAGCACCTAGCCATCCATGTGGCAGGAGTCTCGAACCAACTGGCGGATGCTCTTAGCCGCCTAGGTCAGACGTCCCACGAGTGGTCACTCCATTCAGAGGTAGCTTACAGTCTGTTCTGCCGTTGGGGCAAACCGTTGGTGAACCTGTTTGCCTCCAAGGAAAACACCAAGCTGAGACTGTACCATGCCCGGCCCCCTCAGCAGGGCTCACTGCAAGGGGATGCCTTCTCGAGGTGACCCTGGTAGCCCCAGATTGGCCACGCCAGTTCTGGTATCCAGATCTCCTCAGCCTCAGCTGCAGGCCCCCGAGGCGGCTTTGTACACGCCCCGACCTGATATTATTAAACCAGGGGAAGGTATTCCATCCGGACCTTCAATCTCTGCACCTCACAGCCTGGTGTCCGATCGGCTAGAGTTTCAGGCTCTGGGTCTTTCCAAGGATATCTACACCATGGTGGAGGCATCTCATAAGGAACTGTCCAGGAAATGTTATGCCTTCAAATGGAAAAGGTTTTCCATTTGGTGCCAGTTTGAGTCTGGAGCCCTTATCCTGCTCTGTGGCTAACATTCTAGACTACCTTTGGTCTCTCTCTCCAAAGGGGGTTTTAGGTCATCGACCCTTAGGGTGCACCTGGCAGCCATTTCTGCTTACCGGGCATGGGCCGGTCAGCTGACTTTGGCTCAGGAGACAGTGGTCCGGCGCTTCTTCAAAGGCCTGGATCACATATCCCCTCCGGTGCATGAACCTCCACCTCCGTGGGATCGCTTGCTGGTTTTGGCAAAGCTCATAGGCAAGCCATTCAAACCCATGCACAAGTGTGAGCTCTCACACTTGCCATGGAAGATGGCCTTCCTGGTGGCTATCAAGTCAGCCAGAAGGACAGGGGAACTCCAGGCGCTTTCGGTGGACTCCCCTTATCTGGTCTTCCACAGGGACAAAGTTGTCCTGCGCCCCCAACCAAAATTCCTTCTGAAGGTGGTTTCAGAGTTTCACCTTAACCAGGTGTTGACACTGCTGGTATACTACCCTAACTACACCTCAGACGCCGAGTACAGGCTCCATACTCTGGACCTCAGATGTGCTCTCTCCTATTATAAGGAGAGGGCGGCGGAAATTTGGGGAGAGGTTCGCCAGCTGTTTGTCACATATGCTGAAGCTGCTTCTGACTGACCTGCAGCCAAACAGACCATTGCCAGATGGATTACATCATGCATAGGTCTGTGCTATGAGTTGTCGGGTAAGGAGCCTCCCAGAGGGATAAGAGCTCATTCTGCCCGCCATACTGCTGCATCAGTGGCTGCTTCCAGGGACATCCCTATCCAGGAAATCTGTCGGGCTGCTACCTTGAAGTCAGCAAACACCTTCATTATCCACTAACATATCGATCTTGAGTCACGCCGGAATGCTGGTTTTGGGGCCTCGGTTCTCCAATCTCTGTTTCCCAAGTAGGGGGTGTGCACCTTGCCTCCCTCCTCCCGGAGAACTGCTTGGAGTCTGCCAGAGTGTGTGGATGAACAACATATCCACGCTCCTAGAAGGACATGTTACTCACCTGTAACAGTAGTTCTAGGAGTGGTATATGTAGTTAATCCTGCCTTACCTGACTCCCGGCTTTAGGCGCATAACCTTGCTTCCAATGGCCAAGATCTGCGCGCGAAGGAGCTGCTGAGGTATTTACCACCCGGGTGGGAGGAGCCAGCTTGAAGACTTCCGGCAAGTTTAAAGGGGAAAGGGACATGCCAGAGAGTGTGGATGAACAACATATACCACTATTAGAACTACTGTTACAGGTGAGTAACCTGTTCTTTTTCTCCATTCATGTCAACATCTCTGTGCCTCCAAACTCTCACAACCAGGCCTCGATGTTGCAGGGAACTTAATTTTCAGCAGCAGGGTTCTTGGACCTGTGCCTTGTGCCTTATGAGGCATCACCTGACACAGTCAACCAGTTTGTGTGAGGATCTAGTCCCCAAAGCCCAACACTTCCTTCAATCACATTATGATGGTGTCTAACATTGTCTCAGCTGGGTCTTCAAATCCCTCAGGCAGTCCACTGATGCAAACATTGAATTCCCTTAGCTGGTTTTCACCATGATCGAGCCAAGATTTCAACAGTGAGTTCTCTGATATGAGATTTCCAGAGACCAGGGGTACTCGACCGGCCATGCCCGTGGGCTCCACTACCTCTGCATGCTAAACCTCTACTTTCTCTTCCATAGTTTGCAGTGTCTGAGCATAATTATCAAGTTTATTATGTAGATGTTTTGTGAAGGGATCCAAGCATCACCTTAGTTTCACCAGTGTTTTGGGTCTCTGCTGCTTTCCCACCTTCCATCCTGGCTGCTTTCGGTTTGAAAAAGTCCTGCAAAGCAGCAGCTGCTGTTTTAGCTTTTTCAGTGGTCAGAATCTTTTCAAACTTCCTCATGATGTGTCTCTGAAGAAGTTGCACAAATAAGCCCAGTTTGAAGAAGTGGTATCAGAAATAACTGAATTATAGAAACCAAGTTTGCAGCCTGTGGAGCTCACGTGAAGCACGTATGGAAGCCCCAGCAGCTGGCCATGCTCCTTACCCCGACAGAATTTTATTTAATTCTTCCATGTAACAAACAAGATTGAGGTCTCGTGAATGGAACAAGGGAGTATTTCTTGCAAAAATTGGGACGTAAGGCATTGGTATGACTTATTACTATGAGCACACTGTAATGTAAAAGTGGGTTTCTAGTAGAGAAGTTTTATTGGTACAAATACACTGGTGCTGCCATTGTACTTGGATGATGTGCTGGAAAGGTGCAGTAGCTTGGCATGGCATGGCAGTACAGGAACACGAGGAAGTTTTCTGAACTGTCTCAAAGTTCTAATGCATTACCAGATTTCTCCACCTACTAGCCTAGGGTATCAGTGAGTATTGTCATTTGAAATCAATCCCTTGGTAGTATGTGTAATAATTTTACTTGTGAATGTTTCCTTTTAAAGCCAACAAGAAGATTTTGTGGACTTGAGTTTCTCAACGATTTCCAGCTCTGGATCAAACCGTGCAATCATTCATTACAAGTAAGAAAGAAATACAACAGAGCTCAATAACATTATATTTTTGCAGTTTTCCTTGCTGATCAGTTATTCCTGTCCATCTGTAAGTAGGTTCCGATTATGAATTGAATATGTGCCACCAAATCTTTTGGTACTATTTCAAGTAAATAAAAATACATTGTGTGGACTCCTCATTGAGGATTTGGGTTCCCATCCAGATCCCAGTTGAGCTTTCTAATGCCAAGCGTTTTCCCCAGGAAAATACATTGTGTGGACTGCACATTAAGGATTTGGGTTCCTATCCAGGTTCCCAGTTGAGCTGTCTAATGCCCAGCATGGTCCCCAGGAGATGTGGAGGGTTAACACAGCACCTAGCGCTGTGACTTTCTCCTGATGACTCGGGGGAAGGGAGTCATGAATGACAGGGCTTTCTTTCTTGACATCTCCATATGGTTCAGTGGAGGAATGACATGGGCTACATACTGTAGATAAACCATTTCTGATCCCAGAAGCCAATTTCCTGCACAGACCTGACATATGCCTCCCTAACTGCCAGAGCTTTATTCTCCTCCACCCACAGATGCTCACTGAGGGTTCTGGTTAGTGCAGTGTGAGGAGAGTTGTCGTGGGCTAAAAACCTGTCGGAGATACGTGGTCTGGGGAAGGTAGGGGAGGAGCTGCGTGGAGGAAAGTGGACTGAAATGTATAAATAGGGGACAAAATCCAACAAAGAGAATTATAAAACAAAAGGAAGAAACCTTTTTTCTGTTATTTTCAGTGTATTTCTGTTTGATCAATACTGTGGATAGATTTAACTGAATGGAAGATAAGTACAATCCATTTTAGGATTGCATCATCTAGCAGCACACATTAAAACACAGAAACATTGTGTCATCCCTGGTTAAATGCCTTTCTGTCAAGGGTAGGTGGTCTTGTGAGCTGTTGTTGTAGTAGTAGTAGTAGTAGTAGTAGTAGTAGTAGGATCTGTAGTAGGTGTTAATAGTTGTAGTAGTAGTAGTAAATATAGATGCATATAAGTTTACAAAGAGAGAATGACACACAGTCATCAAGTGTGTTGGGTTCCTACCGAAGTGCCCACCAGTCTAGAACTGATAGGTCCTTGTGGAGCCCTCATCCCATTGTTCCACATGAACAGTCACTTTTCCCCCATTAGTGCCATTCCTTCCCATGTCATTTCACCAATCCCATGTGACTGTTTTGCAGTGATATGTGCTTATCCCACCCTGTCTTGAAACTAGCAACCATCAGCATTGACCAGCTGGTCTGGTAGACTGTTCCACTTCGCCACCACCATCTCCATGAAGAGGTTCTTCCTCATGTCCCTCCTACATTTTCCCACCGTCAGTTTCAAGATGTAGCATCTTGTACTAGACCCCTCACTAAGCCAAAACAGTTGCTGGTTATCCACTCTGTTTATAACCCTTAAATATTTGAAGGTTTCAGTCACGGCCCCCTCTCCCACCTGGCCTCCAAGGAGTGCAAGTTAAGGTCAGTAAATGTTATAGGTCTTCCATTGTTGACCATGAATCATTTTGGTCGCTGTCCTGTGGGCCGCATCCTGACGGTCCTTGTCCTTTTTCAGGTGAGGGTTCCAGAACTATGCACAGTACTCAAAGTGTGGCCTCATCAGTGACCTGTACAGGGATGGAATCACTTCCTTCTAACTACATGAATTAGTACAGCCTTGTCAAACTGTGCGTCATCTGCACTAGCTGCGCGGTGCGCTGGGTCTTGGAATGTTTTTCAGTGTGTGATCCATGTTTTGTATTGGTGTTGAGTCTCCCAGCATGCCAACTCCATATCTTTTTTGCTTCCTCTGAAGAGAGTGGTCACCCCAGACCATTGTTCTCATCTGTTAGACATTTAGTAAATTTAGTGTATTATTTTTAGAGTGTAAAATTAACATTTATTTAAAAAAAGGTTGCTGCCTATTCATATCCCAGCTCTAAGGCACTTATTTAACTCTCTTTCTCCAGTGTGCTTGTACTGTTGATTCCCACTCTTTTTGGTTTTGAACTCATTCAGTGCAAGGTGGCCATTTTGAATAAGGTTTAGCATAGAACACTTCAACTCATATATATACTCTGTGAGGGAATAAGTTAACAATTTTTTGTTTTTTTGTCTTTTAATGGTTCCCAAACAGTTCTAGACACTGTGGACTAAACCACTTTTCTCACACCGCTCACAGTGACTGTGGTAGAGTGAGAGTTTAGCATGTAACAGCCTAATGGTTTCAGTTTCTGGTACTAATGTTTACAAAAATATATAATAGTGCCTGTACCAATTTTTGTAGCACAACAGGATGTAAATATCAGCTCACAATGACTGGTCAGATCCAGTATCCATATAGTCGACTCACAGTAACAACATTACTTTTGGCCCTGAAACACTGAGGTTGCTTTAAACTGTGGTGCCTTCAGTGCTGCTGCCAGTATTTTAGCACTGTGGGCCATAAACTTTAGCTTACAATGCCTGTGGTTGAACAGTGTCAACAAAATAATTACATAACCATCGCATAATGTGTTCAGCATCACTTATTATATCAGATATGGCTGTCACTCCACAAGAGTAGAAGTAGAGAGGACCCAGGGAACTACAGACTGGTTAGTACAGCCAATCATGGGGAAACTGCTAGAAACAAGTTTAAAAAAACATGTAGTGGAATGGCTGGAGACCAGTGGGCTCAGCCTCCAGGATAAGAGGCAACATTGGTTTATGTCAAGCAGATCATGTCAGACCAGCTTGATAGGCTGTACTGTAGCCAGAAGGAAAAGTTGCTCACTGCAGTAACATCTTTTCTTCTACAGTATAGAAGAGCCAGTCATACTACCATTCCATGCTCCCCTTTATTAGATTCTTCAGAATCCTTTGGGTGTTTTACCATGTAAAATTGTAACAATTTGTTTTTCTAATAACTATAATTGGAATATTTTTTCATATTAGGTGTCTAGTCCTCTTTATCTCTTCAGCTCAAAGATATGGGGCTGGAATATTGGGAGGCTCAAGACAAGTACAGTGCATAAAGCATCCATTGAAAAATAAGTTCCAGAGATCCATGCACCTCATGGAGATGATGTGCAGGGATTTTATTTTTTTGTAAATTGTTCTTGTGCCAACTTCCTTTAAGCCCCTGGAACCCTACTTCTCGTCCACAACCCCTTACCCCAGCTCCATAATCTTATGCCTTCTCCCAGGACTTATCACCTTCAGCAGACTACCGTGGCTTACCCCCCGCCCCCCATCACCATCACGGTGCCTTATGGGTGTCCAAGTCCCTCTAGACAGTATCATACTCCAGTCATCAGACAAAATGCCTGCGTCGGAGAGTGCAGAGCCTGTGGATTAGGACAAACAGCCTTGATGTTTTGAGTGGAGGATTTTTTTCTTTGCAGTTTCCCCGACCCCAGAGGATGCCACAGCTCAAAGATGTCATGAAATCGAGTGCACACAGGGTGCAGGCACCTTGATGTCAGTGGTGTTCCTCTTCCAAACCAGAGGTCCTGGCTGCACCTCCCATTGTGGTCGTCCAGGGGTCAGTATTGCATCAGAACTACTCGCCTTCCCTCTCTTTAGGAAGAAAATGTCCAATGGGGTGCTCTGCCTTCTCTCCAGCAGGCCCTCCAATGACCCAGGCTTGTTCCTGAACTCTGGGCACTGTTGTCTCGAGCAGCAACACTACAGCTGTTTCAAGGGGTCATTATGATGCAGAAGTTTGACTGACTGTTCTAATGCATTACAAGAAAAGATGTTAGTATGGTGAGTAACTTTTTCTTCCCACTGATTCAGAAAGCCCTCCTATTGCACCCCAGTATTCTGCTTGCTTTGCCGCATTGGTCCAAGGTCAACTCCCAGGTCCCTCTCCTCTGTTGTCTGTTCTATCCTTACCCCTTCCTTCCAATATTCATGCCTCGGATTTCTCTTCCCTAAGTGCATAATCTTGCGCTTTTTGGTGTTAAATTCCAGTTGCCAAATCTCAAACCATCTTTCCAATTTATCCAGATACCTTTTCAAGTCCCTTACATACTCATCTCTATTCACATGTCCCCTATCTTAGTGTCATCTGCAAGTAGACATATAGTGGCCCTAGATCCCTTCTCCAATGTCACTGATCAACACACTGAAGTGTTCCGGATCCAGGTCACTCCATGCTATCCACAGAGTAGGATGCGCTGACCGTCCACACCTAATCCCAAGAAGTCAGTGCATATGCACTGCCAGGCCAGGGATGGGCCAGGAACAGTTTTTGTGTGCTTCTGGGAGCACAGTGTGGCTGACAGCTTTACGCAACTCAGGGGGTTGCTCTAATGCTGATTGGCCAGGTGCACATGTACATCATGCCACTGTTGTGACTGTTCTAAGGCCTGTTGAGCCTTTCCACCATGTGTCCCAAGCCCTACAAGCTACATATAGGGCTGGGGGCCATCACTTCTATTTTTTTGAGGTTTTATTTTTCACGAAATCTGGCTTTTATGGACTACTGTATCCCACAATCCTATCCCAGAATCCTCTGCTCCGTGCAGAGCCAGGTATCGACCAACCAGCTAGTCTGAGCATCCATTTGGATAGCTGCCATCATTTCCCACCACTACATGCCTCCAGCCACTCTGCACTACATCTGTGAGTGTGGCAGAGCCAGGGATGGGTAGGTGTTGATTGTGGATTACGCCTTCGGCATGTCCACATGCAACCCCCAAGTTCATGTATCCAGGCTGGATTTGTGTTATGTTTTGTAGATAAGATAGCCTTATTTGTTGCAACTTAATATATATTAATAAAGCTTTGCTATAACAATATTTCAGATGCATTGAATATTATACACTTTGAATCTTGAGGGGTCCCTAATTGTGTCATATTTTTAGCTGGACTGTCCAGAATTTGGTTGACTTGGCACCTATCACCAGCAAAAAAATGGAAGACTACAAAATAACTTCATTTTACAGAAATTGAAGCTTTTAATCTTTCCTTCGTCAAAGACAAGGGCTGATGAATAAAATTCAAGTAACTGAATTTAATTAATAGAAAATAAGAGATGTGGAGACAGCAGGGAAAAGTACAAGATCTGAGTAATTTTTTATCTGTTGGAAATCTTTGATATGGTACCTTCTTTTCAGCTGATCTTGCATTCTCAGAGAGTGAAGTACAGTAGATATTCAGGCACCAAGAATCCCTAGTCTCTAATGTATTTTTGAAACATCATGATAGACATGCAGATTGTAAAAGAAAAAAGTCAATATTCAAAGAGAATTCTTGAATATATATTTTTCTTTTCTGTTTTTTTTTAATGTAGTCCTGTTCCGGAAACCAACAGAGCTCTGTCTGTGAATGAAGTCTACCTTATAGATTCTGGTGCCCAGTACAAGTAAGTCCATTACAGCTGCTTATGGGTTCAACACACTTTGTGGCAGTCAGCCATTTGTTTTGATCTAGAAGACCTGGGTTGGAGAGCTTACTGCACTTGGGTCTGTAAGCACAGAGCTGGTGAAGGCTACTGCATAGCAGCGTACAACATGCTCAATTTTAGGGGTGAGGGGTGGGATGGGGACAAGGACAAGAACCCAGGGTCCGATGTGCTGTGTCTCAGCCTGGAGGAGGAGGAGGTGCTGAAACAAAGTAACATAGCTTTGTGGTAACAGAAGAAACTTAAAGTCCAGTTTGTTTGCCCTCCCTGCTGCATGTCAGTGACATTTACAGACTTCTCAGCTGGAATGCTGTGTAACCCTCAATGCCATTCTTTATCAGGAATGTGTCTAATTCTGAATTAAAAGCTTGAACAGTGTTAGCTTACACAACCTCACAACATAGGTTATTATTTCACATGTTAACTAAAGTTTCCTGTTATCCCCTCCTCCCTTCAGTTTGATTGTATGGCTTTTAGTATAATTTATTATTAGGTGTCAGTGGCATAACAGGGTGCACACTCACCTCTGATGCCAGATCAGAAGGTTATGTATTCTAGGCCCACACAAGGAACTTGGCATAAAATCCCCAAACTAACTCTGTAATGCAGCATGTAGGGGGTGCCTCACTCCTGAGGTGCTGTCTTGTGGATAAGATGTTAAACTGAGGGTTTGTCTGCCTGTTCTGGTGGTGGTTCAGGTGGACGTTAAAGATCTTCGGGGGTATCTCAGTCATCAGATCACACCGTATGAAGTTCACCGTCAGTGAAGCAGGATCCACACGGAAGATTTTTCAGCAGTGCAACTGGGGCCACCCATGCTGACATCCCCTGCCAACGTCACCAACCCTATAAAGGTATGAGCGGCCTCGCTCCCTCCTTATTTTATTCCTGCCATCGACTGTGTTCACATGGGTCTCCGAAGAAGCTCTGACTCAGTTTCATGCCATTTTCGTGTTCATTTTTTCTTTTACTTAATATTTTAGAATCTCTTTTAATTAAGAAATTCCTTTACCTTGTTTATGTCGAGAATTACTCTCTCCACTTTTCTCTTCCATTGCTGCAGAAAGATTGCTTCTTCAGACAGCTATATTCTGTGTCTGCTGTCTTGGGCCTGTCCACGAAGCCTCAGACTGTGAGCTCTGCCAAAAATGTAATCAAACCACCCTTAGGCAGTGCAAAAAAGGCTCTAAAAAATTCCTTATGGAACAGCAGGTAGCCACTTTGGGGCAGGGGCCCCTCCTTCACAGTCACCAGTGGGTTTGTCAAGCTCCCAGGCCTTGAAGGCCTGAGACTATTTATTTATTTAGCTTTTGTTGACCAGGTAAGTACACTAAACCAGACAATTACCTATTTTCAGGTACAACCCAGGAGAGTACAGGAAATACGGATTCAATGTGTGTAGGACAAGATGATACTGATTGAGTCAGTTTCACAGAGTCAGGAAAGGCATAACATATTCAGTATGTACTGAACAGTAAAAACACTTGCAGAAATATGACCAGTGCAATAAATACAATTTGAGATGCAGCAGATACAAATTATTTACAGCTTAAAACCCCAGAAAGTGGAGCCACAGTCAGAGTGTCGCCCAAGAACAATGGGGTAGAATACATTATGTACAGGGCTAGTAACCCATAGCGATCCAAGCCATACCCAAGGAAAGTAGAGTACGATACAAGGGACCGGGAGAGATCATGGAGGTTTGGGACAACCACACGCTGAGGAGAGCTTCAGGTGATTCCATAGGGAGGATCGAGGGCATCCCAAGTTAGTTGATAGTGTCAGTGACGAGGAACGGAACACCATCAAGAGCAGTGACACACAAAGGGGCAGGGGAGGCTTAATCTTGGCCAGGGAGCCAAAGAGCATGGCCTGGGTTTTTTTAAGATTGAGAACCAGCTTATGGGACGTAATCCAGGACTGAATGTTTGCAAAATCCTCACTCAAGTGGTGGTTAATGATCCCTATATCCTGAGAATGAGTGAGGATGACCAGGTCATCCACATAGAAAATGATCCTGCAGTGGAAAGAGGCAGAGGGTAGATTAACAAAAATGGAGAAAAGCAGTGGCCCCAGGACTGAACCCTGGGGGACTCCCATGGATACAGTAGTAGTGCTCGAGTGCACCTTATCATATTTGACAAGCTGCCATCTGCCATGAAGATAATTGGAGAACCAACGGAGCACAGAAGGTGACAGACCGATGAACCTGAGCGCAGAGCAGAGCATGGTCAACAAGGTCAAAGGCCTTAGAGAGGTCAATGAAGACGGCACCAGAGAGTTTGCACTGGTCCATAGCTGCTCTGATCCCTGAGGAGACTGTGACAAGGGCAGAGGATGTGCTGTGCCCTTTCTGAAAGCCATGCTGCACAGGAGATAGCAGATCATGTGACTGAATATATTCCAAGAGTTGCCCAGCAACAACTTTCTCAAGAACTTTACTTACCGCAGACAAAATGGCTGTCAGACAGTAGTTGTCGATCATTTTGGCGTTGCCATGTTTAAGAACAGGGACCACCCTGGCAACTGTATATATGTCAGGTATAATCCCAGATGAGAGGGACAAATTGAAGATGTGGGCCACCGGGGAGGCAATGTGAGAGGCACCAAGACAGAGGAGCTCAAGGCTTCGGGAGGGGGGTCACAAAAAAGACAGTGAACAGGACCGCTCCCCCTGATAGCATTCCCACTCCATGACAGCCTCCTCCTCTTCTTCTTCTTCCAAGGGTACATGCAGCTGTCCAGATCTCTGTTCCTACTGGACCTATAATGACAGCACTACCACCCGCTTCTCAGGGTGGCCTGTTTTCGGTTGGGTTGTGGCAGGAGGTCATGACCCTGGGGGAGGTTTTTATTTTTTTTTTTGTATGGGTGGAGTCTACACAGCAACGGCGCCACCCCTCGAGGCCGATGTACAACATGGCGCTCGCGGGTTGGCCGTTTGTTGCTGTCGGTGCTACCCCCTCACTAGTTCTTCACTTCCCGCCATAGAGGTTGGACCTCATGTGGAGGTCGTTGAAGAAACTGTGTTGTAGCTGTGGCCTAGT
Source organism: Neoceratodus forsteri (assembly GCA_016271365.2). Taxonomy (NCBI): domain Eukaryota; kingdom Metazoa; phylum Chordata; order Ceratodontiformes; family Ceratodontidae; genus Neoceratodus; species Neoceratodus forsteri. The sequence continues at coordinate 1,000,646,655 of CM028135.1, forward strand.
TTCACTCGGCTTAAGCATCGAAGTACCGTCTGTTCCGTTTCTCCACTACTCTACGCTGCTGACTGGTAAGACTTTCCTTTTTGTTTTATTTTATTCAGCGACATCAGGTCTGTTTTTAATATTATTGTATTCAGTAGATCATGTCTGGTATGGGGGCAAGAAATCGTGGAAGACTGGGCGGCCTCCTATGCGTCTGTGCACCTGCAGCTGCCATTACTCCATTACCGACCAGCATGATCAGTGTCTCACCTGTCATGGCCCTTCTCATGACATGGATTCATGCAATGCTTGCTTCTCTGTGGACCGCCAAATTGCGTGAGTGGAAAGTAGGGTGATTACCGCTGACTTTCGGGGGATGGGTCCGCACTTGTAAGGCCAAAACACAGTTGCTTGTCCCTTCCTCCGAGTCCCCTCACAGTTCTGTATGGACGGCGGTGGAGGGGGCCTACACCTCTTTTAGCTTTGCTACAGCGGAGGCCCCTTCTGCGGCGCAAGAGGCCCAGTCCATTCCTTTTGGGGGGGGGGGCAGGCAGGAAGCACCGCCTCAGCAGTCGTCCCTATGGCAGCAAGGGCATCCTCGGTGTCGTGTCCTGGGGCCTGGCACCAGCTTCTTTGCCATCCGCTGGTGCCATTTCAGGTATCTGCATCGCTTGAGGTGCCAGGGGCCTGGATAGTACCATGGTTGGCACCGGCCGTCTCGGCGCCATGTCTGCGCTGATAGTGGAAGCGGCGCCATGGGAGATGTGACTGCTTCTACAGCTGTTTCTGGTCTCAACGCCGTTCCCGCCACTGAGGCTGGGGACCACCGTTTTTGACTTTGGTGCCGTTCATGGTGCTGATGGGGGGGCTCGGCACTGGCATTGGTGCCGTTTCTGACTCCGGTGCCATTCACAGTGCCATGGGGATGGGCGGTGCCAAGTCCGGCTTAGGTGCCATGGTTGGTGCGCCTCTGTCTCGAAGCACCGCTTGTGTACTGGGGAGCGGTCGGCGCCGACTGGGGTGCCATGGCTCAGATTAGCACTTCTCGCAGCCCAGGAATGGACAGGGGTCAGCAGGTGGTTTGGCATCGGACCTTGGTTTCCATCTCTTTGTAGAAGGATTCTGGGTCTGATCCAGACTACCTTCCAGACTTCTCGGAGTCTGCTGACCCCTCAGTGGTCACTGCAATGGCCCACACCTAGCCTCTCTCTGGGGAGCAGGCAGTTTTTCCTGATTCTGGGGTCAGTGGCACTGACCAGCAGGCAGTGGTCCAGGTGGCCATTGCTGTGCAGCCTGGAGACAGGGGAATCTTCTCCCCCCCCCCCCAGTTGGGGTACCCCCTCCCGTGGTGTGCCTGGACAGCTCAACTTTAGGGCTGCCCAGAGCACCCATGGAATTGGAGGGTGCTGCACCCTGGGTGGTCTCTTCGGGGACTACTTGGAGTTGCCAGCTGCCTAGGCTGGTGTTTTCGCGGAGGGCTCTTTTAGAGTCCGAGGGGTTGAGGGGCCTGAGTTCGATGCGGCGGGCTCTCCCTGAGACCCACCCGAGTTCGGGGAGGAGCTGTAGTGTGGACCATCGTCCTTCCCCCTCTCTCTCCTTGAGAGGGCCCTCCTCTTTGGAGACCAGGGACTGTCCTTCTGGACTCTCATGCTCCCGGCCGCCTCATGGGGGGACTCTTCAGGGCACGGTCTAGGCAGTTCTAGTGGGGTTGACCAGATGTTGGGCTTCCTGGGGCTCCACCCCCTTTGGAAGCATCTGGCAGGCCCTCTTGCCTGGGCAGAGGATGTTCCTTTTCTGCAATGGATCTGGCCACCCATTCCTCTGTCTCCATCTCCTCTCCCTGGTATTGCTGGTCCCAGGGGACCTCTGACCTGGGAGCAGTTCAGGAGTGCAGCTGCTAACTTTCCCTCTTATGTTAGGGCGATGAATGAATGGGTGTTCTACCCTCCCCCTGAATCTGAGATATTCTCAATATGTATACCCTAGAGCAAAGGAGGGAGAGAGGTGATATGCTCAAAACATGCAAACCCCTTAAGGGCATTGACTAGGTGAAAGAGTCTAACATGTTTCAATATAAGAAAAATAGCTGGACAAGAAGACACAGCATGAGATTAGAGGGAGGCCAATTAAGGGGTAATGTGAGGAAGTTCTTTTTTACAGAAAGGGTGGTGGATGCATGGAAAGGCCTACCTCAGGAAGTGGTGGATATGAATACAGTGCTGGGCTTCAAACAGGCATGGGATAGGCATAAGGAAACAATACAGATGAGTATGACTAGATAGGCCATTGACAGAGCAATGGCCGATGGCACATTTATAAGGTAGAAAAAGTAATGGGCAGACTGGATGGGCCTTGCAGTCCTTATCTGCTGTCACCTTCTATGTTTCTGTGTTCCGCTTCCTCATCCCCCCCGCCCCCAGAGGGTGAGGAACCATCCATCCACATCTCCTCCTGTGCTGATCTTGCTGCATATCAGTGCTTCCTCACAAGGGTGTTGGAAGATCTTTTCATCACCCCTGGTTCCCAAGACAGTTCTGAGCATGTGGCGTGCGCCTTTCAAGTGATTTCAGTGTGGCCAACCTGGTGGTTTCCACCTGGCCTGCTCCCTTCTGGGAGGCATCACTGTGCTTCGGCGACATCCCTTCTCCAGTGTCCTGGCCCCTAGGGAACTGAGCCAGAGGGATTGTGCTTCCACGGAGTCTCTAGGTTGCATGCCTCACCCCTTGTCGGGATTGACGTAGCTGGACACTCCTGATAGGCTTTGCGCCCTTCACCATGAGCGACCCCCAGAGCAAGACTCTTCGGATTTTGACTTCTGGGGTAGGAGGACCATCTTCTTGACACGGATTCTACTGTCCATAGCTTCACATCAGGCCCACTATGCATCCTATGACAGGTTCTTGTGATCCAGGCTAGGTCAGCTCCTAGTCTCTTTGCCTGATACAGAGGTAACCAGACAGGCCATCGCACTCTCTGCTCAGGGCCTGGAGCTAGCAAGGCACCAAGCGAGGGCATCCTACGATGCCAACAAGGTAGGTTCCAGAGTTGTAGGGACAGTGATCTGCATCAAGCGGATGTCATGGCTTCGTCTTTCCAGGTTGTCACCCATGGCCCGGTGTAGGGTGATTTCCTCCGCCTGCCAGAGAACCCACCTTTTCTCAAGCAGAGTGAGGCAGCAGTTGTCGGGGCAACTTCCTTCCCCCTCCAAGGGGTCCCCATCTAACTCCCCACAGTCTTGGGGCCTGCCAGGCCCATTGAGGTTCTCCCAGTGTCTCCCCCACTGGGAACTTAGGGGCGTAGTCCCTTAGGGTCTCGGGCCCCCTTCGGAGGGGCTTGGTACTCACCCAACTGTGATGAATGGTGAAGACTGACACAGATAAGATGAAATTACATACCTACCATAATTCTTGACCTTTCTGTGTATCTTCACCATTCATCATAAATCCCACCTACCATCTACCTGGGGACTCAGTCTCTGGGTCCCCCACCCTCTGTGTGCATCCCCTTCCCCTCTCCTTCCCTTTGGCCAGGAGTACCGGGATCTTGGACACACAGGGCTTCTTCTGCAGCCTTGAGGCTGGAGGGAGGGGAGGAGGGAGCTTTATTCCTCATTGCCTAAAAGGCTTGCTGCTTTGGGTGAGACGTTGGTTGCTGCCCCCTCTCTCCTCTCTTTATCCTTGTCCTTTGGGACTAACCCCCTTTTATGATACTTTTTTTGGGGAGGAGGTACTTCTCCCCTCCCAGTCTTGTTTTTGTTGGTTAGGGGAGAAGACATACCTTGGCTCCTGGACTTCCCCCTCTCCTTTAATTATGACTCTTCTAGGAAGTCGTGTTTCTGCGGCAGTTCTGCTTGGTCAAGTAAATCCTTTACTTGAGATCTTGCCAGCCTTGCCAAGCTCTCTGTCTGACTCCCTTGGGCCGTAATTTCCATCTAACTTAAAAATAGGAACATAGGAGTCCAGGCCGCGGGTCTTGGTTTTGTCCTCTCCACTCCCATTATTGTATTTAATTGTATTCTTCCTTCCCTTTTTTCCCTTTTCCTCTTCCGCCCATGAACAAAAAAAAAAAGCTCTCACGGGGTCATGTCCTCTGGCCACAACCCATCTGTGATTTAAATGTGAAGATACACAGAAAGATCATGAATTACGGTAGGTGTGTAATTAAGTCTAATGGCCATGGGATACTCTGCTTCAGCTGAGGCCTTGGCCGCACTCAACCCCATCTTTACTGGGGTCTGCTACTCCAAAAGGGGCCACTAAGTCACTTGTCTGTCCATCCAGGTGCCCGGCTCAAGCTGTTGCATCGGGCTCCGGGGGACTCTGGAGCCCGCTCGACTTCTACTGATAAGTCGAGCGTCAGCAAGTCCGCTGTTCACGCGGTCGTTTCGACTGATAAGTTGGACGTCATTTCTGACGATGTCCGCCCAACTGACCTGGGATCGGGATCCGGCGATGGCCCTGAGGATTCCCAGCTGCCGGACCTCTCTCAGATTCCCCTGGAGGCTTCTCCTGTCCGGGCCTCCCCCTTACCATGAAATGTGGATCCACCTCCTCCGCCCTTTAACCGAGGGACTGGAGATAAGGTGCTTCTGCCAGGTGGCTGCTCCCCAGGCACACCTCCAGATTTGGGGTTAGGAGCTGGCGTGAACCTGGATAGTTCCCAGCTTCCTCCTTCTCTGTCAGGGGCTTCTCCACCAGTAAGCCCCCCCATCGGATCTGACCCTACTGAGACCATCAGGGTCTGATATTCCGTAGGGTCCACCATCTGGGCCTATAGCTCTATCAAGTCCTCCGGTGGGCCTTCCTGTGACCACTCCGTCAGGCCACCTGTTGGGTTACTCTCCATTGGGCCCTGTATTGGAGTATCCCCTGTTGGGGGCCCCCCCCCAATGTCGGGTTACCCGACTCCTCAGGCATCAGCATATAACCCTCCGGCTTACCCCCATCAAGGTTCCATGCACCAGGGTACGCATCTGCTTACCCTCTGCCAGGATACCCATCGACGCACTATCCTGCGCCGGGGTTCCCGTCACCGGGATTTGCCACTGGCCACCCCATGGTTTATCAGCCTCCTCTGATTCCACAGCCTCAGCCTCCAGTGAATTTTAGAGCCATCCTGCAGTCGTGGTGGTCCGGACTTCAAGGCTCAACTGGATTACAGTTTGCATGAGAACAAGAGGTTTGACCAGGTAAAGCAAGCATTGCCTTTGTGAGGGCTGTGTAGTGGGACAGTGTAGTGAGACAATGTAAGCACAGGGTGTTCCAAGTTAAAGGAGGTAGGTAAGGGTTGGGGTAGAAAGGTGATCGGGGTGGCTTGTGGGAGAGGTAAGGTGCCTGCATGAGTGACATGGTAATACACCGGGCATGGTTATACACTGTGCATGTTCCAGACAGGCCTCCGGCCCAATCCCACTACCCAAAGGTGCACATTCCTCTCTTTCAGGAGGAAATACAGGCTCTGCTATGAAAGAAAGCAACAGAGCTTGTTCCCGTGCAACAGGAAGGAAAAGGGACATTACTCCCACTTCTTCCTGGTCCCCAAAAAAGACAGAGGATGTGTGTCCCATTCTGGACCTCAGCCCTCTAAACCTGTACATAGAGTACAAGAGGTTTTGGATGCTGACCCACCCAGGTGTGCTGCCCCTTCTGCATAAGGGTCAGTGGCTCTGTGCTCTGGACATGCAGGATGCTTACCTGCACATCCCTGTTTTCCAGGCCCATCGTTGCTACCTCTGGTTCTTCTTTCGGAGGGAACATTACCAGTTGAAGGCCCTACCTTTCTGACTATCCTCAGCACCTCAGGTCTTTATGAAGTGCCTGATGGTAGTGGCAGCGGCCTTGAGATGTCAAGGCCACTATGTGTTCCCTTATCTTGATGATTGGTTTCTGTCTGCCCCATCGAGGGAACAGTTGGAACTCTCCCTCTTTGCAACCCTGGACCTTTTCTGTCAGGTGGGGATCACTGTAAGGTTATCGAAGTCCCAGCTTATTGCTTCCCAGCACCTACAATTCACTAGGGCGATGTTGGACACAGTTCAGGGTATGGCTTTCCTCCCTCCTGATAGGGTGGAAACCTTGCAGATGCAGGCCCATATGGTGGCCTCCAGCAGGAAGAGTTTGGCCAGGTTGGTTCTTCAACTGCTAGGCCTGATAGCAGCGGCCATCCCCACTATGCCTCTAGCCAAGCTCCACATGCATATTTTTCAGTGGATGCTCAGAGCACAGTGGGATCAGAGGTCAGATGACCTGGACCAGATGGTTATGGTCTCCGATTCCATGCAGAGGGATCTCTTGTGGTGGCAGGATCTTTCCAATCTCACCAAGGGGGTCCTTTGTCGGTCCCCTCCTCCCACCGAGACTCTTGACTATAGATGCATCAGGGATGGGTTAGGTTGGGGCACGCATCTGGGAGACTACAAAACTCAAGGCAGGTGGTCCCAGATGGAGAGTTCTTTAAACATCAGTGTGTTAGAGATGAGAGCAGTGTTGTACACTCTTCAAGCTTTTCAGCACCTGCTTCTACAGAGCACCCTGTTAGTGCAGTCTGACACCATGTGTGTGATCTGGTATTCTCAACAAGCAAGGAGACACCCGTTCGTATCCCATATGCAGGGAGGCGATGCGGGTGTGGAATTGGGCTGTTCTGCATCAGATTCAACTCACGTCTGTTCACGTCCCGTGCATACAAAACATCCTAGCAGACCATCTCAGCCACACCACAGTAAGGGCCCACAGGTGGGAGTTCAAGCAAGAGGTGGTATACCACATATTCGACCTATGGGGCCGGCCAGAACTGGATCTGTTTGCCTCCCCATACAGTGCAAGTTTTGCTTGCTCACTGTAAGGCATGGTGTTTTCTAGCAAGATGCGCTATCTCTTTGCTGGACAGGGAGGTTTTTGTACACCATCCCTCCCTTTCTGGTTCTGCAGAGGGTACTGGTCAAGCTATGGGTGGAGGGAGCCCACATGGTTCTGATTGCTGCCTTTTGTTCTTGTCAAGTTTGGTTTCCACTTCTTCAGCAGCTAGCAGTGGAGTCTCCGGTTCTCTTTCCTCTCTGTAACGGCCTCCTGACCAAGGAGGAGGGCACACTGGTTCATCCAGGGCTGAAATCCCTTCATCTTCTTGTGTAGCACCTCATGACATAACAGCTTCATGCTTTGGCGTATCCTCCAGAGTGGCACAAATCCTTGCTGAGGCCCGAAAGCCATCTATAAGGACCACTTGTGCTATAAAGTGGAAGCATTTTTCCATTTGGGCCACTGTGAAGGGTTGAGACCCATTCTCGTGGCCTGCCCCATCAATTATGGAGTAACTCCTGCACTTCTGTGATCTGGGCCTGGGGTATTTCTTGCTGAAGGTCCATTTGTCAGCTATTTCTGCCTACCATACCCTCGTGGATGACAGGACAGTAGCATAGTTGGAAGTTTCCAAAACTTTCTTGAAGGGGATTCTGTATCTCAAGCCACTGGTGAGCAATGCTGCACCACCATAGGATTTGAATTTTGTTTTGGAGAAGCTGACTTTGCCTCCTTTTGAACCGGCTGGTTCTTGTGACATGTGCCATTTGTGTTGGAAAGTGCTGTTTTTAGTTTAGTCTCTTCAGCTTAAAGAATTTCTGAGCTTCAGGCCCTGATTTGTAAGGAGCCTTATTTAATTTATCATAGAGACCGGATGTCTGTTTGTACCAACCCTGCGTTTTTACCCAAAGTGGTTTCTGAATTTGTGTTGAACCAGTCGAGTCGATTCAATTTCCAGTGTATTACCCCGAGCATTCTAATCGGGGAGAGGCAATTCTTCATACCTTAGATGTTCATTGAATCTTGCATTATTACACTAACAGGACAAAGTCTGTCCGAAACTCGGATCAGCTTTTCATTTTCTTTGCAACCAAAAGAGAGGGTGTGATAGTTTCTAAACAGTGTTTATCCTAATGGTTGGCAAACTGCATCATTTTCTGTTACCAGAAGCATGGTAAGACCCTTCTGGGGGAGGTTAAGGGGCATTCCACCAGGAGTATGGCTGCCTCTACTGCTTGTTTCAGGAATGTGTCAGCCTCTCACAATTGCGCCGTGGCTACCTGGAGTTCAGTCCACACTTTCACTAAGCATTACAGTCTGGACATTGCTGCTAGATGCAGAGCAGATTTTGGCCTAGCTATACTTCAGGGACTTCTGTCCTGATCTGCCTACAGTTAGCAGTAGTTTTTTCCTACCTCCCATGTTTCATTTTTCTTTGGATTTGCACTGATTGGGACTCTGTCCTCAGAGTGATTACCTACTGCAAGAGCCCTCTTGAAGTAAGATAGTACAGTTACGTAAGAACTTACTGTAACAGTGGATCTTCGAGAGAGGCTCTTGCAGTAGGTAACCTTTTTCCCTCCCTCCGTCCCCCAAATTTATTTGGTTTTCTTGCATTTTCTTTATGAGCTCATTCTGAGCTCTAGGAGCCTCTGTTTCCTTTTCTCCTTTCGCCCCTCTTCTGAGGTCTCCGTCAGGAGAACTGGAAGGCGGGCGTAAGGACCACCCACTATATAGGGTCACGCTAACATCCATCATGTGACGTCAGGTGGACGGTGCCCCATACTGCTGGATAAAGCTTCCGTGGGTCCTGACGCCAGGGGGTGCAGTCCTTAGAATCATTACTTACTGCAAGAGCCTCTCTCGAAGATCTACTGTTCTGGTAAGTTCTTGCGTAACTGTACTTTTCTATTCCAGATTTTTCCTGGTCCCCAAAAGAACTGGGGATTTGAGCCCTGTTCTAACTCTCAAGGACCTCAGTCTTTATATCCAGTACAAGTAATTCCTCATGGTCACTCTGCCAGGCCTGCTGCCTGTACTCAAGCAGGGCGACTGACTGTGCTCTCTGGATATGCAGGACACTTACCTACATATCTCAGTGTGTCCTCCACACAGGAGATTTTTCTGGTTTCTTTTTCAGGGCGAGCACTACCAATTCAAAGTATTGCCCTTTGGTTTATCCTCTGTGCTGCAGGTCTTTACAAAGTGTTTAGCAGTGGCAGCTATGAATCTCCAGTGAGGACTGTATGCTTTCTCCTACCTGGACGACTGGCTTCTAAAGGCTCCATCCAGAGAACAGCTCCTCCGGATCCTGGAAAGAATCCTTTGGCTGTTTCCGTCCCTGGGCATCACTGTTAATTTGCCCAAGTCAGTCCTGATTCTCTCACATAGGTTGCAGTATATAGGAGCAGTGGACTGTGCACAGGGCAAAGGCAGGAAACTACAGACTTGTTAGTTTGACCTCAGTGGTAGGGAAAGTGATGGAGTCACTTCTGATGTAAATAACTGTTGAGTACCTAGAGGCCAGCAGGACACAGGACCCAAGACAGCATGGATTCACAGCGGGAAGGTCATGTCAGATGAATCTAATAGATTTCTTTGACTGGGTGACCAAAGTAGTAGACCAGGGAGGGGCTGTGGACATGGCCTACCTAGACTTTAGCAAGGTATTTGACAGAGTCTCACACAAAAGATTTATATACAAGTTGGCCAGCATTGGAGTGGGTCCCAAGGTCATAGCCTGGGTAAAAAATTAGCTGGACAACAGGACGCAGAGGGTAATAGTAAACAGAGTCCACTCTGAAGAAAGGGGGTTACAAGCGGGGTACCGCAGGGTTTAGTACTGGGGTCAGTCATTTTTAATATCTTTATAAGTGACATTGCGGAGGGACTGGAAGGAAAAGTATGTCTCTTTGCAGATGGCACAGTGATCTGCAACAGGGTTGATACACAAGGGGGGTGGAAAGGATAAGAAGGGACTTGGCAAAGTTGGAGGAATGGTCAAATGTGTGGCAGCTTACAGTAGATTCAACGCAAAGAGGTGCAAAGTAGTGCACCTGGGAAACGAAAACCCAGGGGAAGAGTATACAATGGGGGGTGAGATACTAACAACAACAAAAATGGAAAGTGATCTGGGGGTAGTCATATCGGATGTCCTAAAGGTGGGCAAGCAATGTGAGAAGGCAGTAAGGGCTGGGGGGATACTGGGATGCACAGGGAGAGATATCACTAGTAGAAAACAGGAAGTTGTTATCCCTGTGTACAGACAGTTGGTGAGACCCCATCTGGAGTACTGCGTGCAGTTCTGGAGACACCATCTCCGCAAGGACATAGACAGGATGGAGGCTGTCCAGAGGTGGGCAACTGAAATGGTGCAGGGTCTGCACCAGAAGACATACGAAGAAAGACTAAAGGAGCTTAATATGTATACCCTCGAAGAAAGGAGGGAAAGGGGTACATGATAGAAACTTTCAAGTACCTTAAGGGAATCCACAAAGTCCAAGAGGGTAGCATCTTTCAGAAAAAGAGATGTGCAAGAACAAGGGGGCACAATTTGAAGGTAGAGGGGGACGGCTCAGAGTTAATGTGAGAAATATTTTTACAGAGGGTTGTGGATGCATGGAATGGCCTTCCTGAGGAGGTCATGGAGTCAAAAACAGTGGGGGAATTCAAGAATTCATGGAACAGACATAAGGCGATTCTAGTGGGGGGGGTAGGAGGAAGTAGGCTGTTGGTTAACTAGGATCAAGGCCCCTAGAATTCTACGGCCGCAGAATTTTGTGCAGAACTTGCAACCTACCGCAGAATCTCTGCAATGCCGCAGAATTCACTGTTCTTGGTAATTTTTTATTAATATTTCCAGTTGATCCATAGCACCTGGTTCCTTTTCTTCCTTTTATATACAAACCCCTTCTATGCTCAGCATGAGATGTTATCAGTGCTATCACATCATACATCAGCTAATGACAGGGCTGCATTCTGCCACAGAAATGAATAGTCACTTATCTACCACAGCTGCCACTCTCTGAGGAAGTGGCACAGCACATCAGGTACTGTGATATTTGCTCAACCTGTACTACAGCCTAATAAAATGTCCAGTCTTAAGTTATTATATTAGAGCTAACTTAAATACTTGACAATATCATAGACCTGGTAACTCCATACCTTACTTTGTACAGATTTATTTGTGCCTTTAAGGTATAGGGTTGCCATCTGAAATGAATAACTGGTAAAATTACTTAACCTATCATTTTTAAGAAAAATAATAATGCACAGAAAGGTGGAATATAATAATGTGTAGACCTGTTGAAAGAACAGTTCTACTAAATGAATAATTGCACTGTACACATTTTTGCTGGGGTTATCGATTACATGTTATCACAGGTTGATAGAATTACCTAAATCATATGGAGAAATGTTGTGTGCAGGGCTAACCACTGGGCCAGTGGGTAACATGCTGTATTTCCGTGCCAGCGACTCTGGTTCAGGGATGAGCTTTGGGAGATAATTGGACAGAACAAGGATGGTGGGACAGCCCTGTCACATGCCACCGCTCTGAGCCTGGAAAGGTATGGCACAGTATTCTGTCACACAGGTGACAGACACCTTGTGATGGGCTGGAGAGCCTTCTGTCACAAGGGGTTCACGTGCATGTCATAGCCTGATTGGGTTATGTAGTGTTTCAGGAAAAGTAGGGTGGCATGAAAAATTAGTCTTGCAATATCTCCTCTATTCTGTTTATTACACTTCCAAAGGACCTGTATGATTGAAGATACATTTTCATGGTCACAAAAAATGAAAAATTTATTTAAAAAAAAAATGTTACAGATTGCATATAGGTATATAAAAGTGACACACCATGGGGACCTCATGAATGGTGTCAACAGCAAGAGTATGTAGATAACTTACTTATCACATAAGGTTCCCTCTGCATATTTCATTTATGCAATAGGATAGGACTCTAAGTGATGGATCTTTTTAGCTTTTTTAAAAATAATATTATTTCTAAAAGTCTGTGGTTGTTTTTGAACTAGTGTTACTGTGAGTTCCCCCATCCCGATTTGCCATAGCCATTGCCATGGACATGAAGTCAGGATGACAAGCTGACAGTGTGATGTGGCAGTTCACTGGTGCCGCAGAAATTCCGAAGAAAATACAAACCACCGCCACAGAAGTTCTGCGGCAAATGGTAATCCTGCCACAGAACATGGTCCCAAAGTGCCACAGAAAAGTAGGGGCCTTGACTAGGATCTGCAGCTTATCCACTAGGTAGGGAAATGGGCAGACTAGGTGGGCCAAGCGGTCCTTATCTGCTGTCAAATTCTGTGTTTCTATGTAAAGCCTTTCTGCCTCTCAGCAGGGCGGAGTGCCTTATTGCCCAGGCTCAAGGAAGTCTCCCAGAGCCATTATGTTCCTACCAGGGTGTACCTGAGTCTATTGGATCTTTTGTCCACAACCGTGGCCATTGCCACGGTTACCTTGGCCAGACTGTACATGCAAGTCCTTCAATAGACACTCAGAGTTCAATGGGACTAACACACGGACAACTTCGATCAGTTACTGCATGTCTCCTACGCGGTCCACAATGTGCACAGTGGTGGATGGACCCCCCAGAATCTGTTACAAGGGGTCCCATTCCAGATCTCCGCCCCACGCAAATCCTCACCCTGGATGCCTCTGGGTCAGGCTGGGGAGCCCATCTGGGACTCTCTCAGACTCAGGGAACGTGGTCCCTAACCCAAACCTCCTTGCTTATCACTGTCATGGAGATGCAGACGGTCCTGTATGCCATGCAAGCCTCTCAGAACCATCTCCTTCCAGGTCAGCTATTAATCCTGTCTGACAATCTCAGTCTTGTCTACTGTATCAACAAGCAAAGGAGAACGCACTTGTACGCCCTGTGCAGGGAGGCCATGTGAGTATGGTACTGCGCACTAGACCACAGTCTGGTTCTTTCGGTAGACCACGTCCCAGGTGTACTAAATACCCTGGCCGACAGCCTAAGCAGATGCGGTCCAGCATGCACGAATGGGAACTTCTCTCATTCATCGCAGAAGATCTGTTCGCCAGATGGGGTTGTCCAAAGTTGGACCGTTTTGCATCCCCACTCAACACAAAACTGCCCAGCTTCTGCTCGCTAGATCCAGGGCCTGGAGTTTTCTGGTGAGATGCATTGTCCCTCCCCTGGAGCAGGAGGTTCCTTTACACCTTCCCTCCATTTCCTCTAATTCAGAGGGTGCTAATCAAGCTGCAGGTGGGGGGAGGGGGGCCAGCATGATTCTGGTTGCACCCTTCCGGCCATAGCAGATATGGTTTCCTTTACTGCAGCAGTTAGCAGAGGAACCGCCGGTCCCTCTGCCCCCTATGCAGGGATCTGCTGACGCAGGCTCAGGGGACCCTGGTCCATCCCAACCTCAGGTCCCTGCGTCTGCATGCCTGGCTCCTGAGGACATAGTAATTTCCAGATTTAGGATATCTCAGAGGGTGGCGTGTGGTGTTGTGGCAGCTTGGAAGCCCTCCACCAGGGCCACATGTGCCATGAAGTGGAAGAGGATTGCCATATGAGCTGCCAAGCAATATCTGGATCCTTTTCACTTGTCTGGTAAGCCAGATCCTGGATTACCTGATCTCTCTGTCAGACTCGGGCCTCCAGTACTCTTCTCTCAAGGTGCACCTTTTGCTTATTTCGGCCTTTCATGAGCCTGTAGGTGACCGAACCATAGCTCAGTTGGATGTCTCCTGTACCTTCCTTAAGGGCATCTTGCATCTGAAACCTCCAATCTGCTCCCCTGTCCCAGCTTGGGATTTGAATTTTGTTCCGGTCTCCTTTTGAGCCAGCCACAACTTGCAAGCTAAGTTTTCTTTCCAGGAAAGCATTATTTTTGGTTGCTATTCTGCTCGAAGGATCTCCGAGCTTCAGGCTTTCTGGTGCAAGGAGCCTTATTTGATTTTTCACAGAGCCAGGGTGTCTTTGAGCATAAATCCTAAGTTTCTTCCTAAGGTGGAGACTAAATTTACCGTGAACCAATCTATCCACCAACCTGTTTACTTCCCTGAGCGTGCCAATCCAAGTATTATTTGCTTCAAACTAAGGAGTGCAGAAAGTCGAAGCAGCTTTTTGTTTCTTTTGCCCCAGGTAGAGAGGGTGTTCAGGTTTCTAAACAATGTTTGTTTAAATAGTTGGCACATTGTATTGTGTTCTACTACAACAAGCGTGGCAGAGTTGCCACCGGGGCAGTGAGAGCCCATTCCACAAGGGGCATGGCTACCTCTGTGGCCTGTTTCAAAGGGATCTGAGCTGCTGACATTTGCACGGCTGCCGTCCAAGCTTTCAACAAGCACTACAATCTGGACATTGCCTCTAGAGCCCGTGCAGGTTTTGGCAGGACTGTGCTGCAGGGCCTCCTGTCCTTAGTTTAGGGATGGCCTCCCCCCCAGACTATTTCTGTGTATCTGTTTGGGACTCGTTCCACATGTGTGACCTGATGACTGAGATACCCCCAGTGAAGATAGAAAAGTTACGTAAGAACTTACCATATCAGCAGATCTTCGAGGGGATCTCAGTCATCGGGTCCACCTTCCCTCCCTCCATCCCCCTTCATAGGGCTGTTTCTCAGAACTGGATATCCGGTGTACACAGCCTTTTATTCAGGCCTGGGCACCTCTCTCTCTCCCTCCAGTTCCCCATAGTATGAGCTTTGCTCCCTTAATCTCCAAGGGAAAGAACTGAGGAGGGAGCTGGGTCGCTCATGCTTTTATAGGGTTGATGATGTCAGTAGACGACGTTGGCATGAGTGGCTCCAGTTGTACTTCTGAAAATCTTCCGTGTGGATCGTGTTTCACCGACAGTGACGTTCCATGTGTGTGACCTGATGACTAAGATCCCCTTGAAGATATAATGTTACAGTAAGTTTTTTTTTTTTTGCAATTAAGTTTATTTTTATGTTATACAATATTACAACCACAAACCAAGAAAATCAGGATAAGTTATACATAATAACATAACATGGTACATAGATAGCATCATACTAGAATAGTCCAGGTATAATAATCCATTATTGAGCTTCGATACAAAAAATTAAAGAATAAAAAGAACCTCCCTCCCACGTTCCTCGTGTTACAGTAAGTTCTTACGTAACTGTTCTTTAGTTAGTCTTTTTCTGCCCTTTGTCTGACCAGATCCTCTGTACTGGTCACCCCAGCATCCTCCAGGGTTTACCTTGTCCACTTCTGCCTCCAGGGTTTTCCCCCCCTGGCAGGGTTTGGTATAGTACCCCAACCCCCGCCGTTGAAACAGATCTGGTTTCATTGGACAGGGCCTGGATAGCCAGTTGCGGGGCCAGTGGGTGACTGATGTCATCCTACCATTCTGTCTTTTTACTTTGTTCTCCCCAGGAGGAGATGAGGAAGTGCAGTGCCCTCATGAAGCATGTCGCACATTCTGAGGAGGTGCAGTGCCATCATGAAGCACGTTGCATTCTGAGGAGGTGCAGTGCCCTCATGAGCATGTCACACATTCTGAGGAGGTGCAGTGCCATCATGAAGCACGTTACATTCTGAGGAGGTGCAGTGCCATCATGAGCATGTCACACATCCTGAGGAGGTGCAGTGCTATCATGAAGCACGTTACATTCTGAGGAGGTGCAGTGGCATCATGAGCATGTCGCACATTCTGAGGAGGTGCAGTGCCATCATGAGCATGTCTCACATTCTGAGGAGGTGCAGTGCCATCATGAAGCACGTTGTATTCTGAGGAGGTGCAGTGGCATCATGAGCATGTCGCACATTCTGAGGAGGTGCAGTGCCATCATGAGCATGTCGCACATTCTGAGGAGGTGCAGTGCCATCATGAGCATGTCGCACATTCTGAGGAGGTGCAGTGCCATCATGAAGCACATTGCATTCTGAGGAGGTGCAGTGGCATCATGAGCATGTCGCACATTCTGAGGAGGTGCAGTGCCATCATGAGCATGTCGCACATTCTGAGGAGGTGCAGTGCCATCATGAGCATGTCGCACATTCTGAGGAGGTGCAGTGCCATCATGAAGCACGTTGCATTCTGAGGAGGTGCAGTGGCATCATGAGCATGTCGCACATTCTGAGGAGGTGCCGTGCCATCATGAGCATGTCGCACATTCTGAGGAGGTGCAGTGCCATCATGAGCATGTCGCACATTCTGAGGAGGTGCAGTGCCATCATGAAGCACGTTGCATTCTGAGGAGGTGCAGTGGCATCTTGAGCATGTCGCACATTCTGAGGAGGTGCAGTGCCATCATGAGCATGTCGCACATTCTGAGGAGGTTCAGTGCCATCATGAAGCATGTCACCCATTCTGTGGAGGTACAGTGCCATCACGAAGCATGTTGCACGTTCTGAGGAGGTACAGTGCCATCATGAAGCATGTCGCACATTCTGAGGAGGTGCAGTGCCATCATGAGCATGCCGCACATTCTGAGGAGGTGCAGTGTCATCATGAAGCATGTCGCACATTCTGAGGAGGTGCATTGTCATCATGAGCATGCCGCACATTCTGAGGAGGTGCAGTGCCCTCATGAAGCATGTCACACATTCTGAGGAGGTGCAGTGCCCTCATGAAGCATGTTGCACATTCTGAGGAGGTGCAGTGCCATCATGAAGCACGTTGCACGTTCTGAGGAAGTGCAGTGCCATCATGAAGCATGTCACACATTCTGAGGAGGTGCAGTGCCATCATGAAGCATGTCGCACATTCTGAGGAGGTGCAGTGCCATCATGAAGCATGTCGCACATTCTGAGGTGGTGCAGTGCCATCATGAAGCATGTCGCACATTCTGAGGAGGTGCAGTGCCCTCATGAAGCATGTCGCACATTCTGAGGAGGTGCAGTGCCCTCATGAAGCATGTCGCACATTCTGAGGAGGTGCAGTGCCCTCATGAAGCACGTTGCACATTCTGAGGAGGTGCCGTCATGAAGCACATTGCACATTCTGAGGAGGTGCAGTGCTGTCATGAAGCACGTTGCACATTCTGAGAAGGTGCAGTGCCATCATGAAGTACGTTGCACATTCTGAGGAGGTGCAGTGCCATCATGAAGCACATCGCACATTCCCACATGAGAGACGTCGATGGCCACTGCACATCCTTACACGTCTGGTGATCTAGGACTGCCTAGCCTCTGCCAGGAGTCAGACATACAGTATGCTGGGTTCCGTGGTCCCCACCCCCAGAAGAGAAGGGCAGTGCTACAAATGCTCAGTCCCCCAACCCTTCGCTCCGAGTTCACTTCTGAACCTGGGTTGGTGCCGCAAGCAGTAGCCCTACAGTTGCACTGTTGGGCTGGCACAGTCGTGAAGCTTTGAAGGACAATTTCAGGAAAGATCTAATGGATAACTCATTCTGTGCATGTGTTTACCCTTTTTACTTGTGTTGTTTCATTGCGTGTAGATTTGTAATTGAGTTGTTTTGTGAATTTTTGGCCTGGGTTATTCCTGAAAGTGGGATTTATGGTCTAGTATACTCATCCAGATGTAAAATCAAATCAGATTAAATCTAACATTTGCATTGTTTAATTTCTAGGGACGGGACTACAGATGTGACAAGGACAATGCACTTTGGCACACCTACAGCCTATGAAAAGGTACTGTGTTACAACCTGTTTTTACTCCATTACTGTTTGAACTTGAATGTATTAACCTGTAGACACCTGCTAGTACTACCTTTTTAGAAAGTACTTTTATTACTGTTGGTTTATCAGAAGAAAGTAGGAATGGGTGAAATTTAACTTCCACTTGGGGAATTCTAGTAGAGCTATCATTCTGCTTCTGAGAAACTTCATCAAATTTCTTTGAAAATGTTGCACAATTTAGCCAAAATTAAAATGTCAGTTATTTCTGTATAGTTTTAAAAGTGATAGGTGAAATTGCACCAAATGTGGTGTGGTTATAGTCCATTATCTCATGGAGAGGTATACCATATTTATTGATGTCTAACTTTAAAGTTGGCTGAGTTAAGGCACCACTATTCGAACATTTTTAAATTACATAAACTGCACAATTTTAAGTCTCTTTAGCTTTCAAACTAGAGAATACATTATAACCGATTTTGGTAGGTTTATAGACCATAGAAATGAGGCAGTGTCAACATTCTAATCTCTTGTTTAAAGAATATACAAGTTATAAGCAGGCAAAAATTGCAAAATAACATTGGTAAAGTCAGATTTCATGAACTTTTGTGAAAATTTGTGAAATTTTATGATAATTTTGTGGAAGTTATATTTGTACATTTTGGAAGAGGAAGCAAAAGGTTGGGTGGCGTGATAGTAAGTTAGCATTCTTATGGGGCTCCACAGTAGAATTACAGTTGTGCCCAGCATCTGTTACCCTCATGTCAGTCAGTATCCTGTGTAAAGAACCATCAAGAATAGTCAAAGCCATCACTTTGTACTTGCCTGCTTTCTTGTAATTTGCCAGCTGACCACTCGAGCTAACCGGGTAAATGGCTTGTGGGGACACACAGGCACAGCAGGTGTCAACAAATCCCATAGCCCGACATCCCGGGCTACGAGAATTTATAGTCGGGCAAGCGCAAGTTTAGTTGCCAGTTGTCCACGGACAACCAACTCAAAAGAGATAAGGGATTTTATTCCCATTATTCTGCTGCTCACCTGCTGTCCGACCACTAGGTGCCACCACCCATTATCCTCTCCTAGCCCACTGCAGCTGGTCACATGAGTGCCAATACTGTAGCCACGTGGGTGTAGGACTGCACAGGTATGAGTGAGAGAGCTGTGCCAGCCAAGACGCATGCCCGTGGTAGCAAGCAAGATCCTCCCCATCCCCAATCTGTCTCCACCCACAGCAGCAGAACCAGGATTGACAGGTGAGTCATCAAATTAGATATGGGAGAGAGTATGTGTCAGTCCTGGCAATTGGCTGTGGCAGTGGTAGGGGCAGGTGGGACAGAAGTGGGAGTCGGAGACTTTGCCCGAGAGTGCCATTTCTTCCGCTTCTGATGTAGCGGGTGGACTGGAGTCATTTTCCTGTGTGCACTGTGCAGCGCTAGTCAGCAGGTTACTGGGCTTAGGCTAGACAGGCAGCGTCTTTTTTCTTGCAGAAAGAGCGAACAAAAAATTATCGGACAGGGACATTAAAATAAAGGAAGATGTTTTGTTCTGTGCAAACTAAGTGTGCAAGTGCCTTGAGATTGCTGCAGTTTGGGTCGAGGGCCGAGGTAGGCCTTGGGGATCACGTTGCGACTCAGATGGTCAGAGGGAGGCTGTGCTGCAGTTAGGGAGAGAGGGGGACACAAAAAAAAAGGATTTTATTTATGTTTGCCATTTCAGTCGGAATTGGAAATCCGCAAAGTTAAGGGGGACGAGTCCTGATCATTGTAACTGTACAAGTCAGTCAGGGGACCTAAAACTGAAATAAAAAAAAAAATGTTAAGCCAAGGAGGAGGTGTGTTTTCTTGTCCTTAGCGATCTAGTGTACTGAAGTTGGGGTTACTTGGAGGGAGAGGATTTGAAAAAAAATGGGGACCACTGAACAGGACAAAGCAGTCTGAAGTTTAAGGGCAGTTGGGTGGGAGGGGAGCACTGGGGGTTGCTGGAGATCGTGGGATTGTAGTTGTGTGTGCTATGCTGTCTAATTGTGATTAAGCACTGCAGCCAATATATTTAAGAAATACAAAATACAAATAGTTACAATTACATAATTATCCTGGAAAGTCACTGTGGACTTGGTAACAGTAGTGCTTATTGCCTACAGAAATAAAAAAAAAAAAATAACATCAGATCGGGAGAGTAGCAGTAGCAGCAGTTGAAGGATGAGAAGTAAAGAAAACAAGGGGCAAGCAAGAGCTGGGTTTGTGAAGTGCTGCCAAACTACTAAATAAAGGGCAGAACTTAGTGTAACGAATTAATGCCAAAATAAATGAAAAAAGGAAATAACTAATAACATGACTATCTGTAGAAAAAGAAAGGGGCGAATCCACCTGCCCAGTGTCCTGTGGCCTGGCTGGCTTGTGAAACACATAAAAAAAAAAAAAAAAAAAAAAAGATAAGAGAGAAGTGGAACATAAAATTAGAGAAGCCTAACTAACTGTGTGTGGTCTGTGTTAGGAGAGATGTAGTGTGGAAAAGGCCTGGGTGCCTGCCTGCCCAGTGTCCTGTGGCTGGCTTGTGAAAGATAAAGAAATAAGAAAGAAGTTATTAAACAAAAAAATAAGATTTGACAGAACATAAAATTAGAGAAGCCTAACTGTGTTTGGTTTGGGCTCAGGCTATGAGTGTGTTGGGATAGAGGTGTCGCGTGGAAAGGGGTGATCTGCCTAGTGTCTTGTGGCCGGCTGGCTTGTGAAAGATAAGACACATAAAGAAATAAGAAAGAAGCTATTAAACAGAAAAAAAAAAGATTTGACAGAACATAAAATTAGAGAAGTCTAACTAACTGTGTGTGGGCTGTGAGTGTGTTGGGATAGAGCTGTCGTGTGGAAAGGGGTGACCTGACCTGCCCATTGCTCAAGTGCCCAGTGTCCTGCGGTCAGCTGGCTTGTGACAGGACAAAACAACAAAGTAAGCACTAAGCAAGTAAGCATCAAAGCAAGCAACTTCAGCAGTGTACAACAACACCGTCATTCTGGTCCGAACAGTGTAGTTGCTATTTCCTCCCATTCTTCCACCTGACTGATTGCCTCCCTTCACGGCTTAGTTTATACTTCAGCTTGTAGATAAAAGTTAAGCAATAGAGAGAGACTTTAGTGTCTGTGCTCTCCCACTCCCTCCCACTGTCTACCGCCAACAGTAAAATAAGACACGCATGCATCACAGTGACTTTAAAAGAATAAGATTTTATTATCTTCATTGAGACATTCAAATTCAATATGCAGAAGAGTAAGCAACAGACTCTATTATCCCTCTGGTCAGCAGCAGCACATTCAAGTTCTTCTAATACACAAACTACTTCTGCAGAATCAGATGATAGTAATAAAGTCTGCAGCAAGTGCATCTGTATCTGTGGTACTTGATAGAACAGCTAATTTAAGCAGTAAGGCCTTAGCTGAGCCTGTAGCCCGTGTCACTTCCAAACAAACGTAGTTTAGTGCATGTCCCTGATGAGGCAGTGGTGGTACAAGAGAAAAGAAGTAAAGACAAGAAATATGACCAAGAAAAGAGGGCCAGGCAGTTTCAGCCTCATTGGTTGACCACTTATAAATGGTTGAGTTATGATGAAAAAAAGGAATTGATGTATTGCACAGTGTGTGAAAAGTATCCCACTATTGCAACACCAGCCTTTTAAAAAAAAAATAAATGTGATTGCCACAGGCTCTAACAATTTTAGAATTGAGTCAGTACATGCACACGAGAAGTCCAATCCGCATGTACTGTGCCAGAACCAGCATATTCTGGAAAGTGGCCAGCGTGCAGTTCAGTGTGATATCACCGAGTCACCACTTTATCAAGCCTTTGCACAGTTGGAAGAGGCCACAAAGGTGAAAATGAGACGCCTGTGTAACACAGCGTACTCCATTGCAAAAAATCTGTGCCCATTTTCTGACATGGATTGGCTATGTGAATTGCAAGAGAAAATGTGATCCAGCTTGGTGTGAATTATACCAATGACAAGTGAGCCAGGGACTTTAGCAGGGCTATATCAGCTGTTTTATCAAAGACCCAGATGCAGGCCCTTAAAAATGCAAAATATGTTACAGTTCATGCTGGCAGCAGCACTGATGCGGCTATAATAGAATGGGAGAATGTCTTCCTGCGTTTTGTAAATCCTAACACAAAAGATGTATGTACATACCTGCTCCAGGCTGTGCCCTTGGAATCCTCACTTGCTGAGGGTGTCTTTAATGCAATAAGAATTACATTAGCTTCACTACACCTTCCTATCACTGGCCTATCGAATGAGAGCAATCCGAGGCCACTTCTGATGGGGCAAGTGTAAAGCTGGATTAAAGGGGTGGAACCATTGCCAAGTTATGGGAGCACTGTCCTCACATCATTTCCATGCACTGTGTTGCCCATAAGCTGGAGCTGGCAGTTCTTGATATGATAAAAACAAACCCCTTCATATCAAAGCTTGAAAATACTCTAAAGGGCATTTGTAAATTCTACCACTATAGTCCCTAAAAAATGAGAGCTTCAAGAAATTGCACGTGATAGATACTGATCTTGCACACTTTAGTGCAACCAGACAGGTGAGATGGCTGGCCAGCAGATCACGTTCAATATAGGCAGTTCAGGTGAACCTACCTACAGTTGCTCAGCACTTGGAACAAAAGTGCAGCTGGTGCTGATGGGTCTAAAGCAAAGGTGCTGTTAAGAGAGATACAGTCTGTGCACTTTGTCAAATCTCTTCATATCTTGCAGGATATTTTGCCCATACTTAAAAATATGTCACTGCAGTTTCAAAGAGATGACTTAATAATTCTTGATGTACCACATCTCATAGAAACCTGCCTCCTCCAGTTGATGGAACTGAAATCAAAGCCAGGGAAATACATTACGGCTTTCCTAGATCATTATAAACCTCAGGACAGATGCATGGACTTTGTAATTTCTAAGAAGGGTGTTGAGAAGACTGTTCCTTTTATATTTAGAGGCAACTGCCCTGAAAAAATTTTTGGGACAGATACACAACTGCATACTTTAGTAGATGCAGCAATATCTTACATCGATGTAAGATTTCAAAATTTTTCAGAGGTGCCTCTGAAATGGTTCAGCTGTCTTGACTTTAAGCAGTTTGATCTACCAAGAGAACAACTTGCGGAGTTTGGGACCAGTGAAGTGGCTAATTTAGCAGCATACTTTAAATTTTTCACAGAAGAGCTGCAGAAAAATAGATCAAAATATGCTGCATTTAAGGCACTACTGAAATCTGCGGTTGACAACTCCTATCAGCAGTTGTATACTAGATTGCTAAAAGAAAATCCGCCCCAGATTGCTCACATTCTAGAGTTAGTAGAAATACTACTGGCAATGAGTATGTCAACTGTAAAGTGTGAACGAGAGTTCTCCACTCAAAACCTGATAAAGACAAAAATAAGAACACGTCTGGCAGATGACACACTGCTGTCACTTCTTCAAACAGCAGTAGAGGGTCCCAACCTATGTCACTTCGATCCAGATCCAGCAATAAACCACTGGCTGCTGTCTGGTCCAGGCACTCAACATGTTTATGGGCATTGGTACAACTGATGATGTATCTCATGCTAGTACTGCTGCTGCCCATCCATCCTCCTGTCCCAGCACTAGTACTACCACCAGTTCACTTGATATTGGTGACGGTTCTGATTGAATCTGAGTTCTCATTATCTTTGCCCTAATTATTTTCTGCTTCATGCTGGCATGTCTGGGACTGGATGGGATGGCACCCTGGCCTTGATTCAGACCTCAAATCACTAAACCTGTATTTAACAGAAAAATTTAAATAATAAATTTTCATTTTTACTGTTTTATATAGTCTCTCTACAGTCTACTTCTATTTGTTGTTAATACATTGCCACAACCATTTACTTTGTTGCTACATAATTTTTTAATGTTTTTCTTAAAATACGGCCTTCCGACCATTGGACTACCACTCACAGCAGTGGGACTACCATTTTTGGTAGGTCAGTTGTCCTGAACTACCATGTAAATTTAACGATCCCTGATGCACAGTATTTTTTTCTCTACAGTGACCCCTGCTAACTCTTTAACAACCCTGCAGATAATGTTTATTTTTAGCATTTGAAAACAATGGGACCAGCTGACACCAAGCATTACAACTAGTTGAGACTATTGTGACAGAAGTATCTGGATATCTTTAGACATAATGAAACATGATGATGTTGGGTATCACTGGAGCAGAAGTGTCGGATGGGCATTGCAGGACCACGATGACTGTGCAGGGAAGGTGATTTGCTGAATGCAGTTTGAGAAGTGATCCATAGGCAGGTCAAGATGGGCTACAGTTTCTGCCAAGAGGGAGGAGGTATGATCCTGCCTGTAGAAAGGAAAGTCAGGGGGATTTAAATTGTAGGATCGGGGAGGTGGCTAGTGCAGGGGTCACCAGTTGCAGGATTCCCTTGCATGGGGTTCAGTAAGAGAAGGTCAGCAGAGCTGTGTAGCAAAAGAAAAGTAGACCCCCAGTTGGAGCAAGGAAGCAGGAACAATTCTCATTGGAAATCTAGTTTTATGAGAATCACACCCTGCAAAATGTATTGGTCTGAGAGCCCCAATACCTTTGGAAGTCCAGAACTTAAGAGGAACTCATAGACATCTGCTGGGGAAGAAAATGACTGGTATCATGAAGGAGAAATTCTGGCTGGTCTAAAAGGATGGGTCCCCCAGGACAAGGAGAAGGTGGACCATGCTTTTCAAGGTGGGGCGTCTGTGAAAAACAATGAGGAAATCTGTGTGACAGACGGGTCAAGTTCATCTGGTGCAACTCAGAGAAAAAAGCAGGGTGAGGGACACAATAGTTTTGTAAAAGTGCATCATGAGTTGCCACCTTGTATAATTTTGCAAAATTGTAACATGAGGTACGTCATGTGCCTTCTGTCCAAAAAACATATAAATTTAGACCTATTTAAGCTAAAGGAGGGCAGAAGAGAGGAAGGAGCTGTGACAGCACGTCCTTCTACCTAGGACTTAATTTGAGACATCAAGGTATGGCACTGCATGTTATGAATTGCTGTTATTTCTGATATGGAGCGGGGAAGGAGAATACTTGCATTTTTTGTTATTTTATTTTTACTTTATTGTATTAAAAAGTAGGAGAGACTTCCTCTCCAGTTGATCATACATTGTTTGCTTGCACTGCTGATCCAAATGATGTTAATTCTGCATACCAGTTTTAAGCAAAGAATTAAGACAAGATGACATTTCCTGGTATTTCTTTTTGCTTAAATATTTTTACTTAGAAAGTTGTTGACTTACAATACAGGGGTAAAACGTAATTGTGACTATTGGTATATATAAGTTGTACAAGAATATTAAAAGAAAAATAACTATAAAGGTTTAGGATAAGGTAATTTTAATCAGACAAATAGACTTAGACCATGATTGAGGTGGTGTGGTTTTAACTGAAAACGTAGCCAAGTGCATGCTAACATGCACACCCAATTAGACTTCCCCATTCAAGCAAAAATTTCTGAATGGGGTGGTTGCTCCCGACGGTCTTGGTGAGGTCAAAAGGCCATCTCGTGTACACGGAGTGAACCCAAGAAGGCAAGCTGGGGGTCAGGTTTGAACCCCAGTCAGCACAATAGTCACCAAGGAAGGAACTATAGGACTTAAAAAAAAAAAAAAAAAACATCCAAGCTAAATGGATTCAGTGGTAAGTGCTTTATGAAAGTCAAATTCCACAGGTGGAGTTCTAGTGGCATGATATGCTGCCATGAATTTTTGAGCAGATTTTGCAAATTAGTAATTTGCAAAATGTCCACTGTTAATTTTAAACTACTTAACCACATTTCTGCAGCTGTGTTAAATTCTAGGACACTTTCACATTGAATATACCTGCAAAATGTTTGGTGTAAATCAGCAATAGCAGCAGAGCTACAAACATCCCAAAATGTTTGAGTTTTCTCAAATGTTTACAAATAACATAGAAACAGAAATTTGCTGGTAGGTGAGGACCACTTGACCCACCTAGTCTGGTCATTTTTCCTTGCCTATAGTATCACCTTAAATCCTACTTGATCTCTGGACCATCCCCACCTCCACCCACCCCATTCTCTTATGCCTATCCCTGCATTCTTGAACCTCACCACTGTTTTTACTCCCCCACCCCCACCTCCACTGGAAGACTATTCCAGGAATCCACCACTCTTTTTGTGAAGAAGTTCTTCGTCACATCTCTCCTGAACATACCCCCTTCGACTTCTTATGCCCCCTTGTCCTTGAGTATCTTTTTTTCTGAAAAAGATTACCCTCCTGTAACTTATTTACCCCCATGAGGTATTTAAAGGCTCTATCATATCCCTCCTCTCCCTCCTGTCTTCCAGGGTGTACATATTTAGGTCCTTAATAGGGCTTCTGATACAAACCTTGTACCATTTTAGTTGCCCTCCTCTGGACTGCCTCCACTCTGTCTATTACATTCCAGAGATGTGGTCTCCAGAACTGGACACAGTACTCTAGGTGGGGTATTACTAGTGATCTGTACAGGAGCAATACCACCTCCCTGTTTCTGCTGGTGATACTCCTCCCTATGCACTCCAGTATCCCACTAGCCCTCCAAACTGCCTTGTCAAAGTGCCTGGCTACCTTTTTGTTATCCGATATGATTATCCCGGTCTCTCTTCTGCTTGGTGGTCATCAGTACCACTCCTCCCAATTTTTACTCTGCCCCTGGGCATTTCTGTGCTGCACGTGCATTGCTTTGCACTTTTTCACATTGAAACCCAGCTACCACTCTCTTGGCCACCCTTCGGGTTTTCTCAGGTCTCTGCTTACCCTTTCCACCCATCTCCCCCAGCGTCCCACTGTATTGCAGATTTTGTGGCAGACCTTCTCTTGCAGCTCCTATGCAGTGTCACATAGAAAAACGTTAAAGAAGACCGGTCCCAGCACAGATCCCTGAGGTACTCCACTTGTCACCCTCACTTCCTCAGGGTGAACTCTGTTTACCACCACCCTTTTACGCCTATCTCCTAACCAGTTTCTTACCAAGTTTATAACCTCTGGACCCACTCCTGAGCTGCCCAACTTGCTTACTAGCCTCCTACATGGAACAGTGGCAAAAGCCTTTTTGAAATCTAGGTAGACCATGTCCACCCCTCCACCTGATTTTAATTCCTTGATTACCCAGTTAAAGAAACCTATCAGATTTGTTTGAGATAACCCTCATCCCCACCCCTTGAATCCATGCTGCCTCAGATCTTGTAGCTCACTGGATTCAAGGTATTCTACAATCCCTTTCCTTTAGAAATGACTCCATTAACTCTATTTTCCCAGCACCAATGTCAGGCTGACTAGCCTTTAATTGCCAGCCTCTTTCCTGCTGCCACTTTTGTGAAGTGGGACTACATCTGCCCTCCTTCAGTTCTCCGGAACCATTCCTTTTTCCAGTGAGCTGTTAAACAGGACTGTCAGAGGTGCAGCCAGTATCTCCCTGAGCTCCCTAAATACCCTTGGACGCACTGTGTCTGACCCCATTGCTTTGTCCACTTTCAGATCAGCAAGTCCCTTCAGGACTCTGTCCTCTGAAAATGGAGTAGTGTTCACTTCCCTCCCTCCAGTGCTCCTGTTACTTTTTTTGTGGCCCTCCCCTTCTCTTTCCTCATTGAACAGTAAACAAAAGTATTTGTTCAGGATGTCAGCTTTTTCCTGGTCACCCTCTGCATAGTCCCTTCACTTCCCTCTTTCACCTTACGATCCTACCCCTGGTTTTCCTTCTTTTACTTAATACCTAAAAATGTCTTGCATAGAAACATAGAAGTTGACGGCAGATAAGGACCGCAAGGCCCATCCAGTCTGCCCATTTCTTTTTCTACCATAGGCCTTTGCTCTGTCAGTGGCCTATCTATTCATAATCATCTGTATTGCTCCCTTATACCTATCCCATGCCTGTTTGAAACCCTGCACTGTATTCATATGCACCACTTCCTGAGGTAGGCCGTTCCATGCACCCACCACCCTTTCTGTGAAAAGAACTTCCTCACATTACCCCTTAATCGGTCTCCTCTAATCTCATGCTGTATCCTCTTGTCCTGCTGTTTTTCTTATATTGAAACATGTTAGGCTCTTTCACCTTGTTAATGCCCTTAAAGTGTTTGAATGTTTCAATCATATCTCCTCTCTCCCTCCTTTGCTCTAGGGTATACATATTGAGTTCAGTTAACCTGTCCTCATATATTTTCTGATGTAGTCCCTGCACCATTTTGGTTGCCCTTCTCTGGACTGCCTCAATTTGGTTAATTTCCTTGTGAAGGTGTGGTCTTCAGTACTGAGCATGATTACTCAGATGGGGCCTAACCAGTGTCTTGTAAGAGGATTACCTCCTCTTCTGACTTGTGATACCCCACTAAAACACCCCAGCATCCTCTAGCCTTACCTACTGCTTTAAAGGTCTGCTTGGATGATTTCAGGTCATCGTTGATGATGCCTCCAAGTCTCTTTCTTCCCTTGTGACTGCCAGCATCTCCCTCCCAGCCTATAGGTGGCTTCAGGGTTTCTCTTTCCTATGTGCATGATCTTGCACTTCTTTGCGTTAAACCCCAGTTGCCACTCTTCTGACCATTTTGCTAGTTTATCCAGATCTGTTCTCATTCTGCCCACCATCTGGATCATCTACTCTGTTGCAGATCTTGGTGTCATCTGCAGACAGACAAACCTTACCCTCCAGTCCATCTGCAATGTCACTGATGAAGATATTGAAGAGGACTGGCCCCAGGACTGATCCCTGAGGTACCCCACTTGTGACTTGCATCTCTTCTGACTGTATACCGTTTACCACCACTCTCTGTTTTCTGCCCGTCAACCAGTTTGCCACACAGTTGACCAACGTCTGATCCACCCCGAGCCTACCCAGCTTATTAATCAATTTTTTTTATGTGGAACAGTATTGAAAGCTTTCCTGAAGTCAAGGTAGGCAACATGAACTGCTCCCCCTTCGTCCACCACTCTGGTTACCCAAACAAAGAAATGTATGAGATTAGTTTGACAGGACCTTCCTTTTGTAAACCCATGCTGTCTTGGATCCTGTGCTCCTATGGATTCCACGTGTTGCACTGTCCTTTCCTTAAAGAGTGTCTCCATAATGTTGCCCACTACTGAGGTAAGACTGACTGGTCTGTAGTTCCCTGCCTCCTCTCCCTGCTACCACTCTTGTGGAGCGGGATCACATGAGCCCTTCTCCAGTCTTCTGGGACCTCTCCTGTGCTCAGAGACTCACTAAATAGTTCTGATAATGGCTCTGCTAGTTCCACCCTTAGCTCCTCTAGTACCCTGGGATGTATGCCATCAGGTCCCATTGCCTTCTCCACCCTGAACTTATCGAGCTCTTGTAGGACCCTTTCTTTTGTGAAGGGACTAGTGCACACCTCCCTCCCCTCTGTGTCCATGGTGCAGAACTGTGGGCCCTGCCCTACCTTCTCTTCAGTAGATACTGAGCAGAAGTATCTATTTAGGATAGATGCTTTTACATGGTCTTCCTCCTCGCATGCCCCCTTATCCCCTTTGATCTTAGCAATATCCCCTCTGGACTTTCTCCTTTCACTAATGTATCTATAGAAAGTCTCGTCACCTTCCTTTACTGTTCATGCTAATGTTTCCTCAGTTTGGGTCTTTGCCTGCCTTACTGCCTTCCCTGCTTCCCTTAGGGAAGTTTGGTATGCCTCCCTATCTTCATCCTGCTGCGTTCCTTTATATTTCCTGAAGGCCAGCCTTTTGGCTTTGACCTTTTCTGCTACTATTGAGAACCATAGAAACATAGAAACATAGATTTTGATGGCAGATAAGGACCGCTTGGCCCACCCAGTCTGCCCATTTCCCTACCTAATGGATAAGCTGCAGATCCTAGTTAACCAGCAGCCTACTTCTTCCTACCCCCAACCCGTAGAATTGCCTTATGACTGTCCCATGCATGCTTGAATTCCACCACTGTTTTTGACTCCACAACCTCCTCCGGAAGGCCGTTCCATGCATCCACAACCCTCTGTGAAAAAAATACTTCCTTAAATTTCCTCTGAGCCGCCCCCTTCTATCTTCAAATTGTGCCCCCTTGTTCTTGCACACCTCTTTTTTTGAAAGATGCTACCCTCTTGGACTTTGTTGATTCCCTTGAGGTACTTGAAAGTTTCTATCATGTCCCCCCTCTCCCTCCTTTCCTCGAGGCTATACATATTTAGCTCCTTAAGTCTCTCTCTTCATATGTCTTCCAGTGCAGACCCTGCACCATTTTAGTTGCCCTCCTCTGGACAGCTTCCATCCTGTCTATGTCTTTGCGGAGATTGGGTCTCCAGAACTGCACGCAGTACTCCAGATGGGGTCTCATCAACTGTCTGTACAGAGGGATAATAACTTCCTGTTTTCTACTGGTGATGCCTCTCCCTATGCATCCCAGTATCCCCCCAACCCTCTTTGCTGCCCTCACGACTGCTTGCCCACCTTTAGGTCATCTGATGCTGTTACCCATGTCCCTTTCCATTTTTGTTGTTGTTAGTATCTCACCCCCATTGTGTACTCTTCCCTGGGTTTTGATTCCCAGGTGCATTACCTGCACTTCTTAGCATTGAATCTAAGCTGCCATACATTTGACCATTCCTCTAACCTGCCAAGTCCTTCTCATCCTTTCCACCTCACCTTGTGCATCAACTCTGTTGCAGATCTTTGTGTCATTTGCAAAGAGACATACTTTTCTTCCAGTCCCTCTGCAATGTCACTTATAAAGACATTGAAGAGGACCGGTCCTAATACTGAACCCTGTGGTACCCCACTAGTAACCCCTCTTTCTTCAGAGTGGACTCCATTTACTATTACTCTCTGTGTCCTATTCTCCAGCCAATTCTTTACCCAGGCTGTTATCTTGGGACCCACTCCCAGGCTGGCTAACTTGTATATTAATCTTTGTGTGGGACTGTGTCAAATGCCTTGCTAAAGTCTAGGTAGGCCATGTCCACAGCCCTCCCTGATCTACTACTTTGGTCATCCAGTCAAAGAAATCCATCAGATTTGTCTGGCATGACCTTCCTGCTAATGAATCCATGCTGCCTTGGGTCCTGCCCTCTGGCCTCTAGATACTCAACAGTTCTTTCCTTCAGAAGTGATTCCATCATTTTCCCTACCACTGAGGTTAAACTAACAGGTCTGTAGTTTCCTGCTTCTGCCTTGCCCACTTTTGTGAAGGGAATCACATCTGCCCTCCTCCAGTCCTCGGGTACCACCCCATCCTCCCATGATTTGTTAAAGAGGGTAGTCAGTGGTGTCACTAGTTCTACCCTTAGTTCTTTTAGAATTCTGGGATGAATCCCATCAGGCCCTATTGCTTTGTCCACCTTCAGTTTTAAGAGTTCTTTCAGAACCCTTTCTTCTGTAAATGGGCTGGTATCAACTTCTGTATCCAGAGTGTTTCTGCTGTTTGTTTTAGGTACCTCCCCCTCTTCCTTTGTAAATACTGAGCACAAATATTTGTTTAGTATCTCTGCCTTTTCACAGTCACCTCTGCCCACCCTTCCTCCCTTTATGAAGCCTCACTAACCCTCCTTGGTCTTCCTTCGCTCCCTGATGTACCTATAAAGGTTTTATCCCCTTCTTAACTGAGTTGGCTATCTTTTCCTCGGTTTGGGCCTTTGCTGTTCTGACTGCCTTCCCAGCTTTCTTTTGCTTTAACTGATACAGTTCTCTGTCCTGCTCCTTCTGTGATTCCTTGTACTTCCTGAATGCTTTCTTTTTCTCTTGAACCTTCACTGCCACTTCCTTTGAGAACCATAGTGGTTTCTTGCATCGTTTTGTTTTGTTTATTTGCTTCACACAAAGGCTTGTTACCTCTGTGATGGCAGTTTTTATTATTCCCCATTGTTCTTCCACCTCCTTCCTGCCCATTTGCTAGTGCATTCCTTAGGCACTCACCATTTGTGAAAGTCAGCCCTTCTAAAGTCCAGTACTTTTGCCTTTGTATGGCTTGACTCTATTGCTGTGTTTATTGTGAACCATACTGTTCGGATGGTCGCTAGTTCCCAGATGGCTACCCACTTCTACACCTGTGATCCTCCTTCATCTCCATTTGAGAGAACCAGGTCTAAGATTGCTTCCTTCGAGTGGGCTCCAATACTAGTTGTCTAAGGCTTGCCCCCTGTAGGGCATCTAGAATAACCCCACTCTTCGAAGTGGCTGCAGCAACTGCACTCCAGTTAACATCTGGCATATTCAGATCACCCATCAGCAATATCTCCCCTTTTTCTGCCATTCTAAGTATTCTTTCCATCATATCCTTGTCCATTTCCTCCCCCTGAGAAGGGGGTCTGTATACAACCCCTGTGCGGATTGTGATGCCATTGCCGGTCTCCAAATTTACCCACAGTGCTTCTTCTCCTCCCTGTTTTCCCTTTTGTTCTGTTGCTTTGATTCCTTCCCTTATGTAAAGAGCTACTCCTCCTGGTTTCCTTCTTCTTGTGCACTTCCTTTTCTCACTAACACAATGGGATGTTGCTTCAAGTATTGCATCTTTAATGCTTACCCACTTTGCCTGTACCCCCTCACCTGTATTTCTTTTTGCCAGGGATAGCTTAACTCTGCTGGCCATCTTATCAAAGTCAGCTCCTCTGAAGTCCCATATTTTTGCATTGAAATGGGATGATTTTGTTCTAGTGGCCAAATTGAACCATACCATGTGATGGTCACTGGCCCCCAGGTGACCTTCTACCTGGAGATCTGTGATCCTTTCCCTGTTAGTCAGTACTAGATCTAGGATAGTCCTGTCTCTAGTGGGTTGTTGTACTAGTTGTTTGAGGCCGTGCCCCTGCAGGGGATCCACCATGTGTCTAGTTCTGGCAGATGTCCCTGCTGGTATTGACCAATCTGTATCTGGCATGTTGAAGTCTTCCATTATCAGAACCTCACCTTTAGCTGTCATGTTTTGTATATCTTCTAAAGTAACGCGGTCTATGTCCTCCCCTGGTCTGGAGGCCTGTACACAACCCCAGTTCGTATAGCTGCCCCATTTCCTGTTTCAGGGTGACCCATAGTTCTTCTGGCTCCTTATGTGTATTCTAATTTCTGTAGCTTTGATATTTTCATTGACATAAAGGTCCACTCCACTCCCCCCCTTTTCACCTTGGTCTTCTGAACAGTACAGAGAGGTACTGAAGCCTTCCAAGTGTGGTTACTGGTAAACCATGTCTCGCTAATGGCTACTGTGTCCAGTTTAGACTCTGTTGTTATTGCCTGCAGGTCTGGGATCTCGTTTCCCAGACTGCGAGCATTTGTGTACATGATTTTCCATTGGCCAGATTTCGGTATGTTAGTTGTTGGGCAAGGTCCTTCGTTTCCCCTGTGCATTGTATGGGGAGCTGGGCCTTTTTCTTTACCTGGAGATGCAAATGAACTACAAACATGCTGAACTGCTATTTGACCACTAGCTGAGGGGGGAAGGGTGTTCCTCCCATTCGATGTTTCGGGTGCTGCACCCCTCTCCCCATTTGCTAGTTTAAATATTCTGCAAAGACATCAAGCTTCTACCCCAATGCACTGACTCCCTCCTTAGTCAGATGCAGTCCATCAAATTTAAAGAACTTTCGCTCCCAAAACTGTTGCCAGTTCCCTACAAATTTGTGTCCTTTTTCCTGGCACCAGCCCTTGAGCCACATGTTTAGCTCCCCTATCTCCCCTTCTCTGACTTTCCTTCCATCTGTCCCCCTCTCCCAGACTGGCAGGATCTCGGAGAGGGAGATACCGGACAAAATGGATGATAGTTTTGTCACCCAGCCTGGTCAGGTGTTCCTTGGTCTCCACAACTGACCGGCTGGCGAGATCGTTAGTCCCTATGTGTACCAGGACATCAGTGTTTTCTTCTGCTTCCTGGACAATTTTAACGATGTGGTCAGTGTCTCTCCACGGTGATGTACCTGGGAGACATCTGACTATTACCCCTGGCTGGAGATGCGTATCAACTCCCCGAATCATGGAGTCTCCTATGATAAGAAGTTTTTTGGATTTCCTTTTGGCTTTTTTTGTTTTGGTTCCTGTTTTGGGCTCGTTTTGTTGTGCTAGCTCCTGTGCTGCAGTGTCCTGCTCTGCAGTGTCCTCTGCCCCTTTGTTTGATTTCGGAGATAGAGGCAGATACCTGTTTGTAGTTTTGATATGGTTTCTGGAGGTGATATGTTGGAGAGCACTGAGTGATGGGGCACCTGATTTGCCCCTTCTAACCACCTACCAACCTCTCAGACCAACTGCCCTCTGCAGTCGAGGTGCTTCTTTTGGATGTTGGGGAAATGGCAGGTGGTTCTTATAATATATTTCCTCTTGAATATGTAATTTGAGGCGCGCAGTCTCTGCCCATGCTGCCTGGAGCTGAGCCCTTAGATCTCCAATGGCCCAGCATGTACGGCAGTGTCCTAAATCCTGTAAAACTGCCCTTCTGAAGTGTTCCACAGTACCTGCAGTTAATGATATCCATCCCAGGTAAGCTGCTGAGTTTATAACCTGGTCAGAGTAATTAGAAGGAAGAATATGAAAGCAAAAGTTTGATTTTGTGTTTTGTTTGTTTTTGTATAACTCGTTATAACAAATTAAATTACTAGTGCCCCTGTAAATGAGGTCACTGTGTGGATACCCCTCAGAACCGCCCCTTCCTGCTTTGCTACAGGAAATGGCATGACTGTGCTACCCTATAAAAGGAGTGTAGTGAGGGGTGGTTGGAGATGGGGGTTGGCCCTTCCCCTGCTGAAAAAGAAGAACCATGGATGAAAGAAACAAGGAGGTAAGAGTAGAAACAATCAGCCAGCAACAAATGCAGTAGCCCTGAAAGCTTATCCTAATGACAGATAAAACTGTGAAACCTGTAAAGCACCACCTGTAATAATTTCACAGATGTACCCTGTAAGAAACACTTTGCTACAGAGAAAAATAAAGCAGTAACAGAAGATCTTCCTTCGAGAGGGCTCTTGCAGTAGGTAATTACATATAGGACTGATGCCGGCCAGCGGCAGGACCCCACGGAAAAATTTCTAGCTAGCAGTCCCTGGCGAGGGACCACCCCCACGTCAGGTGACCGGCATCATATGACGTCGGTATAAAGGGGCGGTCCCAGACGCCCGCCTTCCAGTTCTTTCCCGCCATTAGCTCGTGCAGTGCTTCGCGGAAAAGTTTGTGCTTTGTCAGCCCTACCCTTTCGTCGGTTTTACCGAAAATTAAAATTATTTTTTCTTCTATCGTCAGGTCAACATCGGTGTATGTTGTCCCTTACACCCTCCGAGCACAAAAACAAGTGCGACTTGTGCGGCGCCCAACTGCCACACAAGGACAGCCATTCTCTCTGCCTTTTCTGCCTAGGCCCCGACCACCCGGTCGACAAGTGCCAGCATTGCCTCAACTTCAACGCGGCTACCCGCAAACAACGCTAACAGTCCCTGGAAGCCCATCTTCTCAAGAAAAAGATGTCTTCGATGGAGAAAGAGTTGAAGAAGCTGAGGCAGGCGTCTACTTCTTCGGAAGGACATCGCAAAAAGCGGGACAAGGAGAGGCACCAGGAGAAGGCCTCCTCTTCCGCGACTCCGGCCGGAGTCGCGGCCCAGGTAAAATCTCCTCCGGGGGACCGTCCGACGGCAGCCTCCAAGGGTTTGGAGGAGCGTTGAGGAGGCGTCGGCCCGCCTGTCTGGCTCATGCTCGGGTCTTGCAGGCGCCTCCGGACTAAAGGAGGTTCGGCCCCGGTTCGGCCACAGGCTTGTGGCCTACTGGCGTGGGCGACTCCCATAAGTCGGACGTCGGCTCCTCAGACGTCTGCCGGGAGAGGGTCGAGAAGACGCCTGACCCTTCGGGGCAGCGCACGACCACGTCCCCTTCCGACCGGGCCGCTCCTCCACCTCAGCCCGCCTCCGATGAGGGAACCCGTAAGCCGGATGCTGGCTCCCCCGGCGTCCACCGGGAACTAGCCCCTAAGCCGCCACGTCAGCTCCCCGGCGTGCAGCCAACGATGGAACCTCTGACGGACCCCCACGCCCCATCGCTCTGGTTCCCGCGAGCCTTCGCTGCCATCTGGGGAGCCCGAGTCACCCCAGCCTGACCCCGGGGATTTCTCCCCCCCCATCCCCAGGCGATGCGGGGGATCTTCCACCTCCGTCAGACCCTCCTCCGAAGGAACCGGATCTGACGCCGGCCCCGCCGACGCCAACCCGCCAACACCGTCAGGGGATTTTCCCCTTCCGTCGGGCCCTGCACCCTCCAGGCCTCTCAATGTTGATCTGCCCATGGGGCCACCATCTGGACCGTCTGCTCCGGCAGCTCCTCCGGCGCCCGGGTACCCGCCGTCTTATCCGATGCCGTCATACCCGGGACCGCAGTATCCAGCACCGCAGTACCCGATGCCGGTCCCTCCGACGCCAGTTTTTCCACAGCCGGGTTTTGGATACTCGCCTTACAGGTACAACCCATACGTCTTTCCCCCTCCTCCACCACCCCTACGGCTGCTGGTGGATCTGCAGGAGACTCTGGCCTCATGGTGGGCTGAGGCCAAGGCTCAGCTCACCAAGGAGGTTGAGAGCCACCTTACGGCGACTGTGCCGCCACCGGCTCCCGTACGCCTGAGGCGGCACACTCCCTCACCGCCTCCAGACTCCAGAGCCCTTCCCTGTGCATCTCGAGAGGGGCAGGACACGCTTCCAAGGGTACCCCCCAAGGAACCCGTTCCTGCCCCAAGCCGTGTTAGGGAGTCTAATTCTGCTTCCGATTCTTCTTCTCTTTCGGATTCCTCGAATTCTTCCAAAGGATGCTCCGAGAGAGACGACGAGTCTCGCTCTCCATCTAAGCCCCGGCCGAGGACCCCTCCAAAGTCTTCTCCGGAGGATCCTTCCTTCACGGAGTTGCTCAAAAAAATCCAGGAAGTTCATCAGTGGCGCTCCTTGGAACCAGATCCTCAGCGACTTAAACTCACCGAACATCTGGACCTGCCCCTGGCAGCTCCAACTTTAGTGCCACCCTGGATTGAGCCTCATGCCCACCTTGTTTCCACGATTTGGAAACAACCGTCGGCGTTAGCCCCACTTCCTAGGAAGTCTAACAGGCTATACCAGGCTCCACAGGGTGTAGACTACCTGGACTCCCACCCTTGTACAGATTCGATCGTGATTAGTGCCGCTCATGGCCAGTCACCGCACCCCAAACATCTAAGCTCGTCTCCCCCAGATAAGGAATCTCGCCTCCTGGACCAGTATGCAAGAAAGATTTACACCTCTTCCACACTGGGAATTCGGGCCCTGAATTACGTCGCACATATGGGGGATTACCAGAAGGCCATCCTTACCCAGGCGGAATCTAAGATAGACTCCTTTCCTGACTCTCAAGTCAAGCAGGAGTTAGCGGATCTAGTCCGTTCTGCTCATTCAGCTAGTTGCCACATTCTGCGGATGACGTATGATGCAGTGGACACTGCCGGGCGGAGCTTCGTTTTCGCCGTGAGTCTATGGCATCATGCCTGGCTCCGTGTGTCAGGTTTGGTCCCGGAGGTGCAATCCGCGATCCAGGAAGCACCTTTCAGGGGGTCGGTGCTTTTCAGGGGTGATGTCAAGGACATCATCACTGACTTGCAGGAGAAGGGGACGGCGCTGAAATCCGTGGATTCCATGTACCGTCCCCATCACCCGCAGCGCCGTCCTTTTCGCAGACGCAGTCAGCCACTAGCGAAACCCCAAGGAAGGTGGGCCACTAAACGTTGGGCCCCCGCAGCTGCTAGACGCCCCCGCCCATAAAAGCAGCGGGTGCCCCAGCTGCGGCGCTGCCCCACACCACCTGACTCCTCCCCTCTCCCACCACCTCCAGACACACCGGAGAAACTGGTAGGAGGGAGATTCTCCCTTCACCTTCCGGGTTGGGAGAGGATAACAACGGATTCTTGGGTGCTCCACATTATAGCAGAAGGGCACTCTATAGAGTTTCTACAGAAACCACCCCGCCACCCACCCATGAAATCGTCCTACGCAAGGGATCATGTTCCTTTGGTCCGGGAAGAAATCTCTGTCCTCCTCGCGAAGAGGGCCATAGAACCCATTCCCCTTCATCTTCAAGGGACGGGTTACTATTCGCATTTCTTCCTGGTCCCAAAGAAGACTGGAGATCTCAGTTCCTTGAACCTTTACGTGGAATACAAAAGGTTCAGGATGTTCTCCCTACAGACCCTTCTGCCCCTCCTTCAGCCGGGTCAATGGCTTTGTGCGCTGGATATGCAGGATGCATATCTGCACATTCCCAATTGCCCTTCTCACCACAAGTATCTTCAGTTTGCATTTCAGGGGGACCATTACCAATTCCGGGCGCTCCCGTTTGGTCTTTCCTCATCACCCCGGGTATTTACCAAATGCCTGGCTGTG
Organism: Neoceratodus forsteri; assembly: GCA_016271365.2. Taxonomy (NCBI): domain Eukaryota; kingdom Metazoa; phylum Chordata; order Ceratodontiformes; family Ceratodontidae; genus Neoceratodus; species Neoceratodus forsteri. The sequence goes on from CM028135.1 coordinate 1,000,684,414, forward strand.
GTAGCGGCCCACCTGCGTACTATGGGAGTACAGGTGTTCCCTTACCTGGACGACTGGCTCCTGGCGGCCTCGACCAGGGAGGAGCTCCTGCATTTTCTCTCCTTCACCCAGCAGGTTTTTACTTGCCTGGGTATTACCATCAACCATTCCAAGTCTCATCTGGATCCCTCCCAGAGACTACAGTTCATCGGGGCTGTCCTCGATTCGACGGTGAGCAAGGCCTTCCTGCCTCTGGACAGGGAGGCCTCTCTTCAGTCTCAGATTTCCCTGCTATCAGAAAGCAGGAGAGTTCCGGCGAGGTCGGTTCTCCGTCTCCTGGGGCTCATGGCGGCCGCTATTCTGATGGTCCCTCGAGCTCGACTCCACATGAGGATCTCTCAATGGACTCTTCGCTCCCAGTGGGATCAACTCGTAGATGATCTAGATCATCTAGTTCTGATCTCCTCGCCGATGGCACGAGACTTGCAATGGTGGATGGTTCGAGAGAACCTGTTTTGGGGGGTCCCCTTCTGTCATCTTCCCCCCCCCCCCAGACTCTGACCACAGATGCATCGGGCAAAGATTGGGGAGCCCATCTGGGTCCTCACCAAACCCAGGGATTATGGTCCAGATTGGAACTAGTTCTTCACATCAATGTGCTCGAGCTTCGAGCAGTAGTATATGCTCTCCAAGCCCTTCACCAATACATTCTTCCCGGTCACCTCGCCGTCCAGACAGACAACATGTGCGTGGTGTGGTACATCAACAAGCAGGGAGGGACTCTATCCTACCCTTTATGCAGGGAAGCAATGAGGGTTTTGGACTGGGCAACTCAACACAACCTTCACCTCACTGCGATTCACGTTCCAGGAGTCGACAACACCCTGGCAGACAAGCTAAGCCGCTCCTCTGCCCTGCCGCACGAGTGGGAATTGGACCAAAAGGTGCTAGATGATATCTTTCAGCTTTGGGGGACTCCGCAGGTAGACCTGTTCGCCTCTTCCCAAAATGCAAAACTTCCCATCTTTTGCTCGCTCGTTCCAGAGCGAGGCGCTTTCTGGAGTGACGCTCTGTCTCTAGACTGGAAGGGCAGATTCGTCTATGCTTTTCCCCCAATTCCTCTGGTCCCTCGTGTATTGCAGAAACTAACCTCAGAAGGAGCGAGAATGATTCTGATCGCTCCTTTCTGGCCCAGGCAAATCTAGTTCTCTCTTCTACAACAATACTCAGAGGTTCCTCCTCTTCCTCTTCCTTTACCTCGAGGTTGGCTGACCCAGGATCAGGGGACCCTGGTCCATCCGGGCCTCAAGTCCCTACAACTTCATGCATGGCTCCTGCAGACCTAGCTCAATCTCGTTTTGGTGTCTCTCCAAAAGTGGCGGAGATTCTGCTGGAGGCTAGAAAACCCTCCACTAGGTCCACTTATGCCATGAAATGGAAGAGATTTTCTATTTGGGCCACCTCTAGGAACGTAGAGCCCTTCTCCTGTTCAGTGGCCATTCTGCTGGAATAGTTCTGTCATCTCTTTGACCTGGGTCTCAGTCATTCCCCTTTGAAGATGCACATGGCTGCTATTTCAGCCTACCATGTTCCTTTCGCAGATAAAGCGTTTGCCCAATTAGAGGTCTCCAAGACCTTTCTTAGAGGGGTCCTTCATCTGAGGCCCCCCATCTGAACTCCTGCTCCCCCTTGGGACTTGAACTTTGTTCTCGAGAAACTTACTCTTCCTCCCTTCGAACCTGCAGCAACCGCAGGTCTGAAGTTCCTTTAAATGAAAAGCGGCTCTTCTTGGTGGCCATTACTTCCGCTCGAACAATTTCCGAGCTCCAGGCCCTTATGTGTAAAATTCCCTATTTGATTTTTCACAAAGAACGAGTAGCTCTTCGCACGAACCCTAAGTTTCTACCTAAAGTGGTAGCAGAGTCTACCTTAAATCAGTCTATAGAGTTACCTGCCTTTTTCACGCAGTACTCCAACCAAGGAGAATATTTACTCCATACCATGGATGTTCACTGGATTCTGAGATACTACACCGACAGGATGAAGGATCTCAGAAAGACCGATCAGTTGTTCGTCTCTTTTGCTTATAAAAGGGAAGGCAATGCTGTTTCCAAGCAATGCCTGTCAAAGTGGTTGGCTCATTGCATCACTTTCCGTTATGACAAGTACAACAAGACCCTTCCGGGTCAAGTGAGAGGTCACTCCACATGAGGAGTAGCGGCCTCTGTGGCTTGTTTCAAGAATGTGTCTGTGGCAGACATATGCGCTGCCGCCACCTGGACTTCCGTCCATACCTTTACGAAACACTACAGTTTGGACATTGTCTCTCGCCGTAGAGCAGGCTTCGGGCTAGCTGTTTTGCAAGGCTTCTTGTCTTGAGGCTTGCAAGGCTACTGCTACTTTCTGGAGTAGTTTCCTCCTCCCGGTGCCTTTTATTTATTCCAGACTGCTTGGGATTCAGTCCTATATGTAATTACCTACTGCAAGAGCCCTCTCGAAGTAAGATAGTACAGTTACGTAAGAACTTACCATAACAGTAGATCTTCGGGAGAGGCTCTTGCAGTAGGTAATACCTTCCACCCCTCCATCCCCCTAGGCTTTTTCAGCTCTTTTTCCAGGAATGGAAACATCTGCTTCTCTCTCTTCCGGGCCTGTGGCGGGAAAGAACTGGAAGGCGGGCATCCGGGACCGCCCCTTTATACCGACGTAGTATGACACGGTCACCTGACGTGGGGGCGGTTCCTCGCCATGGACTGCTAGCTAGAAATTTTTCTGAGGGGTCCTGCCGCCGGCCGGCGTCAGTCCTATATGTAATTACCTACTGCAAGAGCCTCTCTCGAAGATCTACTGTTACGGTATGTTCTTACGTAACTGTACTATATACCTTGCAAAAGACAATTTGAATCAGAAGATTACAGCAGTAATCTGTAAGCACACCGGTAGGCACACCCTGTAATAATGCAGCAGAATGTATACCCAGCAACAACACTTTGAATCTGAGAAAAATAAAGTAATAAAATGTTAGCAACAAACAGTAGCAATCCCTTGTGAGTACAAAATAAAAATAACAACACACAGTAAGCCTGCCTAGCCAAAAGAAGCCTTAATCCTTATTGTTGCTCTGGTAAGGTTATTTGCTCTGTCCTTTCAAGCAACCTAGCAGAAAAGAGCTCAGGTAAAGCTAGGTGCCTTGGCCAGCAAACTTAGTTATCCCCCTTCATTATTGCCTGGGCTGTTCTATCTTCAGTTTGCACCTTTGCACTCCTTACTGCGCTCCCTGCTTCCCTCTGTTTCTCGTGATACACTTCCCTGTCCTGCTCCCTGTGCATCTCCTTATACCTTGTGAGTGCTACCCTTTTAACTTCCACCACCTCTTTCAAGAACCGTAACTGTCTCTCTTTCTCTTGCTTTTGCTTACTTGCTTGACACAGAGGTTGGTTGCCTTCCCTATGGCCCTTTTAGCCGGACCTACTGTTCCTCCACCCCACCCAGGTCATCCCTCCTGCCAGGTCATCCCTGAGTCATTCATCCATCTTTTTAAAATCTGCCATCCTGAAGTCCAGGATCCTTACTCTTGTGTGGTTCAATTCCACATCCGTTCTTGTATTGAAGCACACTGTATGGGATCGCTGTTCCCCAGGTGACTTCCTACCTTGACGTCTGTGACACTGTCCCTGTTAGTGAGTACCAGGTCCAGTATTGTCCCATCACGAGTGGATTCACTGACTAGTTGCATGAGGAGTGCCACCTGCAGGGAGTCCAGGATGTCCAGCTTCTGTCTGAAGCTGCAGCTGGGAAGTTCCAGTCTACATCTGGCAGATCTCTTACCAGTAGCACCACCCCCTGTTCTGCCATCCTGTCGGTAGCTTCCACCAGTACCTTATTTATCTCCTCCCCCTGTGCTGGAGATGTGTAGATCACGTCAGTGCAAATTGAGGCTCCATTTCCGGTCTCTGGTCACCCACAGTATCTCTGCTCTCCCCTGTATTCCCTTTTATCTCTGTTGCTTTTATGCTTTCCCTCACATAAAGCCTTCTTTCTTTCCTACCCAGTCCTTCCTGAAAAGAGTATAGCCTGGTATGGCCATGTCCCAGTCATGGTTTCCAGTACACCTTGGCTCGGTAATAGCCACAGTGTCCAGATTGGCCTATGCCATTATGGCCTCTGTCCAGAATCTTGGTTCCTAGGCTTCTAGCATTCGCACACATGGCCTTTCTTGAATTGTGAAATTATGAAGCTCTAACTTGCAATTTACTTAGAGGCACTGTCAGCCTGTCGGTCAAATTTTAGAAAGTAAAACTGAAGGTGCCAGGAGCAAGCTTTCATAATGCAGAATGCAGACATACTACCTAAATCCCACAGAAGTGCTTTATATGTATTTTTTTTGTAAAGATGACTTTTCTTTTGGTCTGACAGAAATCTCAGCTCCGCACATTCACGGACTAGAATGATGCAGAGTCGAAGGGAAGCTTGTTCATGACTGATTCAATTGTTTTTGGTCCTGTAGGCAGAAGAGGTCTCATCTGGTGCACCTGCCAACACAGAGCAGGGCAACGACATTTCTATTCCCAAACGAGCACTCTTAAGTTGTTGTATTTGTGTGAAAAAAAAAAAAAAAAAAGTTGTGCTTCGGCACGCTGCTAAGCATTGATTTAAAATGTGCATGCCTGGAAGCACAGCTTTGTTCTTTTGCACACAAACTACAGCAACTTAGAGCATTCATTTGGGAATAGATATGTCGTTGCTCTACTCTGTGTTGGCAGCTGCACCAGATGAGACATTTTCTGCCTATAGGACTGAAAATAATTGAATTGGTCATAAACGAGCTTCCCCTCGGCTCCGTGCCATTCTAGTTCATGGACATGGGGAGCAGAGATTTCCGGCAGACCAACAGAAAAGTCATTTTTACTAAAATAATACATATAAAGCACTTCTGTGGGATTTAGGTAATATGTCTGCATTCTGCATTATGAAAGCTTACTCCTGGCACCTACAGTTTTGCTTTCTGAAATTTAACTGGCAGGCTGACAGTGTCCCTTTAAGCAACTCCCTCTCCACTTAGCAGTTTCCAAGAATCTTCCAAGAATGTTACAGGTGCACATTTTCAGGTATCTAGCTCCATAGGTGTCTGGTTTGTAAACAGGAAAATATTTACGAACATTTTATATATAGAATAAAGGATGGGGAAGTGTGTGATATGAGATTTAATGCACACCCTCGGTGTGCGATGCTACATAGCTTCAGGGTTTATTAAAGCATCTCACACCTCGGGTGTGCATTAAATTCAAGTTTTTGACACTTCTCCCATCTTTTATTTTATATAATATCTGGGGAGCACTTTTACACAGACACACGCACGGCGCGCACACACACACACACACACACACACACACACACTGCCACTTACACTGAGAAACACATAGTCTCTCTTTTCATGTCTCCTTTTCCTTGATTTTAATTTTCATTTGTTTATTTAGTTATTTATTTATCATTTGCAGTTTGTAGTTATACTAGTGCTTACCTAGTGCAGTAGGAAGTCAGCCGTTGCCCTGTTTGCAGACGCGGTCTCATTCCTCGCTGAACAGCAGGATCAACCAGATAGAGTTTTTTTTTTATTATTTAAAACTAATGGGAATCACTTTGATTCTGAAAAAAAAAAAAAGAGAGAGAGAGAGATGTTAAGGTGAGATGCTGTTCTGGCAGCTCCAGTGCATGGCTCCTCAGTAAGCGTCGGTTGGAGCTGCCATGTTTCCGGAACGGTTTAGCCCTCCCCCACAGAGCGAACAAGAGCCAGTGAGAGCACGCTACTCTTGATAGATGTAGCTCGTGAATGCCGTAATAACCCACGGGTTATTACAGAAAATATCAACTGGCTGAGCACTAAGAGAAAAGTGCTCACCAGTTATTATAATGAAACAAATTGCCAGACTTTGTACCCCTATAACTTCTACACCACTCATCCAAATGCCATGAAGCCTGGCATCTCAGTAGTACTCGTACCAAGAATAAGCATGGCAATTGCATTTTCAGGCATTTAGCTGCAAGAATGGTGCGTTATAACAAAATAAAGAATTATAAAAATTGTGCAAAATTCCACATCTAACAAAATTTACCGAATTTCACGTAAATGCCGCAAAAGCAGAATCTAGTAATTTCACCCAGCCCTAGGGGAAAGCTCAGTGCTTATTTTATTTTTCATTTAGGATCCTGTCCACTGGTATATCCCTATTTAAGCTCATGCTTAAGTTTTCAGATGATCCCAGGGGTGCACGTACAGTGCAAAACAGAACAAGGTGGCCCTGCTGCTGGGTGTGCTAAGGGATACGGCTAAAACCAAAGGAAACAAATCCAGCACCGCTCATTGTCAGATATGAAAGAAAGTTACCTACACAAGGCTAGACCGTTTCAAATATTGCATACTTTATTTGTATTAAAAGCCAAGAAAAGCCAGCCCAGTGTCGCAGAGGGTTGAGGCACGGGCGCCTTACCTCTAGCCACGCCGGCAACCCGGGTTCGGGAACGGACTCGGGACGCCGAGGACTGGCAGGGGAAGGAGAGGCTTGAGCATCCATAGGACTGCTCTCCTCTTCTGGGGTCGGTAGTGGGCCAGTGTCACACTGCAGTGGCCTCTGGTGGAGACCAGGAGCTCTGCAGATGCACGCAGGAGGGAACAACATAGAAAAGCAGAAAATCCGCGTCGCAACTGACTGGATGACGGCTGCCGGTCCACCGCTGCCACTGATGCCCTGAAGGAGTCCTTCCACCTCAGCAGCACCCTGGGGCCAAGTATGTGTTGGTTACCCCTCCTGGTGCCTTTCCTCTCAGAGGAGGGGGACCCACCCGACGAAGGGTTACGTCCGGGTTACCCTAGGGGTGGCTGCGATATGAGGCTGGAGAGCTCAGGAAGGGACAGGCGGAGCAGCTGTGACCTAGGCAGCCCGAAGGAGTGGTGGGTCATGAGGCACAAGGGGAGAAAATAAATAATAAAAAAAGCCAAGAAAAAAGTAGGGAGTGTCCACCCCTAACCAAGGCACTAGCAGTAATACCACAGACCTCCAACAGGTTTCACATAAAGCATCTTCAGGGAGTGTCACAATGCTATATATCTCTTTGTTAAATACTTAAATCCTTAAAGAGCTTCTGACATAGCTGAAACAATTTTGAAACAATGTAACATTCAGGCATTGATGTAGCTTACATTTCATATTTTATTCTGTAATTCCCACTCTTATTTCTTTATTACTAAGAGTATTTGCATGAGTACAGTATCTCTGCTGTTTTAGCTCTGGCTGCCTGCTTATACCTGACTTCATAATTCTGTTCATGACATCAAAATATGTTGCTGTGGAGATGGTTATGATGTCTTAAACAGGGGATTGTGATGTCATGTGTAGAGAAGCAGCCAAAAATGAGATGGAGTAGAATATAAATCTTTACTTTTTTCAGAGATTTCCTAATGCTGTCATGGGCTCTTTAAAGGGGCAGTGTTTCACAGACAAGTGCAAAATGCATATTAGAATCACATACTGGTGCAAAATGTGAAGTAACTGTAGCCTTAAAATAATTAATTAACTAGATCATCATACTGTAGCGACCTTTGTATCAGGAGTCCTATTTATGTCCAGCCCGTAAGAGGGCCTGTATATAGTACAGCTGATTTTGGAAGTGCATGCGCTATGCAAAAAATTCTTCCTCACTAGGACGAGAATGCACCAGCCTTATAAGTTCATGTATAACCTATTAAATCAGTAAAAAAATACGAAAATGCCAGACCGTATAAGAAGGAATTGTGAGGATGAGGAGGAAGCGGAAGGGACCTAAAGGGAAGGAGGGTGGGTGGTATGGAGGAGAACCAAGGAGAAAAGGGGGTATAGAATGCCTGTTAGAAATAGGGCTTTGAACTATTATATGTCTACAATTTATTTTAAAACCCCTGCATCTCATTAAAAAAACCTTACTGAGCATTAAAGGCAATACATAATGACTTCATTAAATTTCATAGAATACTATGTATAATACAAGTACATGGACATTGATAGGAGTGAAAACAGATCACATTCATAATGAACAGTTGATAGAATATAGTGAAATTCCTTAAATATTATATATTCTTTGCAAAACAAAGTTCATGAACCAGTTAGGGTTCGAGGTAATGCATGTCCGTGTCAGTGTCTCTTCGGGTAGTACACTCTCCTCTGAAGCCGGGAGATCAGAAGGCTGTGGGTTCTATCACCATACCAGGCACTTGGGTTAATATCCCCATACTGACACTGTAGTGCAGCATGAGGTGGGTGCTGCCCTCCTGAGGTGCCATCTTTTGGATGAGACGTTAAACCGAGGTCCCGTCTGCCTGTTCTGGTGGTTGTTCAGGTGGACGTCAAAGATCGCATGGCACTTCTCGAAAAGAGTAGGGGAATCTCCTTGGTGTCCTGGCTAAATTTCCTCCATTCACTAGAAATACCACCAACAGCTTAATCTGGTTCAGTTTCAGTTGGTTACCATCTGTATCCCCACCCCCGGGTCGCCCCTGAGAAAGGGACTTCTAGTTTCAGTGGGCCTACCTGGTCAACAAAATTCAATAAATAAAATCTGAAAAATGTAGGAAATGTGGCAGAAGGTTTCCAGCCCCACCCAAGCAACAAAGGAAAAAAATTAAAATTTAGTCTCTCTGGAGTCTTGGCAAATCAGTGGTGGGGTCTTCCTTGGGGTTGTCAACCCTAACGCTCATCCCACCCTCTCAACCCGTGGCCTCCTATCCTAAGCACAACGGACCGCTCCAAGCCAATGCCTTATGGTGACACACTCTTCGAAGGTAGAGACATATGCCTCACCACATGTTGCCAAAACAATCTATTGTAGCTTTCTTCATGCAGGGCCCTGCATGAAGAAAGGAGATCGCATCTGACATTTTCTTACGGAACGGGGTGAGTATTAGGGTTAACGAGCTGAAGGAAGGCCCCACTACTGATTCGTCAAGACTCTGGAGACCCAAGATCCTAATATTTTTTCCTTTTGCTGCTTGGGTAGGGGATGTTTGGGTTGGAAACCCTAACACCACATTTCCCTACCTTTGTGGCATTTATTTGAACCCTAACTGGTGCATTAACAAAGTTTTTTACAAAGAACGTCCTTTCGTTTTGAGACCATGGAATTGTATCCTCATTCATACAGGTCCTTTTGGGACCTGCGTGAAAAGATGTAGATGCACAGGGCACTTGGGCCCTGCGCCAAGAGAAGATGACTACGGAAGTGCAACAACGGGTGTCAAGAATTAATAGTGCTATCTGGTGGGCTACAGAAGGACAGGGCCCTCTGGTCCCTGCACTTCCTTGTGGCCGCAGATACAGACGCACAGAGCAAAGAGTCTGTCTGTCAGCCAATGTACAGGGCCCTCTGCCGGCCACGGGTGCAGAAATGTAGTACCCTGTGCCAAAAGAAGAGTTGTCTGTGCTATATCATACCCAGGCTAGTGCAGACAACCCAGCAGCATTCTTTCCCTGGCTGGCAGAGTATCTCATAACAGTGCCATCCCCCACCATCACCCTACCATGTAGCTGGGTCACTGAGCTCGCCCCTGATCTCAAGTTACCAGCATGGGATCACAAAGCATACCTTGTGGGGTGAAGACTGGCACTCTGCACCGTGTTTCTTAATAATTATAATTTTTCTTTTTATTTTGACCCCAAATTTCAAGATAGTAGTTTTATGATTTCTCCTATAAACATGACAAGTTTCATTTATAGTATATTTTCTGAAACATCATTTCGCACCACAAGTGTGGAAATACATCTCCTCTAGGATTTAAAAAAATGGCACCTATCATGTTTATGAGGTGGTGTGGAAAAATGGCTGTATTGAAAGTTTTTTTTTTTTTTTTTTTTTTTTGTGAACTCTTTTTATGCCCCTGTTCTCTGGCCCCATAGGACTCTCTCCAGCGTGGACACACTTGGGTCAGCTGTCTCCTGCTCTGCCGAGACCCCCCTAACCGAACCTCCGTCCCGGGTGCTCCCATACCCCACCCGACATACCGACCCCCCCCCCGACTCTGGGTCCCCCAAGGTGGGACTGCCAACTCCCCCGGTGCTCTGTCTATAATCTAGTGGGCAGACGGAGTGAGGGTGAGAGCCGGAGATTGGTCGGTCGGACGGGTCCGGCAGTGAGCATGCGTGCCATCCAGTGTGTGTCCCGTCTTCGCCATCCCAGATGCCAGGGTATTTCTTCTTTTTTTTTTCTGGTGCTACTAGGGGCATGGACGTGCAATGATGTCCAGCACGCGATGGGCGCATGCCTGCACCCATGCACAGGATGTCTGCTGACAGCCCCTACCCCGAGTACATGCTACTATTAGTTGCATTGCTCCCAGTCTCCACTGGGAGCCGCTGGAACTGCTGCATGCATCACTTACCTCCCCCGGAGAGGAGAGCAGTCCATCGGATGCTCAATCCTACTCCTACCCCGCCGACCCCTGACAGAACAAATCTGCTCTCAAACTCGAGTCTGGCGCAAGGTGTTGCTTCCAGTGCCTCAACCCTCGGCGCCAGCAGGCCAGCTCTGTGTTGAAAATTTGGAGTTAAAATATTGAAAATTAGTGAAATTACGAGTGAATGTTGAAATATTGTAACGTTCACTTACAACCTGGGCATTTTACCATGTTTGTCCACCAAATTTTCAGCACAGCCTTCTTATTACCCTACTTAATTAACATGGTAGGTGAAAATGTTCAAATCCTCACCAAAACATCATTCTGTGCCACAGGTGCGAAAACCCATTTTGGCCAGGATTTCAAAAACAACAGCTGTCACATTCTTGAGGTGGTGTGAAGAAATGGCTATGCTGAAAATTTGAGGTCAAAATATTTAAAATTACCAAAGTTATGAGCAAGTGTAGAAAAATTCAATGTACCTACATAACTTTTTTATTTTTACATATTTTGACCCCAAATATTCAACATAGCCTTCTTATGACCCCACTTCATGATCAAGGCTGGTGAAAATGTTTAAATCCTGCCCGAAGGGTGATTTCGAAAAGGGACTGAAAAATCACCTTGAGGGCCAGATTTGCATAATTCCACCACTGTTGGTTAAAAGGTGGGGTCCCAAAAAGGCAGTGTTGAAAATTTGATGTAAAAATATATAAAAATGATAAAGTTATGAATCAGAGTTCAAATACCATTGAAATATTAAACTGGACTTACCTTATTTTCTCATATTGCAGTCACTGGTTCCAGCAGTAAGACATGTCTTCAGTCGAAGAGTGGAGCTACCTTATGGGACATGTTCAGGTGAGTGAGGGTGTGTGGGGGGTTATGGGGTCGTGGGTGCTGAGTGGGAGGTCAGGGTAGGGTATGTGGGGATCCAGATAGGTGAAGGGCCATTTGTTTTTTTTTTAACTTGCTGTTTTATGCTTCCCCTCCCCGTGGCACTTCACTCCCTTTGGGAGTCACCTGTGGCCTTCTAGTCCCCACACTCTTACCTGGAGCCCGGAGCGGTCCATCCCCCATGTAGCCGTGGCTTGCCATCCAGTCGGGTACAAGGTGGGGCCCTTACACCCCGAATTCCTGAGTTTCAGGATGCCGTACCACCGGGACAGGTAGGGGCATTGGGGATTGGGGCCTGGAACTCCATCTGCCGGGAGTGCCGCGAGGTGTTTTTCCCATTTTTCTTGTGCCACATGATGTGCACCCTGACGTCAAGGTGCTGAGGTCTGACGTCCGTCATGCAGCTCCCCCTACAAGTGGCTGGGCTTGCTGTACCTCGGGCCTCCGCCCGGGGTCAGCCAAGCACCAATCCCAGGTCCCCCCTTCCCCCGGAGAAGGTGAGCAGTCCCTGGGACGCTCAAGCCTCCTCCCCTGGCCGGCCCTTCAGCTCCCCGGACTTGTTTCTGAACCCAGGTTGCTGGCATTGCAAGCGGTAGCACTAACACTACGTCAGTGGACAGGCCTCTTTTTTTTTTAAACGGGTAAAAAGGTCAACAAGGGGTGGTTTTCTTAATTACAGGGAACATTAACATTCTGACACTGGGGACTGGGCACCCCAATGTTGGGCTGCTGTACAGGGAATAAGGGCAGGTGACCTGGAGGGGAAGGGGGATCAAGAGACACTATACTGGGGGTTGGCAGTCTGGTCCACTTATACTGGATATAAAAATACATAAATATTGGGAAGGATGGACGACCTGGAGGGGAGAGGGAATAAAAAAAGCGGTACAGGGGATGGGCACTGTGGTCCACTTAAATATTTGAGAGAGAGAGCTATAGATAGATAGACAGACAGACAGAAAAAGAAAAAAAATGAACAGGGGATCGCCGGCTCACTGCTTCAACTGAAGCCGGCAGCATGACTGCAGCTATGACTTTAGAATTCAAGAAAGTCCTGCTGTTCTCATACAGAGAATATGGGTGAACAGCTCCTCTGGCTAAGCTGGGCACCCTGGATTTTGGGGTGCCCAGAAAAGGTATTTCTGTCCATTTATTTTTATAAAACAAACACCAGAATCTAGCTAAGCAGGTCATGTTTAGCTCGATCCAGGTGTTTTTTGTTTTAATCATTTTTTTCATTAATCACACCTTTTTTGTGTGTTTTCCATGTTTTTTAATTTTTTGTGGGGGAAGGGGACAAGATGGTAGCTGCCATGGCATAATTTATTTTTGTGCTGTGAGAAGCATGTGGTAAAAAAACAAAACCCGTCTTGCGAGATAGAATTTTTCATGTTACATCAGAGTGTTATGCAACATGGTAGTGTCAGGCTGCCCTGTATGTGTATAGAGTTTAAAGTCTGGGTCATTCCACTGGCACCAGTGTAAAATAAAAAATCAGAAACATAGGGATGAACTCCACTGGAGACTGTTCCTTTTAGGCAATATTCTCTTTTTCTTTTTATTTAACACATTCTAAAGGATGAGGGCAACAGTTTCGTGGCCTCGCCACTTCCTCCGGCCCCAACTGCGTTTCTAAACAGAATACAAATAAAATCACATTTCAATTTCTAATCCATTTCATTATATTTCATCAGCAATACAGCTATCGTGTGACCAACCTGATGTTTCCTTTGACTTAACTCAGTCATTACCTAAAACCATCAATTTCTTCACTCATTTAAGTTTCATTATATTTAACTGTTTGACAGATCACCAACAAATGCCCCAAAATACCAAAAAATAGCTGAAACAGTATAATTAATATCAATACAAGTATTTCACAGTAATCCTGTAGAACAATATAATAGCTATATTACAAGTACTTCACTGTAATCTTATGGGATGTTCCTTTCTGTGTTTAATTAATAATCCATTCCAGTGTTCATTCCCTATATTATGGCATTCTGTTATTATGCATTCTTATGCCTATAACCTTTTATAGCCTTTCTTTATATATAAATATAGGCTGTATGTTAAACAGCTTGCTCACCCTTTAGTTCCTGTTTGTTTTGTACAGTATAACTTGTTCCCTTAAATCAGCTTCCCTTCGTTTGTTTTTATCCACTTTCAAAAGTAAAGCAACATCATACGTAACTTTTCTGTTTTTTAGGTTTAATTCTTCTATATTCTTAACCAAATTTTAACATATCAGATACTTTCTTTCTGAAGTTCCTTTCTTTATGTTAGCGTGTTCCCTTGTATTTTCCTTTCATCATTTCTTTAGAACACCTTTAAAGTGTAAAACTGCCATAGGAATTAGCTCTAGTATGTTGTTTTGCCTCCATTGAAAACCAAATTACAAGAATATGAAAATACCTTATTAGCTATACTTTCAAACTTCCAGCGTGTATGTGGGTGATTAGCAAATACATGGTCCTTTCAGAGCCTCTGTCGTTTACTTTCTAGTCTCCTGTCAAATACAGACATCTGTAAATCCTTTAGCTAGCACTACTTTAAGTTTCAGAGCCTTTGCCATTTGTTTTCCAAGATTTCTCAGTGTAATTGTTAAAAATATCTCATTAGTTATGCTCTCATGCTTCCAGCCTATGTGCTGTCAATTGGCAAATACATGGCTCTTTCGGAGCCTTTGACGTTAGTTTTTTGGTCTCCTGTCAAGCACAGACATTTTTGGTTCCTTTCATGACAATTATTTAAACTTTTACCATTAATTCCCTTACAAAATGTCTTACCTGAGACATAGTAACGCCAGGTCAGCCTCTAGGGAGGGGCTGCTGATCACATTGCACGATTTAAATGCCACAGGAGGTGGGGGGAGCTATCGACGTCGCTAATGACGCCACACTGGCTCCTCTCCCAAGTGCTGCTGATTACTGCTAACCTAGCAGTTTAGTGTGAAATCCCTGGTGACTCAGTTAGTAAGATGTTACCGCAGAGAAACTGAGCCAGTGATCCACACTACAGCGGTTCACCCCCCACTCTGGACTCCTTAGTCCTTCAATATTTATTTATTCTATTTTACTTTTGAGTAATGTTTAAGGTTTCCTTTACCTTCAGTACCTCAGTTTTACTGCTCCTTCCTATATATGTCTTTTTTTTTGTTTGTTTTAAAAGATGATGTCAGTGGTAGTCATCCAAAAACACTGGAGGGTTTGGGGCACCACTAATCATGCTCACTTCTTGCATATAGATTTTAATTCCTGATACTCTCTACCTTTCAAGTTTGCTATGTTAGTAGCAATATAAAAATATTTTCAGTACCTCCATATCATACTTAGGCTACATGGGCTAATCTATCACACCATTTCATTAGTGCGTCATTCATCTCCTGTTCACAGTGATATGGATATTAGTCTCAATGGAGAAATACATGGATGCTTTGAAACAAGTTCCCAATATCCTTAATGGTGTAGACCATCCTATATAAGTATTATAAACTAATCCTTAATCCCATTTCATTAATAACTCATGCATTCCCTATACACAGTGATATAATTATTTATTACAGTGTGGAGATAGAACTTCCCCACCATGCTGTACTAATACTTCAAAATAATTTCTCAGTGTCCTTAATAATATAAATCCCAGTCGCATTCTTCATTTAGTCCAACTTCTGGGTTCAGGCAATTCAAAGTAAATATCCAAAAGACTTCTCGCTTCCCATAAGATTACAGTGAAGTACTTGTAATATAGCTATTATATTGTTCTGTAGGATTACTGTGAAATACTTCTATTGATATTACTTATATTGTTCCAGCTATTTTGGGGCATTTTTTGGTGATTATTTGTCAAACAATTAAATATAATGAAACTTAAATGAGTGAAGAAATTGATGGTTCTAGGGACATGGATATGTTGTTCATCCACACTGTCTGGCAGGTATCCTTGCTGCTTTAAATCTTGCCGGAAGGTCTTCAAGCTGGCTCCTCCCACCCACCCGGGTGGTAAAACTCTCGGCTCCGCCCCATGACGCCAGATCTTCCTTACCGCTTGGAAGCTCAGGTTCCCTCCTTAACGCTCTGCGTATAAGACTGGTTCCTAATTCTTCGGTTTTCCGAATTTAAAAGTGTTTTGCATTATAGACTTCGGTCTTCTATCCCTCGCGGCTGCGATGGACAAATCGACTCCCGGTTTTCGGCGGTGCCCTTGCGGGCAGAAGATGTCTCGGACGGATCCGCACTCCACATGTGTCTACTGTTTAGGCCTTGAGCCGCGACCCGCGGGCTTGCACCTGTGCTCTTCCTCTCAGCTTCCGTCCTCGAAGACCGTGCTGCCCGTTTACAACTGGGGGCGCGAAGCGCTTTCCTCCGGTAAAGTCTAAGAGACCGGTCGGCGGTTTCCAGCGGCCGGCTTAGCGGATCAGGTAGAGCAGATGATCGCCCTCGAAGAGGAGGCGGCGCGGGCCGCATCTTCCTCAACCGCGGCATTTATCCCGCTCTCCCTGGGTTCCTCTTACACAGCTTCCTTTAAGGAGCTTTGTCTGTCCCTCTCCACTAGAAGAGAGGGACCAATGTCTGCTGGACCTTCTTCTCGGTCCAAGAAGAAAGACAAGGGTAAGTCCCTCCATCGACGCTCTTGGGAGCGGGAAAGGTCCCTCTCCCCGAGTTGTCGGCCATCGACTTTGGTCGATCGTCCGGCTTCGGCCACTGGTCTCACGGTGTCCCCGTCAGGTCAGTTGACCGAGACTCCCGTCGACGTAGTCGAGATCTTTCTCAACCCGTTGGACGGGTTGTCGACCGGCGAAGCTGAAAATCCCCTCTCCCCAGTTCCCCCGGTGGGAGTTGAGGATCCCGTGGGCTTGCCAGTGCCTCCGGTTCCGGAGCCTTTGGGTGTTCCCTCCGAGCCGAGGGAGGAGCCAGTTCCACCCGTGCCCTCCCCGCACTGCCCTCGGAAAGGCCAAGGTTCTCGGTCTCGGACTTCTTCACGGTCCAGCCGATCCCACCATCATAGGCGGTCTTGGTCTCGGCACCGCGGTAAGCGGCGCTGCCGCTTGTCCTCGTCCTCCTCCTCGATGAGGGAGGCTTCACGCGTTACGCCGGCGATACGAGGACCTCATGTGGCAACAGCTTCTTCTGACCAGGAACAAGCCGACACCGCCGCCTTTCCCGCCGTTAATGGTTGTCACCGAGCGCCAAACAACCCCTCGTTTACCAAGGAGCCTGTTCCCAGGCCGGTTGTTCAGCCAAAACCAGCTGCCCCACCGATTCCGGTGGAACCTCCGCCTCCACAGCCGCTGTTTGGGGCTCTGACCAAGAACTCTCGGTCGGCTCAGGGTCTGCCCCATAGGCTGTTGGTCACCCTCACTCCCGATCGCCCTCGGCAGGTGGAGGGTGGCTCAGGCCCGAGGCAGCTCTTTGCGGACTCTTCTGAGTCCAATGATGATTCCTCCCTTTTCTCCAAGCGAGTGGACTTGGAGTCCTCTGGAGGTCAATCGCTGGACGATAGCCCTTCGTCCTTCCTGGGTTTACTCAGGCTCATCTCGGAGTCCACCGGGATGCAGCTCGAGCCCATATCCAAACGGGCCAAATATCCCCTCACGGAGATATTGGACCGAGGGGATTCCCCTACGGAGGCCTTTCCTGTGGCTGAGGCCATCTGGCCCGCCTTGAGCTCTGGCAGCTCCCGCTTCCTGCTCCTGCGCTCGGCCAGGATGGCCAGGAAGTATGCGGTCCCTACCGTTCCTGTCCGGTTTCTCGAACATCCTCAGCCGAGGGTTGTTACTGACAGCGCCCGCATGCCGGAAACGCTAGGGACGTGGACAAACCTCCCAACAAGGAGTTCAAGAAATTGGACTATGCCGGGCGAAAAGTCTACACTCCGTCCTCCCTTGGCCTTCGTCAGGCAAGCTCGGCCATGCTGATGGCACATTTCTCCCATGCCTTGTTGGGCTCCCTGGACGAGGTAGTCCCTCATCTCCCGGCTGACCTGCAGACTACGGTTAGGCAGGTGCGGGACCAGGGCAGGGCAGTGGCCAAGCAGCAACTTCAGACTGCTCTGGACATTGGAGATTCATGCGCCAGGTCAGTCGCGGCCGCAGTGGCTATGTGCCGTCAGGCATGGCTGAGGATATCCACCTTCACAGTGGATACCCAGCACAAATTGGCGGATGTCCCCTTCCTGGGGACTGACCTCTTCGGCCCTGGAGTGGAAGGCCACCTCCAGAGGATCGAAAAGTCCAGTGCCACCTTGGACTCGGTCTCATCCGCTCAGAGGGACAAGGGCCGCAGACCACAACCCAAGCCCTTTCGTCCGTCTGCGCCCCAGCACGTCCGGCCCAGCAACACCAGGGCCAGCAGGCTCGCCTTGGCGTCCCAAACCCAAGCCCGCGGCTTCCTCCTCCAGGAAGCAGGGAGGTAAAGGCCCAGGTGGTCCCTCGGCGGTCCCTCCTCCAAGCCTGTACAGTGACGGGTTGAGGGGTGTCGCCCCCAACCTCGTCACCTCACCCCAGGTTCCCCCCGTGGGGGGACGGCTCCGGTTCTTCCTTTCCGCCTGGTCTGCTATTACCACAGACCGGTGGGTGTTGGAAGTGGTAGGAAAGGGCCTGCCTCTGGAGTTCGAGCAGGCCCCACCCTTCAGAGCCGTCGCACCTCGGGTCCGAAGCCTCACTGTCAGCTCGGCGAGCCGACATCGCTCTCCTCCTCGAGAAGGAGGTGATAAGAGAGGTGGCGGACCCTCCCTCAAACCCGGGGTTCGTGTCCAGGTACTTCCTGGTTCCGAAACGGACGGGGGGCTGGCGCCCCATTCTCGACCTACACGACCTAAACAAGTTCCTAAGGTCTCGAACCTTCAGGATGGTCACTCTGGCTCAGATAATACCATCCTTGGAACACGGCGTGTGGTTCTGCTCTCTGGACCTACAGGACACGTTCTTTCATGTCCGTTCTATCAAAGGTTCCTTCGCTTTCGAGCGGAGGGATCCCTTTTCGAGTTCCAAGCCATGCCCTTCGGCTTATCTCCAGCTCCCAGGGTCTTCACCAAATGCATGGCAGTGGTGACAGCATTCCTGCGGCACCGAGGGGTCCGGGTTTACCGTTACCTGGACGATTGGCTGATTGCAGCCCCCTCCAGACAGGAGGTGGAGCGGTCCAGAGATCTGGCCCTCCAGGTTTGCTCTCAGGTCGGCCTCCTCATCAACGAGGCCAAGTCGGAACTCGAGCCGAAGCAGGTGATTCTTTTCATCGGGGCAGAGCTCGACTCTCTTAGAGCCAGGGCACGGCTCCCGGCGGACAGGGTCGAGGTTCTTTCCTCCTTTGCCCAATCATTTCTGGTTGGGCAGTTGCGCCCTGCCCGGGACTTCCTGCGCCTCCTGGGTCTCATGGCGGCCTGTACCAGTGTGGTCCGTTGGGCCCGTTGGAACATGTGCCCCCTTTGGTGGGGGCTGGGCAGCCAGTGGTCCCAATGCTGCGATCCTTTGGAACAGCTAGTGACGGTGACCCAGGGGATGTGGAATGCTCTCCAGTGGTGGACCGTTCCAGTTCATCTGCAGGAGGGCATCCCGTTTGTCCGCCCCGAGACGACGGTCTGTCTATCGACCGATGCCTCTCTGATGGGTTGGGGTGCCCATCTGGGGAACACCGAGCGCATGGCCTCTGGTCCCCGCGGGAGTCCCGATGCCACATCAACCTGCTGGAGCTCCGAGTGGTCCGCCTAGCTCTCACTGCCTTTGCTCCGTTTCTTCGGGGTCAAGTGGTCCGGGTCCAGACGGACAACACCACGACCATGTACTATCTAAACCGCCAGGGCGGGACGCGCTCCATGCTTCTATGCAAGGAAGCTCTCTGCATCTGGTCACTCGTGCGCAGCCTCGAGTCGGATCTTCTAGCCATTCATGTGGCAGGAGCCTCCAACACCCTGGCCGATGCCCTAAGCCGGATAGGGACTGCGTCCCACGAGTGGTCTCTCCTGCTGGAGGTAGTACAAGATCTATTCTCCCATTGGGGCACACCTCAGGTGGACCTGTTTGCCTCCAGGGAGAATGCGAAGCTGAGACTGTTCCATGCCCGCCCCCCTCAGCAGGGATCGCTGCAGGGGGATGCCTTCTCGAGGCCGTGGACCCCGGGCCTCTTCTACGCCTTTCCCCTGTTCCCCTTGATGCACAAGGTGCTGCTCAAAGCAAGGAGGGACAAGGCGCAGGTGATTCTGATAGCCCCAGATTGACCCCACCAGTACTGGTACCAAGATCTCCTCAGCCTCAGCTCCAGGCTCCCGAGGCAGCTTCCAGCTCGCCCGGACCTGCTCTCAGTCAATCAGGGGAAGGTATTCCATCTGGACCTTCAGTCCCTGCACCTGACGGCCTGGTTCCTGAGCGGCTAGAGTTCCAGGCCTTGGGTCTTTCGATGAGGTCCTCAACGTGGTTGAGGCGTCCCGTAAGAGTCGACCAGAAAATGCTCGCCTTCAAATGGAAAAGATTTTCCATTTGGTGTCAAGGCAGGGCCTGGACCCTTCCTCCTGTTCCTTGCGAGCACATTGGACTACCTGTGGTCCCTTTCTCAGCAAGGGCTTAGGTCGACGACCCTTAAGGTGCACCTGGCAGCCATCTCTGCTTACCGGGCGTGGGCCGGGAAGCAGTCGGTGGCGCAGGAGAAGGTGGTCTGGCGCTTTTTCAAAGGCCTTGATCACATTTCCCCTTCGGTGCGAGAACCTCCACATCCGTGGGATCTACTGCTGGTACTGGCAAAGCTCATGGGCAAGCCATTCGAACCAATGCACAGGTGTGAACTCTCTCACCTGTCGTGGAAGACCGCCTTCTTGGTGGCTATCACGTCAGCCAGAAGGATGGGAGAGCTCCAGCGCTCTGCATCGAGTCTCCTTACCTGGTCTTCCACAGGGACAAGGTTGTCCTGCGCCCCCACCCGAAATTCCTTCCGAAGGTGGTGTCGGAGTTTCACCTTAACCAGGTGTTGACTCTGCCGGTGTTCTACCCCAGTCACACCTCGGAGGCGAATATAGGCTCCATACTCTGGATCCTAGAAGGGCGCTATAAGGAGCACACAGCTGAAATTGGGGAGAGGTTCAGCCAGCTGTTTGTCACCACGCTGAAGCCGCACCTGGCAGACCTGCAGCCAAGCGGACGATAGGCAGGTGGGTCACCTCCTGCATAGATCTCTGCTATAAGTTGGCAGGCATGGAGCCTCCCAGAGGGATAAGGCTCATTCTACCCCCATACTGCTGCATCGGTGGCTGCTTCCAGGGGCGTCCCTATCAGGAAATCTGCAGGCTGCTACCTGGAAGTCAGCACCACCTTCATCACCCATTACCACATCGACCTTGAGTCACGCCAGGATGCTGGTTTTGGGGCCTCGGTTCTCCAGTCTCTATTCCCTAAGTAGGGGGTGTGCGCCTTGCCTCCCTCCTCCCGGAGAACTGCTAGGAGTCTGCCAGACAGTGTGGATGAACAACATATCCATGTCCCTAGAAATACAGGTTACTCACCTGTAACAGGAGTTCTAGGAATGGTATATGTTGTTCATCCACACGACCCACCCAACCTCCCCGGCTTCGACGCACAACCTGAGCTTCCAGCGGGCCAGATCTGACGTCATGGGGCGGAGCCGAGAGTTTTACCACCCGGGTGGGTGGGAGGAGCCAGCTTGAAGACCTTCTGGCAAGATTTAAAGCGGCAAGGATACCTGCCAGACAGTGTGGATGAACAACATATACCATTCCTAGAACTCCTGTTACAGGTGAGTAACCTGTATTTTTAGGCAGTGTTTGAGTTAAGTCAAAGGAAAAAACAGATCAGTCACACAATAGCTGTATTGCTGATGAATTATAATGAAATGGATTAGAAATTGAAATGTGATTTTTATTTGTATTCTGTTTTAGAAACACAGTTGGGGGCCTGAGGAAGTGGCGAGGCCACAAAACTGTTGCCCTTGTCCTTTGGAATGTGTTAAATAAAAAGAAAAAGAGAATTTTACCTAAAACAACAGTCTCCAGTGGAGTTCATCCCTATGCTTTTGATTTTTTATTTTACATCAGAATGTTACCCCAAAAACCCACTGAGCATGCTCAGAACAGAAAAAAAAAATCTTGAATCCTAATAACTGGAACCATTTCATGTTTTTTCACAAAACCTGCTTGGCACATCATGCTTCTACCCTGAAAGTTTCCGAGAAAAAATTCAGTTTCGTGTAGGCTATACCCGAGAGCAAAACTAAAAAAACATGTTAAGTATAGGAAAAAAATTCGACATCTACAGAAAAATTACATATGCAGATCTCAGAAACCGCACAAGCTGCTGTCACAAAACTTTTCACATATTTAGACTTTGCCTCCTAGACAGTGCTTGTTCAATTTCTTCTAAATTCGTCAAACACTGCCAAAGCTATTAAGGTGCAAAGTTAGTGGTCTCCTTGAACCCGTCACTGAACCCTAACTATACTGGTGCTACTCCATGTCGCTCAACCCTGGCGCTACAGTGCCAGTATAATATAGAACCCAATCAGATCCTTTCAGGAAGGCTGTGAGTTTGATGGTGTTTGGTGTGGGATGATTTCATAAACCCCTTGAGCTTCGCTGTCAGAGTTTATGTAGCATCCACACCTCGGCTGTGTGTAATATTCTGGTTACACACACCTAACTGTGTATTATTCTCTATGTAATTACTGGTTAAGTTATTTAATAACTGGGTTGAAAGCACTTTCAAATGCCACAATCAACTTATGACATAATAACTGGCTGGTTATTATGGAATATGAACATACAAATCTGCCAGCGGTTGCAGGCCATGTGGTCTGTCACCATGACCATGCCCCCTCATGTCTCCCCTCCTCCCTCCCTCAACTTAACTATCCCTCTGTACCAGTCTTGTTTATACCCGTCATGTATTTAAAGGTCTCAGTCATAGCGTCCCGTCCCTCCTCTCCTCCAGGGAGTACACGTTAAGTTCCCTCAGCCTCCCTTTGTAGCGTTTGTATTCCAATCCCTGGATCATCTTTGTTGCTCTGCGCTGGAGCCGTTCTAGTAATCCAACATCCTTCTTCAAGTATGGGCGCCAGAACTGTATGCAATACTCCAGGTGTGGCCTCACCAACGACCTGTACAGAGGCAGGATCACCTCCTGTCTCCTGGAGGGAGATTCCTCTAGTGATACACCCTGGCATCTTATTCACTTTAGCTGTCAGTCAGATCCAGTCGAATAAAGAAGATACTTTTTACTTCTGTAGTTTTAAGCCACATAAACAAACTGCCATGTGTAATAATTGTGCAATGCATAGCTTCCGATTTCAGTGCAAAAAGCCTTTAAACAGTCGTCACAGTTTGTGAAATACCATACTAGGAAAAACAATTCTTTGCAGACATACTTTTCTTTTCGGTGTGTGTTTCAGGATACTTGATACATTTTTAGTTATCTTTTCAGAATGAGTCTCCCCCCCACCTTAAAAAAAAAAAAAAAAATTTGCAAATGTATATTTTTTTGTCTAAGAAATGTTTTATACAATGTATAAATGTTTGTGTTTATGCAATATGTTCGTAATTAAAGACAGTAAATGGTTAAGCTAATTAATTCTTCAAACTTTCACAGTGCTTTTCCAGTCACTGTTTAGTCTTCAGTAAGAAAAACAGCAATTCTATGTAAAATAAACTATGGAGTGTTGACGTTATTTTTTATTTTATTTAATTTCTTTTACACTCGCTCAGTATATGATCCCATCATGAAAAACACTAGTGCTTCGCAGTCGCGATTTATGTGGTATCTCACACCTCAGATGCGAAAAAAAAAAAAAAAAAACCCTTCATAGGGCCCGATTTTCAGTCCGTTACGTAGGGATTGCAACCATGCCCTACATCCCAGCAAAGTTTGCCACACCTGCGGCCAAGAGTTTGTCGCAACTTGCTCCGAATTTTCGAACCGCGGGCTCAAGTTGCAGCAGTGATTTCGGTTTACGGCTGCTTGACCCACACTTGTGGCGGAAGCCCCTCATACAGGCTCCCCCATGGATGCAAGGTTCGGGCAGGGGGAGCTGGTAACATTGTTGGTCGCTGCAAGGACTTATGGTAGGGATTTGTATGGTTTCTTTTGAAAAGCCCACTGCAAGTCAACACTTGTGTCAAATGCCCTGCCGCAAGTCTCTTACGGCGCTCTTAAGTTGGTGTGAAATTCGGGTCCCTAATGTGCAACACCCCATACATTATTCTGCATTATTAAAACTGCTCACTGTTTGACAGTATACTACTTGTTGAGTGTACTGTATGGAAAAAGTTCAAATTACTCTCTGTTTCATTTGCACATTAGTCCTGAGTCACTTCTGTAGAAGGGCTTGAGTCCCAGAGAGCTTACCCAGTTAAAATAAATGCAGAAAAATAAATATAAAATAGTAACATGCATTTTAGAAATTGTTACAAGCAGCTATTCCCATAGCATGCACCCAAACTACTGTAAATCTACATAACCAAATCTAGTTATACATAAGAGTAAAATTAATTTTACAAGTTATTACATGCCACTACTCCTGTAGCATGCACCAAAACTGTTTCTTTGGTGGGCCTTGCTTTTATTTTGACTTAGTTCTGATTACTGCTTACATTTTATATTTTTCAGGAATGCTACACGTATGTTCTCAAGGGGCACATTGCCGTAAGCGCAGCAGTTTTCCCCAATGGAACCAAAGGTAGTTGATGTGTTACTTTGTTTTTACGCTAGCAAAGGGTATGCTTTATTTTCTCCTCCACAGGTTTCACCTATCCAGTAAGAAAATATTGTTTATTTTTTAAAAGCTCACAGATTAATAAACTATCACATCAGTATGGAAAATGTACATTTCAGTGGAAGAAATCCTTTTTGGGGGAGAATCACATCCTGTTTCTACTCTTGTTCCCCTTCCCTTTGTTGCAGCTGTTGAAAGTTATTTTCTGAGATACTGGGAGAGCATCTGACTTCACTATCCATGTCAGAGCTGATCTGTAGTTGGCCAGCAAGGGAGACAGAAGTATGGGTATCCTGCACCATACCTTAGAGTCTGAGCACCTCACCTCCATGAAATGCTGAAAAGGAATCCTGAGCCGAGACTTAGATGTAGCTGTTCTAGTGATCATGGGATAGTGGCCAGGGTTTACAAGGTAATAACTGGGACTGGGGTGCCAAGATGTTTATCAACACTCCAGTCTAGTTATTTCCAAGTAAAAGTTTGGCCACTATAGTTATTATGCTAAAGAAAGAAAAAAAAGTTTTAAAATAGAACTCCAAAACATCTGTCTTACTAGTGCTACAGCACATCTGTAAGATAACCAAAACTGTTGGGCAGTTCCTAACAGTTGAGCTGTAGTTCTAGTTTTAGCCAATCAGGACACAGGGATTCGCATACAGCCCTATTACTGAGTCTACTTTTTCGGTCGTTGCAGAATAACAGGACAGGATCTCTGTGTTCTGCTTGGCTGAAAGGGTTCTTTTTTAGTATGATTACGCAAACAGTGTTATAGTGAGCTGGGTGTGCGGGGAATAACTGTACTGGGATGCCCGTAAATACCAAGGCCGCAGGCTGAGGTGTTTGTTGGCATTTCGGTTCCGTTATTCCCCTGTTAACCCAGCTCACTATACCATTACTTTTTATATATTGCAGAAAACCCCATAGGAAGAAACAAAAACTCTGCCAAAGCATTGCTTTACATTTTCCCTGGAATAAAACACAGTTCTGTACCATGAAGAGCTATCAAAAGCAGGGTTGTCGGGCATGAAAACTTCTCGCAGCAGTCGGGGATTGACTAGCACTTTTGGAAAGTTTAACTTTCGGTTGCGTTTATTCTGCAGTTATGATGATGTGAGTGTCCCTTCAAAAAAAACAGAATGCACTGTTCTAGAAAATGTCCAACAGAAATGCACAAAGCACATTGGTGGCTGAAAAAATGAATCCTATGACAATAGACTATTTTGAACCTTATGACACTGGAGACTAGAAGGTTAAGGGGGATTTGCTTTTTCTCTTTGATGTCATCCAGGACCTATATTTGATGGTGGAACTTGGCCTAGAATTTAAAAACACTATACATATCACTGGAGGCCATCCACTCTAGCTATATGGGAAGATGTTTAATAATCTCACCAGAAAGTTCTTTTTTATATTAAGAATTATAAATCCTTGGAATAAACTACCTTTACATATTATTATCAGTAAAACAAAAAAAAATTAAATACCAACTTGACAAATTTCTGTTAACGTGTCATAATCTGGCATATTACTCTTTCTGAGATTTACAAGAGCACTGATGGGCTGTATCAGCCTTCTTGCTCTTTCTCATCCTTAGTATTAGTGATAATCCAAGGCCAGCTGAAGTTTCATGTCCTAAAACATGTTTGCAGAGGGCCCAGTTCAGTGGCATGGCAGTAGCGCCACTGCCCACTGTCACAAACCCACTCAGCAGGTCAGGCCCTCTACTCCCAAAGTGCCAACCTCTGAGTGCAATCTTGTGAACAGCGTAACAGACAAGGTAACCCTCTTGTCTGTTTTGTGAGTTCGGATCAACCTTTGGTCTCAAGTTCTGGAGGGATTCAAACTGTTAACCTCTTGTTAGCATACCCAATGCACATGCTCAGATATATCTCTCTTCAGGGGGCCAGATATCTTTGCCTACGGGCACCTAACCAGGTGTACAGAGATGAACCCTTTAAAACTTTAATAAAGAGCTCAGATTAAAACACTTCTCTTTCCAGTTTGGTATCACCATTCAAGTTTATGTCTATTGTCTGCTATAACCATGTACTTTTCTTACAAATGAAAATGAAGTCAAATACAGACCAAGTAAGTTCTAAAAATAATTTTACTATAATAGATAGGAATATGTAAAACACAATACAGAACTATTATATCACAAGACATACAAATCTTTAAAAAAAACAAGGTTTAAAACAGTGCAATTCCTACTACAGTACTTAGTCTCTAAATACTTGCTTAAAGTGCTCCAAAGATGTGTCCTTGTCAGAGTCTAGGTAAAAATGTGTCTCTGTGAAGTAAAACCTACTAAATTAAATGCTGGCTTTTACCCCACCTCTTTTCAGGAGGTCACCTAGCTCCACCCTGTCAATTATGTGAAAATATATATATGTTATACAGAAAAACTGGATGTCTTTTTTTTTCCTTTTAAGTATTACATTCTGCAACTTCAGCATAATTCATGTCTTGCAAATGACACTTCTTTTGATCTCATAATAAGCTTCCCCCTTCCAGGACAGGAAAGCATCTTTGTGATTTCGCACTTCTGTGTAATAATCTGGGTTTTCCTTCCAACGTCATAAAATGGATATGTTAGAGCAACTATGGTTGTAATTAACTCAGACAGACAGGATCCTTAATTAAGGCCTTACATGTAACACATGGTCTCTAAAAACTGAGTGTGTGTGAACTCACATGCTGTCAGCATTTTTTTTCCTGGCTTGCATCTTTCAGCTAAAATCTTGGGGGGGGGGTGAGTGAGGTCATTCCTAGAGCATCAGATTTTCAACAGAGACAGTCAGTCATACATTTTATATTAATAAAAATGATACAGCACTCAGAACTGGCTGTCTACATCACACTCCTCCCCACCTAGACTGAATTTGAGGGATCTGTCCCCTACATGGGATGAGCTTCCCAAATCAGTTCACTCCTCATAGACCCTAGACAGTCCATCTGAGTTCTGATTATTCGCTCCAGCCCTATATACAATTTTTAGATCATACCCTTGTAAAGCAAGACTCCATCTTAGTAGTCTGCCATTGTTTTTCCCCATCTGCGTCAGCCAAACTAGGGGGTTGTGGTCAATCTGCACCACAAAATGCTGCCCGTACAAGTATGGCTCTAATTTCTTTAGGGCCACACTATGGCAAGGCACTCCTTTCCACCGTGGAGATGCACGCTTGCTCCCTGGAAGTAGCTTCCTGCTCAGGTACACTACTGGGTGATCTGTCCCTTGGCTGGACGTCTGGCTCAGTACTGCCCCAATACCCACGTCTGAGGTGTCCGTCTGAACTATAAAGGTTTTGCTATAGTCAGGACTTGTCAAAACAGGAGCACTGCACAGTGTCTCCTTCAGTCTGGTAAAGGCTTCTTCACAGGCTGGGCCCCAGGTAATTTTCTTTGGCATCTTTTTCTTTGTCAGGTCAGATAGGGGAGCAGCCAGTACACTGTAATTGGGTACACATTTCCTGTAGTACCCTGCTGTCCCCAGAAAGCTCCTGATGTGCTTCTGGGTTTCTGGTCTGGGCCACGCCTGGATCACCTCTATCTTTATTTGGTTAGGACGGAGCTGTCCCCGGCCTACCACATGCCCGAGGTATGCCACTTCTCCCATGGCCACCTGGCACTTCTCAGCTTTGACAGTGAGCCCGGCCCTCTGTATCCTGCCCAGCACTTCCCTAAGGTGGGATAGGTGTTTCTCCCAGCTGGTACCAAAGATGGCAGTGTCATCCAGGTACGACACGGTGTACTCCTCAGCACCATTTAACATCTTGTTCACCAACCTTTGGAAAGTGGTCGGGGTGTTCTTCATTCCGAAAGGCATTACTTTAAACTCAAATAAGCCTATCTGAGTGATGAAGGTTGACCTTTCCCTAGCTCTGTCTGTCAATTCTACCTGCCAATACCCCTTGGACAGGTCAATAATTATAAGGTAGGTTGCCCCTCCCAACATGTCCAGGAGTTCGTCCGTCCAGGGCATCGGGTGGGCGTCTGACTTCATGACTGCATTCAGTCCATGATAGTCCACACAGAAATGAGTAGACCCATCTGGCTTAGGCACAAGGACTACGGGTGAGGCCCAGGGGCTGTGGAATCTCTAGATTACCCCTAAATCCAGCATCTCCTCCACTTCCCTCCTGATGTCCTTTTGGACAGCCTCTGACACCCGATATGCTGTTCGCCGTATGGGCATCTGTGTCCCTGTCTCCACATCGTGTGTCACTAAGGGGGTTAGTCCAGGCTTGGCGCTAAAAAAGGGGGCAAAGTCTGCTAAAACCTCCCTTACTTTCTGGACCTGGTCTGGGGCCAGCTGGGGAGACACTTTTACTGCCTCCACAGAGGACTCCTGCTTACTTTCTTCCAGCAAATCCAGAAGGGGGTCTCCTTCGTCTGTCCCCTCCCCATGACTACACACTGCAAACACCATGTCAACCCTATTTGCATATGGCTTGATCATGTTGACATGGTACATCCTTTCTGTCTGTCTTCTGTCAGGTAACTCCACTATGTAGTTCACGTCATTTACCTTCCTAACCACTTTGTATGTTCCTGCCCATTAAGCTTGCAGCTTGTCTTTCTGGACCGGAATAAGGACCATGACTTCCTGACCCACCATGTACAAGCGAGCTCTGGCTCTGCGGTCATACCACACTTTTTGTTTCTGTTGGACAGCTGCCAGGTTGCTCTGGGCTGTCCCCATAAGCTCCTTCAGCCTTTCCCTAAACCTAAGGACGTAATCCACAATGGGAGTTCCCTGGGTGGCATGCTTGCCTTCCCAGTCCACCGGATCAAGTCTAGGGGCCCATGTACCCGGCGTCCATGTAAGAGTTCAAAGGGGGAAGATCCTGTCGACTCTTGGGGCACCTCCCTGTATGCAAACAACAGGTGGGGAAGGTATTTCTCCCAGTCCCTCCCATGCTGTTCAGCAAACACCCGGAGCATTGCCTTTAGGGTACCATTGAATCGTTCCACAAGCCCATTGGCTTGTGGGTGATACGGTGTCGTGCATCTCTGCACCACCCCACAGTTCTCCCATAAACATTTCATCGGGTCCGACATGAAGGAACTTCCTTGATCGGTGATTACCTCCTGCGGAAACCCAACACGGAAGAAAATCCCAAGTAAGGCATCTGCCACTTTGTCTGTCCTCAGAGAGGATAGGGCGACTGCCTCTGGGTACCGGGTGGCATAATCCACCACAGTCGGGATGAATCTCTTCCCTGAGGAGCTGGGGGTATTTAAAGGCCCCACAATATCCATTCCCACCCTCTGGAATGGCTCCTCCACTATGGGCAAGAGGATCAGGGCTGCTTGGGTTTTCTTGCCCGCCTTCCCTATTTCCTGGCACCGGTGACAAGACCTGCAGTACTCCTTCACCTGCCGGGTGAAGTTAGGCCAGTAGAAATTCTGGGCCAACCGCTGCATTGTGCGTGCGATTCCCAGATGACCAGACAAGGGAATATCATGTGCAGTTTTGAGCAACTGCTCACGATACCCCTGGGGAAGACAAGCTGCCTGCCTAGCATCCCTCCCTCTGTCTGTATTGCCTGAGTATACATAAGTCCATTTTCGCAGTAAACCTTATGTCTGCCATCACCTCCCTGTGTGCCGTCCGAGTCTGCCCAAGCCCTCAGCTTCTCTAAACTAGGGTTACTTCTCTGAGCAGCTGCAAACCCCTCACACAGTCCCAAGGCATGGGACAGGTCCCCTTCAGTTGCTAAACTAGGGTCCCTAGCACTAGCTTCAGGGCCCTCAGGATCACTGTCACTCCTAACCCTCTGACAAGGGGTCACCCCTTCCTCTTCAGAGTAACCCTCTGTAGCTGTGTGGTTACTTGCTACTCGGGAAATTTCTACCCCCTTTTTATCAGTCTCCCCGTCTGGAGACACAGGCTGGGGAACCAGCCTCTCCGTGGTTTCCACATTGGTTTCTGGGGGGTTCGGGGAACTGCTATTTTCCCTTGCCACTTGGCTATTTGTAACTGCACATACCATCCCCTGCTGGAGATTGTTACCCAGGATCACATCCACTGCTAATGTGTTGGCTACAGCCACCTGTTGCACAGTTCCCCCTGTTTCACCCGAGTCCAGGAGAACACTAGCAAATGGCAATGTTTTCTCTTCACCAGTAAACCCTTGTACAGTTACATATTTATTGGGTATAAGCTGACCAGGCTGTGCCGGATCCCCCTTTACCAATGTCAGGGACGCCCCTGTGTCCCTTAACCCCTGCGTCTGTACACCATTTACTATGACTGGGTGCATGTGTTCCCTCATGTTCACTGGCATGCTCTCAGGGACACACAAACAACCCACTTCTTTTCTAGCACCCTGTTATGTATTTTGGCTCGCCTTTTTGGGGCACTGTCTGGCAATATGCCCAGTTTCCTTACACAGCCAACATGCATTTCTTACTTCAGATAAATCTTTTCTTTGAAACCTGGGGCTAACTGGTTTTGGTGGAGGCAGTGAGGGTTTTAGCTGCCCTGAAGGCGTGCTTTTCCCTTTCTGCGCTGTCACGCCTGCACCATTCGCTCTCAGAGCATGTCTGCTCTTGGCATAGCGGTCCAAGAGTTTAGCAACCTCTTGCACTGTTTTTGGGTCTCGGTCCTCTAGCCAGGTTTTTAGCTCTGCTGGCCATGCCCGATAAAACTGTTCTAATAAAATCACATTTTCAATTTTATCAATAGAGGTTGCCTCAGTTCCTTCCCACCAATGTTTTAAAAACTGACGACGTTTCGTGGCTAGCTCCTCATAGCTTATATCAGGGCTTCTCCTGAGCTTATGGAACTTAGCTCTGTATGATTCCGCAGTTACTTCAAAGTTTTTTTTAACAGTGCAGCTTTTAACTTGCTGTAATCGTCACTATCCTCATTGTTCATTTGACCCAATGCATCCCGAGCTTTCCCAGTAAGTAGCGGGGATAGCTGGAAGCTCCAGGACTCTCTAGGAATTTTAGCCTGAATACAAACTTTTTCAAAAGAATTTAAAAAGGTATCCATGTCCTCCCCTTCCTTAAACTCTGCTATTAATTTGGAGTTCAATTTGTAACCCAGTCCTGCAGTCCCAGTTAAACCCAAGCCACTTACCTGCTCTGGTGCCACTGGTCGGAGTCGTATCTTCTCCAGTTCATGTTGCCTCTGGAACTCCTCTCTCTTCTCACTCTGCAGCTCTGCGTTCTCACTCTTCCTCTTGGTCTGCCTCTCTGTGTTCTCACTCTGCCTTCTCTTCTGCAGCTCGCTGGCTCTCACGCTCTTCATGGTCTGTCTCTCTCTCTTGTCACTCTGCCTCTCGATCCGCCTCTCTCTGTTCTCGCTCTGCCTCCAGTTCCATCCTGCGCATCTCAGTTTGCAGTTTAAGTACCTCTGGATTCAGGATACTGGTGACCATCCCCTGCTGCTGTGGTCCTTCACTGACAGTGGCCCTGCTGCCCTTTTCAGTCACGGTCGGTGACTTGCTGCTCTGGGTATGTGCTACTATCAGGGTCTCTATGAGGTTCTGCTTTTTGACTGTCACCTCGAACAGGACTCCCCTGTCCCCGCTCAACTGCTTGAAGTAATCTACAGTGTGCCTGCTGTAGTCGGAAGCCATTTTCTTCTTCCCTGACTATGGCTACTCTGACTTGCACTTTAGAGAAAAAAAAATAAAATGGGTAGGAACTGGACTGTACGCCAAGTGATATATAGTTCTGTTAACTCTGCCTTTTCTCTTTCTTTGCAAGAGAGCTTACATTCTCAACGGACCCAGAACAGTAAAGCTTGTGAAACCAAAATAATGCCACCGCTGCCAACCAGTCTGTCTCAAACCCACTCAGCAGGTCAGGCCCTCTACTCCCAAAGTGCCATCCTCTGAGCGCAGTCTTGTGAACAGTGTAACAGACAAGGTAACCCTCTTGTCTGTTTTGTGAGTTTGGATCAACCTTTGGTCTCAAGTTCTGGAGGTATTTAAACTGTTAACCTCTTGTTAGCATACCCAATGCACAGGCTCAGATACATCTCTCGTCAGGGGGCCAGATATCTTTGCCTACGGGCACCTAACCAGGTGTACAGAGATGAACCCTTTAAAACTTTAATAAAGAGCTCAGATTAAAACACTTCTCTTTCCAGTTTGGTATCACCATTCAAGCTTATGTCTATTGTCTGCTATAACCATGTACTTTTCTTACAAATAAAAAAGAAGTCAAAGACAGACCAAGTAAGTTCTAAAAATAATTTTACTATAATAGATAAGAATATGTAAAACACAACAATACAGAACTATTATATCACAAGACATACAAATCTTTTAAAAGAACAGGGTTTAAAACAGCGCAATTCCTACTACAGTACTTAGTCTCTAAATACTTGCTTAAAGTGCTCCAAAAATGTCTCCTTATCACAGTCTAGGTAAAAATGTGTCTCTGTGAAGTAAAATAGACTAAATTAAATGCTGGCTTTTTACCCCACCTCTTTTCAGGAGGTCACCTAGCTCCTCCCGGTCAGGATATATGAAAATATATATCTTATACAAAAAAACAGGATGTCTTTTTTTAAAGTATTGCATTCTGCAACTTCAGCATAATTCATGTCCTTCAAATGACACTTCTTTTGATCTCATAATAAGCTTCCCCCTTCCAGGACAGGAAAGCATCTTTATGATTTCACACTTCTATGTAATAACCTGGGTTTTCCTTCCAACGTCATAAAATGGATATGATATAGCAACTATGGTTGTAATTAACTCAGACAGACAGGATCCTTAATTAAGGCCTTACATGTAACACATGGTCTCTAAAAACTGAGTGTGTGAGAACTCGCATGCTGTCAGCATTTTTTTCCTGGCTTGCATCTTTCAGCTAAAATCTGGGGTGGGGGGGGGGAGTGAGGTCATTCCTAGAGCATCAGATTTTCAACAGAGACAGTCAGTCATACATTTTATATTAATACAAATGATACAGCACTCAGAACTGGCTGTCTACATCACACCCACCACACCGGCGACCCCAGATTGGAAGCGGTCTCTGGTTGCTGGGGTTGCTCGGTGAGGAGGATTGAACTGCTGGAGTGCTCTCCTCGGGAGGGAAGGTTGCCGGGTCCTCCGCAAGACTTCTACTAGGTGGAGGCCTGGTGGTAG
Source organism: Neoceratodus forsteri (assembly GCA_016271365.2). NCBI lineage: Eukaryota > Metazoa > Chordata > Ceratodontiformes > Ceratodontidae > Neoceratodus > Neoceratodus forsteri. The sequence continues at coordinate 1,000,717,530 of CM028135.1, forward strand.
GAGGAGATGGGAAAGGCACAGTGTAAGAGGGAGCTACAGGACTTCTGTGGTGTGTACGTGCCTCCACATGTATGTGACAACGCCCCAGCTGTAGGGAGGGACCAGAAAACAGGAAAAAGGGCTGGAGTGTTCTTCGTGAAGCCATGCCAGCTCTCCTGTGGCCCGCATGGTCAGCCGTCTGCTGATGTCTGGTTATGTGTTACTGGGGGAGGGGACCTCCCCTCGCTATTCATGGGGGGCCTCAATCCACTGGGTACTGTAGTGTCCAAGGAGGTGACTGATGGGGGGCAGGAACATGGCTGATAGCCGCCTCACTGCAACCCACGAGAGAAAAAGCTTTATGATGAAAAATAAATAAATATCTGTGGGCTTCTTTCGTTACTTTCCTGTGTTTTTTTTTTTTTTCTAACCTTGCTGTAATTGACACTGGCAAAAGCAGAATCTTGTATCGGCTGCCCAGAGGCACTTAAAGTTGTAAAAGATTGAGCCTGGCAGCAGTTGTTGTTTTGGCTGCTCAGAGGCACCTAAGTTGTGAGCCACTAAGCACGGCAGTAGTTGTTGTCAGCCACCCGTAGGCACTTAAAATTGTGAGAATCTGAGCTGAGTGGCCATTGTTGTGTTGGCTGCCCGGAGGCACTTAAAAGAAAACTACATGTAAAACTTATAAAAACACATGTTGTGTATTGTGTTTTTATTTTTCTGATTGCTGTTGGTGTTCTGGTATGTGACAAGGTGCATCTTTTTTTTTTTTTACCTCTTCTCCTAGTTAGCCTTATGACCCTTAGGGGTAGGCATTCTGGCTTCTTTCATTGCTTTTGATCTGCAGGAATTTGCCCAGAACGCCTCTGGGGATTATGTGACTTAGGTTGAAGTCCTTCAGAGGTGTATTGGCATTAGTATCACCCAGCGACAGCACTTTACAAAGAAAATTGCCACACATCCAGAATAACAGCCGCTGGTGCTTAGAAAAACCTGACTTCAGTTGGAAAGGGAGGGCATACACTTTTTCAAAGCAGTTAACTTTCATAATCAGTTGCAGTTAGATGGTTTAGCTAGATTGTAACTAGGATACCTGGGCTCTTCGTGCTAATGCAAGGTCTCATTCATGTCATTGCCAGAGGCATTCTGGGAAGGTTCCAGCATATCTAAGGCAATACAAAGAGGCCTGAATGACTACCACAGGGGTCATAAAACTTGCAGAGATAAGTAAATAAAAAAAAAAAAAATATTTGCTACAGGCAAGGGTAAAAAAACACCAGGGGTCTTCAGAGAACCAAAAACCCAATGCACAATGTGTTTTTATAATTTTTACATGTAGTTTTCCTTCACAGTTGAGAGTGACTGAGTCATGCAGTAGTTCTTGTTTCAATTGTCTGAGAGGCAGTTAAAGTTGTGAGCGACTGAGCCCAGCAGCAGGCAGTTAAAGTTGTGAGTGACTGAGCCCAGCAGCAGGCAGTTAAAGTTGTGAGTGACTGAGCCCAGCAGCAGGCAGTTAAAGTTGTGAGTGACTGAGCCCAGCAGCAGGCAGTTAGTCGTGAGCGACTGAACCCAGCAGCAGGCAGTTAAAGTTGTGAGTGACTGAGCCTGACAGCAGTTGTATCTGCCACCTAGAAGCATTTAAAGTTTCGAGCAGCTGAGCTTGGCAGTCATTGTTGTGCCTGCTGGCTGGAGGCATTAAACGTGAGTGACTGAACCCAACAGCAGTTTGTGTGTTGATTACTCAGAGACACTTAAATCTGTGAGCGACTAAGCCAAGCAGCAGGTGTTGTATTGGCCGCCTGGAGGCACAACTGGGCCTGGCAGTGGTGGTTGCATCGACCACCCAGAGGAATTTAAAGTTGTGAAGACTGAGCCAGGTGGCAGTTATAGTGTTTGCCACCCAGAGGCATGACTGAGCCTGGCAGTGGTTTTTGTAACGGCCTCCCAGAGGCACTCAGAGTCATAAGTGACTGAACCCAGCAGCAGTTATATCAGCCACTCGGAGATGCTGAAAGCTGTGAGCAGCCAAGACCAGTGTTGGTTATTTTATCAGTTATCCAGAGGCTCTTAACATTGTGAGTGACTGAGCCCATCAGCAGTTGTGTTGGCTGCCCTGAGGCACTTAACGTTGTGAGCGACTGAAATCACTGGCGGTTGTGTCAGCTGCCCGGAGGCACTTAAAGTCATGAATGACTGAGCCTGGCAGCAGTTGTAGTATTGGCCACCTAGAAGCCTTTGAAGTTGTGAGCGACTGAGCCAGGCAGCGGTTGTTGTATTGACTGCCTGGAGACAATTAAGGTTGCAAGTGACTAAGCCCAGTGGCAGTTGTATCGGCTGCCCAAAGGCACTTAAAGCTATGAGTGACTGAGACTGGGAGCAGTAGTTGCATCAGCCGCCCAGAGGCACTTACAGTTGAGAGCAGCTGAGCACAGCAGTAGTTAATGTATCGACTGCTGGAGACACCTAAAATTGTGTGCAGCTAAGTCTGACAGCAGTTGTTGCATTGGCCACCCAGAGGCACTTAAAGCTGTGAGTGACTGAGCCCAGCGGTGGTTGCGTTGGTAGCCAGGAGGCATGACTAAGCTTGGCAGTGGTTGTTGTATTTGCCGCTCAGAGGCACTTCTTTTAACAGCTATGTCCGCTGCCTGGAGGCCCTTATACTACTGAGTACCTGAGCCCAGTAGCAGTTGTATCAGCCACACAAAGGCACTTAAATTTGTGAATGACGGAGCCTGGCAGCAGTTGTATTAGCCACCAGTAGGCATAAGTGAGCCCAGCAGTGGTTTTAGTATAGACCACCAGAGGCACTTAATATTGTGAGTGATGAGGACTGGCAGCAGCAGTTGTTGTATTGGCCATCCAGGGGCACTTAAGGTTGAGTGACTGAGCCTGGCAGCAGTTGTATTGGCTGCTTAGAGATGCATACATTTGTGAGTGAGTGGGCCTGGTAGCAGCTATGTCAGTTGCAGGAAGGCACTTAAAGCTTTGAACAACTGAGCCTGGTGGTGGTTGGTGTATCAGCTGCCCAGAGGCTCTTAAAGTTGCGAGTGACTATGCACTGCAGCAGTCGTTGTATCTGCCGCCCCCATATGCACATGGAGTTGTGAGCAACTGAACCCTGCAGCGGTTGTTGTATCAGCCACCCAGATACACTTAAAGCTGTAGCAGCTGAGCCCAGCACTGACTGTTGTATCAGCTCTCTCTAGATATATTTGTAAATGATTGAGCCAAGCAGCGTTTGTTGTATCGGCTGCTCAGAGGCTTTTAAAGTTGTGAGCGACTGAGTCTGGCACTGGTTGTATCGGCTGCCTCGAGGGACTTAAAATTTTGAGCGACTCAGTCAGCCTGGTGGCGCGGAGGGTTGAGGCGCTGGACACCACACCCACGACCTGGGTTCGGGAACAGACCCGAGCGGCCGGGGTTTGTGGGGGGGGGATTGAGTATCAGGAAAACTGCTCTCTCTTCCCCGGGGAGGGTTAGGGAGATGACCGCTCAAGGAGTGACCTCTGGCGGAGGCTGGAGGTAGCCGAAAGCAGCGTCGTGGCATATGCCAGGGGGTGGAGCCGTGGCAGTGCATCGCCTTGACAGCCAGGCTCCACAGGGGTGTAAACTAAGAAAAATACCTCCCTCCGCTAGGTGAAGGCACCTCCCACCCAAGGACCACACTCCCAGAAGTTGGGTACGGCTGTTTCCTTGCCCTGTCTACTTCCCGGATTGTAGACCCGATGGATTCCCGTTGCCGGGGGGGGGGGGAGATAAGTCTGTGTCACACAGGGAGGTAGAGTGCGGCGGGGCTCAAGACGGGAAGGAAAAAACAGAGTTCTGGCACTGGTTGTTGTGACAGTTGCCTGGAGGCACTTAAAGCTGTGAGCAAAGCTGCCAGCCCAGTGGCGTGGATGGCTGAGGCGCTGGCGCCTTATCTCCTGCAACACCGGTGAGGGAGGGAGAGGATCAAGTGTCCAGAGGACAGCTCTCTTCTCCCAGTGAGGGTGAACTGATGTACCTGCCGAATGACTACGACAAGGTGGAGGCCTGAAGGTAGTGCAGGACCGGTGCGCCAATGAAGGCAGGGTGCTGCAGGCAGGCACACGCTGATGTGTGGGCTCCAGCAACGGGGAAAGGGAGAAAACAGAAAAATGGTTGGCTCGAGCTACATGAAGCCCTGCCCACCTGCTTCCATCCTGCACCATCGCCTGGTCTCCGGCCTAATCTGGATGTGTTCTCCGGGGGGGGGGGGACGGCACTCCTTGGCCCTGCCACTGGGGGGGATGATCCTTAGAGGATTCTGAGGTTCGAGAAATGAGCTGCCAGGCGAGTGGAGGCAGGGACAGGGTTGAGAGCCTGCCCAAGCCAGCCAGAGAAGGAAAAAAGCTATATGGGGGAAAAAAAAAGTTGTGGGCAAATGAGCTCGGTGGCAGTTGTTACACAGCCACCCAGAGACACTTAAAGCAGCAGTGCAACATAATCAGGAAATTATTATCAGAATTCCTTTTTTTATTTTTTTTTTTTTGGTTGTAAGAATGCACCCATAGATGAGGTTTCCATATCTGTAAATATTTTTTTCTAGCAATCGTTCGTTTTTTAGGTATTTAAAATTTATTTCAATTGTTGTGGCGCCACTATTAATATGGTGCTGCCTAATTTTCTCATGCGTTCCCCCTTCACTTCACATCACGCCTTTTGGTTACTGCTGTGGGACCCTGTGCTGAACATTCCTGATGCCCCTGTGTAGTACTGCCAGTCATACATATATACAATTGGCAGCAGAGGGGGTTCCAGTTCATCATGGCCGGTGGCAGAAATGTAAACAAAAAAGGATAATTGATAAAATTATGGGATGATAGTACAATGCTGGCAGGAAAGAGTACCAGGTAAATGCTCAGCAGAGCACAGGGAATAAACTTTTGAAAAAGCACAATTTTTTTTTACATTGCACTGCTGCTTTAAAGTTGTGAGTGACTGAGTCCAGCGGCAGTTGTTGTGACAGCCACCCAGAGGCATGACTAGGCCCAGCAGTAGTTGTTGTAGGTTATTGTGGTGGCTTTCCAGAAGCACTTAAAAGTTATGAGTGACTAAGCCAGGCAGTGGTTGCTTTGTCAGCTCCACAGAGGCACTTAAAGCTGTGATCAACTGATCCCAGCAGTGGCTGTTATAACAACCGCCAAGAGGCACTTAAAGTTGTGAGTGTGAGCCCAGCAGCAGTTGTATCAGCTGCGCAGAGGTACTTAAAGGTGCACTGTCAGCTTTGTCCCAACGTTTTTGCTCATTTCTAGTCAGTGTTCCCTGAGGCACGTACTAAACAAATTACTAAAGTAAAATGCCCCTGCATGTGCCAAATGTAATAGTTTTTACTCATTACCTTTTATTTTTCATTATTTTATATCCAAGCGGTCCGAACAAAAGTAAGCCGACCTCCGGAAGCACATCCATCCTGACTACACGCATTTGTAACAGAGCGCAATCGCGAGGTGCAATTTTTAGCATGCCCCATAAACTAAGCACTTAGGTTGTGTATTTCTTAAGCCGAAATTGAACTATGCCTTTCGTAACAAAAACTGAGCAGTACTATAACTAAAAAACATAATTAAAAAGTAGAGCTGAAATCCCGCACATGTGCACTAGGGCATGGTGTCTAATATTACTAATAATAATACTACTACTAATAATAATACTGATATTTAAATAATATATCTAAACGTGTACAACAAAGGAGGTAAGGGATATAACGAAAATGTTTTGCACTGATAGAGGGGGGAGAGGGGAGACTTGAGGGAGTGTTTGGTATCCTGCATCTGGAAGGGTGGGGGGTCACTGGTGGGCAACGACAGCAATGGGTAGGGTGGTAGGCTGCAACAACTGCGGTGCACCAGTCTTTCTAAACATTGCCTGGAGTGTGGGAGGATGTTTAGTGTGCAACCACATAGAAAAACTTAGAAAGGAGATTGAGGGTCTGCAGGAGGAACTAAGACAGGCAAGGCAGATTGGGGGGGTTTAGCCCAATACTGGAGGGAGGAAGAAGGGGAGATGAGGGAGGGTGATTTAAGCCAGCAGTGATGAGGAGAGGGTCAGAAGAAGGGAAGCAGAGACAAAGGGGCCCAGGCCAGGAAGAACAATTGTCAGGAAACCAGGTCCGGAGACAAAGACAAATGGAAGGAGGAGATAGGGACTTGTGAGGGAGGCGAAAGTGGCAAAAGTCATGGAGTGGAAAGGAGAACAGGTTACTATGAAGAGAGAGGGCGGGCATTTGTGAAGGCCTCAGAAAATAGTTGTGCACTGCTAGAGAGGAAGAAGGTGGAGGAGGGAATGATGAAATTAGAGGGTAATTGATAAATGCCTGGACCAAACTGGAGGCGGGGGTAAGTTCTGCTGGGAGAACTGCAACAGAGGTAAAGGGAAATAATGTGCAGGAGGAAGAAGAGGAGCTGGAAATGAGAGAGGGAGATGAATGGAAGCAAGCAGGGAGTAAGAGGGGTGGAATCTTAGTGCTGGGGGACTCAATACTAAGAGGAGTTAGGTGGGGGTAGCAAGGGGGAGAGGCATAGTCGCATTTGGGTGGAGGCCATGCCAGGAATGACAGCGGAAAGGGTGGGACAGTCTGTTCTGAAATATGCTAGAAGGGGTAGGGACAAGCCTCGTTTAATTATACATCTTGGGACAAACGACCTGGCTGACAAAACAGTAGATACAGTCCAGAGGAGGTTTGAGGAACTAGCACAATTATGTGAGGGGGCAGGAAGATCAGTAACTTTTTCAGAGATACTTCCTGTGCCAAAGGCAAGCACAACAAGAAAGCTGAGAATAGAGGAATTTAACGGATAGCTAAGAACCTGGTGTTGTGCTAAAGGGTATGGGCTGTTGGGGGGTGGGGAGGGACCTGGAAGGGCAGTAGTCTCTATGCCCAGGACAGACTCCACTTGAGTGAGGAGGGAAAGAAAGTGTTGAAACAGAGGATGGAGGAATACATAGAGGAAGTTGGGAATTTAAACTAGGAGTGAGGGTGGCAGTTGGGGGAGAGATATGCAGAGACCACGGGTTGGGAAACCATATGAGCTTACCCCCCATAACAGTGACAAAGGACAAATGGCAAGTACTGTTGGTGATGCTAGGAAAGGAGGGCAGGATGGGGGGGGAGGGTGGAAGGTGGTTACCCTTAATGCTAGGAGCCTTGGGAGGAAAACTGCAGAGTTACAGGTTCTCATGGCAGAGGGAGAGGTGGACATTGCAGTCATCATGGAAACATGGGCCACCCAATACAATGACTGGGACCTGTCTGTACCAAGGTACAGATTATTTCGTGGGGACAGTGTGATTGGGAAAGGAGGGGGGGGGGTGGCACTATATGTGAAGGAAGGACTGAAGTGTGTAAGGGAGGAAGGGGAGGAGGGTAGTATGGAGTCACTTTGGATGCAAATCCAGGATTCCAAGAATAGGATTCTTAGAATGGGAGTGGTGTACAGGCCACCATCTCAGACGGAGGAGTTAGACATGGAACTAGTGGGACAGATCAGGAGGACCTGCGAGAAGGGTCGTGTGGTGATTGTGGGGGACTTCAACATGCCAGGAGTGGACTGGAGCACCCCAATAACCAGGAACAGAAGGGAGCAGGTACTGCTGGATGCCTTCCAGGACAGCTTTCTGCTGCAAATGGTCAGTGAACCAACCAGGTTAGGAAATACCCTTGACCTTGTGCTGGCAAATGGGGACTTTGTGAGAGAACTTACAGTGGAGGAACTGCTGTCAGGGAGTGACCACCGCTCAGTATGGCTCACATTGGATATGGGCAAGGAAGGAGTGGAATCTGGCACAATAGTGCTGGACTTCAGGAGGGCCGACTTTGGGAGGATGGGGGAAGTGGTAAAAGGGTACCTGGCCAGAATTCAATCTAGTATGGACACTAACCAGAGGTGGGAGCTCATAAAGCTGGGGATAGTGGAGGCAACCAAAACTGCTAAAGCCCAGAGCAAGAAGGCTGGGGCTAAGAAACTGATCTGGTTGAGCAAGGAGGTCATGTTAAAGGTAAGGAGGAAAAGAGCTGCCTTTAGGAAGTACAAAAACAGGAGGGGAGGACAGGGAGGTACTTGACAGAATCGAAAGAGGTGACAAGGGGCAATAAGGGGAGCCAAAGCACTCTACGGAACTCAGGCTGGCACAAGGCATTAGAAGGGGAAAGGACTTCTTTAAGTACATCAGGGAGAAAAGGAGCTATAAGGACGACATAGTAAGGATTAGGAAGGAGGGGGTTGGGTGTAAGCAGGGTGCGATAAGGCGGAAGCACTAAATGAGTACTTCTGCTCAGTATTTACTAAAGAGAAGAGGGGGGTGACACCCAAAGTGGAAGAAATGGCAGAAGCGGGGAAGTGGTGACAGATGGGGAAATCATGGAGCAGAGTTCGAGAGGGTTTGAAGGCACTGAGGGTGGACAAGGCGCCAGGCCCAGATGGCATCCACCCCAGGGTACTGAAGGAGCTGGCAGTGGTCCTTGCAGGACCTTTGGCGACCTATTTAATGCCTCACTACATTCGGGGTGTGTACCTCAGGACTGGAGGATGTCTCATGTGGTGCCCCTCCACAAGAGTGGCCCCAAGGATGAACCGGGAAACTACAGACCAGTGAGCCTCACATCCATCGTGGGTAAGCTAATGGAGACTATCCTGAAGGAGAGGCTGGTGGCCCTCCTAGAGGCCAAAGGACTAGAGGACAGCAGACAGCATGGCTTCATATGTGGCAGATCCTGCCAAACCAACCTGGTCGAGTTCTATGACTGGGTAACTAGGCAACTGGACAGAGGTCATGCAGTGGATGTCCTGTTTCTGGACTTCAGTAAGGCGTTCGACTCAGTGCCACATGGAAGGCTGGGAAGAAAGTTAGTAGGCACAGGGGCGGGTGCAAAGCTGGTGAGATGGGTAGGAAACTGGCTGCAGGGAAAGCAACAGAGGGTGGTGGTGGGTGGGGAGCTCTCACACCCAAGGGCAGTGACGCGGTGTTCCACAGGCTTCGGTGCTGGGGCCAGTGTTGTTTGGGATATTCATTGCAGACATATCATGGGACATCAAGAGCAAGATCAGTCTGTTTGCTGATGCAAGGTAGGCGCGTGGTGGTGGATGACCTAGGGGATGGCAGGGGTTGCAGGATGATCTGGCAAAGCTTGAAACCTGGTCAGACACCTGGCAACTGGGCTTTAATGCCAAAAAGTACAAGGTGCTGCATTTTGGGATGAAGAACCCAAGGAGGAGTTACCAGCTAGGGGGAGTGTAGCTAGCCCAGACAGAAGAGGAGAAGAATCTGGGTGTGCTCATTACAGGGTCAATGAATAACTTGGCACAATGTAGGAAGGCAGCTGCAAAGGCCAACAAAATGCTGGGTTGTATTGCAAGGGGTATATCCTCGAGGAGGGAGGAGGTGATTCTGCCACTGTATAGGTCATTAGTTAGACCACACCTGGAGTACTGCGTACAGTGCTGGGCGTCCGTATCTGAAGGGACATTAAGTTACTGAAGGGGTGCAGCGCAGAGCGACAAAGATGATCAAGGGGCTGGGGACTTATCATACGAGAGGAGGTTGAAGGAGTTGAACATGTACTCACTGGAGGAGAGGAGGAGACAGGGTGATATGATTGAAACCTTTAAATACATGAAAGGAATAAACAAGGCAGTACAGAGGGCTGTTCAAAGTAAGGGTGGGGAGGGCCACCAGGGGCCATGATATGAGACTGGAGCGAGGAAGGTTCAGGAGGGAGATGAGACACTTTTTTACAGAGAGGGTGGTGGCTGGGTGGAATGCGTTACCTGCTGAAGTGGTATGCAGTAGAACAGTGGACTGCTTCAAACAAGGATGGGACAGTACAAGGGGGAGGGTTAATGAAGGGGAAGGGTGGAAGGGAGGGGCAGCTGCAGAATAAGGCGTGCTAGCTGCACATTCGAGCAGACTTAATAGACCTCTAGGCCTTTATCTGCTGGCAAATTTCGTATGTTCGTAGACTAACATACGTAGAGCATTAGAGAAAACTTAGTGTATACAAAACTGTACACTAGAAGTTGCAACAACCAGCATTTGGCAAGTGGAATCTTTTCTAATTATTTTTAAATCGAAGCAACTGTATACAAACATTTCATTCTTTTTTTTTTTTTTTCCAACTCTTTTTTGCTCCAGTCGCCAGCTGCCAGGAACTCCCTCAGGTGAGACTCCCCTCGAGCAGCTACTATTTTCCCTGCCTGAATCCCTCCGACCAGTAAATCGGGGACAAAATCCTCTCCCAACGTGGCCTCAGACAGAGGAGAGGATCCAGGAGAGCTGTTCGGGTGGGGACTGGTAGTGGACATTTGTGCTGCTCCTTTGGGGTCTGCCGTCATCCTCCTGGCTGCTGGGTTTTTTCCACTTGTTCTTTGTAGTGCCCTGAGGAGGGGGGCATGCAGTGATACCAGCATACCAAGTTGTGCATTCCCGTATGACTCCTGCAGGCCTCCGCGCCCTCCATCTGCACCCTCACCCTTCTCGAGTGGTTGCAGCTGTAGAGGCTCCCAGTTACCATTGGGTGCCGCTGTTGCACCCAAAGCCATGGAGACCGTCCCCATAAGAGGAGAGCTTGCCAGCGGCTGCTTGATCCTGCCCCCCTCCCACTGACCATGGATGAACCTGGGCCACCGGCATAGCCCGAGGTGTGGCGTTCAGCGCCACTGGGCTGGCATCTCATTCTTTTTGGGTACAGAAGGTGCTTGCACAGGCACAAAAAATGTGAAACAAATCAACACTAGGTTTCATGGCCTACTGTTGACTGATACTACTAAAACAAAAAAAAGATGACCATCCTGGTTCACTCTAAGAGTTTCTTGTATTGTGTTAATGTGTGTGATTTGGGGCTGGGGGAAGGGGTTTGTATAAGAAAAAAAAAAAAGGTCCAGTATTGTGATAGGGAGACTCTATCTGACGAATGAAGCACCAACACCATTTTTTTAATTGTTTTATTCCCTCTGTACTGTAGTTGTCCCCAAGCTGAAGAGCCAACTGCTCAGTTGGATGAAAAGCCAGTTCTTTTAAACTGTTACCATAAAATGTGATGTCATTTGAATGGAGGGCTTGTGCCAATTTAGAGGGTAGCATTGATTTTAAGGAAAATGAAGAGAGATGCTATAATAATCTAGGTGTGTAAATATGCTATACCCTATTTTCTAAAGAAATATCATGATCTCATGTCAGGTGAGTCTGTCTGTGTTTGTTTAGAGAATTGTGAGTCAGGTCACATGGTGCTGACATCATCAGTAGGCACATATAAAAGCCTACCTTCTGAGATGCAAAACAGATGAGTCAGTCAGTGGAGACCTGACTATTATAGAGGAAGCATCTCATAGTAAATGCACATTTCCATGTGCTAGGAATATATTTGGCACTGAGGGAATTGTGCACTGTTTTTGCAGAACTAATCATCTGTTTCCTTTCTGTATGTTTATTATTTTATTTTTTTTAATTTGGAAAATAAATATCTCAAAGTGCTTTCTACACCTTTTACCTGAGTTTGTGCATCTGCCTCACCCACTAACCTTCACGAGTATTTTGAAGGCATGTTGACAGTTAACAGTAGTTTAGTTTTTTTGAATGGTGGCCAGTGAGAATGCTATACAGTATCCTGCAGTCCCACAGCTCAGTTCACTGTCTGGTTATGACTTACTAATAGGTCGGTAGCGCTCTACGTTGATTGGCAAAATTGTGTATTCTGCAGCATAATTCTTCTTAAAATGGTGTGAACTGGTCATTTCCCAATTGAAAGTATTTGCAGTTGGGAGGTTTGTAATACAACAATGATATTTAGTTATTTATGCTCAGCAGCAAAGCAGAAGTGTAAGGATGAATGAAAAAATGAAGAAATGAAACTAGAGAATAAAGACTGCTGTAAACCTTATTGAATTCTAAGTTCATAAAAGAAGCTTTCTGATTGGCTGAAAAACTGTTTTTTATTTGTCACGGATAAATAAGTTATAATAAAGAATATTTCACGTACCTGTCCAATTTTTTCAAATTAAAACAGCACCCATCTGCAGTATTTTTATAGCAGTTTAGATCTCCCTAACAACTGCCTGATGAGGGACCATTATTTCAGTCCTAATTGGTTTCCTAAACAACTGAGAGATATGAAAACTTTAATTAGGGTGCAGAGTGAAAACAATTAAGCATACACCCCAAGGACTTGTGCTAATACCTGCTACTGGCACTCCAGTGTATTTGTAGGAGAAGGGCAACATGACTGAAATGTACAACTATCTCCATGGGATTAACAGGGTAAAATGTAATGAATTGTTTACCCTTAGTACAAACACGAACATGGGAGAATTCACTAAATCTGTCTGGGGGAAGGCTCAGAAGGGATGTCAGCAAGTACTTTCCCACAGAAAAAAATGGTGGATAAATGGAATGGAGTGCCAAAGGAGGTGATCTGTGAATAAACAGTGAGTGAATCCAGACATGGGTGGGACAGGCACGAGGACCTGGTAAGAGGAGGTGGAAAGGGGAAAGGAAAATGGAGGAAGTGGTTATAAGGGACCTCACAAAAGTATTTGATAGGGTGGGCACACTCAATGGGCCACTGAACCTTTGCTTGCCATCATATTCCATGTTCCCATGTCTCTGAGACTTGCTGTGCTGTTAGAGGGGTCATCCTTTGGATGAGATTGTAAACTCCATGGTCCACCAGCAGACTGTATGTGAATGCCTGGCACGCCTCACCCTTTCTGGCATCTGAGCATCTTAGCTCTGTTCGTGCCCAGCCTCCTGCCAGTCCCGGGTTGGGAAACCCAGATTTACACACATCACTGAATCAACCCTATAGCTTTTTGATCCTGTTATCCAGAAGTAATAATAAATGGCTACATAGCAACTTGTGACTCAACAGCAGGTCTTGTTGACGTATTCAAACAGTACCTTCTCAACTCTGGACTGAAAGGTTATATGATCAAGTCTTGCTTCAGGGAAATCTTAACTCCACTGTCACAAACTGAGTTTGGTGGGTAATTCCCATCGGCGTGGTTGGGATTAACTAATACATAGATACATACATACATAGATACATAGACAGTGTCGGCAGATAAGGGCCTGTGGCCCACCCAGTCTGCCCATTTGAGCTTGTAAGTTCAGTTTGTTTTCCTAGAAGTCTGTTGCACCTTACCCCTGACCTCCAGAATTCCTTTATATCTATCCCATGCATTCTTAAATCCCGTGATTGTTTCAGCCCCCACCACTTCCTCTGGCAGGGTGTTCCACTTGTCCACCACCCGTTCTGTGAAGAAATTCTTTCTCATGTTTCCTCTGAGTCGTCCTCCCTCCAACTTCATCCCATGTCCTCTAGTCCTGGAACATCTTTTTCGCTTAAAAATAGTGTTTTCCTGCACCCTGTTTCTCCCTGTAAGATACTTGTATGTCTCTATCATATCCGTCTCTCCCTCCTCTCCTCCAGGAGTACATGTTCAGTTCCTTCAACCTGTCTTCATAGGACTTGTGATGCAATCCATGCACCATCTTTGTTGCCCTCCTCTGAACCTTCTCTACCCTGTCTATGTCCTTACGTAGGTATGGTCTCCAGAACTGTACACTGTACTCCAGGTGGGGCCTCACTAGTGTCTTGTATAGCGGAATTATGACCTCCCTTTTCCTGCTGGTAATGCCCCTACCTATACATCCCAGCATCCTATTTGCTTTACCTGCTGCCTTGTCACACTGTTTCCCTACCTTGAATACTATAGACAAATTTACAGAAACAATTACACATAAACCCATCATGCAAGGTAGCATAGGTGGCATATGCAAATTAATACAAAGGAATTTAGACTGGTTAGGCCTGTGGGCTGTGAGGTTCTGAAAAGCCTCACACACAATAATAATAATAATATCTTTATTTTTATGGCGCCTTTCAAATTAAAATCAGAGAACGAATCTGAATAAACAATCATAAAATCAAACATTATCAAATCATCATTAATCAATCAATTATTCCCTATATGCCTGGTGCCACAGAAAATTCTTTAGGGCCAACTTAAAACCCTCCACCGTTGTGCACTCTCGTAACCAATGAGATAGAGAATTCCAGAGTGTGGGAGCAGCGAACATAAATGGTCTGCCCCCCGAAGATTTCAAACGTACCTTAAGGATCTCTAGCAACCCTTCACCAGCTGAGCAGAGTGATAGCCCTGGGCAGTAAGGGACCAGGAGCTCTTTCAGGTAGTCTGGGCCCTGTCCGTGTAGGGCTTTAAAAGTCAGCAAGTCAACTTTAAAGGTGATCCGCCACTGTACTGGCAACCAGTGCAGTTCGCGCAGCACTGGCGTAATATGACAGGACCAAGATGATCCCGTCTCATCCCAGGCCACTGCGTTCTGCACCAGCTGCAGGTGGCGGATTTCCACCCCAGGAAACCCTAGGTATAAGGAGTTGCAATAATCTAAGCGTGATGACACAAAGGCGTGGACCAGAACAGGAAGGTCGCTGGACTGAACCAGATGTTTAAACCTGGTGATATTCCTTAGATGATAAAAGGAAGCTTTGACGACAGCCGACACTTGCAAATGTAGGGGCAACCCTTCATCAAAAATTACCCCCAGGTTTCGTACCTGGTCAGAGGTCGGGAGAGAGACACCCCACGAGAACAAGTCTGGAAGGCGACCCACCCCCCCGAACCTTCTTTCCGGCGACCAGGGTCCACAACCAACACCTCAGTCTTTCCAGAGTTCAGCTTCAGCCAACTCAAATCCATCCACTCCTGGATATCTTTGAGACAGCTATTAAAGACTGAGAGAGCTCTATCCTGGCCAGGTGCAAAAGAAAGGTTGAGTTGAGTATCATCAGAATAGCAATGAAACCTCAGCACATACCTTCTTACAGTCTCTCAGGGGGTAGCATGTACACCGCGAACAACATGGGCGACAGTAGCGAGCCCTGAGGGACCCCACATGACAGAGAAACTGGGTCTGATGAAAACACCCCAGACACAACTCTCTGAGTTCTTCCCATGCGGAATGATGTAAACCACCTGAGGACTGTTCCCGACAGTCCACAGATGCGCCTCAGATGGTTAAGTAACACCCCATGGTCCAAGGTGTCAAACACTGATGAGAGATCCAGAAGAACCAGAATGGAACGGCTGTTCCAATCTCTAGCCATCAGGAGATCATTGAGCGCCCGAACCAGTGCTGTCTCAGTACTGTCTCTTTTGAAAACCAGACTGGAGAGGCTCATAGATGTCATGGATGGTCAAACAGTCGTCCAGTTGTGCTGCCGCTACTTTCTCAATCACCTTCCCTGAGAAGGGAAGGTTAGAGATTGGTCTGTAGTTGGCGTGGCAGTTCTGGTCCAAAGTAGCTTTCTTCAAAAGCGGTAACACTACCACCTCTTTCAGAGAGCTAGGAAACTCTCCAGATTCCAAGGAGCACCAGACTATCTGCGGTAGGACCAGACAGATAACATCAATACAACCCAAAATCAGGGAAGTTGGTCCAGGGTCCAAACTACAGTGTGTAGGGTGCATACCCTGGATGATCTGCATGACATCCATGAAGTCCGGGCGGCTGAAGGTATTCCAGGAAAACTGAGGAGCAATGACATCATGCTGATCTAAAGCAACACCCATAGAGTACGCTAGTTGGAGCACTGTCCTGATGTCAGCCACCTTAGAAGCAAAGAATCGAGCAAGATCATCACACTCTAGTTGCAAAAATGCTTTCCGAACTTGAAGACAGGCTGGGTTGCACAGTCTGTCCACAGTTCGGAACAGCTAAGCTGGTCGATCCTGAGCTACCGCAATCTCCCTGGATAGCAACTCTGCCTTCTTACAGGTGATTGCGGATTGATAGACTAGATAATGGTCCATCAATCTAAGGCAGTCGGCATCAAGGGCAGATTTCTGCCAGCGACGCTCTAACCTATGTCCTAGTCGCCGCATCTCCCTCAGAACCCCATCAAACCATGGGGATCGAGGGCGAAGGGAGAGAGGACGAACACGGACTGGAGCAATAGAGTCCAGAGCCATCGAGATGGCTGTATTATAGGCCATCACGAGGGCCTCTGGGTCATTGCTTGCCACTGAGAAGGATGATAGGTTAAGCACTGCAGCTAGGCTATGAGGACTTGTATCTCATAAAGGGCAGTACCTGACCATCTCCACAGGGGGAGGCCTACGAAGGGGGGGTGCTAAAACTAAACCCCACGGTGTAATGATCGGATCACCCAACTGGTTCCACACCCAAGTCAGAGGTTTCGATCCCTAGGAGGAAAACTAAGTCAAGAGAGTGTCCGTATTTATGAGTAGCAGTGGTAACCACCTGAGTGAGGCCCAGAGATGTCATCAACTGGAGGAAGCGTTGTCCAAATTGTGAGAATTCATTGTCGATTCAGGCATTGAAGTCGCCCAGAACCATCAGTCTTAGTGACTCAAATGCCATGTCAAAGATGAAGTCTGTTACTTCCTGAAGGAATCGCTTCTCATCACCGGGTGGACGGTAGATGAGGGCGATCCGACAAACTACACCTGCTACTACGATAAAGTCAAACGACTCAGTTTCCTCAAGTAGTACACTCGTGAGGTTAAGTTCGGTCTTAAAATAGATCTCAACCCCGTGCGATCCAATCACAGGCGGTGTATCACCGAGTACCCAGTTCGAAATCCTCTCAAAGAGCCCACGCAAAGATCAAACCACACAAGGCACAAACAGGAGACCTTTGTACTGGGGCCAGAGCCGAAAATATTCACAGCCACAATAAAGGACCACCACCGGGATCCACTCACCAGTAGACCACCTGGAAAACCAAAGAGAACGCTGAGCCCACTGGCCGACTACCCGGCCAGTCCACAACTCAGGTCCCCCAAGTGGCAGTGAACCTTGGTCCCAGACCCCCCCAGCACAATCAAGGAGTCCACCATACCATCGGCAATTCAGGGCTTTGGCGCAACGATATCCGAACAGTACCAGTTAGCTTTCCAGCTCCTCCAATGGCCTCCAGAACCATTGCACAGAATTTTTCTTCCTAGATGGTAGACAATCCTCAAACCACTCCTCCACAAAGGAACCCAAAGTAGTAGGACAAGCAGGAACCACTTCCACCGTTCATCCACAGCCGACCCAGAAAAACTCCTGGTCACTAATTATACAAAAAGCAGGTAGCAGGCGGGGGCAGCACTATCGAAGAAAGAAATAGGTGCTACCAAAAAGACTGAGAGGAAAAAAACTGAGTCCTCCCAACCACACTGTAATCAAAGAGGAGCCAAGAGTCCCAAAAGAGCTGGCCAAACGCCAGATAACAACTTGGGGGGGTGGGGAGGTAGCGCTATCTGAGAAGAAGCAAGTGCTACCAAATACAGGAACAAATGGAGCCCTCATCACAACCCTCTGGCTATACAGTCTGCCACACTGCAGTCTGGGTACGAGCCGAGACTCCCGGAAAAACTGGCTAGACGCCAGAGAATGCAACAAATGCTCGACGGAAAACCCGAAAAAGACGCTTCTCTTATACTAATCTATCACACTTCTTCCACCCTAACTAACCTGCTAACCTAAGCAAAAATAATAATAAAATAAACAAAACAAATGCTAAACAAAACAAAATCCAACAGTGCTAGTGCTAGGGCTCTGGCCGGCTCAAGTCAGCCGCCATCTTGCCATTCTGCAGTGGCTGGACTCATCAGACGACAGTCACGTGTTTCATCCTTATTGGGACTACCCAGTGTGCTTGTGCCTTCCAGTTCACCCAGGGCATATATTAATTCTCTAGAAACGTGTGCCCTGTTGTGGGTCATCGCTTACTTAGTATTCCCTCCTTGGATGTTTCACGATTTATATTGACCACTTTCTTTGTGGTTTGCAGGACATCTCCTGGATTCTTTTGCCCGTTCAGCACTGTGGGACTCTGGTCTGGATTACCTCCATGGAACGGGACATGGGGTTGGCTCGTTTTTGAATGTCCATGAGGGACCATGTGGCATTAGCTACAAAACCTTTGCAGATGAACCCCTGGAGGCCAACATGGTTGTGACAGACGGTATGTATTTATTGCTAGCAAATACTTTGTGCCAGAAAAATTAGACAGGATTGCTGTTGGCTTTGTCTAGTGCATCTCATGTAAGTCACTCATTAGGACATTGGTTATGGTAGTGCTTTGCATGTGAGGAGAGTATTCTGAAGTCCTTTGTTTTACTCTTGTACATTCCAGTACTAATTTGTAAGATATCCTTGTGGGAGTCATACCTCTCAAGTGTCCCTGATTTTCAGGGAAGTCCCTGATTTTGCCTCAAAAGTTTACTCTGTCCCTACTAAAATTTGTCTTTTTTTGGCTAAAGAGTGGGGACTCTAAGCACAAAGCAACGTCAAGCATTAAAGTTACAGGCTTGTACTTCTTTAGAAAATGCATTTTGCACTAAGCCCCATATTCTACCAGCTTTCTGGGTGGACATCTCTAATTTTGAAGATGTGTCCCTGATTTTGGTCCTTTGTCCCTGATTTTTTTAAGCCTTGTCCCTGATTTATGAGGCAGGAGGTTGAGAGGTATGGTGGGAGTGGAGGTTTCTTGAGAACTGTGTCTTTAAGTGTGTTTTTATATTCAATTTACTTGATGCCATCCATATTAGACGGGAGCCCTGACAAAAAAAATGCTTTGATAAAACTGTTTTACTTTTTACTCTGCTTAAAATTACTTTGCCTGTCTGCTGTCTGTGCACTCCAGTCACCTAATCCTAGCTCACCTATAAATTGCTGTTGTATAGCAAGTGTAATTTTGCCCATCCCCCCCAGATCCACTTTTGGCTTGTCTTCCCATCACATTTTCCTCAGAGATACTGTGAAATCCTCTCAGTCCATTGCGCCTTTCAGCCTGGCTTACTGTTCTGCTGCTGCTTTTATTTTTTCCCTCTCCGTTTTCCTATGTCCCTTACCATTGCTGCCTGATCCAGCTCCTCTTCCCACGTCCCTTGCTGCTCCATCTCATGTTCTAACTTCCTTTGTCCTCTGCACGTTCCCTTTTTTATACACTAACACTCATTCTTTCCACTCCCTCCAGTTCTGAACTTGCTGTACTTACTACACTGCCATTTCATCTCCTCAAGCAGCAGCTTGTTAAAATCCTCAGTCTGTCTCCCTAAGCATCCCATGCATTGCCTTCGAGATATTGTCATGATTCCTGTCCCCATCTTCACCCTTTCCTCTACCTACTGTTACCTCACCTCCTTTCTTGCTTCATATTCCATTCTAACAGCTTTGCCATCACTCCAATTACCCGTGTCTTTCTCCTTGCCTCTAACCTCCTAGTCTCCCGTATCCCTTTCTATGCCTCTCCCCTATCCACTCCTTTCTCTTACTTCTCTGCCCCCGGTATATCTCCTGTCTCATGTGCGTCCTGTCTACACAACTCACTCCTTTTGCCCGACTCACTACCTTACTCTGTTAACTCCCTTGTCCCTCAGTCCAATCACCCCAGTGCATCACTCATACCTCACCCTGACATCATGTAATGAGCAAAATGTCATATATCCTGATATGCATTCCCAGCTACTGCCCCCCCAGATAAAAACATTGAATGGGAAAAGACTGCTTGGAACTGAAGGAGAGTATCATTGGCAAGTGTTGGTTTCCCCTGGAAACTATTAGTAAATACTGAAGATCTGAATATGTTTTTTGTTATGCTAAGCTATACAGTGTCATTCAAGATACAGGAATAATTTCATTGGGTAGGTCTGAAATTATATGTATAAGTATAGTGTTCTTGTTGAAACAAAGTGCTCTCTGAATTTTTGGTGACTTAATATACCGGAAGTTGTCAGCAACTTGTTACCAAGGATCAAAGTACAAACGATGAGATAGAGGCTTAAGGTTTTATGAGGGAGCCAACAATTTCCAGCTTATCAGATAGCAACATATTTTAAGATTATAAGAGTATAAATAACACTGTAATTAGCAGGCCTGGTTTGTTTAGCACGTTTATGGCGAACCTTTGTGAACCTAGATTTATGGTTTATTTATACGTTTTAAGACTTCTTTATTGATTCCAGTACATCGGGCATCCCATTAATGTACTGTATTACAGTGATTTTACACGTTCAGGCATGTTGCCTAGGTCTGTTAATGTTGGATTTTCAAGAAATTAAACATACAAACTATAAAAGCCGGAAACAGCAACTAACAAACCAGCGGTCCAGAGTCCACGGTGCCAGTATATGTCAGTGTCTGATTGAGGGCAGCCCGACTGATGAAAAGATAACTGGATGTACTAATGTCCATACCAATTGTTTTGTGCACAGGAGACAGAGGGAAAAATATATTTATGCAAATAAAATACCACATAGGCATTTATCCATATAAAGCCTCTATACAAAGGCCGGATATTTATCAGAAGGAGTTGCGCATGGCATAACACTGTTACACCAGTCGCGATATTCAAATGGGGATTGTGCCTGGCACAAATGCCGATGCACGGAGCGCATTAGTAATGTATGCGGCGCAGGTGAGGGGGGGGTGCCCATGCATACTCCGCACATCCCGATATTCAGCCCGGGATGTGCTGAGCCCATGCATTCACAACCCCTACTTGCACTGCACACAGGTGAGCCAAAAAAAAAGAAGCAACGGCTGGCCACCCACAGGTGAGCTGCCATATTGCAGGGCGCAACACGGCTGCTGCCAACTGTGGGTGGCCACCTGAGCTCCGGCTGCACCATCGTGGCGGTGCCCCCCCATGCCCGATCGCGGGCAGATGTAGATGTAAATATTCGTCCTATATCCCTGGTGGTCCAGTGGACTGCTCGCAGCCCGATCACAGGCATCTGTTAAAATAAAACACGTCCTATATCCCTGGTGGTCCAGTGGACCGCTTGCAGCCCAATCACGGGCTTAAGTATAAAATAATCGTCCCATATCCCTGGTGGTCCAGTGGACCGATCGCAGGCGCCAGTAAAACATTAATGCCACAGCAACCCAACCCTAGTGGTTTAGCGGTACCCCTACCCACCCACTGAGCCCAACCGCCACTCCCCCTCCCGGTCAGCGGTGAAAGCTCCCCACCGGCTTGCCGCTCCGCCGCCCACCGACTGACACCGTATGGTAGGGCGTGGTAGAGACAATGGTGTGCAGCCCGTGCCATACTACACAGTCCAGATATGTAGTCTGGACTGAAATCTGTCTGGGCTGCCCTTACTGACTCACGCCTAATGGACCAATGGGCGTGCAGCCCTACCATATGGTGTCAGTCAGGCGGTGGGGCGGCAAGCGGGTAGGGAGCTGCTGCCCGCTGCTGAATGGGGGTAGAGTGAGGCGGTGGAGCTCAGTGGGCAGGTGGGGAGGGGGGTACCGCTAGACCACCAGGGTTGGATTGCTGTGGCATTAATGTTTTACTGTGGCCCGCGATCGGGCTGCGAGTGGTCCACTGGACCACCAGGGATATGGGATGATTATTATATACTTAAGCCCGTGATCGGGCTGTGAGTGGTCCACTGGACCACTAGGGATATGGTACGATTATTTTTATACTTAAGCCCATGATCAGGCTGCGAGCGGTCCACTGGACCACCAGGGATGTAGGACATGTTTTATTTTAACAGATGCCCACGATTGGGCAGTGGGGCACTTTTCTATGCTGTGCAGGGGGCGTCGGTCCCCGACGGCTGCAGCCTGGCAGGGCGCCAGGCGCAAGTCGCCAGGGATCGGAGCACCTGCATGCAGATGGGGCCATAATGACATGCAAATGGCCCCATTTGTGCTTTTGCGGTATTATGGCTCTCATTTGCATGTGCACCTTTGAATATCGCGGTTGTTGCACTTAGCGCAACGGAACTTGCACTAGCGCATCCCCCTGCTCCACTCTGGCCACTTGTGCTGGCGCAGTGCCACTGTACCATGCGCACTGTGGGGTGGCCAGGGTGCGATATTCAGTGATGCTGTGCCATGGCGCAGCTCTGTTTAAATATCACCCTGTCAACGCCCCTGCGCAGTCCATTTGTGCTGCACCCAGGCTTGCGCCACAGCCTGGCGCAGTCTGAATATCCGGGCCACAAGGTATAAAACAACGCAAGAGACTGAAAATTTATATAGAACCCAACAACTGAGTCTACGACTTCAGACTCTGCTCAGTACATATCCCCATGGGTCCAGTCGTTAGTATATGCTGGTAGTCTGTGCTGAACCAAAAAGGTCACCCTTTCCATGTGTTGTATCTGTTCAGTGACCTCTACCTACTCCCCAATAGTTGGAGGGTCAGACTGTAACCACTTTTTTGGTAATTGCTGCAGCAGCTATTAGAATATACCAGCTGCTTCCTTTAGGGATGAGGGCCTTGTCCCCTACAGTAAACGTACTCTATTAAGGACAAATGTGATATTAAGAATCAGAGAAATGGCTTCCCTAACATAGTAGTTAATTTCCTGGAGGCAGTGTGTATGCTGTCCCTAGGAGTGTAATTTAGGATATCCAAGACTGCGCTATTGATTTTGCCGACAAAACCTGCTCTCGAGTCACGGAGCCCTGCAACCCAGTACAGGAAGAGGAGCTGTAGTTCCCTAGCACATTCTCGGGGACTACAACTCGGTTCTTAATGTTTCAAATTAACTGTTGTGCAGAGATTGTTATTTTATGCCATGCATGAGTGGTTTGTTACTGTGTATTTCTTGAATTTTATAACTTAATTTGCACTAATATTACATTGGGGAGACGGTGACCTTGGATAGCACTTCAGGATCACAGGACTGTATTTCTAGCCTGTCTCTTCGCAGGTGCAGGACCACGCTTGCCACATGAAGATCACAAAAGACATGCATGTTTAGTGTGGAATAGCATGTCTTGTAATCCTAAAACTAGTTTTTAAAGTATCCGTACGGAATACTGAAGGTATAATATGTATAACAATATTAACATCTATATTTTGACTGTATTGAAAAATGTGTTGCTCCTACATTTTGTATCCCTGCTTGGCTTACAACCAGTAAACTTGCAAGGTAATACAACATCAAACTGTATTATAAGAACAGCAGAAATATTTCAAATAGTAAATGGGGGATTTGCCTACAGATGCATTACCTGTGATATGTATAAAATTCTACGAGATAATACTTGAAAACTATCTAGATGTGGTAATTGTGAACAAATTGAGTGCCTTACAAATGAAATAAAGCTGTTTGACTCTAGAATGATTGATCTAGAAAATAGTCAAAAGGAAATGGCAACTAGATTTCTTGTTGAATTTGATAAACCTGATAATCCTTTAGACAAAACACCCATCACTAATGTAGCACCTGCAAGACAAACTAATAAATCAATCCCAACATCACTATCAAACTGCATGCCCCCTCCTACGTATTTATCAAATACAGAACATAATAGAAAAAGAGCTAGAGAAATAGACACATCCAAAACCATAGATGAGGAATGGTACACAGTTCAAAATGCAAAAGTACCAAAAAAAGGAAGGAGGGCAGACACTTTCAGTATTTCTCTTTTTAATTCCTTTGATCCACTCATACAAGTTACGGAATTGGAACAAAATATAGAAATGTCCAGTGATGATAATTCAATAAACCACACTAGAGAGTTGAAATGTACAGCAGCAATATCCCCTGACACAAGTAATTCATCACAGGAACAAACTAGGAATAGTGGTTTCTCTACCATAAGAACAATTAATCAAGATATTAGTGAATCAAACCAAAATGACACGTCTTCAACTTACCCACTGAACATATGTATCCATTCTGATAACCCTAGATCTGATCCTCTAACATCACCATCAATTTACGTACTTGGGGATTCAATAATAAAACACCTGGATAGGGCCATTTGCAATCCCGATAAGGTTAACCAAACTCTGTCCAGTTTCAGTGGTGCAAGAATCGAAGATATTACACTAATGTTCAATAACATAGTTAATAAAAACAACGTTCCCCTCTGTTGTACTTATCCACGCTGGAGCAAATAATATTTTCCATAATTCGGTACTGGAAGTAAAGCAAAACCTTGTAGCCCTCACAAATAAATTAATAAGTATGGGATGCACTATTGTTCTTTCAGAAATTCTTCCCGTACCCAGGGCTTCAAAATTTGTTAATACTAAAATTAAAAATATCAATTTATGGCTACGTTCCTGGTGTTGTAAACAGGGGATAAAATGCATTACACACTAGGAGGAATTTATGAATCACCTGGAACTGTACTGTGGTGATGGTTTACACTTGAGCAGAAGAGGCAGCCTAGTTCTTGGGAAACAATTTAACATGTTCATAAATAACACTTTAAACTGAATAATCCGGGGGCCAGGCAGCCAGATTCTGTATCTCTGAACAACACCTGACTCATTTAAATGAAACTAAATCGGATTCTCATTATTAAGAAATTAATATTTTATTGGCTAATGCTAGAAGCTTAACAAATAAAATTGATGAGCTCAAATACATATTAACAGAACAAGATATTGCAATATGTGGAATTACAGAAACATGGTTAAAGGATGGTGACTGGGGCATTGATATCCCAGGTTGCGTTAGATACTCTAAAAACAGACAAAACAAGAGTGGAGGTGGGATATCCTTATATGTCTCTGAAACATATAAATCCCACACTCTGGACAGTATCACAGCCTCATACTATGAAACAGAAACCTTAAGGGTAAAAATAAACTTACCAAGTAAATATTTAATAATTGGCTTAGCTTATTGTGCCCCCAATAGAAACATAGAAGTTGACTGCAGATAAGGACCGCAAGGCCCATCCAGTCTGCCCATTTCTTTTTCTACCTTATAAATGTGCCATCAGCCTTTGCTCTGTCAGTGGCCTATCTATTCATAGTCATTTGTATTGCTCCCTTATGCCTATCCCATACCTGTTTGAAGCCCTGCACTGTATTCATAGCCACCACTTCTTGTGGTAAGCCATTCCAGCATCCACCACCCTTTCTGTGAAAAAGAATTTCCTCACATTCCCCTTAATCGGCCTCCTCTAATCTCATGCTGTGTCCTCTTGTCCTGCTATTTTCTTATATTTAAACATGTTAGACTCTTTCACCTTGTTTATGCCCTTAAGGTGTTTGAATGCCCTCATCATATCACCTCTCTCCCTCCTTTGCTCAAGGGTATACATATTGAGCTCCGTTAATCTGTCCTCATATGTCTTCTGATGCAGTCCCTGCACCATTTTGGTTGCCCTCTGGACTGCCTCAATTTGGTTAATGTCCTTGTGAAGGTGTGGCTCTCCAATACTGCACGCTAGTACTCCAGATGGGGCCTAACTCAGTGTCTTGTACAGAGGGATTATTACCTCCTCTTACGACTTGTGATACCTCTACTAATACACCCTAACACCCCTAGCCTTACCTACTGCTTTAGAGGTCTGCTTGGATGATTTTAGGTCATCAGTGATGATGATGCCCAAGTCTCTTTCTTCCTTGTGACTGCTAGCAACTCCTCCCAGCCTATAGGTGGCTTCAGGGTTTCTCTCTCCTATGTGCATGATTTTGCACTTCTTTGCATTAAATCTCGTTGCCACTCTTCTGACCATTCTGCTAGTTTATCCAGATCTCTTCTCATTCTGCCCACCCCATCTGGATCATCTGCTCTGTTGCAGATCTTGGTGTCATCTGCAAACAGACAAGCTTTACCTCTAGTCCATCTGCAAGGTCACTAATGAAGATGTTGAAGAGGACTGGCCCCAGGACTGATCCCTGAGGTACCCCACTTGTGACTTGCATCTCTTCTGACTGTATACCATTTACCACCACTCTCTGTTTTCTGTCCGACAACCAGTTTGCAACCCAGTTGACCAACTTCTGACCCACCCGAGCCTACCCAGCTTATTTATCAATCTTCTATGTGGAACAGTGTCAAAAGCTTTGCTGAAGTCAAGGTAGGCGACATCAACTGCTCCCCCTTGGTCCACCACTCTGGTTACCCAGTCAAAGAAATCTATGAGATTAGTTTGACAGGACCTTCCTTTTGTAAACCCATGCTGTCTTGGATCCTGTGCCCCTATGGATTCCAGGTGTTGCACTATCCTTTCCTTAAGGAGTGCCTCCATAATCTTGCCCACTACTGAGGTAAGACTGATCGGTCTGTAGTTCCCCGCCTCCTCCCTGCTACCACTCTTGTGGAGCGGGATCACATGAGCCCTTCTCCAGTCTTCGGGACCTCTCCTGTGCTCAGAGACTCACTAAACAATTCTGCTAATGGCTCTGCTAGTTCCTCCTTTAGCTCCTTAAGTACTCCTGGGATGTATGCCATCAGGTCCCATTGCCTTATCCACTCCTGAGCTTAGCAAGCTCTTGTAGGACCCTTTCTTTGTGAAGGGAGTAGTGCTCACCTCCCTCCCCTGTGTCCATGATGCTGAGCTGTGGGCCCTGCCCTACCTTCTCTTCAGTAAATACTGAGCAAAAGTATCTATTTAGGATAGATGCCTTTACAGGGTCCTCCTCCTCACATGCTCCATTTTCTCCATTAGCTTAGTACTCCCTCTGGACTTTCTCCTTTCACTAATATATCTATAGAAAGTCTTATCACCTTGTTTTACTGTTCGTGCTAGTGTTTCCTCAGTTTGGGACTTTGCCTGCCTTACTGCCTTACCTGCTTCCCTTAGGGCAGTTTGGTATGCCTCCCTATCTTCATCCCGCTGTGTTCCCTTATATTTCCTGAAGGCCAGCCTTTTGGCTCTGACCTTTTCTGCTACTGTATTTGAGAACCAAAGTGGTTTCTTTCTTCTTTTGCACTTCCTTTTCTGTCTAACACAATGGGATGTTGCTTCAAGTATTGCATCCTTAATGCTTGCCCACTTTGCCTGTACCCTCACCTGTGTTTCTTTTGCCTAGGCTAGCTTAACTCTGTTGGCCATCTTATCAAAGTCAGCTCCTCTGAAGTCCCATATTTTTGCCTTGGAATGGGATGATTTAGATGTAGTAGCCAAATTGAACCATACCATGTGATGGTCACTGGCCCCAGGTGACCTTCTACCTGGAGATCTGTGATCCCTTCTTTGTTAGTCAGTACTAGATCTAGGATAGCCCTATCTCTTGTGGGTTGCTGTACCAGTTGTTTGAGGCCCTCCCCCTGCAGGGAATCCACTATGAGTCTAGTTCTGGCAGATGTTCCTGCTGGTATTGACCAATCTGTATCCGGCATGTTGAAGTCTCCCATTATCAGAACCTCCCCTTTAGCTGTCATGTTTTGTATATCTTCTAACAGTAATGTGTCTATGTCCTCCCTCTGGTCTGGGGGCCTGTAGACAACTCCAGTTCTTATGACTGTCCCATTTCCTGTTTCCAGGGTGACCCACAGTTCTTCTGGCTCCTTATGTGTATTCTGAATTTCTGTAGCTTTGATATTTTCATTAACATACAGGGCCACTCCTCCCCCCCTTTTTGCACCTCGGTCTCTTCTGAACAATACATAGCCAGGTACTGAAGTCTCCCAAGTGTGGTTACTGGTAAACCACGTCTCACTAATTGCTACTATGTCCAGTTTAGCCTCTGACATTATTGCCTGCAGGTCTGGGATCTTATTTCCCAGGCTGTGAGCATTTGTGTACAATATGAATCATACTGAAAATTATAATTTCTATCTAGTTTGGAGAACATGGAAATATGTTCAGATTATATCCTTATGGGTGATTTTAATTTTCCCAACATTGATTGGCCCACCTTCAATGCTTCTGGATCCTTAGCAAACAAATTCCTTGATTTTACAATTAATTCCAATCTGCAACAGGTAATTCAGGGTAATACTAGAGGCAACAGCTTGCTGGACTTAGTACTGACAAATTGTGATGAGGATATTAATACCCCATGTATCCTTGAACCCTTAAGTACCAGTGACCACAATATGGTTAAATTTAGCATAATTACCACTAAAATGCATATCAAAGGTATTTCTGTTGTGAAAGATTTCAACAAAGCTAATTATACAAATATGAAAGATTATTTAGTACCCTGGGATTGGAAAAAAGGACTTGAAAACAAGGATTTGAACACTATATGGAAATTACTGTGGGATAAATTACAATATTGTATAAATAAATGGGTCCCAAACAGACAAAATATAAAAATAACCATAGAGTTCCTATTTGGTGGAATAGGAAAATCAAAAAAGCCATTAATAGGAAAAAGAAACACTACAAGAAATTTAAAAGTGTCTTCAGATGTTAACTGAGAACTATATAAAAAAAAAGTGTAATTACTATGAAAAAAAAAACAAAAACAGATAATAAAAAAAGCTTCTTTAATTACGTTGGGTCCATCCGCCGTAATAAAGCTAACATTGGTCCTTTGATTAATGGTAATGAAATTATTAGTGATGAGGCCAAAATGACAACACAGTTTAACAATCCATTCTTGAGTATATTTAACTCCTAAGAATTAATTTCTACTCTGCCAGAATGTAATCACATAGAATGGATTCCCTTTACAGAAAATTAAATAATAGAAGCTTTTTCTCACTTAAAACAAAACAGTTCACCAGGACCAGATGGGATTCACCCGAAACTGATTAAAGAACTAAGTCGGGTTCTAATAGGTCCTTTTACCTTACTTTCTAATATTTCCTTAAAAGAAGGGGAAACTATTCTCATCTGGAATGAAGCTATTGTGACCCCAACCTTTAAACCTGGTAACAAAAAGGATGTTAGTAACTATAGGCCCATAAGCCTAACTTCTGTCACTTGCAAAACACTAGACTTATCCAAAAACGGATGGAGATACATATACTTCAAAACAATTTAGTTGATATTAACCAACATGGTTTTCAACATGGGAGATCCTGTATGACTAACTTATTGCATTTTTTCGAACCCGTCAGTGCAGCCCTTGATGGTGGTTTGCCAGTGGATGTCATATACCTTGACTACTCCAAGGCATTTGATACAGTCTCACATAAAATATTGATTGAAACACTTCTTAAAATTAAAACACAGAATACTATATTGAATTGGATCTGCTCATGGCTCACTAACCGGAGGCAAAGAGTTGCACTTAGAGGATATCTATCTGAATGGGGACCCGTGACAAGTGGGGTACCCCAGGGTTCAGTGGTGGGGCCTACATTGTTCAAAATATTTATTTCATCAATGCAGTCTACAGGTGACACCTGGATTGTCAAATATGCAGATGACTGTAAACTGGGCTGTACAGTTAATAATGTATCATCAGCAATTAATCTGCAAAACATTCTAAACCATCTTGTATTTTGTGCAAAAAATAATAGCTTCAATATTAAAAAATGTAAGGTGATGCACCTAGGGCATAGTAATATTAAATATACCTACAAAATAAATAATATACAATTACAAGAAATCGTCAGTGAAACTGACTTGGGTGTATTAATTAATAACAAACTAACCTTCAATACGCATAACCAAACAGCTGTCAAAAAAGGTCAAAAAATTATTTCTTGTATATTCAGAAATCAAAAATAGGGATCCCAAGGTCGTAATACCACTTTATTCAACATTAGTTCGCCCACATCTTGAATACTGTGCCCCTTTATGTGCTCCAACCCCAGTTAAATGTAAAAACCTAGTAGAGGGAGTACAAAGAAGAATCGCAAGACATATTTCTGCTGTTAAAAACTTTAATTATGTACAAAGATTGGAACACCTGGGATTGTATTCATTACAATACAGACAAACTAGAGTAGATCTCTGCTTTACCTATAAAGCTATTAAAGATGATTATTTAATGGAAACCCTAGGGCTAGTCAGACACACTGACCACTTTTGCACAAGATCTCATCACTTAAAATTGAAAGGGAATACAAATAAGACAAATAGACGCAATAACTGGTTCACTCAGAGAATAATTCCAGTTTGGAATTCCTTACCATTTGATGTTGTAAACAGTGATAGTTTAGCAATCTTTAAAAATAGACTTGATTATTGTATGGGTAAAAGAAAAATATAATTTATTTAGATATCTGTTGTTAATTCCTTCCTCCACCAATATAGGTGGCGAGTTTTATATGGATCATTCGGTTCACCTAACTCATAACAACCTATGAAGATATGGACTCTAGGCCCACCTAGTCTGCCTGTGTTCCCTGCCTGCATCAGTGGCTGCTGACCCTACTTGATCATTGGCTTTTGCCTCTCTTCCCCACATCTAGGGTCCCCTTATGCCTGTCTCATGCATGTTTGAATCCCCCCCCCCACTATGTTAACACCCACAACTTCCTGGGGTAGGCTATTCCAAGCATCCACCATCCTCTTTGTGAAGAAAAACTTTCTCACATTTACCCTTATCCTGCTCCCCTCCAATCTCATATCGTGCCCCCTCGTCCTTGTACAACTCTTTGTACTGAAATATATAACCCCCCTGCACATTATTCAAGCCTTTAAGATACTTGAAGGTCTCTATCATATCTCCCCATTCCCTCCTCTCTTCAAGTGTATACATACATATTGAGGTCTTTTAATCTGTCCTCATGTTTTCTGATGCAAGCCCTACATCATCTTGGTCACCCTCCTCTGGACCACCTCCACCCTGTCAATGTTTTTGCGAAGATGCGGTCTCCAGAACTGAACACAGTATTCTTGATGAGGCCTCACCAGCGTTTTGTACAGTGGCATCACCACCTCCCTTCTTCTGCTAGTGATGCCCCTTCCTATGCACCACAACATCCCAGTGGCCCTCCCCACAGCCTTATTACACTGTTTGGCCACCCTTGGGTCATCTGAGATATATTATTTCTAAGTCCCTCTCTTCCCTGGTGACTTTCAGCAGTCCCCCCCCTCCAAATTCTGTAGCTCTCCGCAGGGTTTCTTTACCCCAGGTGCGTGACCTTGCACTTTTTTTGCATTAAATTTCAACTGCCCCACCTTTGACCATTTTTCCAGCTTTCCAAGATCCCTCCTCATTCTTTCGACCCCCCCCCCCCTTTGAAGTGTCTACTGTGTTGCAGATCTTGGTATCATCTGCAAATAAGCAAACCTTCCCTCCAGCCACTCAGCAATGTTCCTGATGAAGACATTGAAAAGGACTTGCCCCAGGACTGATCTCTGAGGTACCCCACTGGTCACCCTCTTTACCTCGGATTTGATATCATTTACCACTACCCTCTGCTTTCTTTCCCTCAACCAGTTTCTAACCCAGTTTTCCACTTTGTGGCCCACCCCCAGGCTCCATAGCTTGTTCACCAGTCTTCTGTGGGGTATGGTGTCGAAGGCCTTACTGAAATCGAGGTAGGTGATATCCACCGCTCCCCTCGATCCATCTCCCTAGTCACCCAGTCAAAAAAGTCAATCAGATTTGTGTGACATGACCTTCCTGCTGTGAAACCATTCGGCCTTGGATGCTGTGCTCCCATGGTTTCCAAGTGTTCACAATCCTTTCCTTAAGCAATGCCTCCATAATCTTACCCACTACTGAGGTGAAGCTGACGGCCTAGTTTCCTGCTTCCTCTCTGGTACCTCTCTGGTGGAGAGGGACTACATTTGTCCCCTTCCAGTCCTCTGGAACCACCCATGTATCGAGCGACTCACTAAACAGGGCCACCAGTGGTGCTGCTAGCACCGTTTGTAATTCCTTTAATATCCTGGGGTGTATATCATCTGGCCACATTGCTTTGTCCACCTTCAATTCTGTGAGTTCCTCCAGGACCCTCTCTGCTGTAAAAGGACTGGTGTTTACCTCTCTTCTCCACCTCCCCCATTGTTTCTGCTGCCTAACTGTGGTTCTTGTTCCCACCCCCTACCGTGAATACTGGACAGAAGTATTTATTCAGTGTCGATGCTTTTTCTAGGTCCCCCTCTATGCACACCCCTGCCTCCCCTTTGATTCTTACAGTCCCTCCCCTGGCCTTCCTTCTATTGCTAATGTATCTATAAAATGTCTTGTCCCCCCTCTTTACCATCCGTGCTAATCTCTCCTCTGTTTACGCCTTTGCGCTCCTAATTGCTTTCCCTGTCTCCCTCTGTCTCTCTAGATACACTGCCCTATCCTCATCCTTCTGAATCTCCTTGTATTTTCTGAAAACCCCCTTTTTGTCCCTCACTTTCTCTGCTACCTCCTTTGTGAACCATAGTGGTTTGTTCCTTCTTTTTCCCTTGTTACTCAACCTAATGCACTGATTTGTCATCTCCACTATGGCTTCTTTAGGTGTGCAAACTGCTCCTCAACCCCTCCCTTGGATCCCTTCCTGCCAGGGCTTCTTTGATCCCCTTCCCCTTCCTAGTGAAGTCCACCCTCCTGAAATCTAAACCCTTGTCTTTGTGTGGCTCTCCAGTGACACTGTACTGATGTATGGTGGTCACTGGACCTTAGGTGCCCATCCACTTTGACTTCCTTTATCCTACCTCCATTGGTCAGCACAAGGTCGAAGATTGCTTTGCCCCCTGGTGGGCTCCTGAACCAACTGTCTGAGGCCTGTCCCCTGCAAGGATTCTATGATGTCTGGGCTCCTGGCTGAGGCAGCTGCTGGGGATGGTCCAGTCCACGTCTGGCATGTTAAAATTGGCCAGCAGTACTCCTCCCTTTGCTGCTATCCCATATATTTCCTCCATTATTGCCCTATCCTCCCACTTTCCAGAACTATTGCAACTTGGGACAAAGCCAAAAAATGAGGGCATGGGTTACCCTGGAGGCACCACAGCCCTCCAGCACTGTGAGATTCCACCCCCATTCCATTTATATTTAAGTTGTTTCACTAGAGAGTATATACCCCCACCTTCCACACACATTCTGGCCACCTCTGGGCAGAGGAAGTGCACCACACCCCTTCCCAGACCTGTTTCCATTGCTTCACTGTCAGAGTGATGTTTCGATCCACCTCTTACTTGCTTACTTTTAAGTTACTCTGTGTTGTGCCCAGTTGTAATTATTCATGCATATAGTACAGAAATAGACCCCTTATCTGTCGTGGATTGCCAGAATGTGTGACAAACTTCAACTTGCGTGAGTACCTTTTCCTCTGCTGGCAGGGATCTAAGCTGTGTATGTACATGGTCCGTAAGTTGAAAGTATCTTAATGTATTTGTCCGTGTCTAGTCAAAGGTTTGAATACAGTCCTCAAAGGGGGCTGACCACCCCATCCCTCACCATTTGCCAAGGGGCTTGGAACACTCATGCAGGGATCAGTTTGGGTGTGTCTGAACTGTGGGTCCCAAACTAGCCATCAACACAGCTACATTGCCTTCTTAATGTTAGCACCCCTAGTCCTCCTCCTCCTCCTCCATCAACACTCTTTGTATGCCAAGGTATTTCAGTTTCATCATATCCCTCCTCATTGAGTATGTGCATCGTAAATGCCCAGAGAGCTGATGGAAGAATAATGAGATCATCATTTTTAAGGATATACTTGGCAAGTCTAGAATAAGCTGTTATTTCTCTCATAACACTGGGGAATGAAGTTTCTGGGTGCCCCAGGTATAACAGAACATCATCCCCCTATAGCATGGGTTTATGCTCCTTACCCTCCGAATGTATACCTCTGATTCCAGAGTTTACGCTATTGCTCTGAGCCAAGGAGTTCTGTATACCGAACAGAGAGGATTGTGGAAAGGGAACAGCCCTGGCGAGTGTCCCTTCTCAGGTTGAAACTAGAAGAAATATATCCACTTGCTCTAACATAAGTAAAGGTGGGGGGGGCAGTATATATAGTAGTTATAGTAGCCATGTAGGAGAGGAATACGTCTGAAAAACTAAACCTGGGAAGAGCCTCCAAGAGGAAGTCCCAAGAGACCCTATCAAAAGCCTTCTCCAAATCCTCAGACTCATAAGGTGGTGGCTGGCTGGTGACTCCAGTTTATTTTTTTGCGTCCGCTCTTCTCTGGTCTCCCGCTCCGCTCGCCACTCCCCCCATCCCCAGGCTTTCCCCTCTGGGCAGGGCTGCTAGGCGGACGCCCCCTCCCCAAGGCACTTGGTCGCTAAGCCCTGGCTTGTCCCCAAGGGTGGGTCCACAAGAGCAGGCCCCCCCCCCGGTGGACCTTAATATGCAGCGGAAGCAGCGGCAGAGACAGGGACCATCATTCGCGGGCCAGCATTTTTTGTGCAGGGTTTTTCCCTGGAGGATGGGGACGTGCAAGGATGACAGCATCAACCCCACCCCACCCACATGTGGTGCCAGCCACGACAGTACCCCCAGCCTCCGCCAGAGGTCCGCATTGCACTGGACACTCTTCCCCCCTCCCCCCAGAGAAGGAATGCAGTCCCTGGGATGCTCAGTCCTTCTCTCCCCAACCAGCCTTCTGACTTACGAGTCTGTCGCCGAACCCAGGATGTCTACACTGTAAGCAGATGCCTTGCTGCTGCGCAGGTGGGCCGGTTTGGTGACTCCAGTTTAAGTGCCCTACAAGGAGAGTTTCTGACACCATAAGCTGGACCATAAAAACAGTAACAAGTAAAAACAGAGAACCAAGAACAAATGCCAATAGGGCTATGTTCAAACAGCAATTGTAACTCTTGTACTGCCAAGCACAGGACCCAAGGCAGCATGGATTCACAGCAGGAAGGTCATGTCAGACAAATCTAATTGATTTCTTGGACTGGGTGACCAAAGCAGTAGACCAGGGAGGGGGCTGTGGGCATGGCCTATCTAGACTTTAGCAAGGAATTTGACACAGTCCCGCACAAAAGATTGATAAATTAGCCAGCCTGGGAGTGGGTCCTAGGGTGGTAGCCTGGGTAAAACACTGGTTGGACAACAGGACA
This sequence comes from Neoceratodus forsteri, assembly GCA_016271365.2. NCBI lineage: Eukaryota > Metazoa > Chordata > Ceratodontiformes > Ceratodontidae > Neoceratodus > Neoceratodus forsteri. The sequence continues at coordinate 1,000,752,130 of CM028135.1, forward strand.
CAGCGGGTAATAGTAAATGGAGTCCACAGTAAAGAAAGGAGGGTTACTAGTGGGGTACCGCAATGTTTAGTGCTGGGGTCGGTTCTTTTTAATGTCTTTATAAGTGACATTGCAGAGGGATTGGAAGGGAAAGTATGTCTCTTTGCAGATGACACAAAGATCTGCAACAGGGTTGATACACAAGGTGGGGTGGAAAGGATGAAAAGGGACTTGGCAAGGTTGGAGGAATGGTCAAATGTATGGCAGCTTAGATTCAGTGCAAAGAAGTGCAAGTAATGCACCTGGAAACAAAACCCAGGGAAGAGTACACAATGGGGTGAGATACTGACAACAACAAAATGGAAAGGGACCTGGGGCTAGTCATATCAGATTACCTAAAGGGGGGCCAGCAATGTGAGAAGGTAGTAAGGAGGGTTGGGGGGATACTGGGATGTATAGGGAGAGGCATCACCAGTAGAAAACAGGAAGTTGTTGGCCCTCTGTACAGATAGTTGGTAAGATCACATCTGGAGTACTGTGTACAGTTCTGGAGACCCCACCTCTGCAAAGACATTGGCAGGGTAGAGGCTGTCCAGAGGAGGGCAACCAAAATGATGCAGGGTCTGCATCAGAAGACATATGAAGAAAGACTAAAGGAACTAAAGATATACAGCCTCGAGGAAAGGAGGGAGAGGGTGGACATGATAGAAACCTTCAAGTACCTCAAGGGAATCAACAAAGTTCAAGAGGGTAGCATCTTTCAGAAAAAGAGATGTGCAAAGAACAAGGGGGCACAATTTAAAGATAGAGAGGGACAGCTCAGAGGTAATGTGAGGAAGTATTTCTTCACAGAGAGGGTTATAGATGCATGGAACGGCCTTCCTGAGGAGGTCATAGAGTCAAAAACAGTGGGGGAATTCAAGAATGCATAGAACAGACATAAGGCAATTCTAGTGGGGGGTAGGAGGAAGTAGGCTGTTGGTTAACTAGGATCTGCAGCTTATCTGTTAGGTAGGGAAATGGGCAGACTAGGTGGGCCAAGCGGTCCTTATCTGCCGTCAAATTCTATGTTTCTATGTTTCTAAGACAGGAGGTCTGGGTTGCAAGACCTCTGTTCCTGCCCACTGACCAAGAAAAAGATGGTAAACCAGCCGGGGGGTGGGGGGTGGGTGAAGTAGTGTTCCGCTCACAGTTTGGGACTTCACCATGAGCTGAATGATGGGAAATCAGACTCCGCAAAACACTAGAGGGTACAGATCAGCACAGCATACCCATAAAGTCCCACACCACCCAAAACCTGTCCTGTTTCCCCCTTCCAGTGTAGTATCCCAGTGAGTACAGTCAGTGTAGTAGAGATGGGTAAGAAAGGATATCTACAGATAGCAAACATAAAGTCTATAATCTAATGTCCAGAAAATCTTTCTTGTGCCCCCCCCCCAAAAAAAAACACTCTGTGGTAGAGTAACAGACATAAATCAGAAACCCTGTATAGTGCACACCCAGTAGTGAAGGAACATATTTATGTTCCATAACAGTGGTCATGGCAGGGCAATTCTCTGTGTTTGGTGGGAGGGTAACACAGATAAGGTGGGAAGGCGAGCAGCCCCTGGAGGTGCCTCGTGGGAGGAGTCCCACCAGCAGCCTGGAAGACCCAGGCCCCAGCGAGAGCACTGCCCAACACAACCCCCAGACTCCGGCCTCCCCTGGCCAAGCACCCCAGGCCAACCAGCCATACCTCACGTGCCCCATTGCTATGTGCACTAATACCACCATTTAACAATAAACAAAGTGTGTGTGGGGGTGTGAGCTAGAAAGTCAGATTGCTTCAAGTCTCTGCAACAGGATTTAGTTACGCTCGTTAACAGTGTCCGCACAGTACTGTGCCTCTTGAAACATTGAAACATAGAGGTTGACGGCAGATAAGGACCGCAAGACCCATGCAGTCTGCCCATTTTTTCTACCTTATAAATGTGCCACACACCTTTACACTGTCAATGACCATCTATCCATATTCATCTGTATTGCTCCCTTATGCCTATCCCATGCCTGTTTGAAGCCCTGCACTGTATTCATAGCCACCACTTCCTGAGGTAGGCTGTTCCATGCATCTACCACTCTTTCTGTGAAAAAGAATTTCCTCACATTCTCCCTTAATTGGCCTCCCTCTATTCTCATGCTGTGTCCTCTTGTCCTGCTATTTTTCTTATATTTAAACGTTAGACTCTTTCACATTGTTAATGCCCTAAAGGTGTTTGAATGTTCGATCATATCACCTCTCTCCTTCTTTGCTCAAGGGTATACATATTGAACTCCGTTAATCTGTCCTCATATGTCTTCTGATGCAGTCCCTGCACCATTTTGGTTGCCCTTCTCTGGACTGCCTCAATTTGGTTAATGTCCTTGTGGGCGTGGCCTCCAGTACTGCACGCAGTACCTCAGATGGGAACCTAACCAGTGTCTTGTAAAGAGGATTATTACCTCCCTCTTCGACTTGTGATACCCCTACTAATACACCCTAACATCCCCCTAGCCTTACCTACTGCTTTAGAGGTCTGCTTGGATGATTTCAGGTCATCGGTGATGATGATGCCCAAGTCTCTTTCTTCCTTTGTGACTGCGAGTAACTCCACTCCCAGCCTATAGGTGGCTTCAGGGTTTCTCTTCCCTATGTGCATGATCTTGCACTTCTTTGCATTAAATCCCAGTTGCCACTCTTCTGACCATTTTGCTAGTTTATCCAGATCTCTTCTCATTCTGCCCACCCCATCTGGATCATCTGCTCTGTTGCAGATCTTGGTGTCATCTGCAAACAGACAAGCCTTACCTCTAGTCCATCTGCAATGTCACTAATGAAGATATTGAAGAGGACTGGCCCAGGACTGATCCTCATGTGTACCCCACTTGTGACTTGCATCTCTTCTGACTGTATACCATTTACCACCACTCTCTGTTTTCTGTCCACAACCAGTTTGCCACCCAGTTGACCAACTTCTGACCCACCCCGAGCCTTCCCAGCTTATTTATTAATCTTCTATGTGGAACGGTGTCGAAAGCTTTGCTGAAGTCAAGGTAGGTAACATCAACTGCTCCCCCATGGTCCACCCACTCTGGTTACCCAGTCAAAGAAATCTATGAGATTAGTTTGACAGGAGACCTTCCTTTTGTAAACTCATGCTGTCTTGGATCCTGTGCCCCTGTGGATTCCAGGTGTTGCACTATCCTTTCCTTAAGGAATGCCTCCATAATCTTGCCCACTACTGAGGTAAGACTGACTAGTCTGTAGTTCCCTGCCTCCCCCCTGCTACCACTCTTGTGGAGCGGGATCACATGAGCCCTTCTCCAGTCTTCTGGGACCTCTGCCATGCTCACAGGGCCAAGCAGATCCACTGCCCAGCCTGGAAATCCCCAAAGGATGCAAAGAGCTTCACAGATCGGAGGTATGGTAGGTCAGTGTCTTTGCTGGACTGCAAGTTCTGCAGAAGCTGGCAAATTTGGCTTATGGCTCCTGGGGCTTCAAATTGCCCAGAAGCCCAGGCTTCCTGTGGTGTGACTGTCATCCATTCTGTAGTGAGTGCCTTCTGCTTGGTCCCAGGGAGCTCCAGCTGCATTGAAACATGCAGGTTCTTGGAGGGGAAGGCCTTTCAGACTTCCCCTGGTGAGCTGTACACAACCATCCTATCTTGCCAAAATACACAAAGCTTGGCTAGATAAGGTGTATGGAGGAACATTTGAATATCCCGCAGCAGCTACATCAGGTCCCCACATGGTTGGCTGAATTGCCAGCAGGTAATTGTGGTCAGATACCAGGTGAGTCTTTAGTCAGGAAAACTTTCTTTTCCCAAGCTCGGCAAAGCATCTCTTCTTTAATTTTGAAGCTGGAAAACTTCATGATCAGCCACTGGCGTCTGGCTTTAGGGTCTGCAGGGTTAGGAATCCGCGCCCTGTGCACTCGCTCAATAGGGAAGGTAACATCTAGAGGAAAGGTCAAGTCGTCTCTGAGTAAATCCACCAAAGAGTCTGTTAAAAGTCCGGTCTCGGATCCCTCCAGCAACCCATATGTCCTCATGTTATTTCTCCTGAAACATGCCTCTAAATCATTGCACTTATCTTGCAGAGTAGATGTATAATGTGAGAAAGTTTCAGTGGCCCGTCCCAGCTGTATTGTGCCATCTTCAACTAGGCCTACCCATTCCTCTGTCACTTTGGCCCTCATCTCCACTCTAGTAAGCTTTTGGTGCAGGCTTTTAAATTTGTTTTTATTTTCTGCTCTGGAGCCTTCAGTTTCATGCAGGAGTCTCTCTGATCTGCTGTCGGCCAGTTTTTCAGCCTTGTGGTTTGTGTTGTAACTGCAACCACTATGGCTGGCTGGGAAGGGCTTCGGCCTCCCTCGCGGCTCTGCGAGGTGACCCATCTGCTTCCTGTGGTGCCATTTTCTTTTTTCCATGCATATTTTTATGGTATTTTGCCTTTTTCTCCCCAATCCTGGGCCCCTACCTTGGACGCGCATGCACATGTGGAGGCATGTGCCCACTGTGTCTCAAGGTGCCCTCCCTTTGTGTCGCCCCTCCACCTGTGCTAACCACCAGACCTCCACCCAGTGGCAGCAGGACTACGGGGGGCAGGGTGGCAGCCACCCCCAGGAGAGGAGAGCTGCCTTCTGGCTGCTCAATCCTGCTGCGACCCTTCCCCTTCCCCATCAGCTGGCATCCCGATGACCCAAGTCTGTTCCCGACCCCAGGTCGCCAGCATAGTGGTAGGTAAGGTGTCCAGCACCTCAGCGCCACCAGGGCTGGCTCTGTGGTGCCATTTTCAGCCTCTAATGTGAGTGGTTATACCGATCATGCTTTGCACCCCATCCTGCAATTTCAGATGATTTTGACTGAAAAAAATCTACTTTTTAAGAGGTTTTGTTGGAGGAGTCAGCAGGAGCTTCTCTCTCAGCAGCCACACTGGTCCACGACGTCACCTGACGTCCCCATATTTTATGTACAGCGTGTGATGAGGGAGAAAAAAGATATTTTCTCATACTGGACTTAAAGTAGTTTTCTGATTTCCAGCAAAATATTCAAAATTGGTGATCGAACTCTGTTACATAAAAATTCTCTAAAATCTGAATTTCTGGACATTCAATATTTTTATTGCAGAAGACATTTTGCATGACAACAGGCTGTCACCCCTTTAGACTTCACCTCTCTTTCCTGCTTTGAAGTCAAAATATTCTATGTACAACATCAAAAACCATTCCATAGCAACTGGATGTGAGGTCACATCAAAGAATTATGACTTCAAAGCAGCAAAGGAAGCAAGAACAGATTAAATCAGTGGGGCAGAAAGCCTGATTCTAGGATCGTGGATATGTTGTTCATCCACACTCTTTGGCATATCGTGTTCCCCTCTAAGGATCACCGGAAGTCTTCAAGCTGGCTCCTCCCACTCACCCGGGTGGTATATACCTCGGCTCTGCCTGTGACACCAGATCTTTCTTTCTGCTGGAAGATTCACGTTGCCTCCCTCGTGCTCACGCATTTCGTAGGCCTTGGCTTTCAAAACTTCAGTTTTACTGAAACTAAAAATCGTTCGAGTTAGTGATCGCCTTTTCGCATCTTCGATTATGGAAGAGAAATCTTCCCCCAGATTTCGCTGGTGTCCTTGTGGTCAAACAGTGTTGTGCACCGATCCCCACCTCACGTGCGTCTACTGCCTCGGAGTCGGCTATGACATCTTGTCCTGCCGCTTCTGCTTGGCCTTCCATCCCAACGTCCTGGACGACCATCTTGCACGTTTGAAACTGGGGAGACCAGAGAGGAGGAATCCTCCAGTGAAGTCCAAGGAGGCTAGGTGGGCAGTTTCTGCGGCCGCGGGATCTGCCGAGCAACTGGAACGCATGCAAGCGTTCAAGGAAGAAGCCACTCGTGCTGCGTACTCTTGAAGCCTCTTCGTTCTGCTCAACCTGGGCTCCGTATTCTCGGGCTCCTTCAAGGAGTTGTGCCAGTCCCACCCGGAGAGAGGCACCCGCGGGCTCGCACTCCTCCCGATCCTGTAAGTGGGAGAAGGAACTGAGCAAGTCTTCGTCTCGGCGAAGGCACTCCTGGGACTGAGAGAGGTCTCAGTTCCAGGGGCATGCGGTCTCGACCTCGGCCGCTGGTTTCACGGACCTTCTGTTGGGCCAGCCGACCGATGATGTGGCCAATGAGGTCGAGATTGTTCTCGAGCCAATTGACCCACTGTCGCCAACCCCGGTCGACAACTCCTAAGAGATGATTCCAGTCCTTGTCTTCCCTGATGAGGAGACCCAGCCCACTGGTGTCCCCATCGAGGACCCAGTTCCGGACCCCCGGAGGTCACCGGTCCCGCCAGTGTCTCCTGAACGACTGAGTCGGCCCACCCGATCTCAGTCGAGGTCTAGAACCCTCTCATCTGGAAGGCCGAAGAAGAGCCATAGGCGTCCAAAAGGAGGCGACGCCATCGGCCGTCCTCATCCTCCTCGGATGAGGAGAGGCTCCGGCAGAAACTCCGGCGCTACGGGCACCTCGTGGCAACAGCTGATCTCGTCCAGGCACAAGCCGACTCTGGCTCCTACCCCGGCCATTACTTGGCTTTTGCCTCCTAGGCCCAAGCCGACCCCTTCAGAGCCGAAATCTTCGGTTCCCCCAGCCGCGTGCCCGGCAGAACTACCTGTTTGGCCTAATCCGGTTTCTCCACCGATCGTGGTGGAATAGCCGCCTAAGCAGACTGTGGGAGAGACTTCTTCCAAAGAAGACCGACCAGACACGGGGCTTCCCCGGCGTTTGTCAGTCACGGTCACCCTGGACCGCCCTCAGCGTGTCAAGGGTGATTTGGGTGGCAGGCCACTGTATCCCGACTCCTCGGATTCGGACTTCACCAGGCTTCACTCTCATCCTGGGGATGATGAGTCATCCATTGGCCTAGGGATGGAGGAAGGTCCTTCCTCCTTCCAAGGGATCCTTCGCCTCATCTCTGAGTCCACAGGGATGCCCCTGGAACCCATCCAGAAAAAGGCAGAGTACCCCCTTACGGACATCCTTAAGAGAGGGGATACTCCAACGGAGGCCTTTTCTGTGGCTGAGGCCATTATGGGCCTGGCCCTTGAACTCTGGCAATGTCCTGCCTCTTGTCCAGCTCAGTCTGCCCGCATGACCCGCAAGTACTCTGTGCCCATGGGGTCTCTAGCGAGGTTCACAGAGCACCATTTGGCCGAGAGCCTGGTGACCGCCTCTGTGTTCAGGCGTACTGGCAGTTCTGCCGATAATGGACCGACCACCTAACAAGGAGTCCAAGCTTTTGGACCATTCAGTTAGGAAGGTCTATGCGGCTTCCTCCTTGGGCCTTCGTCAGGCAAGTTCAGCTGTCATTATGGCACACTTCTCTCACGCCCTTCTCGGGTTGTTAGAGGAAGTCCTCCCACATCTCCCCACGGACATGCAGACCACGGTCAAGCAGGTCCGAGACCAGGGCCGAGCTGTTGCAAAACAGCGGCTCCAGACAGCCCTGGACATTGGGGACTCTTGTGCCCACTCGATGGCTGATGCAGTTGCCTCGCGCCGCGGGGCTTGGCTGAGGCTTTCCTCCTTCCCGGCGGATACTTAGCACAAATTAGCTGACTTGCCCTTCCTTGGGACCGACTTGTTCGGCCCAAGAGTGGCCGGTCATTTTCAGCGCATAGAACAGTCCAGTGCCAGCTTGGACACCACTTCTGCCAAGGGTTCTTCGGGCAAGAACCAGCAGAAGAAGAAGCCCTTTCGGCACTCTTCCCCTGCGGCTCAGCAGTCCTCCTTTCAAGGAGGACAGCAGCACCAGCATCAGCAGCAGGCTCAAGCTTGGGCCCTCGGCCCAAGCCTGGATCCCAACAGGCCGGTAAAGGAGGCCGAGGCTCAGGTCCTGGAGCCTCCTCCAAGTCTGCTCAGTGACAGGGTGGGCTGCCACCCCTACTCCCATCACAACAGCTCTGGGTCCTCCCGTGGAGGGCCGGCTCCGTCACTTCCTTTCCGCCTGGTCCGCTGTCACTTTGGACAGGTGGGTTCTCGAAGTGGTCAGTCATGGACTGCCTCTAGAGTTCAAGCAGTACCCTCCCAGCCAAGCCCGCGCCCCTCGGGAGGAACGGATATCCGCCCACACCCAGTCAGCTCTTCGAGACGACGTTGCTCAGCTCCATATCAAGGAGGCAATAGCTCCTGTGGCGGATCCTTCAGCAGACCCAGGCTTTGTCTCCAGGTACTTCCTGGTGCCCAAGCGGACGGGGGCTGGCACCCCATTCTAGATCTCCACAACCTGAATCAGTATCTCAGGTCTCGCACCTTCTGGATGGTCACTTTGTCCCAGATCATTCCATCGTTGGAGCGAAACATGTGGTTCTGTTCACTGGATCTGCAGGACATGTTCTTTCACATCCCAATCCATCCCATCAGTGGTTCCTCTGCTTCAGGGTCGAGGGGACCCTGTATGAGTTCTGAGCCATGCCGTTCGGCCTGTCATCGGCCCCACAGGTCTTCACCAAATGCATTGCTGTGGTGGCGGACCATCTACAGCGTCGGGGGATCAGAATTTACCCCTACTTCGATGACTGACTTCTGGCAGACCACTCCCTGCAGGAGGTGGAGAGAGCCAGGGATCTGGCCCTCCAGACCTGCTCCCAACTCAGCCTCCTAATCAACAAGGCCAAGTCGGAACTCATGTCCTGTCAGGTGATGGGCTTTATCGGGGCAGAGCTCGACTCTCGTCAAGCCAGAGCTCGGCTCCTGGCAGACAGGGCGGAGCTTCTTTCCTCCTTTGCCCAGTCATTTCTGGTTGTGTAGTTGCGCCTTGCCGGGACTTTCTGTACCTTCTGGGTTACATGGCAGCATGCACCTTGGTGGTCCGTTGGGCCCTGTGGCACATGCGCCCCCTCCAGTGGGAGCTGGCCACCCAGTGGACTCAGCGCCATGATCAATTCGACCAGCTGATCACTGTAACCTAGAAGATGTGGGATGCTCTCCAATGGTGGACCGCCCCAGACCCGTTGCAGGAAGGGATCCCGTTTGTCCACCCCGAGACGATGGTCATTCTCACGACCGATGTCTCTCTCATGGGCTGGGGAGCCCACATGGGAGACGAAAGGGTCCATGGGCTCTGGACCTCCGAGGAGTTCCGATGCCACATCAACCTGTTGGAGCTCAGAGCAGTCAGACTGGCACTGTCAGCTTTCGTTCCTCAGCTCTGGGGTCAAGTGGTTAAAGTCCAGACAGGCAATACCACGATCATGTACTGTCGCAACAAACAGGGCGGCACGCACTCCCGTATGCTGTGTAAGGAGGCGCTCTGCATCTGGACCCTCGTGAGCCGGTTGGAGGCGGATCTCCTAGCCATCCATGTGGCAGGAGCCTCGAACTGTCTGACAGATGCTCTCAGCCGCTTAAGCCAGACATCCCACGAGTGGTCTCTCCATCCAGAGGTAGCTTACAACCTGTTCTCCTGTTGGGGCAGACCGATGGTGGACCTGTTTGCCTCCAGGGAAAACACCAAGCTGAAGCTGTTTCATGCCCGCCCCCCTCAGCAGGACTCGCTACAGGGGGATGCCTTCTTGAGGCCATGGACCCCAGGCCTCCTCTACGCCTTCCCTTCATTTCCCTTAATCCACAAGGTGCTTCTCAAGGTGAAGAGGGACAAGGCAAAGGTGATCCTGGTAGCCCAAGATTGGCCGCACTAGTTCTGGTATCCAGATCTCCTCCGCCTCAGCTGCAGGCCCTGGGAGTGGCTTTGTACATGCCCGGACCTGATATCACTCAATCAGGGGAAGGTTTTTCACCCGGACCTTCAATCCCTGCACCTCACAGCCTGGTACCCGAGCGGCTAGAGTTCCAGGCTTTGGGTCTTTCCGAAGATGTCTACACTTTGGTGGAGGCATCTAGAAAGGAATCGACCAGGAAGTGTTGTGCCTTCAAATGGAAGCGGTTCTCCATTTGGTGTCAGGACAAGGGCCTGGACCCTCTGTCCTGCCCCATGGCTAACATTCTTGAATACCTTTGGTCTCTCTCCAAAGGGGGTCTACAGTCATTGACCCTTAGGGTGCACCTGGCAACCATCTCTGCTTACCGGGCGCGGGCCGGTCAGCCGACATTGGCGCAGGAGACAGTGGTCGGGTGCTTTTTTTAAAGGCCTGGATCACATATCCCTCCGGTGCGTGAACTTCCACCTCCGTGGGATTTACTGCTGGTACTGGCAAAGCTCATGGGCAAGCCATTCGAACTCATGCACAAGTGTGAGTTGTCACACTTGTGGAAGACGGCCTAGACGTAAAGGTGGCTATCAGGTCAGCCAGAAGGACAGGTGAGCTCCAGGCGCTTTCGGTGGACTCCCCTTGTCTGGTCTTCCACAGAGACAAAGTTGTCCTGTGCCCTTTCATGAAATTCCTTCTGAAGGTGGTGTCAGAGTTTCACCTTGACCAGATGTTGACTCTGCCGGTATAGTACCCTAATTACACCTCGGAGGCTGAGTACAGGCTCCGTACTTTGGACCGGAGACATGGTCTCTCCTATTATAAGGAGCGGACAGTGGAAATTTGTGGAGAGGTTCACCAACTGTTTGTCACCTACACTGAAGCCGCTTCTGGCAGACCTGCAGCGAAGTGGACTATTGCAAGATGGATTACAATATGCATATGTCTGTGCTATGAGATGGTGGGCAAGGAGCCTCCCAGAGGGATAAGAGCTCATTCTGCCCGCCACACTGCTGCATCGGTGGCTGCTTCCAGGGACATCCCTATCCAGGAAATCTGCCAGGCTGCTACCTGGAACTCAACAAACACCTTCATCACCCACTACCACATCGACCTTGAGTCACGCCAGGATGCTGGTTTTGGGGCCTCAGTTCTCCAATCTCTGTTTCCTAAGTAGGGGCTGTGCACCTTGCCTTCCTCCTCCTGGAGAACTGCTAGGAGTCTGACAAAGAGTGTGGATGAACAACATATCCATGATCCTAGAAGAACAGGTTACTCACCTGTAACAGTAGTTCTAGGAGTGGTATATGTTGTTCATCCGCACAGACCCACCCGACCTTCCCGGCTGCGGGCACACAACACCTGGCTTCCAGTGGGCTAAGATCTGGCATCATGGGGCGGAGCCAAGGTATATACCACCAGGGTGGGTGGGAGGAGCCAGCTTGAAGACTTCCAGTGATCCTTAAAGGGGAAAGGGACATGCCAAAGAGTGAATGAACAACACATACCACTCCTAGAACTACTGTTACAAGTGAATAACCTGTTGTTTCCTGCTTTATCTTTTGTACTAAAGCATGGAATGTCCTGAAACTGAGTTTTTTGTAATGCTATGAGATTTAGGTTCTCTTGGTGCCAGCTGTCAGTGTTTTGCAGAAAACTGGAAAATCACTTTAACTGAACATTGAACCAGAATTCCATCCAGGTGCTGTAGGGTTGAGCTACCAGGCAAATGGGTTGTAGGAGGTTAGTGTGGCCAAATTCCTTTTCATTTACAAGTCCTGCAGCTAAGAATATTTCAATGGAAGGTGGATATCGTTGCAGCATTTGGCCCAAAAAGAATTCAGTGGATACATCTGTGGCAGGGACACTGTCAACCCCCCCCTTTACCTTTTTAAACTACAGTGGAGATATGTGTGTGTGTGTTTGTATGGGGGGAGAGCGTTGATAGTGTCTTAAAACTAAATTTAATGTTTTGTTTGAGTCCTCACTAAGATCTAGCTTTATAAAAAATATCAAACATTTAACCTCTTTTTTTTTTGTGCATTTAAATAATGATTTGATTGATTAATTTTATCGATTGATTTAGAGCCTGGGTATTATGAAGAGGGATCTTTCGGAATACGGATCGAAAACGTGGTTGTTGTGATCCCTGCTAAAACAAAGGTAATATGTTTCCCTTTTTTGTCTCACACTCACTTGCCCACTGATACTGCTACCATTTACAAGTGCACAGAGCCACGCATGCACCTTCAGCAGCCTGCATTGTTTCTGTTAAATTTCTCTGATGCTGTCCTAAATCCGATGGCATGAGTACCAGCTACACAGTGCTTAGTATACCCTCAGTTTTCTTTTATGTCCTCTCAGAGGGACTCCACTCTGTTCAAAGCAGTTGCCTTATTTGGAGTGCCATGCTCAATAAACTTAAAAAAACCAGAAACAAAATACGAAAAAAAAAAAAAAAGTTGTGCAGAGTGTTTTGATTTGTGCATGTAGTCCTAGTGGGTCCTTCCTTTGTTTGCTGTTAGGATGTTTTCTAAATTTCCCTACTTGTTTTATAGCCACTGGGGATCTCGATGGCTGCATCTTTTACTGCCTTTCCTTTTCCCAGTATGTCTTCTCTCCCATGTGACAATGATGCATCGGAGACCATTGATTCAGTGAGTGCTGATTTATTGTCCTGTCTGCACCAGTAGAAATGTTTTAAGTGCCTCTCCTTGTCAGTGAACCCTAATAAAGGCCACATTCACAGTTTGGTGAACACCTGAGGGATAATTGAGTGGGCTGTTCTTTAAAGGAAAACTGTATCTAAAACTCCCTACCCCAAGTCTTAGCCTCGATTAGGCTTTGGCAAGCAAAGAACATTTCTAGCAGTATTACTTGCTATAACTTTGTAAGTAGCATGATTGGGGAACATGTCGGCTGCTGCAAGGTACCATTTCAGGTTGCAGTGCAGCTCTGCCCGCTTGCGTCTGTGCTTTTCAGTACATGTGACCGATGCGGAGCCGTACTGTAACCTGAAATGGTACAGTGCAGCTGCCTCCATGTTCCCTGATCATGCATCTTTCAAAGTTTAGTAGTACTGCTAGAAAAAAATTATTTTTACTTGCAAAAAGCCAAATCTGAGTTAAAGCTTGTGGGGTGGGGGGAGTTTCAGATAAATACAGTTTTCCTTTAAGGACACAGCTTGAATTTTGAGTAATTAGAGTACTGAGGACCTGGAATAATATGTGTGCTGTTTTAGTGACTGTGCATGGTTTGATGAAAAAAAAAAAAAGCTTTAAAGACAAAACATTCACTCCTGCTGTCAAGACCTAGGCACATGCCTAGAAAACAAAAACAGTTGCCTTAGAGTTATTTAAGTGAGGCCAGAATAACAGGCTCCTAACAGCACAGTGCTGTGGGAGACTAGAAGTCAGAACTCATGGCATCAATGGTCTCTGATGCATCACTGTTACATGGCACAGATGGCATCATAGGAAAAGGAAAAGCAATAAAAGAAACAGGCATGGAGATCCCCAGGGGCCATACAACACATAGGTACGTAGATACATAGATACATAGACAGTGTTGGCAGATAAGGGCCTATGGCCCACTCAGTCTGCCCATTTCAGCTTGTAAGTTCAGTTTGTTTTCCTAGAAGTCTGTTGCCCCTTACTCCTGACCTCCAGAATTCCTTTATGTCTATCCCATGCATTCTTAAATCCCGTGATTGTTTCAGCCCTCACCACTTCCTCTGGCAGGGTGTTCCACTTGTCCACCACCCGTTCTGTGAAGAAATTCTTTCTCATGTTTAGAAAACCCCTAAAAGCAAAAAAAAAGAAAGGACGCGCTAGGACTACACACACAAATTACAACACTCTGCATACATTGTTGTAAATTTTGACTACTCCTTAATGCAGTACTTTGAGTTCAAACCCCAGTGTGACTTGCAGTGCTGGGAGCACAGCTCCTGGCCAGTGCCTTAGTAGATGGTCTCCATAGTTGCTCTGCACATAAAGTAGTCAGTAGGCAGCTAATCTTCACTGATTTCTCACTCATTTGGCCACTGAAAAAGCCTTTTTCAAAAGAAATGGTATGTAGTATGAACTCATACACAATTGTTAACGTGGGAGATCTTTCCCAATCTGACCGCTCTCATGCTTTTCATACACTACCTTGTGTTAATGCTCCCGACTGTGTTTCTCTTCTTCTTCCTACTTTGTCTCCTTCTGTAGTAGTGGTACGTGTTACAGCAGTTGCCACAGATTATGTAGTCTCTGACTGATTTTCAAGAATCTCAATGTTATTTTTCCAGTCTGTCTGTACTGCATGTGGACATTGTTTTCCTGCATCAACTGTCACTGCTGATAGTATTTACTCTGTTACTTCGCAGTTGCTTATATTATTCTTGATGGAACATTAAGTGCTGAAAAATTGTTTTTGCAATTTTCACTGTGTTGTGATTGACCTCATGTTTTAGAGGTGTGTGTATCCTTCCCTGTATCATATGTTTTACCATGTATTACTGCTGTCGGTGGTTTTGAGCGCCACATATTTGGCCCAGGTTGTGACTGAAAACGGTGCATTAGATCAGTGCACTTACCTGGTAAACAAAAACGAATAAATAAATAGTATTGTCAGTCTGCACTTTAATAAATTTTACAAAACCTCCTCTCTATTTAACCGTCTCCACTTCTCTTCCCTTTTTATTCATCCTCGATCTTATTTTCCCTCTTGGATTTCTGCTCCCTTAATTGCAAAGTGCTTTTTGTGTTTGATCTTCTCTGTGATCATGTTATTGACAAGTAATGAACAAACTTCCTACATCCAGCAGCCCAGACCAGTGTTTGATTCTCACAACTTCCATTTCAATACTGTGTGACTGAAGAAATCACTTAACTGCCCAGCGCTCCCAGGTCCCCACTAAAAACTTACCCAGTTACCAAAATAAAAAAAAACAGAGTAAACTGAGAGAAAACACAGAAAAAAAATGTTTCCAAAGGATAGTAGCCCTATTGTATAAATCGCACACATGATGTGCAACTTGTGGAATATGGCAAACATTTGCACTCGTGCAGAGTGAACTGTGATAATATCACGAGTGCCGAAGCAATAATATCACTTGTGCTTCAGCATTCGTGATATCATCACAGTTCACTCTGCACTCGTGCAAATATTTTCCATATTCCACAGTCGCCCATCATGTATCCCTGTTTATTTTATATATCGGGTGTGTGTGTGTGTGTGTGTATATATATATATATATATGTGTGTGTGTATACACATATATATCATATTACTAAATGAAGGTCTATCCTGAATATTAATTTGGATTAACTTAATCTGCTTTAGTTTAAATGTGAATGTTTCTGTGTTAACAATTAGATTACCATTAATATACATTTTTCTTACTTCTTAAAGACCAGTCCTTCTTGTTATGGGGAGATGCTCTAGTGCTTGTAAATATTATTTTTTTCTACTCAAAAATATCCTTATTTCTGTACCTCTAACCCCCTTCTCTTTTCAAATTGTGACAAACTCCCTCAAATGCCTTTTATGAAATTCACCAAGCTTTTTTTTTTTTTTTTTTTTTTTTTTTAGGAGGTGGATTCTCAGTTTCCACCTCTTTTAGGTTCCATTACCCTCTCTAGTCCAAGAATTTTTAGTGAGGATATTTGGTGGTGGTATTCCAAAAAATGTCTAGCTGGTGGAGCCCTTTCAGCTAGTCTCCTGATAACACAAAAGCAACATCAGGAGACTAGATGAAAGGTCTCCACTAGGTAGACATTTTTTGGAGTACCACCACCACCACTCTTCTCGAAAGAGAAGCTTGGTGGATTTTTTCTTTAAGGACATACAAGAAAAGATATGGTCTGAATGAAAATCTAACACAGACTACCTTTGAGTAAAACATAAATGGAACTGTATAAAGAGGCGCAACATTGGTTAAAATTTCATAAAAGGAATTTAAGGGAGTTTGTCACAATTTAAAAAGGATGACCCCTTGTCTTTTTCCCATGATCGTTAAATGTCGAGTTTAACTCGCTGAAGTACGGGTCTCATGCGACATCAAATATTAATAGTGTGCTCACTCTTGTTCTTCTAGCCTCTAGTTAGTATAAATTGAAGGTGGGCTATCTAAGTAAGGTACATCTTTTAATCCATAAATAGTTGCTGCTCTTTGTACTTTTTCTACTCAAGTTACATCAGTTTTCTTTTTAAGAAACCAAACTTGACTACTGAATCCTTTTTTTTTTTTTTTTTTATCATATAACTTTTTTGTCTCCCCCACCCACGGATAGCCCCATCGGCCGACCCCAGCCTCATCACCCAGAATTACGGGGCACTTTACACCTGGCCCAGCAGCGAGCCTGCAGGAGTTAGTGCCATCCTGCCGCGGCTTTTTCCTCCATTTTACCCCAGGGCCCCAGGAGTGGTATGCCTGCACATGGAGGCACACATTAGTCCCACAGCCCCAGTAACAGCCTTTTCCTCCCACCCCAGGCCTAGCACCTGGCTCCTCCTGGCCTGTGCTGCCCCAGCCTCCACCAGGTGGCAGCCATCAGCCGGAGGAAGCCCCTTGCACCTCCCCAGAGGAGAGCTTGCCTGTGGCAGCTCCATCCAGTTCCGCCCCTCCCGGCAGCCTCTGGCCCAGGCTTCGTTCCACGAACCTGGGTTGTCAGCATGCCTTGAGGTAAGGCATCCAGCGCCTCAGCTCTCTGCGCCACCGGGCTGGCAACTACTGAATTCTAATAATTGTCTGACGTATAAGGATATAGTGACATGATTACTTCAGCGTTTCAGCTGGAAATGTCTCTTTTCTTAATGCCTAGAACCCTATTAGCTTTTGCAGTTGCTTCCATACCGTGATCTTTATGATCTAAGGTTCTGCTATGGTGATACCAAGGTCTTTTTCACTGTTAGAGGATTTTAATATTGTATTGCATAAAGTGTACTGGTGCAGCAAATTCCTACTACCTACAGTAGGTGAATAACTTGGCACTTTGCAAGTTTGAATCTCGTGTCCCATTTAAATGCCCAATTTATTTTATCAAGATCTTCTGTACTTTTTATGTTCTCATTGGCGTCTGTTGGTCCACCAAGCTTGGTATCATCAGCATATTTTGTGATCCAGTTACTGATATAGTCTAAGCCACTTAAGACATCCACGGATTGCATGGACAGTTTCCTCAGTCCCGTTTCAATTAATATGCCAGCAATGCTAAATTAGTTTGTCGGACCTTGTTTGCTGTACTGAGCGGACGGCGAACAGCACTTAACAGCAGCAATTTACAGCCTCCGTTTCCCATCAAACACCTATTAATGTCTCAATTAAAGTAGATTGTAGCTCTTTCCGCTAATTTCAGTGATCCCAGGTGGCAGATAGGTCTTAAATAGCTAATTTAGCAGCTGCTTATTAGATAGCTGTGTCTGTACTGTGCTGTGTATGTGTTGTGCTTTGTTCTTTGCTAAGCGTCTCCTGATGTCATCAAAGTGAGTGGCTGTCCCACTCTCACAGAAAGTAGAACTGCTTAAACAGATTGACACACTGTGCTGTCTCGGAGAAAATGATGATGAGCCAGAGACAGATGTAGCTGAAGTGATCGCCACTATAAAAGCAAAAGAAGAGCAAATTGAGCAGTGTGTTGGTGAAGAAGAGGAAGAGGGAGACGCAGAAAACAAGCTTGCCATGAGCGCTAATGTGCGTGATGCACTCCTGACAATTCAGCGAGTGATGGAACAGAGACTCAATATCCTGACGAACTGGGACCTGCTCTCAAGAACTGACAAGGAGTGGAGTGTTTACACTACGGCTAGAGGGAAGCAAAGCAAGATTACTGAGTTCTTTCACTGATTAGTGTATCAGCAGCACAGTACACAAGCACGCTCACTTCCTTACGCTGCACAGAAAGTTTTTAAAGATTTAAACAATAAAGATTAGGTTTAATTTACCATCACACACTAGAATAATACCCTAATAAGTGCAGCACAGTACAATGAATACTATAACAAGCTCATACATAAGCACTGCTATGATAAATTTGTTTGCATTTTTTGCATTTTCGGGTATCACGGACAAGCACTACAACGGACAAAATCGTTGAGACCAGATCAGTCCGTTCAAAGCGGCTTACACTGTATTGCTATTTATATCTGCTATAAAGATTTGAAATATGATTGGTCCCAGTTCTGATCTACAGATCCTACTGGTGACCCTACCCGTGGAGGATAGGTACCGAGTTATAGACACTTTCTGAGTAACTCAGTTGTTTATCCATCATATTATATGATTGTTAATGTTGATTTTTTCATTTATATTTTTATGCACAGTCGCGCAGTGTGGGACCGTGTCAAATGCTTTGCAGAAGTTTAGTAAAATGACATCAGCTGATCCCTTGTTGTCAAGGTGTTTACTAATTTTTCCATGAAAACATAGGAGATGTGGTACAGGAATGCCCAGCTGTGAATCCATGTTGTTCCAGATAAACAGTGTTATTTATTTTCATATGTCTGCAGGAAGGTCCTCGATAATGGACTTAAGAATTTTAGCTGCTACATAAGTAAGTCTTACTGGCCTATAGTTTGATATTTCTTGCTTATTCCCCTTTTTGTGTATTGGCACCACGTGGGCACTCCTTCAGTCCTTTGGGACTATACCACTGTTTAATGATTTTTCATATAGGATTTTTAATGAGTAAGTAATGCTGTTTCATGATTTTTAGCATCTGCGGGTAATATTATCTGGACCTGGGACTCCATGCTGTTTCAAATGATTAATTTTGTCCATAATGCATTTGGGCTTTTGTATTGTTGAACAAATGCCATTGCATCAACAACTAGTACAGTAGGTTCATCTGAAGATGGCAAGTTTCCATCTTCTGTCACAGTTCACCAAGGTAACTTTTTAGGCCAGCCAGGTAATCAGCTTTGTTGCCTTTGCGCATGGCATAGCCTTGGGGAAGGTCAGCATATGGCTCAAAACGAGCTGAGGAATATTTTGTCCATTCATGACTGAAGGCTTCTACCTTTTTGTCGTCATCCAGATCGCAGATAAAGTACAAGTTCTAGGGGCATGGATATGTTGTTCATCCACACTGTCTGGCAGGTTCCTTGCCGCTTTAAATCTTGCCGGAAGGTCTTCAAGCTGGCTCCTCCCACCCACCTGGGTGGTAGAACTCTCTGCTCCGCCCCATGACGCCAGATCTTCCTTACCGCTTGGAAGCTCAGGTTCCCTCCTTAAAGCTCTGCGTATAGACTGGATCCTAATTCTATGGTTCGCCCAAAACTAATTCTGAAGTTTTCACTTCGGTCTAATTACTCCCTTGCGGCTGCGATGGACAAATCGACTCCCGGATTTCGGCGGTGCCCATGTGGGCAGAAAATGTCCAGAACGGATACGCACTTCACTTGCGTCTACTGCCTCGGCCTATATCATGACCCGCAGGCCTTCAAGTTATACCGTTCATTTTCGGCCAATGTCCTGGAAGACCATGCTGCCTGGTTACAGCTTGGGTGCTCCGAGAAGCGCTATCCGCCGGTGAAGTCCAAGGAGGCCCGTTGGGCGGTGTCCGGCGGCTGGCTCGGCTGAGCAACTCGAGCAGATGATTGCCCTCGAGGAGGAGGCGGCCCAGGCCACATCTTCATCGGTCGCGGCATTTATCCCGCTGTCCCTGGGATCCTCCTACACATCTTCTTTTAAGGAGCTTTGCCAGTCCCTTTCCATGAAGGGAGAGGGGCCATCGGGACACTCTTCTCGGTCCAAAAAGGAGGACTCGAAAGGTAAGTCCCACCGTCAGCGTTCATGGGAGCGGGAGAGGTCCCCTTCCCTGGACAGTCGACACTCGACTCCGGTCGAGGTTGCAGCTAAGGCCGCTGGCTTCACGGTGTCCCCGTCAGGTCAGCCGGCCGAGACACCCGTCGACGCGGTCGAGATTTTTCTTGACCCGTTGGATGGGCTGTCAACTGGTGAAGCCGACAACCCTTCTTCACCGGTTCCCCCGTTGGAGACTGAGGACTTGCCTGCGCCTCCCGTGCCGGAGTCCCCAGTCAAGGCTCGAGCCAAGGGAAGAGGGTATCCCCGCCCTTCCAGACCCACCTGGAAGCTGCGAGGTCTCGGTCTTGGACCTCGTTTCTGTCCAGTCGATCCCGCCAACATCGGCGGTCTCGGCACCGAGGTAAGTGGTGGCACTGCTCGTCCTTGTCTTCCTCCTCGGAAGAAGAGAGGCTTTGGCGCAGATGGTGTCAATGCTACGAGGACCTGATGTGGCAGCAGTTAATTTTGTCCGGGAACAAGCCAACGCCATCGCTTTCCCCAGCCATCAAGTGGCTGTCACCCGAACGGCCGAAACAACCCCTCGCTGTAGTTGAGGTCCCCAAGCCTGGGCCGGTTGTTCGACCGAAACCAGCTGCCCCACCGATTGTGGTGGAACCTCCGCCTCCACAACCAAAATCAGGGGCACCGACCAAGGACTCTCGGTCGGGTCAGGGTCTGCCCCACAGGTTGTCACCCTCACTCCCGACTGTCCTCAGCAGGTGGAGGGTGGCTCAGGCCCCTGGCAGCTCTTCGCGGACTCCTCAGAGTCTGACGATGACTCCTCCCTTTTTCCAGGCCCCTTGACCCGAAGTCCTCTGGGGGGCAGTCGATGGACGAGAGCCCATCGTCTTTTATGGGTCTGCTTTGGCTCATCTGAGTCTACCGGGATGCAGCTCAAGCCCGTATCCAAGCGGGCCAAGTATCCCCTGACAGATACTGGACAGAGGGGATTCGCCCATGGAGGCCTTTCCGGTGGCTAAACCATTGTTGGCCCAGCCTTGGAGTTTTGGCAGCGGCCGGCTTCCTGTCCTGCACCTTCGGCCAGGTTGGCCAGGAAGTATGCAGTCCCTACCGGCTCTTTGTCCGGTTTTTCGGAGCACCCCTCTGCGGAGGGGTTGGTCACTGATAGTGTTTTCTGGCGTTCCGGGAATGCTAGGGATGTGGATAAGCTCCCCAACAAGGAGTCCAAAAAGCTGGACTATGCCAGGTGCAAGGTGTATGCTGCGTCCTCCCTTGGCCTCCGCCAGGCCAGGTCGGCCGTGCTGATGGCACACTTCTCCCACGCCCTCATGGGCTCCCTGGATGAGGTGATCCCTCATCTCCCGGCCGACCTGCAGACCACGGTCAAGCAGGTGCGGGACCAAGGGAGGGTGGTGGCAAAACAGCAGCTCCAAACGGCTCTGGATATTGGAGACTCCTGTGCCAGATCAGTTGTGGCCGCAGTGGCCATGCGCCGCAGAGCATGGCTGAGGATATCCACCTTCACGGCGGATACCCAGCATAAACTGGCGGATGTCCCCTTCCTGGGGACTGACCTGTTCAGCCCTGGAGTAGAAGGCCACCTCCAGTGGATTGAAAAGTCCAATGCTACCCTGGACTCAGTCACCTCCGCCCAAAAGGACAAGGGCCATTCTCAACAACACAAGTCCTTTCGCCCTTCTGCGCCTGCGGCACGTCTGGCCCAACAACATCAGCACCAGGGCCAGCAGGCTCGCACTTGGCATCCCAAAGCCAAGCCTGTGGCTTCCTCTAACAGGAAGCAGGGAGGAAAAGGCCCAGGAGGTCCCTCGGCCGGTCCCTCCTCCAAGCCTGTCCAGTGACGGGTTGAGGGGTGTCGCCCCCAGCCTCGTCACTCCCCCCGGGGTTCCCCCCCCATGGGGGGACGGCTCCGCCACTTCCTTTCTGCCTAGTCCGCTATCACCATGGACCGCTGGGTGTTGGAGGTGGTAGGAAAGGGCCTGCCCCTGGAGTTCGAGCAGGCCCTGCCCTTCTGAGTCGTCGCACCTCAGGGGGCTACGGGGTCTGCAGCCTCTCTGTCGGCTTGCTGAGCTGACATCGCCCTGCTTCTCAAAAAAGAGGTGATCAGAAAGATGGCGGGTCTTCCACCAGACCCGGGGTTTGTGTCCAGGTACTTTCTGGTTCCGAAACGGACGCGGGGCTGGCGCCCCATTCTAGACCTGCACGACCTGAACAGGTTCCTAAAGTCTCGAACCTTCAGGATGGTCACTCTGGCTCAGATCATTCCATCCTTGGAGCGAGGCATGTGGTTCTGTTCTCTGGACCTCCAGGACGCGTTCTTTCACGTCCCAATCCTTCTGTCCCACCAGACATTCCTCTGCTTCAGGACAGAGGGATCCCTCTATGAGTTCTGGGCCATGCCCTTCGGCCTTTCCCTAGCTCCCAGGGTCTTCACCAAATGCATGGCAGTGGTGACAGCATTCCTGCGCCGCCGAACGGTCTGGGTGTACACCTGCCTGGACGACTGGCTGATTGCTGCCTCCTCCGGAATGGAGGTGGAGCAGTCCAGAGATCTGGCACTCCAGGTTTGCTCTCAGGTTGGCCTCCTCATCAACGAGGCCAAGTCGGAACTCGTGCCAAAGCAGGTGATACAATTCATCGGGGCAGCGCTCGACTCTCTACGAGCCAGAGTACGGCTCCCAGTGGACAGGGCCGAGGTTCTTTCTCCTTGCCCAGTCATTTCAGGTTGGGCAATTGCGCCCTGCCCGGGACTTCCAGCGCCTCCTCGGCCTCATGGTGGCCTGCACCAGCGTGGTCCGTTGGGCCCATTGGTACATGCGTCCCCTTCAATGGGGGCTGGTCAGCCAATGGTCACAGCACTCTGATCCCTTGGATCAGCTAGTGACTGTGACCCAGGGGATGTGGAATGCCCTCCGGTGGTGGACCGTTGCAGCACATCTGCAGGAGGGCATCCCATTCGTCCGCCCCGAGCCGAAGGTCTCTCTATCAACCGATGCCTCTCTGATGGGTTGGGGTGCCCATCTGGGGGAGCACAGAGCGCACAGCCTCTGGTCCCCTCAGGAGTCTCGATGCCACATCAACCTGCTGGAGCTTCAAGCGGTTCGTCTAGCCCTCACCGCCTTCGCTCCGTTTCTACGGGGTCAAGTGGTCCAGGTCCAGACGGACAATACCACGACCATGTACTACCTAAACCGCCAGGGCGGGATGCACTCCATGCCTCTGTGGGAAGCTCTCCGCATTTGGTCACTCATGTGCAGCCTGGAGGCGGATCTCCTTGCCATCCATGTGGCAGGAGCCTCCAACATTCTGTCCGATGCCCTAAGCCAGATAGGGGCTGTGTCCCATGAGTGGTCTCTCCTGCCGGAGGTAGTACAAGATCTGTTCTCCTACTGGGGCATGCCTCAGGTGGACCTGTTTGCCTCCAGGGAGAATGCGAAGCTGAGACTGTTTCATGACCGCCTCCCTCAGCAGGGCTCGCTGCAGGGAATGCCTTCTCGAGGCCATGGACCCCGAGCCTCTTCTACGCCTTTCCCCCATTTCCCTTGATCCACAAGGTGCTTCTCAAGGCGAGGAGGGACAAGGCGCAAGTGATTCTGGTAGCCCCAGACTGGCCCCGCCAGTTCTGGTATCCAGATCTCCTCAGTCTCAGCTCCAGGCTCCCAAAGCGGCTTCCAGCCCGCCCGGACCTGATCTCAGTCAATCAGGGAAGGTATTCCATCCAGACCTTCAATCCCTGCACCTGACGGCCTGGTTCCTGAGCGGCTAGAGTTCCAGGCCTTGGGTCTTTCCGACAAGGTCCTCAACGTTGTTGAGGTGTCCTGTAAGGAGTCAACCAGAAAATACTATGCCTTCAAATGGAAGAGATTCTCCATTTGGTGTCAGGGCAAGGGCCTGGACCCTTCCTCCTGTTCCTTGGCAAGCATTCTGGACTACCTGGGGTCTCTTTCTCAGCAAGGGCTTCGGTCAACGACCCTTAAGGTGCACCTGGCAGAAATCTCCGATTACCGGGCGCAGGCCGGGAAGCAGTCACTGGCGCAGGAGAAGGTGGTTGAGCGCTTTTTCAAAGGCCTTGATCACATATCCCCTTCGGTGCGAGAACCTCCACCTCCGTGGATCTACTGCTGGTATTGGCTAAGCTCATGGGCAAGCCATTCCAACTGATGCACAGGTGTGACATCGCTCACCTGTCGTGGAAGACCGCCTTCTTGGTGGCTATCATGTCAGCCAGAAAGATGGGAGAGCTCCAGGCGCTTTCCATCAAGTCTCCTTATCTGGTCTTCCACAGGGACAAGGTTGTCCTGCGCCCCCACCCAAAATTCCTTCCGAAGGTGGTGTCGGAGTTTCACCTCAACCAAGTGTCGACTCTGCGGTGTTCTACCCCAATCACACCTCGAAGGCGAATGTAGGCTCCATACTCTGGACCCTAGAAGAGCACTCACCTATTACAAGGTGGATGGCTGAGATTCGGGAGAGGTTGCCAGCTGTTTGTCACTATGCTGAAGCCGCACTTGGCAGACCTGCAGCCAAGCAGACGATAGGCAGGTGGGTCACCTCCTGCATAGATCTCTGCTATAGGTTGGCGGGCATGGAGCCTCCCAGAGGGATAAGAGCTCATTCCATCCGCCATACCGCTGCATCGGTGGCTGCTTCCAGGGACGTCCCTGTCCAGGAAATCTGCAGGGCTGCTACCTGGAAGTCAGCACACACCTTCATCACCCACTACCACATCGACCTTGAGTCACGCCAGGATGCTGGTTTTGGGGCCTCGGTTCTCCGGTCTTTATTTCCTAAGTAGGGGGTGTGCGCCTTGCCTCCCTCCTCCCAGAGAACTGCTAGGAGTCAGCCAGACAGTGTGGATGAACAACATATCCATGTCCCTAGAAATACAGGTTACTCACCTGTAACAGGAGTTCTAGGAATGGTATATGTTGATCTTACTTCGAGTGGGAGCTCTTGCAGCAGGCTATAACATTTAGGACTAAGCCGCAGGCACTAGGACCACGCGTGACAACTTCTGTCAGCAATAGCAGCGGGACCGCCCGGCCTTGACCCGCCCGGCGGTCAGGGTACAAGAGGGGCAGAGCCAGCTCCACCTCTGTTCTTTCCCAGCAGCGTGACCATGCGTGAAGCTAGCTTCTGTCTGCGATTCTCAGCGAGAACAGAAATTCTTCAAAGCAAGTCTTCCGTTTTCGACGGTTTTGTCCGTTTCTCCGCTACCAACGTCCGTGCCGCTGCCGTCGTTCGGTATGGGTTTCCACATTTTGGTGCTTTAAGCGCAAATTGTTTTGTCGCCATTAGTACTGGCGTCAGCCCTCTTCCCTCCGGCGGGTTCGATGTCTTCCGGCTTCAGTGTCCCTGAACACCTTAACAAGTGTGACTGTGGGCGGCAGATTCCTGCTAAAGCGGACACCGGCAGTGCGTTTTTGCCTCGGCCTGACCGACACCGCTCAATCGCTGACTGCCAGGCCTTTACCAGCGGACCCATCCGCCGCCTGAAAGCCCTTAAGGCCTACCTCTTAGAGCAGAAATGGACCTGCACTCATCAGAGGGAAGAAAAAGAGAAGAAATGGCATAGTAAGGGCGTGAGGATCCCGACACAGTCGGTCTCGGTCCAGATCGCACTACGCCTTCTCCGAAAAGCCCGTCCTTGAGTCTGGAGATTCGCCAAAGTCTTCTCAGGCTAAAGCCGGCCTGTCGGGCCGGCCAAGCAAGGTGACTCTGCTAAGAGTCCTCGCCAAGTCCATGGGGTACCTGCTTCAGCCCTACCTACCATGGCACGGCGCCCGCCTGCTAAAACACGCCTCGGAGGTTAAGGACTCTCTGGCGCCCCTGGCGTCGTCCAGTCTACTTACCGACACCGAGTCGAAGGGGCTAAGGACCCGGGGTTGGTCCCAGAACTACCGATGTCCCGTCGCCCAAGTCCTCCTCCCCTGGGCCCTCAGGAGAGCTCTCGCCCGTGTCCCGCCACTCCGAGACTTCTTTCCGCGGTGGGCGGCTGAGATCTTTCAGGATGAGCTCAAACAGCTTTTCTCATTTTGGTGAGGCAGGTTCATGACACCCCGTCGCCCGGCCCAGACACGGTGCGGATCCTCTTGGTGAACCACAGCCAAGCGAGACCTCTCCGTTGGGGTCCCGGGCGCCGTCCTTCACCCCTTCCAGGACTCATTCCCGCTCTAGATCCGAGGACCACCGACGTCGCTCTAAGGTTTCTAGTGACCGACGTCGGTCCTGGTCTCATTTCAGGAGCCCTTCTCACACTAAGCGGGACCGCTCCCGGCATTGGTCTCCTGACTGACGTCGGTCATTGCTCCATCGCTGGTCCAGGGACTGGAGTCGGTCTTCGGACTGTCGTCGGTCCCCCTAGTCACCGACGTCAGCGTAGGCATGGTCATGGGGTAGAATCAGTCTATTCCAAGTCGGATAGTCGATCCTCCTCTTCTTCGTCGACCTCTTCGACTTCTCTCAGCCTCAAGCGCTCCCCTGAAGAGAAGGACCTGCCTCGCTCGCCTCCGGACGATCCAACCTTTATGGACGTCATGATGCATATCCAGGCTTCCAACAAGTGGGACACAGAAGACCTGGACCTGGAATGCCGGAGATTGGCTAAATACCTGAGGCAGAAGGAGCCGAAGCCTCTGGTTATTCCTCCTTTGGTGGATACTTTCCAGGATCTTACTAAATCCACCTGAATGCATCCGGCCTCCATCCCGGCAGTTCCCAAAAAGTCAGATAGGCTCTGTAAGGCCCCGAGGGCGGAACCCTTCTTGGCAGAGCACCCTCAGGCTGATTCATCTGTGATCACAGCTGCTCATGATAAATCTCGACGGCCGCGGCACCTCAGCTCCCAGCCTCCCGACTTGGAGTCCCGATACCTGGATCAGGTGGGCAAAAAAGTTTACGCTGACTCCACCTGTTCCATTAGCTCCTGAATTTCCTCAGCATATGGTGCAGTACCAGAATGCATTATGGGAGCGGGTCTTGAGCTGACACAGGCCATGCCAGACTCTGATAAGAAGACAGAGCTCCTGGCCCTATTGCAGTCGGGCTCAGGCGTAGGCTCTCATGTACTGAGGCCTGCGTGTGACTCTGAGCTCGACAGCAGGGGCGTGCCTCTGGGGTGTGCCTTCGGCGCCATGCCTGGTTGAGGCTTTCGGGTTTTCACCAGGATCTGCAGTCCGGTATCCAGGATTTGCCATTCCAGGGTACCGTCTTGTTTGGGCAGGAGGCTGAGGCTTTGATCTCCCGTCTCCAGGAATCGGGTAAGTCGATCTGGTCGGTCCGCCAGATGTACCGTGGCAACCAGCGACGCCCCATCGCCGTCGGCCTTTTCATAAGTCCTCAGGCAATCAGACTTCAGCCCGCAGAAACCAGCAAGGGCAGAGAGGTGGCTTCCGCAAAAGATCCGGAAACCAGCAGTCTGATGGACCTTCCGCCTGTGGGCCCAAGTTCCTCCCAGGCCTCTGTCCCAACCCCCGGTTCTGCCCAGTGACTCCCTTCCGCCTCCCCTTCTGTCAGAAGTTCATGGGGAGCCGGTTGGGGCCGCTTCCCCTTCATCTCGAAGGGTGGAGCTCTGTTACCACAGATCAATGGGTCTTGGACATTGTACGGAGAGGACACACATTGGAGTTCAGAGTTTCCTCCACACACTCCACCAAAGCTCTCCCGTTATCCTCCTTTTCACATCCCACTATTGGAAGGATAAATTCAGGCCCTCCTGCAAAAGAGAGCGATAGAGAGAGTCCCCTGGGATCAGCGGGGCCAGGGGTTCTACCCCCAGAGCCCAGCCAAAAGCTCGCCTTCATAGGAGCGATCCTGGATTCTGTCTAGGGCATGGCCTTTCTCCCACAGGACAGGGGGATTCGCTTGCGAACATTGGCTGAACGGATCTCAATAGCACCTCGGGTTCTGGCCCGGAACTTCCTCAGCTTATTGGGGCATATGGCAGCGGCCATTCCAGTCACACCTTTGGCCCGCCTCCACATGAGAGTCCCACAGTGGATGCTCAGGGTGCAGTGGGATCAATGCTACGATGACCTAGATGCTTTAGTCAGGATCTCGGAGCCAGTTAGGAGAACATTGCTTTGGTGGTTAGACCCCAGCAATCTGGAGAAAGGGGTCAGTTTTCATCTGGAGCCTCCAGGTCAGACTCTAACGACGGACGCGTCGGACCTGGGTTGGGGGGCTCACCTGGGTGTTCATCAAACGCAGGGGGTTTGGTCACCCGAGGAACGGTCCCTTCACATCAATTTGCTGGAAATGCGAGCGGTCCTCTACGCTCTTCAGGCGTTTCGGGAGGATCTGGTACCGGGCTGTCTTCTAATTCAGACGGACAACATGGCAGTCGTCTTTTACATCAACAAGCAAGGAGGCACCCATTCCTATCCTCTTTGCAGGGAGGCGATGAGAGTCTGGTACTGGGCACTGGAATGGGGCATTCTTCTGTCCGCCATGCACGTTCCAGGTGTCCTAAACAATTTGACCGACAACCTCAGCAGGTCGCGGGCCAGAGCACACGAGTGGGAGTTGCTGCAATCCATAGCGGATCAGCTCTTCGACAGGTGGGGTCTTCCCGAGCTGGATCTCTTTGCGTCACCACACAACGCCAAACTGCCACTGTTTTGCTCGCGAGAGCCCGCACCTGGAGTTTTTTGGCCAGACGCGTTATCCCTTTGCTGGGCAGGGAGGTCTCTTTATGCCTTTCCGCCCTTCCCTCTCATTCAGAGGGTTCTGCTCAAACTACAGGCAGATGGGGCCCGGATGATCCTTGTGGCTCCCAACTGGCCTCGACAGATTTGGTTCCCACTCCTGCAGCGGTTGTCCCAGGAACCTCCAATCCCGCTGCCCATTTGCTCACAGCTGCTGTCCCAGGACCAGGGGTCTCTCGGTCACCCAGATCTCAGATCCCTGCACCTTCATGCTTGGCTCCTTCAGACTTAGCTAAAAACAGATACAGGGTTTCCCCGGGAGTGGCTGAGGTCTTAGCGTCCGCAAGAAAGCCCTCTACTCGCTCCACTTCAGCTACTGAAGTGGAAGCGTTTCTGTCTTTGGGCCTTGCCGCAACATTTGGATCCTGTCACCTGCCCTGTGAACTCCACTTTGCAGTATCTCTCTCCTTGTGCAGAAAGGCCTGAGCTATTCCTCTGTCAAGGTGCACATGTGGGCCATTTCTGCCTATCATGCTCTCGTGGGAGAGAGAGCAATGGCGCTGATTAGACGTGAGTCTGCGCCTTCCTACCGAATTCTACATGATACCTCCCATTAGGGACCCTGTCCCACCCTGGGACCTCCTTTTTTGTGTTGGAGAAACTCACCTCCCTCCTTTTGAGCCTGCGGCAAGTTGTGAGCTGCGTTACCTTTCTTGGAAAGTTTGTTTTCTGGTTGCTGTTACTTGAGCTCGAAGGGTTTCCGAGCTTCAGGCTCTGATGTGCAAAGAGCCCTGTTTGGTTTTTCATAGGGAAAGGGTTTCCCTCAGAACTAATCCTAAGTTTCTTCCCAAGGTGGTCTCGGAGTTGACCCTCAACCAGTCGGTTGATCTTCCAGTTTCTTTTCCTTCCCCTTCCAATAGAGGGGAGCCTCTCCTCCACACATTGGATATCCACAGGTCCCTGAGGTATTACCTCAACAGAATGGTTCACGCACCGTAAATCAGACAACTCTTTGTGGCTTTTGCACCACATCGCTTGGGTCAACGGTGTCCAAGCAGACTGTCTCTAAATGGATAGTCCGTTCGTCTCGTTTTGCTCGAGCATCACAATAAACCCCTGCCGGGCCGGTTGGGGTCACTCCCTCGGGGTGTCAGTTCATTTTGCCGCCATGCGGAATGTCGCTATCCAGGACATTTGTGCGGCCGCGATCTGGAACTCGGTGCATACGTTTATCAAGCATTACAGCTTGGATATCGTCTCCAGACGCCGTGCTGGCTTCGGCCTAGCGATTTTGCAAGGACTTTTGTCCTAAGGGCCTCTGGAGTCCACATATTCCTCCTCCCGGGGTCGACTACCTCCTTGCTGTGGGACTGCTTGGGATTCAGTCCTAAATGTTATAGCCTGCTGCAGGCTCACTCGAAGAAGATAGTACAGTGCGTAAAACTTGCATGGTAGATCTTCGAGAGGAGCTCTTTCAGCAGGTGCTGCTTCCCTCCCGTCTTTACCCTCGGAAAGTGCAGGTCTATTTTCTTTCCTTTCTAGATGGTAGGCTTCGCCTCCTTCTCTTGTCAGGCCTTCTGCTAGGTACTGGCGGGAGAACTGAGGTGGAGCTGGGTCCGCCCCCTCTTGTACCCTGACCGATGTCAGGGTGGGGCCGGAGTCGGGGGCGGTCTCCGCTGGTATTGCTGGCAGAAGTTTTCACCGTGTGGTCCTAGTGCCTGACGCTTAGTCCTAAATGTTATAGCCTGCTGCAAGAGCTCCTCTCGAAGATCTACTGTTACGGTAAGTTCTTACTTAACTGTACTTTCACATGACACACAACCTGGCTTCCAGCGGGCTAGATCTGGCGTCATGGGGCGGAGCCAAGAGTTTTACCACCCGGGTGGGTGGGAGGAGCCAGCTTGAAGACCTTCCGGCAAGATTTAAAGTGGCAAGGACCCTGCCAGACAGTGTGGATGAACAACATATACCATTCCTAGAACTCCTGTTACAGGTGAGTAACCTGTATTTCCTGATCTCATTGCTGTCCTCTTCATAGACCTCTTTCACTTTCTGAATGTTTGAGGGTGTTTTTGCTTTACTCACGAATGTCTGAAGTTTTGCAGTTTTATTTTTTTTTTCACTACCACTCTCTGCTGTGGTTAAGATTGCAATGCCCTTTTCCTTGGCTTCAGTGAAGTCATATGATGTGGCCTTTTGACCAGTAGAAATGTTTGGAAGATCACTGGTATCACAGGTGAATGGACTGATCATTCTGCCAGTTACCACATTCATCATTGTTTTAATTGCTGTACTGTCCTTCTGTGCTGTATACCCAGAGTCTCCATGGTGTTTGTGATCATCAGTGCCGAGAAGGTGAGCCTTCGTTTGTTCAGAGATTGCTGTCAGTGCTGGTAATGAATGCAGATATTTCTCCATAGCGGCAGACTGCCACATTATGCCATGGAAAAGCTGGGTCTTGGCATCTTTGGTATACATCTGCTTGAGGGTCATATCAGTCCACACACCATTAAACTTACCAGCTGTTCGGTGCATGGTGAATTTGCCAAATCTGAATGCTTCAGTGATGTCTAGCGCTGTGGACGGCAGGTGTTTCATAATGGACAGGTAATGGGGAATGCAGGAAACCTATCTGTGATGACCAGCAGCCACAAGATATGGAAGCATTTTCTCAACTTCAGCCAGGCGCTGCCCCCAGTGTCCAGCTCGCTCAGCATAGATACAGCGATTCAAAATCTGAATCATGTCCATGCACATAGCAAGAGTCTTGTTGTTGGGGATTTGCACTTTGCCTCATGGAACTCGTTCATTAACATGTCTACTTCTTCTAGTAGCCTAGTTGTTTGGAAGTATGACTCATCTGCATTTTGTGCATCTTTGGCATCCACGGCATCGCTCAGTCTTTGAACACTTTCTGAGAGCAATGCCATGCACTCCATGTCTTTGTCATATTCATCAATGAGCCAACTTTCAAATGCACTCTAGTGTAGCTCATACATGGCATCATCAACTAGTCTATGGGCTCTCAGCATAACAGTGTTTGCCTGTGTGACAAGGTAGACTAGAACCCTGTCCCAGTTGTTATAGAAAGTGTTTAAAGGATCTGTCCTTTTCTGTTTCTTCTCTATCTGGTTGTGCAACCCAATTTTCCTGTGAGACTTTGGATTTGATCACCCCGATAATTTCGCAGTTCTTTGCCTCTCACTGTCTCTCAGTCCTCTCTTGCTGTTTATTTTCCCCCCCTTGCATATCTGTTGATATAAGTATATGTGCAAATCATTGTATGGAAACATAGACTTTGACGGCAGATAAGGACCACTTGGCCCACCCAGTCTGCCCATTTCCCTACCTATTGGATAAGCTGCAGATTCTAGTTAACCAACAGCCTACTTCCTGCAACCCCTCACTATAATTGCCTTATGTCTGTCTCATGCATGTTTGAATTCCCCCACTGTTTTAGACCCCACAACCTCTCTAGGAAGGTGGTTCCATGCGTCCACCACTCTCTCCATGAAAAATAATTTCCTCACATTACCCCTGAGCCGTCCCCCCTCTAACTTTAAATTGTGCCCCATTGTACATTCACATCTCTTTTTTTGAAAGATGCTACCCTCCTGGACTTTGTTGATTCCCCTGAGGTACTTGAAAGTTTCTATCATGTCCCCCCGTCTCTCCTTTCATCAAGGGTACACATATTAAGCTCTCTGTCTCTCTTCGTATGGTTTCTGATGTAGACCCTGCACCATTTTAGTTGCCCTCCCCTGGACTGCTTCCATCCTGTCTATGTCCTTGCGTAGATGAGGTCTCCAAAACTGCACACAGTACTCCAGATGGGGTCTCACCAACTGTCTGTACAGAGGGATAACCACTTCCCTTTTTCTACTTGTGATGCCCCTCCCTATGCATCCCAGTATCCCCCTTGCTCTCCTTACTGACTTCTCACATTGCTTACCCACCTTTAGGTCATCTGAAATGACCACACCCAGATCCCTTTCCATTATTGTTGTTGTTAGTACCTCCCCTGCTATTGTGTACTCCTCTCCTGGATTTTTATTTCCCAGGTGCATTACTGAACACTTCTTTGTATTGAATCTAAGTTGCCATATGTCTGACCATTCCTCCAACCTTGCCAAGTCTCTTCTCATCTTTTCTACCCCCTCTTGTGTATCATCTCTGTTACAGATCTTTGTGTCATCTGCAAAGAGGCATACCTTTCCTTCCAGACCCTCTGCATTGTCACCTATAAAGATGTTAAAGAGGACTGGACCCAGTACTGAGCCCTGAGGTACTCCACTAGTAACCCCCCTTTCTTCAGAATGTGTTTCATACACTATTACCTTCTGTGTCCTGTTGTGCAGCCAGTTTGCTACCCAGGCTACCACCCTGGGACCCATTTCCAGGCTGGCTAACTTGATTATTAATCTTTTGTGCGGGACTGTGTCAAATGCCTTGCTAAAGTCTAGGTAGGCCATATCCACAGCCCCTCCCTGGTCTATTACTTTGGTCACCCAGTCAAAGAAATCGATTAAATTCATCTGACATGAACTTCCTGCTGTGAATCCATGCTGCTCTGGGTCCTGTGCCCTGCTGGCCTCTAGGTACTGAACAATTCTTTCTTTCAGAAGTGATTCCATAATTTTCCCCACCACTGAGGTCAAACTAACAGGTCTGTAGTTTCCTGCTTCTGCCTTGCTCCCACTTTTGGGAAGGGAAATCACATCTGCCCTCCTCCAGTCCTCAGGTACCACCCCATCTTCCCATGATTTGTTAAAAAGTGTGGTTAGTGGTGTCACTAGGTCCTCCCTTAGCTCTTTTAGGATTTTAGGGTGAATCCCATCAGGCCCCATTGCTTTGTCCACCTTGAGTTTTAGGAGTTCTTTCAGGACTCCATTCTTCTGTAAATGGACTGGCATCAACCCCAATACCCAGAGTGCTTCTACTGTTTGGTTTAGGTAACTCCTCCTCTTCTTCTTCTGGGAATACTGAGCAAAAGTATTCATTCAGTATCTCTGCCTTTTCACTGTATCCCTCTGCCCATCTCCCCGCTCCTTTATTAATCTTCACTATCCCTTCCTTAACCTTTATATGCTCCCTAATGTACCTATAAAAGGTTTTATCCCCCTTCTTAACTGAGTTGGTTGTCTTTTCCTCAGTTTGGGCCTTTGCTTTTCTCACTGCCTTCCCCACTTCTTTTTGCTTTAATTGATGCAGTTCCTTGTCATGCTCCTTCTGTGATTCCTTATACTTTTCAAATGCAGCCTTTTTCTCCTTAACCTTCCCTGACACCTCTTTTGAGAACCATAGTCTTTTTTTATTCCGCTTTGTTTTCTTTATTTGTTTCACACAAAGGCTTGTTGCCTCCATGATGGCAGTTTTGATTTTTCTCCATTGTTCTTCCACCACTCCTTTCTGGCCATTTGCTAATGCATTCCTCAGGTATTCACCCATTATGCCAAAGTCAGCCCTTCTAAAGTCCAGTATCTTTGTCTTTGTATGGCTTGTCTCCTTGGTTGTGTTTATTGTGAAGCACACTGTGCAGTGGTCGCTTGTTCCCAGATGTCTACTGACTTCTAAATTTGTGATCCTCTCTCCATTGGAGAGTACCCAGTCTAATATTGCTCCCTCCCAAGTGGGTTCCACCACTCGCTGTCTAAGGCATGCCCCCTGTAGGGCATCGAGAATGACCCTGCTTTTGGATGTGGCTGCAGTCCATGTCATCCAGTTAACATCTGACATATTCAGGTCCCCCATCAACAGTATCTCCCCTTTTTCAGCCATTTTGAGAATGCCCTCTATCATTTTCTTGTCCATTTCCTCCCCTTGAGACGGGGGTCTGTATACAACCCCTGCGCGGATTGTGATGCCATTCTCTGTCTCCAAGGTGACCCAGAGTGCCTCCTGTCCGCCCCCTTTACTTTTTAGTTCTGTAGCTTTGATCCCTTCCCTTATGTAGAGAGCTACTCCACCTTCTCTTTTACCCTCCCTGTCCCTTTTCTACGTGATCGTGTACCCTGGTGTGTTGACATCCCAGTCATGGTTCTCTGTGTACCATGTTTCTGTGACTGCCACAATATCCAAGTGTTCCTCTTCCATCAGGGCTACTAGCTCTGGAAGCTAGTTTCCAAGACTACGGGCATTGGTACTCATTGCCCTCCATTTAATGTTGGCTTTATTCTTTTTTACCCCATCCCTGCTCTTATTGCCCTTGTATATTTTTCCATTTACCCCAGTCCTGCCCTCTGTCAAGCTCTGTACCTCAGTGTTTACCCTACTACCTGCCATGTTTTGTGGGGGGAGGCTTGAACTTTCCTGTTTCCTATCAGCATCTCCCCCCTTGGCTAGTTTAAAAGCTTGCCAAGGATGCCTTTAAGCCTGTCACCTAGGAGCGTGTTTCCCTTCCTGGACAGATGCAGACCATCATGCCAGTATAGACCTTCATCTCTCCAGGTGGACCTCCAGTCCCCAATGAAGCCAAAGCCCTGTGCTCTGCACCAGTTTTGCAACCATTCATTAAACTGCATGGTGTGCAGTACCCTAGCCTCACCCCTGCCATAGACTGGCAGCACCTCTGAGAAGGTTACCATGATTGCTACCTGTCTGAGGCCCCTCCCCAACTCCACAAATTCATCCTGTACTGCACTGATCTCATGCCTAGCTAGGTCATTTGTCCTGAGGTGGACAATGATATCTAGTTCCCTCTCCTGTGATGCTGCTTTTCCAATCCTGAGGATTTTCTTCCTGTCACTCCAAGCCATGGCACCAGGCAGGCACCTTACTTCCCTCTCCTCTCCCTTCCCCAGGTCTACACCCCTAAGAATTGAGTCCCCTATCGGAAGCTGTTTCTTTCCCCTGTGGTGTCCCTTGCCACTTTTTTGTGGGTCTCCCTTGTGGATGTCCCCAGCATTCTTCTTGGTCTCCACTGAGGGTGTCATCATAGAGGAACCTTGATTTGCCAGACTGACATATGATTTGTGTAGAGGTGCAACTGGGGGGCTACGCCTCTGTTCCACCACCCTCACCCTCCCAGAACCTACTGTGGTCCATCTGCTCTTCACACATGGCAACTTCTGAGGCAGTGGTTGTGGAACTGGTGCTCTTTGGGTGGGGGAGGCCTCCTTAGTCCTTGCCAGTTCAGCCTGGAGGTGGGCAACCTCCTCCCTCAGAGCTGACAGTTGCTTGCAAATAGGGCAGCACGCAGGTTCCAGAATGTCTCCCGGAAAATTGCTGCCCCACAGCCAGTGCATTGCACCCACTCACATGTCCTCTTCCTTATAATATACAATGAGTAATATATATTTTTTTTTTTTTGTGTGTACTTACTCTTTATGCACTGTGCTGGGTAATTAAGAATATGACAGTTCTGCCCCAAGACCTGTTGAGGAGGTGATGTCAGAACAGCAGCTATAAAGGAAATGCCGTCTGGGGTGGGCGGGGTGAGGGAAGGTGGGTGGGTAGGCCACAACCACTGGTGACTGTTAGAAGCAATCAAATACACCACTGCTCCACCGCCCTGGTGAGTACTGCCCTTTATAGTAAGTCAACCAACGCCACAATTTACTAGACCACTGCACCTACACAAATCACTCTACTGAGTCCTAGGGATAAAAACGAACTCACTTGCTTAGCTAGCAGGACACTTCTAAAAAATGTTGCACAAATATCCTTCCAAATCCTAGGTATCTAGCACAGGACTCAAGCAACTTCAGTTGTATTTCACCCCCTCTGGTTATAAAATTACTGCACTTTAATGGAATCCTGCAATTTTCTTCTTAATGCCAATAAGAAAAAAAATGAAACTTTCTGTAGAAAGCATAGCTTACCTTTCTAAGAAGTCCCCAACAATGTTATGTTTCACCAGGTTCCCAGTTCCTCAAATGCATTCTAGTTTGTTCTGTGCAATATAGCAAGTTTCTCAGCTTCCAACAGAAGCAGGCAAGTCTTTTCTGACTGGCTTCTCACTGTGTAGTTTGCCTAAGACAGCTTAGTGATAAAAGCCCTACCCAGAATCAATTGATTGACTAGTGACACCTGTGATGTAAGCAGGCCTTTCAGTGAAGACAGTTTGCTATGTCTGCTTCTAATACACAAACCCTTTATCCGAAACCAGGGATAAACTCACTGCTCAGCCAGCAGGACACTTCTTAAAAATGTTGCACAAATATCCTTCCAAATCCTGAGTGTCTAGCACAGGACTCGAGCAACTTCAGTTGTATTTCACCCCTCTGGTTATAAAATTACTACACTTTAATGGAATCCTGCAAGTCTCTTCTTAATGCCAATAAGAAAAAAATGAAACTTTCTGTAGAAAGCGTAGCTTACCTTCCTAACAAGTCCTCAACAATATTATGTTTTACCAGGTTCCCAGTTCCTCAAATGCGTTCGTTTGTTCTCTGCAGTATAGCAAGTTTCTCAGCTTCCAACAGAAGCAGGCAAGTCTTTTCTGACTTGAAAACGTAACTGATAATGGGATCACTTTTGTTTAGAAAATATGTAGTGTTACTGTTGAAATGTATATAATTATAATTTGAAATGATTGAAAAAGGCTGATGGAAAACTCCAGAGGTTACCTGAGTGCAAATGTTTGAGCCTTTTGCAAAAGCTGCAGAAGGGGCCTCAGCTCAAAGCACACTGTGTTCTAGCAGCTCCTGAAACTTGCAAGAACAGAACACTTACAAAAACAGGATGCTTGCTAAAGATGGGGGTTGAAAAGACTTATAAGAGCTAAGCTGCAACTGCAAGAAAGATTAGGAGAACAAGGGACACAGAGACTGAAAAAAAAACTTTATTTTGCCTTTGTAAATAGTTACACTGAACAAGTTTATTTTATGGTACTGCTAGTGTAAATAAATAATTTTTGGTGAATTCTACAACTGCTCCTGGTTTTCCTATGCTTCCTGACCTGTGCCTCGATGACAACCTGACATGATTTTGTTGGCAGTTCCATGGAGGCAAACACTGGCTCCAACAAGGAGATCCTCTATTCCAGTGTCTTTCATTAAATACGCTGCTGCCCCCATGAAATTCAGTGCAATGTGGAAGCCACCCATACAAAGGATGACTTTGCCATACTTCTCCGGCTGCTTTTTCTGAAGGCCATGAGCAATCCCATAGATTGCTTAGTCACAGACAGTTATGCAGAACTCCTTCCCAGTTTTCTGAGTGACCTTCATACAGTACTGAACTGATGCTTTGACCGCATCAGGGTTTACAGGAGGTTCTGGAAAGAAACGTCCATACCCAGTCACAATTGCCTGTAGTTCCAGTTGAGTAATTAATTCATAAAAGGAGGACCATGTGTCAGGTTTTGATTGTTCTATGACATCTAAATAAAGTGTGGAACCCATGTTCACTAAATGCCAAAGCCAGGCTACAGGACAAAATGGTTCTGTGGTTTCTGTGGTGCAAATGCCATGCCAGCAAGTGAACAACTCTTCTGGTGGTCTTTGAGGGTGAAGTTGCATTTCCCTGCTTGAAATTGTTGAAGATATGTTTGAGAAGACTCGTGTTTTTTAACTAGGGGCACCCTAATAGCCATTGACTGTTGAGCCTCACCTTCATCAGCATACTGATATGTTGCATGCGATGTGCCATGCATAGTTTTACCATCCTTTGTACTCTCATGGAAGTAAGGGGATGTCCTCCAGAATTGGTAAATTACCATACGAGGTGCTAACATGTAACTAGTCACTAACTCGGCTCAAAAAATCTATTCCAATAGTCCATGTTAGCACTTTCGTGTGAGCTAATTACCAATTCTGAGAGGCATCAAGCTTCAGCTTTTAATGTAGATACCCACTCCCTTCGACAGTAACACCAGCGGCTGACTCCCGCGAGCCCTCTGCTCTCCGGTGCTGACAAATAAATGGAGTCACAGTGACCGTCCCTGATTCCTTCTACCTGTCTCTCCCCAACTCCTGGTAATCGACTTTTTACATTTTCCGTATTTTCTACTTTATATTTTAAGCAACTTCTAGGTGATTTTAGCCACCTTGGGAAAGAGTATGATTTCCAAAAAGACGTTTTCAAAATAGGCACTGACATCCCCTTAGGCTTTACTGTTAAAAAATGATATCTGAAAGAGATTACCTGAGGCTGTGATAATGTACCGACTGCAGTGTAGGGGCTGAAATGATGTCCCCAGCTCCACTCCCATTTTTGAAAGTTAAATCCTGGCCAGAGGCAGAATAGGCAATTTCTCCCACTCTGAGAGAGGGCTAGAGGGAGGGATAGCAGTGGCTACACTAGGGCATATTTGGCAGTATTCCCTTTCCCTGGAGGATGTGTGGCACAAGCTTTTTAATGTAAATGTTGCCATGGGCTTACATGCGGGTCAATGTCTTTTACTAAATAGTATACTGCATTTCAAGGGGGTCGACTTATACACGGATCGGCTTATCCGTGAGTATATACGGTATTCTAATTCTTCCATAGTTTGCTTTAACTTGGCGACTTCAGAAAGCAACTGTTCAACATTCAATTGTTTCATAAGACACATCTTGCTTCATAAGCAACACCAGCAGTGACTGTCCATATGTCTTGTCCAAGATTCAGTACCCGCTCATGTTGTTTGGGTTTAGCTGAACTCTCCCATCATTGCCTACTTCTGAAGTAGCATTGGTAAACATTCAAGCCACGTGATTGTAGAGAGTAGTACCCACACGTTTTGAAGCTGCTTCATAAGACACATCTTGGCGACTTCAGAAAGCAACTGTTCAACATTCAACTGTGCTGAACACAAGAGATTTGTTGTGCCTTTCTGAGGAACTATGGTTGCCCTACAGCCACTGGGATTAGTGTAGTATGTCAGTAGGTGTCTTTTTAGACTTGCTGACCTGTAGGATGCTGCATCACCTACACCATGATCTTCTAACCTCTGGCATTATCTGTCACGAAGTTTAGTGGTATAAAAGATACTTCCATTGGCCTATCAATTTGAGAAATTAGCCAACAGAACGCTACGTCATAGATGTCATCACCTTCCATGACCGTTCTTCTATTTATACAGTTATTAAGACATGATCTGTGGTATTGAAAATCATGTGCTGTCAGACCTAGGCATTCATCCCAAGACCCTTGCAACTTACGTAACATGGTACCTTGAGTTTGGTGTTTTTTTGTTTTTTTTTATGAACAACAGTTGCAATCAATAGCAGTTTTCTGTTCCCCCTCTTATTCCACTCCCTTTCACACACAGAACATTTACTGTTGTAATCAAATAGGCTGTTGATTGAAGATCACGTGACCACATGAGATGGACCTGGTTGCTCACTGTGCTGTTCTGAAACTCTGTGGCATTTTTGTTCAACAGTTTTTTTGTTGGTGTATGCATTGAGACAAATTGCATGCGTTACTGCATGGGTGTAAGCAAGCATACTCTAAGCACTCCATGGTCTGCAATTTTTTTTAAGGGGGTAGCAAATAGGCTCTGAAGTGCTTTCTTTTTCCATAAAAACTAAGAAAATACGGAACCTTTCTGTAATTGTATTCATAGGAGTCAAAACTAGAAGGACTTGTCACTAATACTCTCTTTGCATCCCAAGGACAATACAACTTTACAGGCTCTGGGCTGGTATGTGGGTGTCTTAGAGAACAATGCATAGCATTTGTATTTACCCATACATGGCAACAACCACTGTCATGAGATACAAAAGTTGTATTTATTGTGCCAAATGAGGCAACAAACGCGGTCCTGCTGTACATTTTTATATTGTCTGGCTACACCCCCCCCCCTGGGGGTGTAGCTCACCATAACGGGGGTGGGTAGCAGTGAGTCCACTTGGTGTGCAGATCTGAAATCCCTGGCTACACCCCTGCGTTACTGGGGTATTTGCTAAGAATTCATCTTTACATATCACGTCCTTTTCCAGTGAGAAAGTGACATCATCAGCACGGTGCTGATTGCATACAGGAAGGCGGAATATCCAAGTTCTGTCAGTCTTTGTAAAGAATAGCAGTTTGCATCTTGCTGACAAATGAGGCAGTGAGAGTAATTTGTGTTTGGTTGTCGGCTTTTATTGCTGACTTGGATTGCTGGATCAGCGGTTGATCAGTCAAAAATCTGAAATGCAAAAATACACGTTATAAATACGTGGCACGAAGCATCAAATTGATTACATTAAGAGCATTCTCTAAATAGGCAGATTACTAATATCATAAACTCCTATACAAAATACACGTTATAAATACTTGGCACAGAGCATCAAATTGATTACTTTAAGAGCATTCCCTAAATAAGCAGATTATTAATATCATAAAACTCCGAGGCCCAAATATTCAGGCTGCGCCCGGCACTGGCGCGAGGGGAGGCGCAGCACAACTGAGGTGCGCCATAGCAAGTAAGGGAGATATTCAAAGGAGATGCACCATGGCACATCACCTCTGAATATAGCACATAATATGCATGGCACACATACAATGCGCCAGCGCATCCCCCAGACAGGTGGGACTGGGAATGCTCCAGCGCAACTGTAGTTTCACTGGGCGCAAGACCCGGATATTCAGACCTGGACATGCAAATGGGGCCATAATGTATGCAAGGTGCAAATGGGGCCATTTGCATGTCATTATGGCCCCATCTGCATGCATTGAGCAGGGCAGGCCGGCAAAATGCACCTGGCACCCTGCACAGCCTGTGGTGTGGATAGAGAGGGTCCCGGGGAAGCCCCCCTTCCC
The DNA here is from genome assembly GCA_016271365.2 of Neoceratodus forsteri. Classification (NCBI taxonomy): domain Eukaryota; kingdom Metazoa; phylum Chordata; order Ceratodontiformes; family Ceratodontidae; genus Neoceratodus; species Neoceratodus forsteri. Next base: position 1,000,792,910 of record CM028135.1, read on the forward strand.
GTAGCTACAATCACGGGTAATAATGCAGAATCCTACTTCCAGGTTCTCTAGTGGCACCCCCTCCCTCCCCTTAACCGCGATCGCGGGTTATAGTGCAAAATCCTACTCCCTGGTAGTCTAGTGGCACCCCCCTCCCTCCCTGTAGCCACAGTCGCGGGTTCTAATGCAGAATCCTACTCCCTGGTAGCCTGGTGGCACACTCCTCCCTCCCCGTAGCCACAATCACGGGTTATAATGCAGAATCTTACTCCCTGGTAGTGTTGTGGCACCCCCCCTTCCCTCCCCATGCGCCGATCGCCGGTAGCACAGTATGAATGAAATCCATGGTACTCTAGTGGTAACCTCCCCCCTTTCTGACTCCCGGATACAGTAAATAAAATACATTCACATCCCTGATGGTCAGTGGTACCCCCAAGCCCGACACCTGATCCCTGCTGAAATATAATACTGTACCTCCCTGGTGGTCCAGTGGTACCCCCCAACCCAAACAGGACCCCCTGCAACCCGCCTGCATACCGCTCGGCTGCCCCCTGAATGACAGCTTACAGTATGAGCTGTAAGCCCATTGGTCCACACTGTGGACCAATGAGCTTGCAGGGCATACTGTCTGAGACAGTCACATATGTGAATGGACTTCATTCACATATTTGTGACTGTCTAGTCTGCAAGCCCATTGGTCCACAATGTGGACCAATGGGCTTACAGCTCATACTGTAGGCTGTCATTCGCGGCAATGTAGGTGTGTTGCAGTTGTCCGCCGATGATGGGGGCTGGGTGGGCAGGGGGTCCTGTTTGGGTGGGGGTACCACTGGACCACCAGGAAGTATAGTATTATATTTACAGGGGATCAGGGAGTCGGGCTGGGAGGGGTACCACTGGACCACCAGGAGTATAGTATTATATTTCAACAGGGATCAGGGAGTCAGGAAGGAAGGGGGGGTACCACTAGACTACCATGGATTTCATTCATACTGTGCTATCGGCGCTCGTGGCTACAAGGAGGGAGAGGGTGCCACTGGACTACTAGGGAGTAGGATTCTTCCTTATAACCTGCGATTGCGGCTACGGGGAGGGTGGGGGTACCACCAGACCATCAGGGACCATATGGTTGCATGTGGACAGTGTTCTGGGTGAGCGGGTGGCCACCCACAGCTGGCAGTTGCTGTGTTGCACCCTGCAATATAGCAGCCTGCCTGTGGATGGCCAGCATTTGAGCCTTATTTTTCTGGCTCAACTTTGTTCCGTGGTATGCGGCACATCTAGGGGTTGTGGCAGCAGATGCGCCGGATAGCCCAGGCTGAATACTGAGATGTGCCGCATATGCATAGACATGTCCCCTTCAGATCGCACCATACATTACCATTAGCGGCGCGCTCGGGACAATGCTGCATAAGTCCCCTTTGAATATCACCCAGGGCACAATACTGGGCTATGCTGCATTTAACCTTAGTTGCTTGGAATCCCTTTGAATATATGGCCTCTATAGTATTTCAAACCATGCCAGACTCAAACTAGAAATGCATATATGGCCAAAACTGACAAATACTGAGTAGGAAGGAGACCGTGTCCATTTGGGGGTATGAATACATAAAATGGAATATCTCTGTCATAAAGCATGATATTTGAGTTGGGTTTCTTTTAAATGAAAGCAGAAACATTGTAGAAGATATAAATATGGCATAATGTAATATGAATGCAATGGTTACTTTGTCATAGGAAACTCCATGAAGTCTATTCAGAAATTTAGCTGAAAAATCAGAACTTTTTGAAATATTTTCCTACAATAATTGCATATTCTGGTCCGTACTTTAAAGACATGATGACAACGAGACTTGTTTTATGTGAATAGCCCCAGTGTGCATAACTGGTACAAATTTTAGACCAATCTGAGCAAGATCAAAGGTTCTAGATCATGTTGGGTAAAATTTCCACTTTTCCAGATTTTTCTCATATTTTTTGTTCACGTAGTACTTATTTCAGTGTATTTCACAACTTGAACAAGAACTATGACAGAGCAGGCTTCTTGGTTATGGTACTGGGGAGTCTCTTATTTCCAAAATTGGTGGCCAGCAAAGTATAGCAAGAGGTGTCTGGTCCAGCCAGTTTTTGAGGGCTTTTGTGGCTCTGGATCCCTTATTAAACTGACTTTCTTCCCCTTTTCAAATTGTGTTTCAAAACACATCTTTCCCCTTGCCTTCAACTCTCAGCATAACCAAACTGCCTTCTTGGCTCCTGGTTTATAACATTTTATTATTATACCAATTATTACTCTGCCTGTTGTGTATAATTTTGTCTGTGAAGCATTGTGCAAGACACTTTGTAAACAAAAAATTAAAGTTACAGAAAATATAACTATAGTATTTGCCTTGCATTGCATTGTCTGCTAAACAAAATCTGCTACATCTGGAGTAGTGGAGATACCAGTGTATTAAGTTGGGGAGGCAGAATAGCTTAGTGAGAGTGCTGAGCTGCAAACCTGGAGAACTGGGTCTGTGTCCAGTAGTCACCACTTGTATACTGTGCAACCATGAGCAAGTTATGTAATTTCCCTGTGCTCCCAGGATGCACCTGAAACAAGCCTTGGTTTAGTGCGTCTTTCCTGGCCTAAAATTGTAGAATAAAAAAGTACATCCATGTTGTGTAGTGTATTTTTCATGAAGTGTTTCAGTTGTAATGTTTTACAACGTAAATTTCCTGCTGCATCCTGCCTGAGTCACTCAGTAAACTTTCTCAGTCAGCAAATAAATAAATGAAAAAGTTCAGTATACATTGCTTGCTTGTACTAACTTGGCAGTTTAGTCCCAGGCGAAAGCTACTGTATTTGCCATTTCCTGCACTAAATGAAGAATATGAAAGCCATTTGTATAACTAAAGAAATGTAATGGCTGTATTCTGTAATTGTACAAATAATATATTTTCCAGTATAACTTCAAGAACAGAGGAAGTCTGACATTTGACCCCATTACGCTGGTTCCTATCCAGACCAAAATGATCAACGTTGATCTGCTGACCCAGAAGGAGGTGAGGAAAAAGAGAATTGATTGTTTTTGGATATAGGAATTACTAATTCTCAAGCCTGTTTTCATTATTTCAGATGGACTAGTCAATGTGACCGTAACGATAGTGTTTTTTTTTCTTAATAAATGCTCAGCATAGTACCTTTGGAGCCGGATTTAAATTTAGACGTTTCAAAAAGAGAAAAACAAAAATAAAACTTGCCAAACCTAAATGGGGTTATAGAATTGACTTTTTCCTGTAATAGTCTAGGTAGTCTTGAGAACCACTACTCTAAGTGGAATGTTGTGGTCCATATTTTTGGAGGCAGTCCTGTGTTAAAGTATCTGAAGAGTGTCCCTATGTTTAACGAAAAATCTACAGTCTTTCACTGGGGGGGAGGTATAAAAATACCATAACATAAGTCACCACAGCCACTTTACTAAAATTTATATTTTTCAAATGGCTGCCAGTTTTGAGAGTTTGACTGCTAATTTTTGCTCTCTCTCTCTCTTTTTTTTTCCAGCTTGACTGGGTTAACAGTTACCACAAGAAATGCAGGGATGTGATTGGGGCAGAGCTGGAGCATCAAGGACGTCAGGAAGCACTTCAGTGGTTACTCAAGGAAACTCAACCAATATTGCACGAGAGCTGAGGGGTGGCGTGCTACCTTCAGAGGGCATATCCAGAAATCATTCAGCAATCCAGGAATATTCTGTTCTTGTACAGTATACTTTGCACTGAATGCTTTCCTTCCTTGAAGGGTAGCTCTGAAAATGTTTACAATTATAAAATAAATTTGTAATTATTCTTTAATAAAAATCTGAAGGGTTTTACTTTGGAGAGCCTACATAAGGACCTATTTAATTTTTCCCATGGCTTGAGCTGCTAGTATTCACTGTGATTCAATGCACTTATATTGCCAGATACCTTTGAGGAACAGCGGATGTCTGACATTTTAACCAGTCATGCTGGTTCCTTCCAATCTCAACCTAAATGATCAATGTTGATTTGTCTTTTTTTAACATAACTGAAAGATAAGTCACTATGATGATATGCATTTGTACTGACGAGTAACTTCAGGAACAGAAATAATCTGACATTTGAACCGTTTCTACATATTGTGGCCATAAGTAAACAATATTTATAAATGCATTCAGGCCCAGTAAATAAAGCTTTGAAATTCGAGAATTTGAACATTACAGTTGTATTTATTTCATCTTCATTGTTTAAGCATAGATAGTGTTTCAGGAGCATCAAAAGTAAAGAACACATTTTAGACTTGTTCCAACTCATATATTGGTTTTCATAGAGGTAGGTTACATTGCTTGCCTTTACCATCCTTTTTTTTTTTTTTTTAATTAGGCAATAAGGCATGACCAAGGGTTATGTTAATAGTGTGTTAATCACCTTCTAGGGGTGTACTGTGGCACAAGTTATAGCCGAGTGCCACATGCCCCTAGAGGGTGATTAACTATTAACATAATCCCTGGGAGTGCCTTATTGCTATTATAATAAAAAATGTTTTTAAACAGTGTTAAACCTTGTTCAGCATATGGCTAAGCTCTACATGTATGTTAATAAAAGATTAACATAAGGATGTTAGAATGTTTGCAGCCAATCAGAAAGCTCCATTTATTAGACCCTTTTTATAATAGAGATTGTGACTGTGTATACATGTGATATGATGTCTTTGGCTTTAGCTGTCCTGTAGAGTAAGCGGGTGGGTCATGAGGAAGAACTAAGACAACACACTGTTTGAAAGCATAACTGGCAACAGTGGGGACACTGGACATGATTTACATTACATAGACCTGGTGGTGATGTAGAGATGTATGGGATAAAAACATTGATAGATCTTCAAGGATATCTCTTTCATTTGGCCACACCTTTGGAACTATGACCGCGTCAGGGCTAGGACCACACACAAACTTTTGCTAGCTGGGATCACCCACAACGATGCCACGCATCAGCGTTTATATAAACCTGAGTGGCCCATCTCTATTCAGTACTTTCCTCGTCGAACCTGTTGTGAAAATGCTAACAACTACATAGATACATAGAAATTTTCGGCAGATAAGGAGCTCCAGGCCTATCTAGTCTGCCCATTTTACTGCCTGTAAAAGCGACCTATGACCCTACCTGGTCATTGGCTTTAGCTATACTTTCCCCTTACTAGTGTTCCTTTTCCCATCATTAGTGTTCCTTTAGTCCTGTCCCTTGCATGTTTAAATTCTGCCACCGTATGTGCCACCACCACCACCACCTCCTGGGGAAGGCCATTCCATGCATCCACTACCCTCTCAGTGAAAAAGAACTTCCTCATATTTCCTCTTAAGTGGGCTCCCTCTAGTCGCATGACATGTCCTCTGGCCCTGGCATTCTTTTTTAACTGGAACGTATTTTCCCCTTTAACCTTGTTTTTATGCTCTTGAGGTACTTGAACATTTCAATCCTATCACCCCGCTCCCTCCTTTGCTCCAGTATGTACATATTGAGGTCCCGCACTCTTTCCTCGTAAGGATTTTGCTGTAACCTCCTGGTTATAGCAGCAACTAGCCAATGTTTATTATTTTTCTCTTAATCACCAAAAATGTTGTGATATCGTTGTCTCTGCATGTTGACAAAACCAATGATGCTGTTACCAGTACGGTGAAGGCGGAGAAAAAATTTATAAGGGTGATACACACCAAGTGTGTATGTCTGTTGTCTAGGCCTCTCTTACAACATCAGGACTTGTGAGATCTGCCAAGGTTTCAGTCAAGCTACAGGCGACACAGAAGAAAGGTGCTGGAGAAGTTTTTATTAGAAAAAACTCTAGCAGTCATGGGAAAAGCCCAGGGCCAGAAATCTGCATCGCCAGCCCCATCTACTGGCTCATGGTTGTCGACACTAACAGACCAAGACAGAGTGGTCATCAGAACACAAGCATAAGCTTAGGGACAAAGACATGTCTGCTTCCCCGGCGAGATCTAGGTAGCTGTTGCAGTTTGCAGGTACTCTGCCTTCTTCATCACCGTCCACTTCAGCAGCAGTGACGCCAGCCCCCTGACTGTTGACCTGATGCTAAGGTTGAAGCTTTGCTTAGGCACAATTGTACCTACTACGGACAGTACATCGCCATCATCGATGGGTCCAGGTCCATCATCAAGTATGGTGGTCATGGCCCCTGGCCATGGCATCGTCGATGCGCAGGTAGTACTGTTGTTGTTTTCAGATACGATATGACACATACTTCCTGGTTTACCTATGCAGCCTGTACTGCCATCGACAGAGGGTTTCTACGTTGCAGGCACTGTCAACACAGTCAGCTGGTGCACAGCATGTACCTCCTGACCAGCAGCTTCTAGCTTCACCAGTGAGACTTTCAGCTCCCATCATCGACAGGGACTTCAGGGTGGAATATAATCCAGACCTCATTATGGAGGAGGATTATGGAAAACAACAGTATGTCCCATATTCTGGCTCTACTGTATCTTCTTGTAGTGAGGATTCTGTGGTATACACACCCAGATCCCCTCCAGTAAACCCCGCCTTACAGTCTGTGAATACAGCAAATGCAGAATACAGTGGCTTTGCAGTGGAGGAAGAGCATTCCACTAAAAAGTACCTGATGTAGTTTTTGGAGGTACCGTGTACCCCCTCCATCATTATTCTTCCAACTTCTCTTGCATTGGAGAATGCCACCTTTGCTGTAGGGTACAGGCCTAATTCTGTACCATCTCCCCCATAGAAAGCCTGACAAGTAGTACCATGCTCCTTCTGCCAAGCCTTATTATGCTAACCAGCCAGAGACAGACTCAGTATTTATAGTGGCTGCCCATGACAGATCTAGGGCATCTAAACACGAGTACTCTACCTCATGATAAGGAATCCAGGAGGCTAGGTGTGATGGGCGGGTGTACTTCTGCCTCTGCCTCACTAGGTCTTCATATTGCAAACCACCAGGCCCACATGATAAAGTACCAGAATAGCCTGTGGAAGGCCACCAAAGCAGCAGCCCAGGCTCTTCCCGAAGGTAATGCAAAGAATTAGTTATTTAAAACTCTTTTGGTGTTGGCAAACAACAGCTGCGCTCAGCATATGATATCTCTGATGCCTCTGTCAGGCAGCTTCCACTGGTATTTGTATGAGACATTATTCATGGCTTAGGGTTGCTGGGTTTCCAACTGACGTACAGCAGACTGTTTTGAATGCCCCTTTTAGAGTCACCAGACTGTTTAGTTATGATGTAGAACAGCCATTAAGAGGCCATAAAGTCTCTATAACAACTTTAAGGCTAGTCAGATCCATTTATCCAATGCCTAGTAAGGGTCGTGGAATGGGATCCTTTCGTGAGCCTGTTGTCAGAGGTGGCCGTCAAGCCTACCATCAGCAAGGCCACGGTAAAGGTGGTGGCACCTTGTCAGGCCCCCTGGCCCCAGGTGCCCATTCCAAAGCACCCAAGACCATTGGAGCTGGTGGCTCTGTGCTCCCACTGGCTCAGCCTGACTGGAATCAGCCTGTCTCTGCACCACTGTTGTCTCCAGAGGTGGTGGTGGTGGGTGCCAATTCTCCCTTCATCTGACACAATGGAGGGAGATTACCACAGACAAATGAGTTCTAGAGATAATTGCAAAGGGCTATGCTCTGGAACTTTTGGAGGCCCCTCCACAGCATGTTTCGTCTCTTTTCACTTATCCTCTGGGATACTTGTCCCTGCTGAAAGAAGTGCAAGCATTGCTACACAAACGTGCAATAGAGCTAGTACCTTCTCGCCAGAAGAACAGAGTTCTATTCCAGATACTTCCTGGTCCCCAGATGGACAGGAGATCTTAGGTCTGTGTTAGGCCTGAGAGACCTAAACTTTTACATAGAACACAAGAAGTTTTGCGTGGTCTCCCTTCAAGCTTTGATTCCTCTGTTGCAAACAGGGGGCTGGATTTGCTTCCTAGATATGAAGCATGCATACCGTCATGTCATGATCAAGAAACATCACAGACAGTATCTGAGATTTGTACTGGAAGGGGAGCATTATCAGTTGAGAGTATTGCTGTTTGGCTTGTCTTCTGCACCATGTGTTGTTACCAAATGCTTGGCAGTGGTAGCAGCAGCCCTTCATAAGAAGTCCTGTGCGTCTTCCCAGACCTGGGCGATTGGCTCTTAAAGCCAACTCCAGGGAACAACTAGTGCACACCCTGTCCCGAACAAGGCAGTTGTTTGACAGTCTGGGGTTACAGTGATTGTGCCAGAGTTGGTCCTGATTCCTTGCCAAAGACAGCAGTACATCAGTGCCATTTTGGACACAGAAGAGGTCTGTGTTTTCCTGACCGTGGACAGGGCAGAATAACTCGTTGCTCAAACACCGTTGGTATGCAGCAGTCAGCAATCCCAGCCAGAACATTTCTATGTCTCCTGGGACTTTTGGCAGCAGCTGTTGTCACTGTGCCACTGGCCTGCTTACACGTGCAGATACTGCAGTGGCCATTAAGAGTACAGTAGGATCAATTGACATTTGACGTGGATCAAAAATGTGCTTGTCATGTCCCCCTTGTATGAGGCACTGATGTGGTGGATGGACTGCCGAAACCATTTAAGAGGCGTTCCATTTCTCATACCAACTCTAAATCAGATTCTCACCTTGAATGCCTCTGCATCCAGGTGGGGGCCCCACCTGGGACCATATCTGACACAGGGTTCCTGGACCTAAGTGGAAACCAAATTGCACATAAATGTCCTGGAGATGAGAGCTGTCTTATATAGCCTCTAGGCCTTTCAGGAGCATCTGACTCCAGGTCCTCTTGATACAGACGGACAATGTCAGTGTCATACATTAAAGGAATAATGCATGACAGGGTGTGTGTCATGCTGGGATAACGCCACGCCTGGGGGGGGTTGGGCACAAGGCCACAGGCCGAGTGCATCCAATGACCCAGGTGTGACATTATCCCAGCACAACACACACCCTGGAGTGCATAATTCCTATTATACAATGGCTTGTTATATATAAAATAAAAAAATAATTTTAAAGAATGTTTTTATTAGTGTGGAAAAATATTTTTGTTTCTTAAGAGGAGATGCAGAAAAAGAGAGTATAAAATGCTCATCCATAGTGATGAGACTAGACCTGTGGCGTTATGCTGGGATAACGCCATGGGTCCAGCCCCAAACTGACCAATCACAGTCCAAGATTCTTTCTTGCCATTGTATAATATATAAACAAACAAGGGGGGACTCATTCCTATCCACTGTGCTGAGGAGCAGTGAGAATGTGGTACTGGATGCAGGAACATGGCCTTGAGCTGTCAGCTGTGCATCTCCCAGGCATCCAAAATGCCTTAGCAGACAAGTTATAGTAGTAGTGCCGAATTAGTCAAGGGATGTTTAAGGATTTTTGGAAATCCTTGTTGAGAACTGTGAAACCTTTTGTTAGGGATTTTTTGTTTGTTTGGTAGTGTGCTCACTGCTACCAGGAGAGGGTTCCTCTATCTGATAGTCTGAGTGATAATCCACTAAATGAAACTTGAATACTGTAATAGGAGCTGGCCTCTTTCTGTAGGCAAAACAGAAAGAATTTTGGAGGATTTGTTTTCCCTAAATATTTTTAAGGATAAATAGGGAATTTCACAAAGTTGCTTGACAAATTCAGCACTACTACTGTAAGCAGGATACAGTCCAAGATACAGGAATGGGGGAACTGCTGACCTCGGTGGAAGACGATCTTTTTATAAGGTCGGGTCGTCCAGAGTTTTGACCTTTTTGTGTCCCCACACAATGCAACACTGCTGCCTTTTTGCTTGCTCACTCCAGGGCCTTGAGTTTTTTGGCAAGACGTGTTGTCCCTTTCTTGGAAAGGGAGGTTTCATTACGTATTCCCTCCCATTCCACTAACACAGAAAGTGTTACTGAAACTGAAGATGGAAGGGGTGATCCTCATCCTCGTTACTCTTTGTGGCCTCCGCAGATATTGTATCCACTGCTACAGCAGTTGGCAGTGAAGCCTGCAGTACCTCTGCCTCTGTACAGAGGCCTGTTGTCACAGGACAAGGGGTCTGTGGTCCATCCGGACCTGAAGTCCCTGCATCTGCATGCATAGCTCCTGAAGACATAGTCATTGCATGTTTTGGTAAATGGTATGATATGGTAAAATGTTATTCTTATTCATGGAATATCAGTATGAACAGGGTAAACTCCATTGAGTGTAGACTCATTTGCAAGGAGGTCCAACATAAAAATCTAGAACAATTTCAAATGAACAAAACATATTACGAATAGATCCTAACATCAAAATCTAGCAGCAATAACAAATAGACAAAACATTTAACAAATAAGCAACATACTGTACATATAAATAACATGGTTGCAAATCACTATGCATAAAACATGTAATAATAATATTTGTTCATCTAACAGCGATACACAGTCCTATTAAAAATATAAAAAACACTGCATCAAGACTCCCAATTTCCTTAAGGTCCCCATGTGTTTACTTAAAGTGCCTGTGCTAAATTCACAATTAGCAGCATACGATCTTACTTGAAACAGCTCTTGCAGCAGGTTCACCATTAAAACTAAACGGCAGGCTCTCAGGACCATAAATTTCTACCTGCATATACCCATGCAAAGCGCAGGAGAGTTTCTGCGCTGAGTTCCAGGGCCACCATTATCAGTTCCGAGCCCTCCCTTTCGGATTGTCATCAGCACCTCAGGTATTCACAAAGTATATGGTGGTCGTAGCGGTGACTCTGAGGAGGCAAGGCCACTATGTGTTCCCCTACCTGGACGACTGGCTTCTTGGGAGGCCTTGATGTCCGCCATTCATTATACTCAGTCTCTGTTTGAGACGCTGGGCATCTTGATCAATCAGGAGAAGTCACGTCTGGTTCCATCTCAGACTCTGCAGTCCATAGGCGCAGTTCTGGACACCGTCCAAAGGAAAGCCTTTCTTCCCCAGGACAGAGCAGAACACATCAGATCCCTCATCAGGGACATTTCGGCAAAGAAGACCGTTCCTGCCAGATTGGTCCTTTGCCTGCTCGGACACATGGCTGCGGCCATTGCAACAGTCCCGCTTGCTCATCTCCACAGGCGGGTTACCCAGTGGATGTTATGGGTCCAGTGGGATCAAAAGCAAGACCGTCTGCAGCTTCCAATCCGGATCATGAAGACCATAATCCAGGATTGGCAATGGTGGCTAGATCCGAAGAATTTATTGGTAGGGGTCCCCTTCATTGCACCGTCTCCGATTGTGACACTCTCCACAGACACCCCAGGGCTCGGATAGGGAGCACACTTCGATGGTGTCCAGTCTCAGGGCCTGTGGACAGCTCAAGAGACTCATCTCCGCATAAACATCCTAGAAATGAGAGCAGTTCTTTACGCCCTTCAGGCCTTCCAGTCGGAGATTCCACCGGGTACTCTTCTGTTACAAACAGACAATTCCGCGGTGATGTATTACCTCAACAAACAAGGAGGCACCAATTCCTACCCGCTTTTCAGGGAGGCCATGAGGGTGTAGGATTGGGCTTTGCAACACGGTGCAAACCTCATTGCTGTTCATGTCCCAGGAATGGACAGCATCATCGTAGACAGCCTGAGATGCTCTCAGGCCAGAGTCCATGAGTGGGACCTACTCCAGGAGGTAGTTGAGGATCTGTTTCACAGATGGGGTACACCAGAGTTAGACCTTTTCGTGTCCCCATCCAATGCAAAACTGCCCAATTTTTGCTCACTAGATCCAGGGCCTGGTGTTTTCTGGCGAGACGCGTTGTCCCTCTCCTGCACGGGCAGATTCCTCTATGCCTTCCCCCCTTTCCGTTGATCCAGAGGGTTCTTCTGAAACTTCGCAGAGAGCAAGCGACGATGATACTCATCGCGCCGTTCTGGCCCAGGCAGATCTGGTTCCCTCTACTACACCAGCTATCCCGGGGACCTCTGGTGCCCCTGCCAATCAGCTCTCACTTGTCTCAGGAGGAGGGCTCCTTGGTCCATCCGGACCTTCGTTCGTTGACCTTTCACGCTTGGCTCCTAGAGACATAGCCATTTTGCGACACGGGGTCTCGCAAGAGGTAGCCGATGTCCTGGTGGCTGCGAGAAAACTGGCCACTCGTGCCACTTACGCCATGAAATGGTGCCATTTTTGCCTATGGGCTCAAGCGCGGGGGTTTTCGCCTCTAGACTGTCCAGAAAAGTCGGTCTTGGACTACCTCCTGTCTCTTTTTCAGACAGGCTTGGCCTACTCCTCGATCAAAGTACACCTCTGTGCCATATCAGCCTACCATTGTCCGATAGGTCAATGCACCATATCCCAGTTGGACACGGCACGAGCCTTCCTGAGAAGTATTCTCCACCTTAGACCTACGATTAAGGACCCAATTCTGCCATGGGATCTACTCTTTGTCCTGGAGCAGCTCACGCTGACACCCTTTGAACCAGCCACAGATTGCGAGCTACATCTTCTCACTTGGAGGACGTTGTTTTTAGTTGCCGTTACTTCGTGCAAAGAGCCTTATTTGGTTTTCCACCAAGACAGGGTATCCCTAAGGACTAATCTCAGATTTCTGCCTAAGGTGGTCTCAGCTCTCACCCTTCATCAAGACATCAATCTACCAGTGTACTTTCCCAACTATTCGAATCGAGGAAAGGCCCTGTTGCACACCCAAGATGTGCATAGGTGTCTCCGATACTACCTGACCAGAACCAAACACCACCGAAAATTGAACCAGCTTTTTGTCTCCTTTGCCCACAGGATGATGGGAGCTCCTGTTTCCAAACAGTTGCTGTCCTGGTGGCTCATTCAGTGTATCACGTTCTGTTACCAGAAGCGCAACAAACCCTTACCAGGCACGGTTAAGGGTCATTCCACAAGGGGGGTGGCTACCTCCTTTGCGGCTCTTAAGAATGTGTCCACTTCGGCCATCTGTGCTGCAGCTACTTGGAGCTCCATGCACACTTTCATCAAGCATTATAGCCTGGATATTGCATCAAGGCGAAGAGCAGGTTTTGGTCTAGCAGTCCTTCAAGGACTTCTGTCCTAGGCTTTGGTTTCATTAAAGATTTCTACCTTCCCTCCTCCCAATGGTGTGGGATTTCCATTATTGCTTGGAAATCAGTCCTAATGGTGTAACCTGCTGCAAGAGCTGTTTCTCGACGTAAGATAGTACAGTTACGTAAGAACTTACCGTAACAGTAGATCTTCAAGAATAACTCTTGCAGCAGGTGCTTTCCCTCCTACCATCCCCACTGGAGGTAGATTCTAGTTCCAACATCCTTCTCCTAGGATCAGGTGTCTACGCATTTCTCTGACTGCTATTTGATGGCGGATCCTCAGTCTCCTTTTCTGATGTCATCCAGTGGCCGGGAGTCTCCGGCAGGAGAACTGGGGATTCTGGGGGACTGCCCCCTTATGTACTGTGCCTGACGGGGGCGGGACTGATGTCGGGCGGTTCCCGCTGAATAATGCTTGCTAGAAAATTTCCATGGGATCCTGGCGCCTGCCGGCTTCAGTCCTAATGGTATAACCTGCTGTAAGAGCTGTTCTCAAAGATCTACTGTTATGGTAAGTTCTTACGTAACTGTACTATTGTATGTCACCTAAAGTTGCTGATGTGCTGGTTGCAGCTAGAAAACCTTCCACCAGACATACTTATTCTTTAAAATGGAAGCATTTCACTATGTGGGCCACTTCCACGCATCTGGACCCATTCACCTGCCAGTAAATGCGGTGTTGGAATATTTGCTGTCACTGTCAAGACTCTGGTCTACAGTATTCCTCATTCAAGGTGCACTTGGCTGCTATATCAGTTTTCATGCTCCTATTGATGGGTTTACGGTTGCCTAGCCAGAGGTCTCCCATGCATTTTTGAGAGTTAATCTGTACATAAAACCTCCCATTCATAATCTGGTCCCACCTTGAGACCTGAATTATGTATTTGAAAAACTTACTTTGGCTCCTTTTGAGTTGTCCGTGAGTTGTGGCTTACGCTTTCTGTCATGTAAAGCGTTATTTTTAGTTGCAATAATTTCATGGAAACATAGACTTCGGCAGCAGATAAGGGCCGCTTGACCCACCCAGTCTGCCCATTTCCCTACCTATTAGATAAGATGCAGATAGAAACATAGAAACATAGAAATTTGACAGATAAGGACAGCCACCCAGTCTGCCCATTTCCTACCTAATGGATAGGCTGCAGATCCTAGTTGACCAGCAGCCTACTTCTTTTTACCCCCAACCCCTAGAATTGCCTTATAGCTGTCCCATGCATGCTTGAATTCAGCCACTGTTTTTGACTCCACAACCTCCTCCAGAAGGCCGTTCCATGCATCCACAAGCCTCTCTGTGAAAAAATACTTCCTTACATTACCTCTGAGCTGCCCCACCCCCCATCTTCAAATTGTGTCCCCTTTTCCTTGCACACCTCTTTTTTTGGAAAGATGCTACCTTCTTGGACTTTGTTGATTCCCTTGAGGTACTTGAAAGTTTCTATCATGTCACCCCACTCCCTCCTTTCCTCGAGGGTATACATATTAAGCTTCTTTAGTCTATGTATGGTTTCTAGTGCAGACCCTGCACCATTTTAGTTGCCCTCCTCTGGACTGCATCCTTTCTGTCTATGTCCTTGTGGAGATGGGTTCTCCAGAACTGCATGCAGTACTCCAGAGGGGGTCTCACCAACTGTCTGTACAGAGGGATGACAACTTCCTGTTCTTACCCCAGGAGTCCTGTAGCATCAGTAACTTTAGCAGTTAGCTGGCTAGGTGCAACTGCCCTGGAGGTGTGTCTTTAAGAGAAATTTAAATGAGCTTAGGGCCATAGCCAGTCAGAAGACAGGAAGGGGAGTGAGCTGAGTGAGAGCCGCTGAAGGCTTCAGAATTTTTTCTCCACTGGACGGAGCAATATTTCCCCAGAGGGGTGTCTCAACTTTCCTTGTTGACAGCCTCCTAGTGCTTATCTGGGTAAAGTTTTCCTCATATTTAATTTCTAATTGTGTGCTGAGTGAAAGTTTTACATTTCTGTTAGCACCACACTCATTTTTTTTAATTTTTAGCACAACCACGCTATTTTGATTTTATTTTTACCATGACTGGTAATTTTAAATGCTAATTTTATCGCAGGTGCTTAATTTCAATGGTTCCCTTCTTTTTTGGGCAAATTCTTGTGGGAACCATCAAATTAGGGACAGTTGCCTTGGTTTTTTTACCTCAAACCTCACAGGGTTTACCGCGAGGCACCTGCAGTGGACTTCAAATCTAAACAGTGTCTGGGGGTTTTGTCTCTAGATTGGCAATTATGAGAAACCCTTAATTATATGATAAGTTAAATTATGCCTAGAATGGTGTAATAGGGTGCCATCCTCGTGCCTATGGCGGTCCCCTTCACCTGCAAGTAAAATAAATTTGTCGAAGGCAGAGTAATTTAGAATGAGGATAATCTCAATGGCTTCTGTAAGAAAATCAAGTGAAATATCTGCATCAATATCAACATCACTCTTACTGCTTCACTACCTTCCATATGAGATATGGCTGTGTTCAGAGAATTTACATCAGTGGACAACCATCTATAATCCTGATCCCTTACAGTTTATTCTGACTTTGTCAAAACATCTGTGCTGTCCACAACGTATGACAATAGTAGTTTTTTTGCAAGAAATGGTCTACATAGGTAGATAGGTGTTTTCATTAGGCTTTGCATACCAGAAAGTATAGGCCTTCCTGGAGGATTCAGTGAGTCCTTAATGTAGTTTTGGCAAAATATAGATGATGGGGATTACTGATGGTCTGTGCAGATGAATTTCGCCTCTTCCATGATGTACGATTATTGAAACTCCCATTTCTACAAATCTCTGCGGTTTTGTTTTGAAAATGGTAGTAGGATCCCCAGCAAGCTTCCGATAGGGGGTGGCATCACCTAGTTCATAGATCTCACTTCTGTTTCTCCTTGGCTAGGACAACAATTTTGCCATTCTTGGACTGTCAAGTATTGATTGCAAAGCCTGCTTCTCCCCGCTTGTCAAATTTGGTCAAGGCGAAGAAAGTAGGTTGTAAACATCTTGGAAAATTAAATTCTGGAATCTAATTAAAGCCGGCAAGATGTTGTTGGGGGGAGGGGGGGCAAAAAATAGAGTTAGGACTGAAAGATATTTTAGGTCTAGCTGTATTTAGAAATGTCTTAAGTGTTGCCCAAAATGCTAGTAGCTTGGTCACTGGAATCAGAAATGGCTGTACTGGTCACTGGGTGCAAGGGGTGATTCATCTACACATTTGTGGAGTAGATCAGTCAGGACCTGTAGATCTTCACAAATACAATGTTCTGCCAAGGTGGAATTGCTAAACCCCAGATTTGCCATGGAGAAGTGCTTCTTTAGTGCAGGCTTTCCAAACAATTTCTTACGATTGGTGTAGATTGTGAAGGGGGTTAATTTTGAGCTAAGGCACAAATGAAAGCCCTGTAGTTAGGTGCTGACAGCAGGTGGGAGATCATTAAGAGGGAAATACAGGAGGTTACCAGGTCCTGCACAAGGGAAATGCATAAGTTTGGTAAGGCCAGAAAACCCTGCTGGTGGACCCGGGAGGTACAGGAGGTGGTGAGGGAAAAGAAGGTGGCCTATAGACGCTTCAAGTGCTCAAGGAGTGAAAGGGATCAGGAGGAATATGAGCCAACAGCCAAGAGAGTCACCAGGGTGGTGAGAGCAGCTACGGCAAAAAAGGGACAGTCCTTTGCCAGTGGGATCCGGAAGGGGGAAAAGGGGTTCTTTAGATACATAGGGGAAAAAAGGAAAGTAAGGGGACAGATCAGCAAGATAAAGACAGGGAATGGTTGGGCACAGGAGGCGGGGGAACAGGCAGAAGTCCTAAATGAGTACTTTGCCAAGTTTTTACTGGGAGGATGGAGGAGCTATGTCTTATGAGGGGAGTGGGGGCAAACTGGAGGAAGGGATGGGACTGGTAGAGACCAGTGGCCCTGATGGGTCTGGGGAAAGGGAGTGGCCACCACAGACAAGTGGGGGGCCAGCATTGCAGGGTGAAAAGGGAGAGGACATGGAGGCTGAAATCCCGGTAGAGAGAGTAAAGGAATCCCTCAGGTCCCTTCGGAAGGAGAAAGCACCTGGGCCAGATGAGATGCATCCCAGGGTGCTGAGAGAACTGGCAGATGTCCTGGCAGTTCCCTCTAGTGGAGTTTTTGAACATCTCTCTGAGGACTGGGTGGATGCCCCAAGACTGGAGGGTGGCCCATTTAGTGCTGATCCACAAGGGGGGGATCAAGAGAGGAGGCCGGAAATTACAGGCCCATTAGCCTGACATCGGTGTTTGGCAAGGTGATGGAGGGTATTGTCATGGAAAGGCTATAGAGGGGTTACTGGAGCAAACTGGGTACTTGGACGATAGGCAGCATGGCTTTGTCATGGGAAGATCCTGCTAGACAAACCTTGTTGAGTTGGATGACTGGGTGACGAGGGTCCTGGACCAGGGTAGGCCAGTGGACATCCTCTTTCTGTACTTTAGCAAGGCATTTGATTCAGTGGCCTGCTGGCTAAGCTGAAGGAAATGGGGGTAGGGAGACAGTTGTTAAGATGGATAGGAAATTGGCTCTCTGAGCGTACTCAGAAGGTGGTGGTTGGAGGGTTAGCCTCATCCCCAAGGTGGGTTACTAGTGGGGTTCCCCAGGGTTCAGTGCTGGGGCCACTCCTGTTCAACGCCTATGTCTGGGACATCAGAAGGGGGATCAGAAGTGAGATGAGTCTCTTTGCAGATGACTCAAAGCTGGGTGCAGTGGTGGATGAGGAGGAGGAGGGGAGTGTGGCCTTGTAGGAGGACCTGGAGGCTCTGGAAAGGTGGTCGGGGAAAATGGAAACTAAAATTCAAGGTGGGGAAGTGCAAGGTTCTGCACCTGGGAGTCAGTAATCCAGGCCAGGGGTATACCCTGGGAGGAGACATGATTCAAGTCACAGAGGGTGAGAGGGACCTGGGGGTAGTGGTAGATGTCTAATTAAACAACTCAGAGACCTGTAGGAGGGCAGCGGCAAGGGCAAATAGGATGCTGGGATTCATCGCCAGGGGGATTACCTCCAGAAAGGCGGAAGTGATCCTTCCACTGTACAACTGCTTGTTTAGGCCACACCTCGAGTATTGTGTGCAGTTTTGGAGACTACATTTAAAAAGGGACATTACACTCCTAGAGAGGGTCTAAAAGAGGGCAACCAAAATGATCTGGGGCTTGGGAGAGAGGACCTATGAGGAGAGGCTCAAGGAACTCAACATGTACACCCTGGAGAAGAGGTGGGACGGGGGGGACATGATAGAGACCTTTAAGTACATGAAAGGGATCAATAAAGGAGGCCCAGTCAGGGTGCTCCAGAGGAAGGAGGGTGGAGCAACAAGAGGTCATGGGTGTAAGCTGGAAGGGGGCAGGCACAGAGGGGAGAGGAGGAGATGTTTCATTAAAAGGGTGGTGGAGCCATGGAATGCACTGACCAGGGAGCTGGTAGAGGTGGAGACTGTAGACAGGTTTAAATTGGGATGGGACAGGTACAGACGGAGAGTAAATCTGACCAGGCCCAGTACAGGTGGAACATCTGGGACTGGGGACAGTATAACCCAAGGGGGAGAGGGGGGACACCAAAATCAACCTTCAGTGCGGGTGCTGAAAATCAAGCAGACTCCGAGAGACCATTAGGCCTATTCTGCTGGCATTTTAGTATGTTAGTATATACTGGACCTTGGTATCATCTGTCACAGGACTGTCCGTAAGGGTCCAGCAGCCACCTTTGTGCAGTTGACCAGTATTAGTGGGTTTCTGTTAAGACTGGCATTGGTATAGGTCCCAGTTCTACAACCCAAAAAAAAAAGCACTAGTAATAGAGTTAATTAACTGGGGCAGGACTGGCCGGTGGCATTTTCACAGAAACCTGCACTCAGTTTATAGGTCCAGGACTGGTTTGCTTTGCTTAAATTGGTACACATAACAGACAAACCTTTGATTATTATGGCTGAGGATAAATCAAATCCGCGAGGGGCCATCCAAAAGTACTAAGAATAAAAGCAGAGGTGCCAAGGAACTCTCCAGATCCCAGCCAAAAAAAATAAAGCTTCCAAAGATGAAGTTCCTCACAAATTAAAAAATGATAGAAGTGACAAAAAAAGGAAGCTTGATCAAGCCTCTGATGAAGGGGCTAAAAAGAAACTGTCAAGACAAAAAATGCTCCCGTTGCTCCTGGGAAAGCCAATAGTGATACAACGGGCAGTTTAAAGCATACAGAAAAAACAAAACACTTACAAACCAAGTCTACGCAGGTTCTTCCGTCAGTGCAAGATGTGGAAAAAGCATGGCAACTGTTTCAGACCCTTCAAAAGATAGGTCCTCTGTTTACTGGGGCTGGCAAGCAGTCTTCCACAGTTCTCTCTTCTGTAGACTGTGAGGGTGAAGCAGATGATAGAGAACAGTTCTAGGGACGTGGATATGTTGTTTAATCCACACTGTCCAGCAGGTTCCTTGCCACTTTAAATCTTGCCGGAAGGTCTTCAAGCTGGCTCCTTCCACCCAACCGGGTGGTTAAACCCTCGGCTCCGCCCCATGACGCCAGATCTTCCTTATTGCTTGGAAGCTCAGGTTCCCTCCTTAGCGCTCTGCGTTTTAGGCCTGGATCCACACTCTTCGGAATTTCCTAAATTTATTTTAAAATTCACAAGACTTCGGTTTTTGTCTTCCCTCGCGGCTGCAATGGACAAATCGACTTCCGTCTTCCGTCGGTGCCCATGTGGGCAGAAGATGTCCCAGACCAATCCACACTCCACGTGCGTCTACTGCCTGGGGCTTGGTCACAACTTGTAGGGTTGCAAATTGTGCAAGTCCTTTTCAGTTTCGGTCTTGGAGGACTGCGCTGCCAGACTTCTTCTCACGGTCAAATCTAAGGAGCCTGCTACGGTGTCCGGTATGGCTCCGCAGGAGCAGTTGGAGCAGATCGCCTTGAGGAGGAGGCAGCCAGGCCGCTCTTCTTCCTCCTCAGCCGCAGCATTTATCCCGCTCTCCTTGGGCTCCTCCTACATGGCTTCATTTAAGGAGCTTTGCCAGTCCCTCTCCAACAAGGGAGAAGGGCCATAGGGACATTCCAGTTGGTCCAAGAAGAAGGACTCTAAGGGTAAGTTCCACTATCGACGTTCGTGGGAGCGGGAGAGATCCCCTTCACCGGATCGTCGATTCTCGACTTCAGTTGAAGTTGCAGCTGCGGCCGCTGGCTTCACAGTGTCCCTGTCAGGTCAGCCAGCTGAGACATCCGTCGACGCAGTCGAGATTTTTCTCGACCCGTCGGATGGTTTGTCGACTGGAGAAGCAGACAACCCTACTTCACCGGTTCCCTCGCTAGAAACCGAGGACTTGCCTGTGCCTCCTGTGCCGGAGTCCCCGGTTAAGGTCCCTGTACCGAGGGAGGAGCGAGTTTCCCCCGTCCCCTCTCTGACCCACACTCAGAACCCCCGAAGGTCTCGGTCCTCTTCCAGGTTAAGCCGGTCCCGCCGATGTCGGCGGTCTCGGCACCATGGAAAGCGGCATCGCCGCTCATCCTCGTCGTCCTCTTCGGAGGATAGGCTCTGGAGCAAGTTTAACGTTGGCACTACGAGGAGTTAATGTGGCAGCAGCTCTTATTGTCTGTGAATAAGTCGACTCCGTCGCCTTCTCCGGCCATTAAGTGGCTGCAACCGGAGTGGCTGAAACAACCCCTCGTAGTGGTCAAGGAGCCAACCCTGGCACCGGTTGTTCATCCGAAGCCGGCTGCTCCACTCATTGTGGTGGAACCTCCGCCTCCACAACCGAAGACTGGGGCCCCAACCAAGGATTCTCGGTCATGTCAGGGCTTGCCCCACAGGTTGTTGGTCACCGTCACTCCCGATCGACCTCGGCAGGTGAAGGGTGGCTCAGGCACCCAGCAGCTGTTTGCAGACTCCTTGGAGTCTGACGACGACTCCTCCCTGTTCTCCAGGACACTTGACCTGGAGTCTGCGGGGGGCCAGTCGGTGGACGAGAGCCCATCCTCATTTTTAGGTTTCATCTCGGAGTCCACCGGGATGCAGCTCGAACCCGTTTCAAAACGGGCCAAGTATTTTCTCACGGAGATACTGGACCGAGGGGATTCCCCTAGGGAGGCCTTTCCTGTGGCCAAAGCCATTGTTGGCCAGGCCCTGGAGTTGTGGCAGCGGCCAGCATCTTGTCCCGCACCTTCGGCCAGGATGGCTCGAAAGTACGCAGTCCCCACCGGCTCACTGTCCGGTTTCTCGGAGCACCCCTCTGCGGAAGGGGTAGTGACCAATAGTGTTTTCCGGTGCTCCGGGAACGCTCGGGATGTGGACAAACTGCCCAATAAGGAATCCAAAAAGCTGGATTACGCGGGGCGGAAGGTTTACGCTGCTTCCTCCCTAGGCCTTTGTCAGGCTAGCTCAGCTGTTCTGATGGCACATTTCTCACACGCCCTTATGGGTTCCCTGGATGAGGTGATTCCTCATCTCCCGGCCGACCTTCAGACGATGGTCAAGCAGGTCCGGGATCAGGGAAGGGCGGTGGCAAAACAGCAGCTCCAAACTTCGTTGGACATAGGGTGATTCTTTTGCCTGATCAGTAGCAGCCGCAGTGGCCATGCGCCGCAGAGCTTGGCTGCAGATCTCCACCTTCACGGCGGACACCCAGCACAAGCTGGCAGACATTCTCTTCCTGGGCACCGACTTGTTTGGGCCAGGGGTGGAAGGCCATCTCCAGAGGATCGTGAAGTCCAGTGCCATCTTGGACTCAGTCACGTCTGCCCAGAAGGTCAAAGATCAAAGGCAGCCAGCAGCAGCATTCACCCTTTCGCCCCTTCGGCACATCTGGCCCAGCAGCACCAGCACCAGGGCCAGCAGGCATGCACCTGGCACCCTAAGGCCATGTCTGCCGCTTCCTCCAGTAGCAAGCCTGGAGGCAAGGGTCCAGGAGGTCCCTCAGCGGGCTCTTCCTTCATGCCTGCTCAGTGATGGGTTGAGGGGTGTCACTCCCAACCTCGTCACTCCTCCCCGGCTTCCCCCCGTGGGGGGACGGCTCCGCCACTTCTTTTCCACCTGGTCTGCTATCATCACGGACCGCTGGGTGCTAGAAGTGGTAGGCAGGGGTGTGCCTCTGAATTTGAGCAGTTCCCTCCCTATCGAGCCATCGCCCCACGGGGGGGCAATGGGTTCCACAGCCTCTCTGTCGGCTCGTCGAGCCGACATTGATCTGCTCCTCCATAAGGAGGTGATCAGCGAGGTGGTGAACCCTCCTCCAGACCCAGGGTTTGTGTCCAGGTACTTCCTGGTCCCAAAACGGACTGGGGCTGGCGCCCCATTCTCGACCTGCACGACCTGAACAAGTTCCTAAGGCAACACACCTTCAGGATGGTCACTCTGGCTCAGATCATTCCATCCTTGGAACTAGGCATGTGGTTTTGTTCTTTGGACCTTCAGGAAGCGTTCTTTCATGTCCCAAGGGGATCTCTTTACGAGTTCTGGGCCGTGCCCTTCAGTCTCTCTCCAGCTCCCAGGGTCTTCACCAAATGCATGGCAGTGGTGACAACATTCCTGTAGCGCCGAGGGGTTCGTGTGTACCCTTACCTGAATGACTAGCTGATTGCAGCCACCTCCAGGTTGGAGGAGGAGCGGTCCAGGGATCTGGCCCTTCAGGTCTGCTCTCAGATTGGCCTCCTCATCAACGAGGACAAGTCAGAACTTGTGCCATTGCAGGTGATTCAGTTCATCGGGGCAGAGTTCGACTCTCTTTGAGCCAGAGCCCGGCTTCTGGCGGACAGGGCCGAGGTCCTTTCCTCCTTTGTCCAGTCATTTCTGGTTGGGCAATTGCGCCCTGCCGGGGACTTCCTGCACGTTCTGGGCCTCATGGCAGCCTGCACCAGCATGGTCTGTTGGGCCCACTGGCATATGTGTCCCCTGCATTGGGGGCTGGCCTGCCAATGGTCACAGTGCTCCGGTCCTCTGGACCACCCAGTGACGGTAACCCAGGAGATGTGGAATGGCTTACAGTGGTGGCTCGTTCCAGCTCATCTGCAGGAGGGCATCCCATTTGTACGCGCCGACCCGACGGTCACTCTGACGACCGACTCCTCTCTGATGGGTTGAGGTGCCCATCTGGGGGAGCTCAGGGCCCACGGCCTCTGGTCCCCTTAGGAGTCTCGATGACACATCAATCTGCTGGAGCTCCGAGCGGTGCATCTAGCCCTCACCGCCTTTGCTCCGTTTGTACGGGGTCAAGTGGTTCAGGTCCAGACGGACAACACCACGACCGTGTACTACCTCAACCGACAGGGCGGGACGCACTCCTTGCCTCTGTGCAAGGAGGCTCTCCGCACCTGGTCCCTCGTAATCAGCCTGGAGGTGGCTCTCATAGCCATCCATGTGGCAGGAGCCTCCAACAGTCTAGCCAATGCCCTCAGCTGGATAGGCGCTGCATCTCACGAGTGGTCTCTCCTGCTGGAGGTAGTACAAAATCTGTTCTCCCATTGGGGCACCCCTCAGGTGGACCTGTTCGCCTCCAGGGAGAATGCAAAGCTGAGACTGTTTCATGCCCGCCCCCCTCAGCAGGGCTCGCTGCAGGGGGATGCCTTCTCGAGGCCATGGACCCCGGGCCTCTTCTATGCATTCCCTCCATTTCCCTTGATCCACAAGGTGCTTCTTGAGGCAAAGAGGGACAAGGCACAGGTGATTCTGGTAGCCCCAGACTGGTCCCACCAGTTCTGGTTTCCAGATCTCCTCAGCCTCAGCTCCAGGCTCCCGAGGCGGCTTCCAGCCCACCTGGATCTGATCTCAGTCAACAAGGGGAAGGTTCTCCATCCGGACCTTCAATCCCTGCACCTGATGGCCTGGTTCTTGAGCAGCTAGAATTCCAGGCCTTGGGTCTTTCCTATGAGGTCCTCAACGTCATTGAGCGTCCTGTAAGGAGTCGACCAGAAAATGCTACGCCTTCAAATAGAAGAGATTCTCCATTTGGTGTCAGGACAAGGGGTTGGACACTTCTTCCTGTTCCTTGGCTAGCATCCTGGACTACCTGTGGTCCCTTTCTCGGCTAGGGCTTCAGTCAACGACCCTTAAGGTGCACCTGGCAGCCATCTCTGCTTACTGGCTGCGGGCCGGTAGGCAGTCGGTGGCGCAGGAGAAGGAGGTTGGGTGCTGTTTCAAAGGCCTTGATCACATATCCCCTCCGGTGCGAGAACCTCCACCTCCGTGGGATCTACTGCTGGTATTGGCTAAGCTCATGGGCAAGCCATTCGAACCGATGCACAGGTGCGACATCTCCCACCTGTCGTGGAAGACCACCTTCTTGGTGGCTATTATGTCAGCCAGAAGGATGGGAGAGCTCCAGGCGCTTTCCATCGAGTCTCCCTATCTGGTTTTCCACAGGGACAAGGTTGTCCTGCGCCCCCACCCGAAATTCCTTCCGAAGGTGGTGTTGGAGTTTCACCTTAACCAGGTGTTGACTCTGCCGGTGTTCTACCCCAATCACACCTTGGAAGCCGAATATAGGCTTTATACTCTGGACCCTAGAAGAGCGCTCGCTTGTTATAAGGAACAGACGGCTGAAGTTCGGGGAGAGGTTCGCCAGCTGTTTGTCACCTACGCTGAAGCCGCACCTGGCAGACCTGCAGCCAAGCAGACAATAAGCAGGTGGGTCACCTCCTGCATAGATCTCTGCTATAGGTTGGTGGGAATGGAGCCTCCCAAAGGGATAAGAGCTCATTCTACCCGCCATACCACCGCTTTGGTGGCTGCTTCTAGGGACGTACCTATCCAGGAAATCTGCAGGGCTGCTACCTGGAAGTCAGCACACACCTTCTTTATTTCCCAATACCACATTGACCTAGAGTCACGCTGGGATGCTGGTTTTGGGACCTCAGTTCTCCAGTCCTTATTCCCCAAGTAAGTATAAGGGGGTGCGTGCGTTGCCTCCCTCCTCCTGGAGAACTGCTAGGAGTCTGCCAGACAGTGTGGATTGAACAACATATCCACGTCCCTAGAAATACAGGTTACTCACCTATAACAGGAGTTCTAGGAGTGGTATATGTTGTTCATCCACTCGACCCACCCGACCTCCCCGGCTTCAGGTTTATTGCAGGAAAGCTCCATTGAGCAAGCTCATTCACAAGGAGGTCCTGAGTGCATGGTTACAACAAATATACAATGCAGGCAATAACATAACAGTACATAAATGGCTTCGATGCGCGATCTGGCGTCATGGGGCGGAGCCAAGGGCTTTACCACCCAGGTGGGTGGGAGGAGCCAGCTTAAAGACCTTCCGGCAAGATTTAAAGCTGCAAGGAACCTGCCGGACAGTGTGGATGAACAACATATACCACTCCTAGAACTCCTGTTACAGGTGAGTAACCTGTATTTTTATGATGCCCCTGACATGGATTTTGAAGGACTTGAGCCCCAGGAGTGCTCGGACCCTCATCTTGGGTGACCAGGAGGATCCCTCCTCTATGTTTACATTTATACAAAATATGCTGGACACCCTGGACCTCCCTATGCAGGAGCCCAACCAGGATGTCGATGAAGATGAAGATTATAGGGAGATGAGAGGTCTTTCAATACCAAAGACCCTTGTCGTCTCTATCTATGATGCATTTAGGAAAAATACCATGAGGGCGCTTCAGCACCCCACTTCAATATCAGGGGTTGATAAGCGACTTGAGAGAAAATATAGATTGTCTAAAAATGGTAGAGTTCCTGTCTGCACACCCTAGCCATGAGAGTTTATTGCAGCAGGCAGCTTATGAGAAAGCTGGAGTCTCCTTGTCCCCCTCTCCCCCTGACAAGGATTCCAAGAGAATTGACTTTATAACAAAGAAAATGTGTGCCACAGCTTCCCTGCTTCTCAGACTTTCTTCTTACATGGCGTTCATAGCCAAATATCAGAAAGCCCTCTGGAAATCCCATCCTGGCTATCGCCCACAACAGATCAGATTCTATGGCACAGGAGCTGGTGGATACATCAAAAACTGCCCTGGAAGCTACTATATACCAATTCCACATGGCAGAAGATGACAATAATGCAGCCTTTATGGTGATGGCCCATGCCATCTCTCTGACATGCTTCGCTTGACTTAGAACAACCACTCTAACCACAGACACTCAAAACAAGGCCATGGATTTTCCCTGTGATCAAAACATGTTATTTGATTATAGAATTACTGGATACATGAAAAAGGTTGACAAGCACAAGGCCTCCTGGCATAGCCACTCATCCAAATCTAAGCCCACCACCCCTCAGAGATCCTGTCCCAGGGGTGGTAGGGGCACAAGTTTTGTTCCCAGGCCTTACAATCCCTATCCCCAGTCTGACTTCTGTCATTACAGGGGGTCTTTCAGAGGCGGGGCAGAAGGGGCCAAAGAAGAGCCACCTTTACCCAGCCATCTGCTTCTCAGTCGAAGTCCTGATGTCAGTGTTCAGGTCGCCTCCCTGCTTCCGATGGGAGGCAGACTCCCTTACTGTCTTCAGCACTGGCCCCTCATCATATCGGACAAGTGGGTGCTGGAGATAGTGGAGAAGGGTCTGCCACTACAGTTCAAGTAGATGCCAGACATCCAGCGCACCTAGGTGTCAGGACCTCTGTCCCCAACACAGATCCCGCTGTTGGAATTGGAAGTGCAAAACTTTATGGCTTTACAACCAGTGGAGAGGGTCCCCACCCATGAGAAGGGCAAGGGCCTCTACTCCAGGTATTTTCTGACACAAAAGAAAACTGGGGAGTGGCTATTTATCTTGGATCTCAGATATTTAAACAAACATCTGAAAAAAAAACATATTCAGAACGGTCACGGTGTTACTGGTCATACAGTCCTTACAGCGGGGAGACTGGCTAGCCTCCCTAGACTTAAAGGACGCCTACTTCCACATACCCATAAGGTGATCTCACAGAAAGTTTCTCAGGTTCAGACTTCCTTCAGGTCACTATCAGTTTGCCAAAATGCCCTTTGGTCTGTCCTCAGCCCCAAGAGTCTTTACCAAGTGTCTCGCAGTGGTAGTAGCACATGTCAGGAGACTTGGTGTCGCTTTCTGTCCCTGTCTGGATGACTGGCTCATAGTAGCAAAGTCTCCTTGTCAGGTCATGGAGTCCCTTTCCCTCACAAAATGCACTTTGGAGTCTCTGGGTTTCCTGGTAATTCTAAAGAAATCTCTCCCAGAACGCACCCAGCTGCTCACCTTCATAGGGGCCCAGCTGGACACTCAGAAGGGATATGCTTTTCTCCCACAGGAAAGAATTCGGAGTTTCCTTTCAGTGGCAGATTCTTTCATCCAGGGACAGCCAAGACCAGCCAGACATTTCCTCAAACTTCTGGGACATTTGGCCTGTATGACTGCAGTGGTCCCAGGGGTCAGGTACAGGATGTGACTCCTGCAAGCCTACCTCAGAGCTCGCTGGTCTCAGAGGAGCAACAACTTTTCAAAGTTGATACCTGTGTCACAGCTGTTCCTCCAAAACCTGCTGTGATGGATGAACCCAGCAAATTTACAGGCTGGGGTTCCCTTCCAAGCTCCTCTCCCGACAAATGTGATCACACATGCCTCCCTCTAGGGCTGGGGAGCACATCTAGACAGTGCCTCAGTAAGCAGCAACTAGACTCCCGAAGAGTCACAGTTGCACATAATTCTTTTGGAACTCAGAGCAGTCTTTCTAGCTCTCAAGGCTTTCGCTCCCAGTATAGAAAGGCAGGTGATTCAAATTCGAATGGACAACACCACTGCAATGTGTTTTACATAAACAACTCTAGTGGTACCAGATCAGAAATACTCTGTTTGGAAGCTCTGAAGCTCTGGTCTCTAGCATTCTCCCTGGGAGTCATCCTTTCAGCTATTCACCTCCCAGGCAAACTTAGTACTCTGATGGATGCTCTGAGTTGCATCAGTCAAGGCCAGAGCGAATGGACACTGAACAAGCAAGTACTAGCCACAGTGTTCAGGCAGTGGGGCACACCAGATGTGGATCTGTTTGCCACTCCCCTCAATTTGCAGCTTCCTCAGTACTGTTGCAGGCCCCCAGTCCCAGGAACACTTCCTCTGGATGCCCTGACGCTGGACTGGTCAGGGATGTTCCTATACACATTCCCCCCCTTTTCCCTGATACTCAGGGTTTTGCTGAAACTCAGACAGCAGCCTGCATTGGTGATCCTAATGGCTCTGGACTGGCCCAGGCAAGCCTGGTATTCTCTCCTTCTCTCAATGTCCTGCAGCAGGCCCATTCGCCTGCCTCCAACTCACTCCCTGCTGACCCTTCCTCAGACAAGAGTGCAGTACCCAGGCATACACTCTCTTCACCTCAAGGCCTGGTTCTTGAGGAGTTAAGAGCTTCCATCCTCACAGGACTCTGAACTGGTCCTTGAGATACTGAGGATGGCTAAAAAAACAAACACTAAGAAGACTTATGCAGCCAAATGGAAAAGGTTTTCCCTCTGGTGCAAGAGCAAAAAGGTCTAACCCCTATCAGCTCCAGACCCTCAGCTGCTAGACTACCTAGCACACTTACGGGCATCAGGCTTGAAACCAGCTTCCCTCAAGCTTCACCTGGTGGTAATTTCATCCTACCTTTCAGTGGGAAAGAAAAAATCAATTTTTTCCCACACCATTTTTAAACAGTTTTTCAAAGGCCGCTTGCACCTTCAGCCTCCAGTCAGGGAACCGGTTCCCCCTTAGAGCCTGAACCTCTGCATAGACTGGCTCATGAAGCCACCCTTTGAGCCTATGTCCACTGCTCATATCAAGTTCTTGACCCAGAAGACAGTCTTCCTGGTGGCCATTACCTCTGCCAGGAGGATTTCAGAGCTACAGGCCCAGTGCACTGAGCCAAATTACATCATCCCTCACAACGATAAAAGTTGAGCTCAGAACAAATAGGAAATTTCTACCAAAGGTGGTTTCAAAGTTCCACTTAAACCAGTCTATTATTCTGCCTGTCTTCTTTACCGAGAAATCCATGAATTATTAAAACTAAATACTGCCAAAGCTAGTGGATTGGATAATGTTTCACCTAAATTATTAAAATCACGCAGCTCCAATTATTGCTTACCCCTTAACGTATTTATTTAATACATCTTTAAATACAGGTGAATATCCAATGGCCTGGAAACAGTCAAGGTTATACCTATTTTTAAGGGAGGAAGTAGAACAGATATGAATAATTACAGGCCCATCTCTCTTTTGTCTCATGCATCAAAAGTATTCGAAAGATTAGTGGTAGTACAACTGAAGAGACATTTGGACTCCTCCAGGTTAATGAATGACATGCAGTCTGGCTTTCGGAAATCGTATAGTACAACCTCAGCACTTGCTAAAGTGGTGGGGGATGTGCAGGTAGCCCTGGACAGGAGGGCACTCATGGGGGCCATCTTTGTGGACTTGTCTAAGGCTTTTGATTCTTTAGACCACGGTGTCCTCCTGTCCAGGGCTGCATTTATGGGGTGGTGGGTTTGAGTGGAAAATGGTTGGAATCATATTTGCTGAATAGGAGCCAAAGGGTGTCATTGGGGGGCCAGGACTCTAGTTTTTTGCCTGTTGGGTCGGGGGTCCCCCAGGGTTCCATCCTAGGGCCTTTGTTGTTTAATATGTATATAAATGGACTGTCTTTTTCGGATCCAGAAATAAAGTATCACCTATATGCTGATGATACTATTATTTACACCTCACATGAATCCATTAAGGTGATTCAAAAAAGGCTCCAGCTTGCCTTTGATGATCTGCAAACTTTCTTAAAAGATAGCAGGTTGACTCTGAATGTGAAGAAGACACAGTCCAAGTTGATACATCGGAAAAGCGAACAACTGGGAGACATGGCCCTGGGATTGGTTACCCTTGGGGGGGCCCCGATCCAGAAGACAAATATGTACAAATATTTGGGTCTTTGGATAGATGCCTCCTTGTGTTGGAATATACATATTGAGAAACTAGTAGAGAATCTAAATAAAAGAATAGGGGCTCTTTATAGGGTTCAATCATTAATGAGTAGGGAAGTAAGGCAAAAGAAGTAATGCATCGATGGTTATCCCCATGATTGATTATGGGGATATATTTTATTCTTGTGGGAGAAAGCAGGATTTAAGGAAGTTGGAAGTAAGTTATAATAATTTGACCAGATTTATATTGGGGGTTCCTAGATTAACACATAGCTGTGTGCTTTATGACCAATTGAATTGGTTGACACTCTATGAACGTAGTAGTGAACGTGTTAGCCTTTATTTATAAAGGATTGCAGGGGAAATATCCACAGTATGTGGTAGAAAATTTGAAAAACAGGGATAAACTGGCTTCCTTGAGGAATTGAAAAGCACCTAGTTTGGAATTGCCTAGTTGTAATTTAGGGATAGGACGACAATCCTTGTATTATAAAGGAGCCATGAGTTGGAATGAAATTCCTAAATCTGTGTTTATGTTGCATGAGAACAATTATTGGTCTCTAATTCAACATTGGTATCGTACCAGTTCTCGACAAAAAAGGCAATGTTGTGATTTATAAAGGATTTTTATGTCCTAGGAGGATATTATTTATCCTCTATATTGTGTAACTTAACGATGTATGTATGTACTTGTGTGATGTTCATAGGTTCATAGAAGTGTACGAGCAATGAAGACATATGTAAGGATGCCCATTGTATGCTCGCCACCCATATGTCCTGTGGGTGGAAATCAAATTTTTTGTTTCCCATATGTTTATCCAATCTTTGCTTAAAGGTATTTAAATTATCACTATTAATGACACTTACAGGTAAGTTATTCCACAAACCCACAACCTCTGTGTGAAAAATAGATTCCTTCTAGTGGATATACATTTTCTCCAATGAGTTTATAATCATGACTCTAGTTGATTTGACGTTGGAGGCAGTAGTAAATCAATTGTGGTTCTTAAATAATCATTTTTCAAGCTTTGATATACCAATATTAAGTCACCCTTATTTGTCTGTATTTTACAGAAAATAGGTTAAGTTTTAATCTATCTTCGTAACTATTACTATGTAAAGTATTATACTTTTTAGTGAATTCACGCTGAACACCCTCAGCGAGTTTAAACCCTTTTAGAAGTTAAGGACAAAACTGAGAGCAGTATTCAAGTGGGACGTACCAGACTGGTGTAGAGTGGCATATACCTTGGAGTCTCTACTTTGATATTTCTTAAAATAGAGCCAATTATTTTATTACATTTTATAACTTTAATTATATTATTTTTTCGAAAGTTAAATTATCTGAGATTATGACACCCAAATCCTTTTCTTCAAAATACTTTTAGATGAACATTGTTTAAGGAATAATTGAAGGGATGTTATTTTTGCCCAAATGTAAGACTTTACATTGTCAACAATAAAAAACATACCATAAGCTTCCTGCCCAGTTTGATAGGTTGTTTGAATGATTTTGTATGGAGCATTTATCATGAAAGGTGCTACAAACTACCCATTTACAGTTATCAGCAAATTTTGCGACCCATATCTTATCAGTAGTAGGCAGTGTAGAGACCATAATATTAAACAGTATCGGACCCAGAACAGAGCCCTGGGGAACACCACTAGTCACCACACCTGTCGCAGACAGGTGACCCTTGACTGATACCTGTTGAGTTCTGTTTTCCAACCATGACTGTATCCAGTTTATAATATTAGGTTGCAACTTAATTTTGACCAATTCTTGTAGTAAGACTATGTGACACTTTATCAAAAGCTTTGGAAAAATCCACAAATATTACATCTACCGAATACCCAAGTCCAGGCAGCTTACTGGTTCAAAAAATGTAGTAGGTTGGTCAAAACTGATCTCTTCAGTCACAAAACCGTGTTGAAAGATATCTACTATTTTATTTCTTTCTAAATGATCTATAATATGGGCTTTAAGCAATCTTTCCATAATTTTGCCTATGATGGAATTCAGGCTTATGGGCGATAATTGTTAAGGTCATGTCTGGATCACCCTTATATATGGGTGTAACTATAGCCTCCTCCAAGCCTGAACAACTTTACCTTCTCTGATTGATGAATTAAATAACACGGCTAGAGGACCAGAAATTGAATGACTAATTTTTGTTAAACTCTGGGTGGAATACCATCAGGACCAGGAGAGCTGTTTGATTTTAAAGATTTAATTTGTTTGCAACCTTCATTTTTGTAAAAACAGGAAAACTAAATTATTTACTAGAAGAATTTAGCTTCCTTAGTTTTGAAAACTTTTAAATATCTCATTACAATTGTCGAGTAGTAGTTGTTTCATCTAAAATAGGTATGTCATTGATGTTAAAGGGTCCAAGTGTATGATTTCTTTCTTTCATGGAACCAATATAATTATAAAATTGTTTTTTTGTCTTTAACTTTAGTAACTAAGTTGAATTCAATTTTAGATTTAGATGATTTCATCATGTGTTTTAATTTTTGGCTGCAATTTTGTGTTTTCAGGAGACTGTTGGAATTAACTTTTTATATTTTCTATATAGTTTCTTTTTTTTTGTAATTGTTTCTTAATTTTGAGGACCACCAAAGAGGACACGTTTATTGTTGCAGTACTTCATTCTATAAGGAACCCAATTTGAGAGACAAATATTGATTTTGTTATTAATTAAATCCAAATTTGTAATAAATTTAGGTTATTTAGTTCTGTCTCCCAATTCTATTTAGATAAAAAATCATTTATTTTTTTATAGTTTGCTTTATTAAAGTTTTTGATTTTAGTAATGCCATTTGTGCTTGGAAAGTCTGCTATATTCATAATTGACCATGCAATGATCACTATCACCCAGAGGAGGAAGTATTTTGATATTATCAATTTTCTCATTAACATTGGTGAGTACAGTGTCAAGGATATTGTTACCACGGGTAGGTTTATTAACTATTTGTTCTAGGTTAGATTCAAGAAAAGTATCCATAAACATCTTTTCAGTGTTTGAAGCTGATGTATAATTGTCCCAGTTGACAGTTGGAAGATTGAAATCACCCATCAGTATATAGGGAGTAGCAATGTGTACCTCAGATATTTCTTCTATTAAACTTTGATTTTCATCATTAGTTAAACTAGGAGATCTATATATTAGCCCAATTACTAGTGGACTATGGGGGAGAAAAATTTTGACCCATAAGCTCTCATTATTACTTGTTTTAGTTTTAATTGTGTTTGCTTTCAAGTGTTCATCAATGTATATACAACACCTCCTCCCTTTTATTTTCATTTCGGTTTTTGTAAAACTTATTATATCCCTTTATGTCAGTGTTCCAGTTTTCATCCTTATACCAAGTTTCAGTAACTCCACAAATTGATATTTTTTGTGCTTGAAGGATGTAAGTAAGTTCTTCTTTTTTGTTGGTAGACTTCTGGCATTAGTTAATATAATATTTATATTTGGTTTAGAAATGACACCAGTAGTGTTCGTTTGGGGGAATTTACAGTTGATTATGGATGCAGGGTTTGAAGAATAGTTGAAAAATTGAGGTTCAAGAGTTGTGTCTAGAATATACAACTCCCCCCTTGCTGGATGTTTAAACAACTATTGATAGAATGCACTATGCTTTCACCCAATAGCCTACTACCCCTCCTGCTGAGATGGAGTCCGTCCCAACAATAGAGGTTTGATTTACCATAAAAGTCATCCCAGTGAGCTATACATTGTATATCTTGTTTAAGACGCTAACATCTCAACCAATTATTTATTTCTCTCATTTTACATTGTTGGGAAAGATTTACTCTTGGAATAGGCAAGATTTCAGATAGGACTACCTCACATCCTAAATCCAATAATTTGTTTGTTAATGCAACATAATCTTCTTTTAGTTTTGAGAAGAATCCTTTAGAACATTGTGCTCCTATGTGAACTATTACCAAAGGTTTAAAACCTGAGTTTTGTAAGATGTTGCTGGACATCTCTGTGATGTCAGTAATGCCAGCACCCTGAAGCTTGAAAGAGTTCTATTTGTGTTGTCAGGGATGCAAATGATTCTATCAGTATGTTTGATGATAGAGTCTCCTAGCACTATAACCTGTCTTTTTTTGCAAACATCATCTTGATTTAGGTCCAAGTTGTCACAATTTTCTAGTGAAATCAAGGGATTTACATCAACTTGGTCATGTTTTTTGGCCTCTCTGGTGTCAGTAACATTTTGTAGATTGCTGGGAAAAGAGGTGAAGAATTAAACTCTGCATTTGAAAGATTCATATTTGTTATAGTAAATATTGGGTTTTCTATATTTTCAAAATTTTCAGAAATGGGGACACTTATTGTTTCTGGATCATGGCCTGTATCCGAGATATATGTTAAGGGATCAAAGGAATTGAAAGTAGAAACTGTAAATTGGTCTGCTCTTCTGCCCTTTTTTGGATTTTTTTGAATTTGTAAAGTGTACCAATCTTCATCTGCATTATCAGATGGATCTTCTTCCCGTGTTCTCTTAACACTAACTTTTTTCTTTTCTTTTTGTGCAGGGGGTATTTCAATAGGTTCTTGACAAGTGGTGATAATTTTGTTTGCCTTCTGGCATTTTGATAATGGTCTAAGTTTTTTTCCCTGACGTTTGGGCTTTTTGCCTACCACGTGTACTTTGGTGGATTGGGAAATATCACTAATTTGATTTTTAAATCTACTAGACATTTCCTGTTGGCTGGTCTCTAAAAAACTTAACCTATTGTTAAACAATTCCAATTCGGCAGTTAAATCGTGGTTAACTTTACATTTAACACAGGTAAAGGGCAAGGTGCAGTTGTTTATCTCAGATATTAAGTACATATTACAGGACTGACATCTGCAACCAAAGCACTCTTTGTATATTTGGATAATATCTTCCATATTTTTACGTAGTAAGTTTAACTCCAAGATGGTATATTACAGTTTATGAAGGTATTTGACTTCTCAAGCTGTCTGTTGAACAAAATACAGTAAAGCTTAAAACAAGCAACAATAGAGTATAGGAATAGTATTGATTGTCTGGAAAACACAAAGTCACCTTCCACCTTCCTCCGCCTATGGACGCCGACAGACGCCGCTGGCCTCTGCCCGCTTCGCCTCCGCTCCGCTCTCAACTCCGCTTGCTGGAGCCGACAGTTATGTAGTGCTATCGCGCTGACGTCACCAGTTGCTATGGTGATCAAAGAAGACAACAAAGCAAAACAGTGAGGCCGGTGAGAGATAGCTCGCCTTTATAAAGGTGTAGAAGTTAGCCAACACCAAAAGCAGCTGCAAAGGGCTGCCTTTTGAGCACTGAGGAGCAATGCCTGCCCAGTTTTCCAAGCCTCTAAAAGAGGGTTTAAAAACGCCTACACTGATTTCCTGTTAAAACAGTCCTTGAATTTAAACAGTAGGCAGTACCTGTTAGCAATGCAGAGAGACTAGGAGATGAGCTAAAAAGCTCTCTGGAGCCCACAGTTTTATAGCCCTATCGGCTGGCGTCACCAGTTGCTATGGTGATCAAAGGAGACAACAAAGCAAAACAGTGGGGCCGGGCAATGTATATAGCTCGCCTTTATAAAGGCGAGTTAGCCAATACCAAAAGCAGCTGCAAAGGGCTGCCTTTTGAGCACTGAGGAGCAATGCCTGCCCAGTTTTCCAAGCCCTCTAAAAGGGGGGTTTAAAAAACGCCTCTACACTGATTTCCCTGTCAAAACAGTCCTTGAATTTAAACAGTAGGCAGTACCTGTTAGCAATGCAGAGAGACTAGGAGATGGAACATTTGTATTGTATGCAATGTAACATTTTCCTTTTTAATGTATATTAATGTTGGGACCTCATTGAAAATGAGCTATGCTCAATCGAGATTATCCTTTATTTATTTTTATTATGAATAAAAACATTTTACTACTACTACTACTACTAGCTGAGCAAAATCTCCACAGCTTGGATGTCAAAAGAGCCATATTCTACTACCTAGAGCATACTAGGCAGTCCAGAGTTCCACACCTGCGGGGATGTAGGCAGGGGAAGACCAGCTACCAAGAGAACCATTTCCCTCTGGTTGGTCTCTTGTATTCGTTTCTGCTATGAAAACGCTGGTCACCAACCTCCAGTGAGGCTCAGGGCCCACTCCACCAGGGGGCACTGCAGCCTCGCTTGCAGCAGCAAGGGCATTCCCATACTGGATATCTGCAAAGCAGCTACCTGGAAATCTGTGCACACCATTGTGAAACACTACAGTTCGGATGTGCAGACCAGATCTGATGCCAAATTTGGCAGGGCGGTTCTGCAGAGCCTCTTTCCTAAGTAGGTTCTCTGCCCACCTCCCACTTGGTACTGCTCGGTAGTCTGCTAAAGTTACTGATGCTAAAGCACTTCTGGCGTAAGAAGAAAAAATTACTCAACGCAGTAATATTCTTTCTTCCAAGGGGTCCTTTTGTATCAGTAAGCTCCCACACTCTTCCTCCCTGGTTCACCTGTTGGAGAAGGGCTCTTTACCACACCTTTTACCAAATTTAGAGTTTCTTATTGATGAGTTTTTAACTCGTGTTCTTGTTGTTCGTGTTCTTGTCGTTCCTATTTCCACTTTTGTGGACATTTGCATGTTTTTTTGAATCCTGTTGATTTTTTTTCAGGGCAATTGCCCTTGTTTTTCCTTTGAAAAAATTCTGAAGCCTTCATCAGCTTCCACTCAGCTCACTGTCTCTTCTGATTGGCTATGGCCCTAAGCTCATTTAAATTTCTCTTAAAGGCACACCTCTGGGGCAGTTGCACCTAGCCAGCTAACTGCTAAAGGTACTGATGCTAAAGGACACCTTGGAAGAAAGAATACTGCAGTGAGTAATTTTTTCCTTTCTACTGTTGACGCCTCTCCCTATGCATCCCCGTATCCCCCCAACCCTCCTTACTACCTTCTTACATTGCCTGCCTACCTTTAGGTCATCTGATATGGCTACCCCCAGGTCCCTTTCCATTTTTGTTATTGTTAGTACCCCCCCCAGGTGTGTACTCTTCCCGTTGGATTTTGTTTCCCAGATGCATTACTTTGCACTTCATTGCATTGAATCTAAGCTATCATACTTCTGACTATTCCTCCAACCTTGCCAAGTCCCTTCTCATCCTTTGCACCCCCCCCGTGTATCAATCCTGTTGCAGATCTTTGTGTCATCTGCAAAGGGGCATAGTTTTCCTTTCCGTCCCTCTGCAGTGTCACTTATAAAGACATTAAAGAGGACCGGCCCCAGTACTGAACCCTGCAGTACCCCGCTAGTAACCCTATTTCTTCGGAGTGGACTGTTTACTATTACCCTCTGCGTCCTGTTGTCCAGTCAATTTTTTACCCAGGCTACCACCCTGGGACCCACTCCCAGGCTGGCTAACTTGTTTATTAATCTTTTGTGTGGCAGTGTCAAATGCCTTGCTAAAGTCTAGGTAGGCCATGTTCGCAGCCCAGTCAAAAAAATCTATTAGATTCGTCTGACATGACCTTCTCCGCTGTGAATCCATGCTGCCTTATGTCCTGTGCCCCGCTGGCCTCTAGATACTCATCAGTTCTTTCAGAAGTGATTCCATCATTTTCCCTACCACTGAGGTAAAACTAACAGGTCTGTAGTTTCCTGCCTCTGCCTTGCTCCAACTTTTGTGAAGGGAAATTACATCGGTCTTCCTTCAGTCCTCGGTTATCACACTATCCTCCCATGATTTGTTAAAAAGGGTAGTCAGTGGTGTCACCAGTTTTCCCCTTAGTTCTTTTAGAATTATGGGGTAACTCCCATTAGGCCCCATTGCCTTGTTCACCTTGAGTTTTAGGAGTTCTTTCTGGACCCTTTCTTCTGTGAATGGACTGGTATCAACCCCCCTATCCAGAGCGCTTCTATTGTTTGGTTTAGGTACGTCCTCCTCTTTCTCTTTTGTGAATACTGATCAAAAGTAATTATTCAGCATCTCTGCTTTATCACTGTCACCCTCTACCCACCCCTCCCCTTTATTAAGCCTCACTATCCCTCCCTTGGTCTTTCTTCGCTCACTTATGTACCTATAAAAGGTTTTATCCCCCTTCTTAACTGAGTTGGCTATCTTTTCCTCGGTTTGGGCCTTTGCTATTTTGACTGCCTTTCCTGCTTCTTGCTCCATGGATCTCCATATTTGATTTTCTACAAAGACAGAATTTTTTTGTACCAATCCTAAATTTTTGCCAAAGTGGTGTTTGAGTTTACATTAAATCATACCATCCACCTTCTTGTTTACTACCCTGAGCATGCCAACCAGGGTGAGGCACTGCTCCATACTTTGGATCTACATAGAAAACCGAGATGCTATATGAATTGCACCAAGCACTGTAGAAAGACCTCTCAGCTTTTTGTTACAGTTACCCCCGGGAGAGTGGGCACCCCTTTGTCTAAACAGTGCCTGTCCAAATGGCTGGCACATTGTATTACATCCTGTTACAGGAACTTCCTGGTGCGGTTCGTGGTCACTCCGCAAGGGAATGGCCAGTTCTGTTGCTTGTTTCAGAAATGTTTCTGTGGCTGACATTTGTGCTACAGTCACATGGAACACTGTCCACACCTTCACTAAACACTACAGTCTGGATATTGTATCTTATCTGTGTCAGTCTTCACCATTCATCACAGATGGGTACTGGCCAGAGATCAGGACCCCGTGGGAGCCTTTTTTTTTTTTTTAAAAGGATAGGTGGAGTCGACGCAGCATCGGTGCCGCCCTCGAGGCCGATGCATTACATGGCGCTCGAGGATTAGCCGTTAGGCTGTGTCGACTCCGCCTGCCTACCAGTTCTTCATCTCCCGCCGTCGAGGTCGCCTCGTGGGAAGCCGTTGAAGAAATTTGAAGAAGTTTGAAAACTTTAGGCCTTAGACTTTCTTGTTGTTCGTCGATAGTCCGTCGGTCATCCTGCTAGTTCTGGGTTTTGCCTCCACTCGACGTCGCCGGTAAGATCTTTCCATTTATTTTAAAGTTTAAGTGACGTCGAGTCTGTTTTTGGTGTTTTTTTCCCCGTAGGTCATGTCGCGGTCAGAGGGCAAGAAATTTTCTAAGGAGGGGCGGCCCCCTATGCGTCGGTGCCCGTGCGGCCACAAGTACTCCATTACCGACCAGCATGACCGGTGTCTCGCATGTCTTGGCCCGCTTCACAACATGGATTCGTGCGATGCCTGCTTCTCCATGGACCGCTGCCTCCTAGAACAGCGCGCGTTCAAAGTAGGGCGAGCTCCGCCGACTTTAGGGGGTAGGGTTCGCACTCGTCGGGCCAAGCCGTGCTCTCTCGGTCCTTCCTCTGGGTCCCCTCCTGGTTCTATACGGACCGAGGAGGAGGGAGCCTCGGCTTCTTGCAGCCTAGCCTTGGACGAGGCTTCTCCCATGGCGCAGGAGGCCTGTCCCGCTTCCTCCTGGGAGGCGGGCAGGAGGCTACCGCTATGGTCATCGCCCGCCGGGGGTGAAGGCTCCCAGTGTCGCTCCGCAGTCCAGAAGGCCCGGGTCGACGCCGTCAGTCGGCGCCATTCGCGGTGCCGTGGGCTCTATCGGTGCCGACGATGGTGCCGACTCGTCTCTTGGCACTGTGGGCTTTGTCGGCGCAGATGCTGCTCACGGTGCTGTGACCCTGGATTCGGCGTCACCTTTCACTATGTCTTGCCTCGGCGCCGAGGTTGAGCATGGTCCCGTGGGGCCTTCGGAGCTGTCTGTCGACGTCGTCCTCCAGTGCCGTTGGTGCTCTCAGTGCCGTTCAGCGGCGCGGGGACCTGGCGCCGCGCCAGTCCACTTGGAGCCGTCGGCGCCGCCGGGTCCTCGGTGCGCTCGCGGCGCCGAAGGCTAGCGGTGTCGTCGGCGCCGAGCTCGCCGGAGCCATCGGTGCCGCTTCGGTCCTCGGTGCTGCTTGCGGCGCCGAGGGGCCTGGTGGTGTCGTCAGCACTGAGGCTGTTGCTGGGGCTGCCGCCGGCGCCGTCTCTGTTCCTGGTACCGCCCCAGGTGCCGGTGGACTTGACGGCGCTGCGGCTGGCCCTAGCTCTGGACCTTTGGTCTGAGCTGTCCTGCCGCCTTCTACCAGCTCCGCCTGCAGGGCTGTGGAGGGCACGGGTGCTGCCTCGGCCACTGCTGCAACTTCTGGGCCCTTTGTAAAGGTCTCCTTCCCTCGCCCTCCTACCGTTTGGCTTAGGGCCTCGGACTTTACCTCTTCGGAGTCGGAGTCAGGCTCGGAGTCAGACGAGCAGTCACACCCTTCGGGGTTGCCTGCAGAGGAGGGCGAACCGGTGGTCTCCACGACGAGTCACGGTCAGCCCCCTTCTGAGGGCCATCGGTTCTCCCGAGGTCGGGGTCAGTGGTACTGACCAGCAGGCTATGGTGCGTGCCACCATAGCCATGCAACCTGGCCTGGGGGGGTTCCTTGACCCCTTGGCGGTGGTACCTCCTCCCGTAGTGTGTCTCGATTGCCCAACTTTGGGGCCCATCGAGAAGTCTACAGGAGGGGAAGGTGCTGCTCCCTGGGTCTCCCCTTCGGGGGCAACCCAGAGCTGCCAGCTACCTAGGCTGGCCCTCTCGAGGACCAGGACCTTCTCGGACTCTGAGGGGTCGAGGGGTGTGGGGTCGGCACGTCGGCCTTTCTCTGGGGTCCACCCAGGCCCTGGACGAAGCTGAAGTGTGGACTTCCGCCCTTCCCCTTCCAGTTCCTTGAGGGGGTCCCATTCTTTGGAGGCAGGGGACCATCCTTCTGGACCTATACGGCCCCAGTCACCTCACTGGGGGGATTCTTCTGGGTGCAGCCTAGGCAGTACCAATGTGGTTGCACAGCTGTCGGCTGCGGAGTCTTCCGGGACATCCTCCTCTGGTGTCCATGGTCCGCTCCCTAGCCCTGGCAGAGATCAGCCGATTCCTTCTCTCAGCTCTGCCCCTATCCCTCTGCCGCATTCTCCAGTGTTTCCAGGCATTTTTGGTCCTACCGGCCCTCTCACCTGGGAGCAGTTAAGAGCGGTGGCTGCTCGGTTCCCTGCCTACATTAGGGCCATGGACAGCCAGGTTTTCAACCTCCCCCCGAGCAGCCACCCTCGGAACACATGGTGACCTCCAGCTCCTCATCCCCCTCTTCTGGGGGAGAGGAACCATCTGTCCACATCTCTCCTGTCACTGATCTCTCCGAGTATCAGCGTTTCCTCGTGAGAATGATGGAGGACCTTCACCTTTCTCCCCTGTCCATGAGCAATCCAGAGCATGCGGCTAACGCCTTTCTAGGAGATTTCGGTGCGGCCACCCTTGTGGTGCCCCCCTGGCCTGCTCCCTTTCGGGAGGCATCCATGCATTTCTGGCAGAGGCCCTTCTCCGGAGTTCCTGCCCCTAGGGACCTCAGCCAGAGGTATTGCACTCCCCTGGAGTCTCCAGATTCTATGCCTCATCCGCAGTCCGGATTGACGCACCTGGACACTCCTGATGGGCTTCGCACCCTCCACCGTGACCGGCCCCCAGATCAAGACTCCTTGGATTTTGACTTCTGGGGGAGGAGGACTTTCTAATCGGCACGGTTGCTTCTCTCCATCTCAGCTCATCAAGCCCGCTATGCAGCCTACAACAGGTTCTTGTGGTCAGCGCTAGGTCAGATCCTAGCTGCTTTGCCTGACTTGGAGCAAACCAGGCAAGCCATCACACTCTCTGCACGTGGCCTGGAGCTATCAAGGCACCAAGCAAGGGCATCTTACGATGCCAGTGAGGTAGCTACCAGGGTCGTAGGGACAGCGATCTGCACCAGGAGATCGGCATGGCCTCACCTTTCCCGGTTGTCACCCTTGGCCCGGCATAGGGTGATTTGCTCTGCTCACCAGGGAACCTATCTCTTTCCCGTGGGACAAGGCGATGTCTGTCGGGGCAACTTCCTTCCCCCTCGGAGGACCCGTCTCGCTCTCCACTCTCAGGCCTCTCCAGGCCCAGAGGTTCCCATAGTGTGTCACCACTGAGGGCTAAGGGACTCTGTCCCTTAGGGTGCAATGAATCAACCCCTTCAGGGGCTTGGTACTCACCATCTGTGATGAATGGTGAAGACTGACACAGATAAGATGTAAAATTACGTACCTACCATAATTATGATCTTTCTGTGTATCTTCACCATTCATCACAATCCCGCCATCCCCCTTGGGGCTCCAGTCTCTGGATCCTCCTCCCTCTGTGCCTACCCCTCTTTTTGAGCGGGGTAAAGTTGGGACACATGGGGGCAGTTTCTTCTAAGGGGTACAGTTTCGAGTGGCACTCCTTCTCTTCTATATCTTCACCCCTACAGGGTGGGAGCTGGTGGTTGCCCTCCTTCTGTTATCCATCTAACTGTTTAAAAAAAAAAAATGTTCCCTTTTTTTCACCAAATATCTTTACAGAGAGAGTACTGAGTCCCTGTACCCTGTCCTTCTCCAGAATAGCCGACTCTGCTTTTGGAGTATTGCCAGTTATTCTGTGCCTTAAATTCTGGCAAGAGAGCTTTGGTACTCCTTGCAGTTCCTATACAGTCTGGTGATGGACAAGGGTCCTGGATCCTTGTTACCTCT
This sequence comes from Neoceratodus forsteri, assembly GCA_016271365.2. NCBI lineage: Eukaryota > Metazoa > Chordata > Ceratodontiformes > Ceratodontidae > Neoceratodus > Neoceratodus forsteri. The sequence goes on from CM028135.1 coordinate 1,000,835,322, forward strand.
CACTCTCTCCTAAATTTTCTCTCCCCCCTTCCCTCCCTTCTTCCGTTTCCAGAGATTGGGGCCCCTACCCAATCACCTTAGTCTTATTTCTTCTATGCTGTCCTCTCAGTCGTTATTTTTCCTTTTAGTTCAGTTTTCTCTTCCTTTTTCTGTCGCTTGGACTCTCTTGTCCCAACCTCCATCCCTTCCTCTTACCTCTCCGGCGTCTCAGAACTGGTAGGCAGGCGGGTCGACACAACCTAATGGCTAATCCTTGGCGCCCGGCGTGTCGTCGACCTCGGTGGTTGCCAATGCTGCGTGCGACTCCGGCTTATCAAAAAAAAAAAAGGCTCCCGTGGGGTCCTGATCTCTGGCCAGTACCCATCTGTGATGAATGGTGAAGATACACAGAAAGATCATAATTACGGTAGGTACGTAATTTTTATTTCTCGTAGATGAGCAGGTTTTGGCCTGCTGTCTGGAACCAACTGTACCTGTTTTCCAGTGTGGCTTTTGGGATGCCTTGGCACTCATTAAAATGTGTGGTCTAATGGAATAGATCATCCTTGAAGAAGATAGAACAGTTACGTACTTACTGTAACACTAGATCTTTGAAACAGTCTTTTCCATTAGACCATGCTGTCACTCCCTCCTTCTCCCTTTTTTTCTAATTTTTAGGGAAATATTGCATTCAATTTCTGCCTAGAGAATTTCCATAGAGTTTTATATTCAGTGCCTTTGCTAGCCTGCTGTGCTTGCAGCTGATATGATCTCCTGGTTCCCCAAGAAGGAGGTTCTCCAAGCAGAATCTCTGGCAGGGAACTGAGGAGAGATGGGGTCATCCACGTTTATATAGACGCTGATGCATGACATTGTCATGGGTGGCCCCTTGCAAGCAAAAGTTTCTGTGTGGTCCTAGCGCTGATGCAGGTATAGTTTCAAAGGTGTGGCCTAATGGAAGAGAGTCTCTTGAAGACCTACTGTTATGGTAAATACGTAATTGTTCATTACTACCTATTTCAACTTGATAGACGCGAGGAGAAGGCATAACATTGCTGTCTGTGTCAAATTAAATAACTGCAATGGATTTTTCAGATAAAATCAAAAGCAATACTGTCAGTACTGAAACCATCTGGCTAAAAGTAATGTCTAGAAACTCTGAAAATAGAATTACTGGCTACATTATAGACCACCTAATTCAGGTAATGATAATAATGCAGTCATCCAGGAGTTAGAGAAGGCCTATGACTCAGGAGATGTTATTTTAATGAGAGATCCTGAATTATGGAGACATAAATTGGACACAATTAAAAGGGCGGACACCAGAAATAATGGTGAATATCTGATGGCATGCACCAAACTAAATCTTGAACAGCATGTTTAACAGGCAGCCCCAAGAAACAAGATCCTCGATATAGTTTTAAGTTCTGAAAATATTAATATTACTGACTGTCATATAAAGCAGCCACTCAGTGAAAGTGAGCACTTGTGTATTTTTTAGGATGAATGTCAACCAGAAAGTTATGAAAGGTAGTACTGACATATACCTACATAAAACTGCAGATACTTCAGAAATAATGCCATTAATGAAATAGGCTGGGATACTGCATTTAGAAGTAAAATTTTCCCATCAGCACAGTGGTTGAATTTTCTCTTGCAGAGCCGGCAACTCAGGTTCAGGAGTGGTCCCAGGACGCAGGAGGGCCGGCCGGGGGAGAGAAGGCGCGAGCATCTGATGACTGCTCGCCTTCTCTCAGGGCAGAGGCTGTGAGTACAGCAATGTGCTGGGTCCCACTAACCAAGAGGGGTGTGGTGAACACTGGCATGTGCCTGATGTTAGTGGCATGCCATGCCCCCGGGGAGAAAACGGAAAATAGAGCTCCATGGTCGACTGGATGACGGTTGCCAGCTCCTGCTGCCATGGGACCCTGGGCAGCCTAAAGACCACCTCAGCAGCACCTGAGCCAATAAGGAGTGTGCTGGCCTCCCCCACCGGCACCTTCCCCCCTTGAAGAAGGGGTACCCATCCAGTGAAGGGTTACACTGGGTTACCTGGGGGGCTGCAATGTGGGGTGGTGATGGCTATATCGGGGGAGGGTGGCAAGTGAGGAGCATAGGTGGCCTGAAGGAGAGGCCAGCTAGGAGCCATGAGGGAGAAGAAAACAAAATAGTTGAGGAAAGTTGTACTTTAATTAAAGATACTTTAATCTCTATTTGTAACAGACGTATTAAGAGGTTTAGAAAATACAATCATTGGAGAAGGCACATGCGCACAAGAAGGATGACAACTTCAATTGTATGCTGTGGTGCTAACAGTGATCCTGAAGTATTAATTCAAAATAAATTTTAATGCCTGTTTTTCCAATAATATTTTTTGTTTACTTTTGTTTTGGAGACATGAATTATCCAAAAAACAGCAAGTTTTTATCATTAATAAGTGTAATTTTAATGTTTTAAAGTTCTGCGGTTTACAGTAAACAACACCTGGCAGCAATAAACTAAACTCGGCACATTCTAACGGTCACCACTGGGCAGCCTCCCAGTCACCAGAGAAAATATCAAGTCCAGGTAAATTTAATATGTCATTTATAAAAGACATGTTAACAGCTATCAAAAAGGACATAAGTACAGCGGCCCAATGGCATAGAGGGCTGAGGCATCATGCCTTACCTCCTGCCGTGCTGGTGACCCGATGTTCGCGGTGTGAGCAGGTCACTGGGGGTCGGCCGGAGAGGGAGATGATTGAGCATCCAGAGGACAGCTCTCCCCTCCCAGGGAGGGGTGGGATTGGAGATTGACGGCCCCTATCGGTGGCTGAGATGAAGCAGATGCCCAGCGTGCCACATGCAGAAGTGCTCGTGACTCTGCCATTGGTGTCATGGCACGCTACATCCTGCATTCGGGGTCGGGGAGAAAACGGAGGAAGAAACACACTGTAGACTGGTGGGATGATGCTGGCCCCCTGCAGGCGCCACACTCAGCCAGCTGGTACCTCAAGAAAAGAGGTGAGTGCCGGTGGACGCCAGGGTGCGGAGAGGAGATAAAGAGATTAAAAAAAAAAGGACATAGGAGATTTGTAAAGCAGGGGTCTCCAGACATCTAAATAATTATCAAAATTAGAAAAGCAAGTGAATACCTTAGAGGAACAGTTAGCATTTATTGGAGAATCTATGACTAAATTAGATTTTACAAAGGGGGAGGCTACACAACTGGACAGAGTCAATGTTGAAATAGATGATTTAAAGAACAGATACCAGAGAAATACTTTGAAGGGAAACTCCGATTGAGTCCCTCAGTGTAGCAGCGGCTTCAGAAACGCCCAATTAGGGCTTTCAACATAACAGAACATTTTTTTTTACTACCTGGTGCCCTGGAATTTTAATAAAGATCGCTCGCTTCATCATGGTGACAGACCACAGGTGGACATCTCGCAACATCAGGTACTTCATCGAAGGTTATGCTAATGAGGGCTACCAACAAATGGCAGATGTTGGTAGCCCTCATTAGCATAACCTTCGCTGGAAGTCACCCGAGGTGTGCGAATGTCCACCCGTGGGTCTGTCACCATGATGGAGCGAGCAGATCTTTTTAGTACCAGGCACCAGATACTGAAAAATTATTTTATGTTGAAAGCCCTAATTGGGCGTTTCTGCAGCCGCTGCTACACCGAGCGACTCATTCGGAGTTTCCCTTTAAGGCTGGTGGGGTGTTCCCAAGGGGCTAGAAGAACCAAACGTGGTCAGCTTCTTACAGGCCCTCATTCCATCCCTTTTTAAACTACCAGTGGTATCGGCCTCTTGAAATTGAAAGGGCACATAGGGCTCTCACACCAAAACCTAAACCTGGCCAGAGACCTAGACCCATAAGAGTTAATTTTTTTAGATTTTCAGTTGAGATCCTGAGGGTGGTGAGAGTGTTTTTAACATGGGGCAGAAATTGCATTTATATATTTCAGAACTTCTCCTCAGAGATAGTAGAAAAACGTAAAACATTTGCACCAGTGAGAGCAACATTACAGAAGCTGAATATTCAGTAATATATTAAATAGCCTGCCATTTTGATAGTACAGAAGGGAGGAGGGTATCATGACTTGTATTCTGTAGACAAAGGCTGGGACTTCATCAACAGAAGGTGGACCTTGCCCTCTCATAATGCCTCTGCTGCCACCTCAGATGTTCATCCAGATAAAATGCCAGCTTCTTTGCATGATAGCTCCATGTCAAAACCCCACTCCACACCAAAAGAATCAGCCTTCCAACTACAGACCAACACCCTGTGACCAGCGCCTCCAACAAGAATACAAAGTTCTCTGTATCGTTCCCAGAGAAATGAAAAAATAATTCCTAAATCTATGGTTGGTCAGTGAGTTTGTATAGGAAAACGATTCTGTTAGAAACAGATATCACCGCTGAGATAACTCCACCCAAAATTCTGCTAAAGCAAGCACAAAAATATCCAACAGCTCACAAAATGCAGTCTCTGATCAGGAAAACGAGATCTTCCTGGACGTAAAGTCTCCACCACTCATTCACACTAATGGGAGTACGCTGGAGGCACTAGGACCCAGCGGGAGCCAAACCTTTTCAGGATGGCTGGCATCGAGATGGAACCACGATGAAGTGGCACCGCGAGTCAGGCTTGTGTGGTATAGACTATCTCGGCGTCGACCCACCAACCATCTCAGTTCCTTTTTTCCCCGTCGTCGAGTGCTCTTCAGTGACAACGTCGCTCGCCCACTGGGAGTTAAACTTCAAAATGCAGCTTAGTTTTCAGTTTTGTTATTTTGTATGTATCACGAAAAGTACCGATTACATTTTACTTATTCTTACTTGTACAAGAAAGAAGTCTTCAGCCCATTATTGACGGAGTCGACCATGAGTGGGGCAGGTGATTGTAGGGAGACTTCGAATGAAAGCTGTTCAGTCAGCCGGGCCGGATCTGGTCCACCACCCTCTCTGGAGGGGGCTCTGACAAAGGATGGTCCAGTGCTCAGGGTGGGATGGGTGGTCCCCCTGAAAAAGCATAAAAGAAAGTGTCCCATTCACGGCACTGTTCGGCCTCGAGTTCTTCTTCGGTCCACCAGCCAAAGAAGAGACGGCATCGCTCAAGATCACCCTCTGGTAGGTCTGCGCGTAGATGGTCAGTTGTTGGGGTCAGGGACCGGTCTCTGTCTCTTTTGGAATCGCCAGTTTCTGTCTGTGGCAGCAGGCTTCTTCGACATCAGAGCCCCTGCCACCTTCTAGGGGGTCTTCTACTAAGCAGTTTCACCATTGGGCCACTCTTATGGAGCAGTGGGCTCGGAGGTTGTCCCGACTGCCCAATCTGGCCAGTCCATCGCTGGGGCCTTTGAGCCTGTGGGTTTCAGATCACCAGGGAGAGCAGTTAGGATTTCCTGGTCGTGTGGTGCCTCCTTTGGTGCCGTCGACTCTGCACCCCAGTGTCTGTCCCCCTCACATGGCTGCGGCACAGGGTCCACACCGATGTCTTCATCACCTGTTATTTTTCATTCTTTGCTTTCAAATTGCAGTTCACAGACTTTCTGCAGTGGTGCTGTTGCCTGCGGTGCGGTTTCTCCGGTGTGGGGTCCTTTCGGTCTGGGCAGTGTGCTGTTGTATGTGGTGCTATATGCCCCGTCGGCACTCTCTTCAGCATCTGGAGTGGTTTCAGCACCATGTGTGGTGCCATGCTCCTTGTCTGTGCCATTCTCGGTGGTGGGGGTGGTGTTGACGCCATGCACGGTGCCACGCTTCCAGGCAATGTCTAGTGTGGCGCCATTCTCTGTGTCGGTGCCATCTCTGTATGTGGCACCACTCTCTTCGACTGTGCTGAGGATGTGTACAGGGCCATCTAGTTTTCAGAGGTTTTCAACTCTGATTCTGTCTCCTCCTCCTCTTCCTCCTGGTTTTCATTTCTTTCCTGTCTGTACAGTCCCCCCTGGACTGTCAGGAGATGATTTTAAGCGCAATCCGGATCTTTGGCTCGGTGATGATGATTATGCCGATTCTGCTCTGGGGGCAGGGATCAATCCTCCTGCAGAGCCTGTTGTTGAAGACCTTTTCTTTAAGTCTCTGCTCAAGAATTTTAATTCTGCTCTTTCTCTCCAGACCACGGAAATCGATCCTGGGAAGCTTCTGCATCTCCAATATCTACATGTTCTGGAAATCCCTATGGATTTAACCTCTCCGGTACAGCCCTCTTTCGAGACTCTTTCCCAGATGGTGTGGAAGAATCTGGCTCTTATTCTCTCTGTGATCAAATCCATAGATAGGAAATATGCCCCTCCCAAGGATTGCCCCATCTTGGCCTCACAAGTCTTTGCCGATATAGTAGTAGTAGTAGAAAAATTTTTTTTAAACAAGAAAGAAACATGTCATTTGGGCTGTGAAGCCCAGTTTACAAGACAGTCTTGTACAATATTCACTGAAGTTTCACATATAACAATACAATAAATAGCAGACAAGATTTACATCATAACAGGTATTATATATTATACAATGGCAATAAAAAATCCTGTTCTCTGATTGGTCAGTGTGTGCCTCGGACAGTGATGATATTAAGCTATAACATCACTGTATTAAGTCCAGGCACACACATATGACCCTATAACAGGAATCATGCTACCACTCCTAAAGTTACAGGTGCTCTGAATGCTCAGTAAAGCCATGTCAGCTTCAGCACCCCCCCCCCAACAAATTTCTTTTCTGTGTCTGGCACTCACACCATGTACCACAGTTCAGCCCCAGAGTTCAGTCCATAAAAGAAATAGATTTTTTGGTAGCATTTTGTTCCCGAACCGAGTGGCTTGAGTGAACTGCGCTAAGCACAACATACGATCACGCGTGTCACTGAAGCCGCTCATTTTCGGCACAAAATGCTGGCAAAAAATAACTGTTCCTTGCGTTGTTAACCAGTGAAGCCATCACAGCTTCACACATTCCCGAGCTGCCCTTTGCTCTTCATCGCGACTGCAAAATAACGGAAAGTGATTAACACACCGCTGACTGACTTCCGCATCGCGGCCTACTGCAGACGACAGTTTCCTTTCTCTCCACACACAGCCACCACGCTCACAACATCCCCAATATTTGCAGACGACAGTTTCCTTCTCTCCACAGAAAAACGTAACCAAAAAAAAGCCATAAAGCCAATCCCTCAAGAACACCTCAGTGAGAAGCTCTACATCACTGGCAAAGCAGCATCACTCAAGCAACAGCAACTAGTGTTGCAAAAAAATAGGGATTTTTTTTTTAAATGTATACCTACCCACATAAAAATCAAATAAAAACAAATAAAAATTACACTTTTTTACTTTCTTCTTTTTTTTGTTACCACACAAGCCTTTGTATAATAGCAATAAGGCACTCCAGGGATGTGTGTTATTGTGTAATAACGTCACTCCTGGGGTGGAGGAAGCACTCGGCTTCACCTCGTACTTCGACCCATCCCAGGAGTAACGTTATTACACAATAACACACACCCTGTCGTGCCTTATTACTTAAATAACAAGCATTTGTCAATGCCGAATATTTGCTTGCTGGCATTGGCATTGGTAGTGTAGGAGTTACAGAGCTGCATAATAGGAATGGCAGTGAAGTATTGAACTGAAGCCAACCCCATCACCACCCTGCAGATAGTGACAGGCATTGGGGTGTGCCTTTGGGTCTTCAGGCATAATGGCCACGCCATTTCACCACTCCCTACCGTGCAGACACCGACAAGTGTCACGGTGTGCCTTGGGGTCTTTGGCCCTTATGCACCCCATTCCATCAGGAAATATTGTGAGATGGGTGTGGTATAGGAGAATGGGGTGAACTTTGGGGCCGAAGGGTCCAAGGCACACCTCGATGCCTCTCAGTGGCTGCAGGGTGTGGGTGGGGGTGGAATGGTGAGCATTGCGGTGACAATCCCAAGTCACAGCCCTGATGCCTGTCATTCTCTACAGGGTGGGTGTTATGGTCGGAAACCCTAACGCCTCATGCATTCGTTGGTATTTTCACTCCAAATTTTCAACATGGGTTTTTTGTGACCCCCACCTCATGAACAATGGCAATATCAGTTTGTTAGACGAAAGCTGCTTTTGCATAGCGACTACGGCATTTGTCACCACAGGTGCAAAAACAAATTCTGAACAGGATGTGTAAAATGACAGCTGTACTGTTCATGAGGAGGTGTAAAAAATGGCAATGTTAAAAATCTGCAGTGAAAATATTAAAAAAACTGGTGAAGTCACGAGCGTGCATAGAAACTGTGCAACGTGAGCCCGTAATGTAATTAGTTTGGGAATTGTTTACAGTAGATTGTCAACACAGGCATTTTGGGACCTCCAGTCATGAACAGTGCCACTGTGATTTTCTTTTTCTGTCCCGAACAATGATTTCCCACAGCGACCACACATTTCTGTGCTGAAAGTGTGAAAACACATTTCAGCCATGTTGTGAAAATGACAGCTGTACTGTTCATAAGGAAGTGTGGAAAAATGCCACTGGTGAAAATGTGGACTGAAAATATTACAAATTCATGAACTTACGAGGGTGCGTGGAAACTGCACAATGCTCACTCGTAACACAGTCATTTTTAGGAATTTTTTCACCAAATTTTCAAAATAGCCATTTTAAGACCTCTGCTCATGAACAGTGTCATTGTGATTTTCTTAATGTGTCCCATACATTGATTTAGCAAACCAACTGCGCCATTGTGCGCTACATGGGCAGAAACATGTTTTGGGCAAGATGTGAAAAATGACAGCTGTACTGCTCATAAGGAGGTGTGGTAAAATGGCAGTGTTGAAAATCTGGAGTGAAAATATTGAAAATTTGTGAACTTATGAGCATGCGTAGGATCAGCGCAACAAACGCTCGTAAAACAGTCATTTTTGGGAATTTTTTCACCAAATTTTTAACATAACCATTTTAACACTTCTGCTCATGAACAGTGTGACTATGATTTTCTTACTGTGTCCCATACATTGAGTTCGCACACCTACTGCGCCATTGTGCGCTACATGCGCGGAAACACATTTTGGGTGAGAAGTGAGAAATGACAGCTGTACTGCTCATAAGGTGGTGTGGTAAAATGGCAATGTTGAAAATCTGGAGTGAAAATATTGAAAATTCGTGAACTTACAAGTGTGCGTAGGAACAGCGCAACGCATGCTCGTAAAATAGTCATTTTTAGGAATTTTTTCACCAAATTTTTAACATAACCATTTTAACACCTCTGCTCATGAACAGTGTCACTGTGATTTTCTTAATGTGTTCCAAACATTGATTTCACACACCAACTGCGCCATTGTGCGCTACATGCACGGAAACACATTTTGGGTGAGATGTGAAAAATGACAGCTGTACTTCTCATAAGGAAGTGTGGTCAAATGGCAATGTTGAAAATCCGGAGTGAAAATATTGAAAATTCGCGAACCTACGAGCGTGCGTAGGAACAGCGCAACGCACGCATGTAAAACAGTCACTTTTAGAATTTTTCACCAAATTTTCAACATAGGCTTTTTGAAAGCCCACCTTATGAACACTGGCACTGTCATTATGTTAATTGGTCCCAAAAGGTGATTTCGCATAGTGACTGCGAAATCACCCTTTGGGCCTGATTAACGCCATGACAGTGACAGAATTCATGAGGAAGGGTCCCAAAACCCATGTTGAAAAGTTAGTGCAAAATTCCAAAAAATGCCTGAGATATGCACAAAGTTGAAAACCCTATTCATTACATTATACAGCTTACCTGCATTTCCTCAGTTCGGTCGGCTTTGAAAGTGCAGGCGTGTTCCGGTCACGAAGTCGTCGCGCGGAGTCAGAGGTAAGTATGGGGTGGGGTGTGGGGAAGTGGGGTGCGCAATGGGTGGCACGGTGGTGGCAGAGACAGCGAGGGACCGCTTTTCTGTTGCAGTTTTTTTTTTTTAACAAAGAGGAGATGAGCGGGACATTTGCCATGCTGGGGTTGGCTCCCAGCGTGGCACAGGCGGCTTGTGGGGGTGGAGCCGGCGGGATTGGGCACCCCTCGGCGATAGCATCTGTTGCCACGCTGGGGTGGGCTCCCAGCATGCACCCTGTACTCTTGGGGGACAGTGGAGCCGACGGGGATTGGCCACCCCGTCGGCTATACATGTAGCCATGCTGGGATGGGCACCCAGTGTGGCATGTACAACTCTGTTTGGAGGCGCAGCACAGCCGACGGGATTGGGCACCCCGTTGGCTACACAATCTTGGAAGCGAGCACACAGTATGCGTGTGTGTGTGTGTGTGTGTGTGTGTGTGTGGGGGGAGCGCGCATGAGCAGGCGATATCTTATCGCTGCTCACGGAAGCGTAGCTCCCCCTTTCAACTGTACTCCACTGCATTTTGGACTGCTGTCATAGACAGCTCCAGCAGGCATTGGAGAACTGCAGCCGTGCCTGCAAACACACTGACTGATTTGGAAGAGGGCTGCCACACCTCCGAAAACTCGAATGATGGCACTATGTTTCTTGCACATGCGTGCAAGCAAACATAAAACCAGAGTAACTTAAGATACAGTACTATGTGCAAGTACAACTGTGAACAAAAAAAATGTTTACTGCTTCAATAAAAGCATTTAGATTTGTTTCAACACGTGTTATAGAAGGAAGATTGTTCCAATATTGTGCAGCTCTAGAAGTCAAAGTACGATCACCATATTTATTGAAGCACCTTCCTTGGTAAATTTTGTTCAAATGTACAGATCTTGTTAGTTCTTTCCTCGGATTAGGTACATCTGGAAAAAGTTTACGTGTAATATTGTGCTCAGGTTAATATTTTTTATATTTAAAAATAGACTTTGTCCAAGTTCTAGAGAACTCAGAGTTGGGAGATTGCCACCCCAAACTTTCCAACGTAAGGCAATGGTGTGTCCTGAAATTACATTGCAAGACTTACCTTGCTGTATTGTAATATAATTTATCTATCCTATCTAACAAACTTTTGTTTGCCACCCGATAAATCTATTCCCCATAACTCAAGGTAGGCAAAATAAGATCTTACTTTGAGAGGGCTCTTGCAGTAGGTTATTACATATAGGACTGACGCCAGCAGGCGGCAGGACCCCACGGAAAAATTTCTACCTAGCAGTCCATGGGGAAGGACCGCCCCCACATCAGGTGACTGGCGCCAGGGACGTCGGTATAAAGGGCGGTCCCAGACGCCCGCCTTCCAGTTCTTTCCTGCTGTTAGCTCGTGCAGCGCCTCGCGGAAAAGTTTGTGCTTTGTCAGCCCTACCTTTGTTGTTTTTTTACCGAAAAATCTTTATTTTTTTCGACTAACGTCAATACTAGTGTCGGTGTATGTCATCCCCTACACCCTCCGAGCACAAGATTAAGTGCGATTCGTGCGGCGCCCAACTACCGCACAAGGATGGCCACTCCCTGTGCCTGTTCTGCCTAGGCCCCGATCACCCAGTCGAGAAGTGCCAGCACTGCCTCAGTTCCAACGCAGCTACCCGGAAAAGGTGGCAGCAATCCTTGGAAGCCCATATTCTAAAGAAGAAAATGAGTTCTATGGAGAAGGAGCTCAAAAAACTGAGGCAGGCGTCCACTTCCCCCGAAGGCCATCGGAAGAAGAAGGAGAGGCACCGGGACAAGGGCTCCTCCACCGTGTCTCCCTCAGGAGTCGCTGGGGCGCAGGTAACATCCCCTCTGGAGGATCGCCCCGACAGCCACCTCAGAGGTTTCCGGGGCATCTGCCCGCCCATCCAGCTTCTTGCTTCAGAGCCTTGTGGGGCGCCTCCGGGCAGTTGAGCCTCTGCCCCTGGTTCAACCGCAGGCTGCTGACTACCAGCAGGTGACCCCATTAAGCCGGTGGCTCCTCTGATGTCCGCCCAGAGGGGCAGTAAATCGTCCCACCATCCGGGGCAACGCGCGGCCTCCTCTACACCGGACCAGGCCAATCACACTACTCGGCCTGCTTCCGGTGATGGCTCTCGTAAGTCAGACGTCGGCTCCTCCGGCGCCCGCCGAGAGCTCACCACTAAGCCTCACGTCGACTCCTCCGACGTCCGGTTCCCTGCAGCCTTTGCTGCTGTCTGGGAAACCAGAGTCTCCCCAGACCCACCCCATGGACTTTTCCTCTCCGTCCCCGGGCGAAGCTGGGGATCTTTTGCCTCCGTGAGTCCTTTCTCCACCTGGAGCGCCAGACCTGATGTCGGCTCCCCGGACACCGGATCCAACGCTGATCCCTCTTAGTCGGTACCTTCGGTGCCAGGGCCTCTGCCATCGGTCCTGACGTCGGCCTTACCAACTCCGGGAGACATTCCGCTCCCATCGGGCCTTCCGCCCTTCGGGCTCTCCACTATGGACCCACCCGGGAGGCCTCCGGCCGGGCAGCCTGCTTTGGAAGCCCCCCGGGTATCCTCCATCCTATTCGACGCTGGTGTACCCGGGACTGCAGTATCCGGCGCCACAGTACCCGACACCAGGCTTCCCGACGCCGCAGTACTCGATGCCACAATACCCAACACCGGGCTACCCGCAGCCAGGTTTTGGATACGCTCCAAACAGTTATAACCCGTATCCTTATCCCCTGCCTCCTCCTCCTCCACCGCCTTCGCAGCCTCCGGTAGACCTGCAGGAGACTCTGGCCTCCTGGTGGGCTGAGGCCAAGGCTTAGCTCATCAAAGAGGTCGAGAGCCACCTTTCAGCGACAGTGCCGTCCCAGGTTCTCATACGCCTGAGTCGGCACACTCCCTCGCCACCTCCGGACTCCAGGGTTCTTCCGTCTGGATCCAGAGAAGGGCAGGACATGCTTCCTCGGGGACTTCCCAAGGGGTCCGTTCCTCCCCCGGGTTGGGAAAGGGAGTCTTTCTCTTCTTCATCCTCCTCTTCACTCTCAGACTCCTTGGACTCTTCCGACGGCTGCTCCGAGAGACACGATGAGCCTCACTCCCCGTCGAAGCCCAGGCCAAGGACTCCTCCGAAGTCTCCTCCAGAGGATCCTACCTTTACGGAATTGCTTAGGAAAATCCAGGAGGTTCATCAGTGGCACTCCCTGGAACCAGATCCTCAGTGTCTGAAACTCGCTGAACATCTGGATCTGCCCGTAACAGCTCCTACCTTGGTGCCACCCTGGATAGAGCCTCATGCCGACCTTGTTACCACAATATGGAAACAGCCGTTGGCCTTAGCCTCACTTCCTAGGAAGTCAAACCAGCTATATCAGGCTCCAGGGGGTGTTGATTTCCTGGATTCTCACCCTCGTGCCAACTCGGTCGTGATTAGCGCCACTCACGGCTGGTCGGCAAACCCTAAACATCTTAGCTCGTCACCTCCTGATAAGGAATCTCGCCTTCTGGACCAGTATGGGAGAAAGATTTACGCTTCCTCCACACTGGAAATCAGGGCCCTGAACTATGTCGGCCACATGGGGGACTACCAGAAGGCCATCCTGACTCAGGCAGAAGCCAAACTGGACTCCTTGCCTGACTCCCAAGTCAAGCAGGAGTTGACTGATCTCGTCCGCTCTGCTCGTTCGGCCAGTTGACACATGCTACGTGTGACATACAATGCAGTGGACACTGCTGGGTGGAGCTTAGCTTTCGCTGTAGGTCTACGGCATCATGCTTGGCTCCACGTGTCAGGTTTGGTCCCGGAGGTGCAGTCTACTATCCAGGAAGCACCTTTCCGGGGGTCAGTGCTTTTTGGGGGTGATGTCAAGGACATCATCACCAATTTGCAAGAGAAGGGGATGGCTCTGAAGTCAGTTGATTCCATGTGCTGTCCCCATCAGCAGCAGCACCATCCCTTTCATGAGCAGATTGGCCAAGCGAAACCAAAGGGAAGGCGGGCCACAAAACGCCGGCCCCCGCAGCTGCCAAGCCCGCCCCCACCCAAAAAAGCAGCGGGTGCTTTAGCTGCGGTGCTGCCCCACACCACACGACTCCTTTCCTCTCCCACTGCCTCCGGACTCCCCGGAGGAACCGGTAGGAGGGAGGTTTTCCCTCCACCTTCTGGGATGGGAGAGGGTAACCACAGATTTTTGGGTGCTCCAGCTCATAGCAGAAGGACACTCCATAGAGTTTCTTTAGAAACCACCCCCCGAAGTCGTCGTATTCATGGGAACATCTTCTCTTGGTCCAGGAAGAAATCTCAGCTCTTCTGCTGAAGCAAGCGATAGAGCCTGTTCCCCTCCATCTACAGGGACGGGTTACTATTCCCATTTCTTCCTGGTCCCAAAGAAGACAGGAGATCTCAGACCAATTTTGGATCTCAGTTCCCTGAATCTTTACGTAGAGTACAAAAGGTTCAGGATGCTCTCCTTGCAGAGCCTTCTGCCCCTCCTCTGGCCAGGTCAATGGCTTTGTGCTCTGGATATGCAGGATGCTTATTTGCACATTCCCATTTGCCCATCTCATCGCAAATACCTTCATTTTGTGTTCCAGGGGGAACACTACCAGTTCAAGGTGCTCCCGTTTGGTCTATCCTTGGCCCCGAGTATTTATCAAATGCCTGGCAGTGGTGGCGGCCCACCTGCGTACCAAGGGAGTACAGGTTTTCCTGTACCTGGACGACTGGCTCCTGGTGGCCTCGTCCAGGGAGGAACTCCTGCGTTTCCTCTCCCTTACCCAGCAGGTTTTTGCCTGCCTGGGTATTACCATCAACCATTCCAAGTCTCATCTGGACCCATCCCAGAGGCTATAGTTTATTGGGACGATCCTCGATACGACCATGGGCAAGGCTTTCCTGCCTCCGGACAGGGCGGCCACCCTTCAGACCCAAAGACGTCTGTTGTCCAACTGCAGGATGGCCCCTGCGAGATCGGTCCTTTGCCTTCTCGGGCTATTCCGATGGTACCGCGCGCTCGACTCCACATGAGGATCTCTCAGTGGACTCTACGCTCTCAGTGGGATCAGCTAGTGGACGACCTAGATCACTCAGTTCTGATCTCCTAGCCGATGATGCGAGACTTGCAGTGATGGATGGTTCGAGAGAACCTGTTTCAGGGAGTTCCTTTCTTTCATCCTCCCCCCTCCCAGACTTTATCCACGGATGCCTCAGGTGAAGGTTGGGGAGCCCATCTAGGCCCTCATCGACCCAGGGCTCCTGGTCCAAGCTAGAACAAGCTCTCCACATCAATGTGCTCGAGCTTCGGGCAGTGTTGTATGCTCTCCAAGCCCTTCACCAATACATCCTTCCCGGCCACCTAGCCGTCCAGACGGACAAGATGTGAGTGGTGTGGTATATCAACAAGCAGGGAGGGACTCAGTCCTACCCTCTATGCAGGGAGGCAGTGAGGGTTTGGGATTGGGCAACACAACACGACCGTCACCTCACAGCAATTCACGTTCCGGGAGTCGACAACACCCTGGCAGACAAGCTAAGTCGCTCTTCTGCTGTGACTCACGAGTGGGAACTGGACCAAGGGGTCCTAGACAATATCTTCCAACTTTGGGGAACACCACAGGTCTACCTGTTCGCATCCCCTCTAAACGCAAAACTTCCCATCTTCTGCTCACTCGTTCAAGAGCGAGGCGCTTTTTGGAGCAATGCTCTGTCTCTAGACTGGAAGGACAGATTCGTCTATGCTTTTCCCCCAATTCCACTTATCCCACGAGTCTTGCAGAAACTAGCTTCAGAAGGAGTGAGAATAATTCTGATTGCTCCTTTCTGGCCCAGGCAAGTCTGGTTCTCTCTTCTACAACAATATTCAGAGGATCCTCCTCTTCCTCTTCCTCTTCCTCTTCCTCTATCTTGAGGTTTGTTGACCCAGGATCAGGGGACCCTGGTCCATTCAGGCCTCAAATCCCTTCAACTGCATGCATGGCTCCTGCAGACCTAGCCCAATCCCGTTTTGGAGTGTCTCCCAAAGTGGCGGAGATTTTAGTGGAGGCCAGAAAACCCTCCACCAGATCCACTTATGCCATGAAGTGGAAAATATTCACTATTTGGGCTGCTTCCAAGAACGTGGAACCTTTCTCCTGTTCAGTGGGGCTTCTGCTGGAGTATCTATGTCATCTGTTTGACCTGGGTCTCAGCCATTCCTCTCTGAAGGTACACATGGCGGCTATTTCGGCCTATCATATTCCCTTGCAGACAAGGTTTTTGCTCAACTGGAGGTCTCCAAGACCTTTCTTAGAGGGGTCCTCCATCTGAGGCCCCCCATCCATACTCCTGCTCCCCCTTGGGACTTGAACTTTGTTCTCGAGAAACTTACTCTCCCTCCCTCCCTTCGAACCTGCAGCTTCTGCAGATTTGAAGTTCCTTTCATGGAAGACATTCTTCTTGGTGGCCATTACTTCGGCTCGAAGGATCTCCGAGCTCCAGGCCCTGATGTGTAAAATCCCCCTACTTGATTTTTCACAAGGAACGAGTTGCTCTTCGCACGAATCCTAAGTTTCTACCTAAAGTAGTAGCAGAGTCTACCTTAAATCAGTCCATAGAGTTACCTGCCTTTTTTACGCAGTACTCTAATCAAGGGGAGTATTTACTCCATACTATGGATGTTCACCGGATTCTGAAATACTACACCAACAGGATGAAAGATCTCAGAAAGACTGATCAGTTGTTCGTCTCTTTTGCTCACAAAAGGGAAGGCAGTGCTGTTTCCAAGCAATGCCTATCTAAGTGGTTGGCTCATTGCATCACTTTCTGTTATGACAAATACAACAAGACCCTCCCGGGTCAAGTCAGAGGCCACTCCACAAGAGAAGTAGCTGCCTCTGCAGCTTGTTTCAAGAATGTGTCTGCAGCAGACATCTGCGCTGCCGCCACCTGGACTTCCGTCCATACATTTACGAAACACTACAGTTTGGATGTTGCCTCTCGCCGTAGAGCAGGCTTCGGGCTGGCTGTTTTGCAAGGCCTCCTATCTTGAGACTTGCACAACCAGAACTACCTTTTGGAGTAGTTTTCCTCCTCCCAGTGCCTCTCTTTGTTTCCAGACTGCTTGGGGTTCAGTCCTATATGTAATTACCTACTGCAGGAGCCCTCTCGAAGTAAGATAGTACAGTTACGTAAGAACTTACCATAACAGTAGATCTTTGAGAGAGGCTCTTGCAGTAGGTAATACCTTCCCACCCTCCATCCTCCTAGGCTTTTTCAGCTCCTTTTCCATTGAGGGAAATATCCGCTTCTCTCTTGTCCGGCCTCTTTTGGCCTGTGGCGGGAAAGAACTGGAAGGCGGGCATCCAGGACCGCCCCTTTATACCGATGTCCCCTTACACCGGTCACCTGACGTGGGGGCAGTCCCTTGCCAGGGACTACTAGCTAGAAATTTTTCTGTGGGGTCCTGCCGCCTGCCAGCGTCAGTCCTATATGTAATTACCTACTGCAAGAGCCTCTCTCGAAGATCTACTGTTATGGTAACTTCTTACGTAACTGTACTTTGTTCTGCTATTTTTTTTTCTATCTTGAAATTTTAAACCTCTGGTGGTTCTCCTAAAAGCTCCAAGTTTCCTAGTAGTTTTTGATATTAATGTTGAAATATGATCTTCATAAGTCAAAAATGAGTCAATAAATACTCCAAGATAACGGTATCTGGAAACCAATTCAATTTGGATAAGAGAACTTGTAAAAATCTGCAATTCTGGTATATATTTTTTAATTTTAGGAACAAAGTGCATCAGTTTAGTGTTCCCTACATTTAGAAGCAACTGTGACCTGGTGAACCACTCCTCCACCCTACTGAAATCGGTCCGGAGCTTTATCCGAAGGTCCAACTCGTCTACCCCTGAGGCAATCAAGACTGCATCATCTGCATATAATCTTATATCTGACTGCTGTACCACAGAAGGCAGATCATTAACAAAAATCAAAAATTAAAGTAGTCCAAGAATGGATCCCTGTGGAACCCCTCTAGATACAGTAGTAGACTTAGACAAGTAATGCTGTATTGCAACCCTCTGGGTACGTCCATTTAAATAGGAGTTAAACCAATGTAAAGGGCCTTCGGCAAAGCCCAGATCCTGCAATCTCTCAAGAAGGAGGGAGTGGTCCACCAGGTCAAAGGCTTTGGATAACTCTATAAAAATAGCTGACGTTTCCCTTCCTAAATTCAAAGAGGTACAAATAAGGTCATTAAACTCCAGGAGGGCTGTTGTTGTAGAGTAACCCATCCAAAAATCTGATTGATATGGTGTTAACAGCTTGTATTGGGTTAAGTAATCACATATCTGTCCATTTACCAGCTTTTCTAAGCATTTTGACAAAACTGGTAAAATGGATATCGGTCGATAATTTCCTGCCTCTGCTGGGTCCCCACCTTTATGAATAGGCACAATTTTACTCCCCCTCCACATCTTTGGGAAATACCCTTGTTGGAGACTCCAATTAAAAATATACGTGACTGTTGAAACAATATTATTAGCCGTTAACTTTAAGAATCTTCCCTCCAAACCATCCAACCCGGCTGATTTATGAGTATTTATTTTTAATAATTCTTTCTTAACCTCTGAAATAGTTAGAATCCTAAATCTAAATGGTGGACATTTTTCGACAGGTGGGCTCTTATCATTTATCAAACCTTTTAAACCCATACTAATAGAATTCTCAAAACCTGGAAGGACAGAAAAAGTGTTTAAAAAGTCCGAAGTCACTTCAGGAGAATCTGTTAAGGTATTTCCAATTTTAAGAGTTGGGGCTTTTTGACTACCACTACCCCCTGGATTTGTTAAGTGCTTAATAACAGCCCAAAACTGTTTAGGGTCCAATTTCTGATCCATTTTGTTTCTATAATATTTCATTTTTGCCCTTTTTGTTAATGTTCTACATTCATTTCTTTTAATTTTAAACACTTCCCAATATACATCCAATTTAGGCTTTAGTGCTTTTTTCCAAACCCTATGTTTAATCCTAATCTTTCTTAATAATGACTCTGTTATCCATGGAAATCTAGGGAGCCTATTATTTTTCTTATTTACTTTAGGGGCATGAAACTAACATATACTTTGAAAGGTTTCAGTAAAATACTCGATAGCCTGTTCAAGATCAGGAATTAGTTTACAATGTTCCCAATTTTTAGTGTTCACACTTTGCAGAATTTGGGTGCAGAAAATGTTCACATATCCCTTGACCAGCTCTGTTTTAAATGTTTTTGAGAAGGAGTTAATTGTGAGGTGTTCAAAATTAACCAAATGTGATTGTGGTCACCAAAGTGGGGAGGCAGAGTTCCTGAAGCTTCAACTTGCAAATGCAAAGAAGTAAACAATAAGCCCAGAGTGGAACCTAAGGCAGATGTTTTTATATACCGAGTTGGAGAATTAATTGTTTCAATCCCAACTCCATGGTAACTTCCATAAGTTGTTTGCCCTGTAGTTTCACCCAATCACAATTTAAGTCCCCCATAAGAATTAATAGTCTATTTCTTGTACTATCTCCTGTTTTATTAAGTACACCTCCCAATATACTCAAATTGGTTTTTGGAGGGGAATAAATAACAGCAATTACCAAACTGAATTGCACTAAGTCAACAACTAAGTGCTCCATATTACTATCACTCCCTTTTATTACTGTTTCAACATGCCCTAGGGAGTGTTTGATGTATAACATCAGCCCCCCCAACACTTTTCCTATCTTTTCTAATATGTTGGTAACCTGGAATGGATAATTCTTGCTCACTTATTTTCTGAGAGAGCCATTTCTCACTAAATCCAAGGACACTAGGATTTGGGGCATTAATTAAGGCAGCCAGTAAATCAGTTTTTGTGGCTATGCTATGAGCATTATCATGTAGAACCTTCAACTTTATCTGATCATCTGGGCCAGGATTTAATTCTACATCCCCTTCCAAAATTAGTATCAAACTTAAGACCCCATAATACCCCTTTACAGGTCTGTTAAATGAGTAGGGATTTAATATCAATCTTTCACTTGCTAAAGCATAATTACTCCAATTAACCGAAAACACATTCCGTCTATTAGTTAACTTGTGAGTTTTGATACTGTTTAAGAGCCCATTTGAGCTGTACAACCAATTGGTGCCTCGTACAAAGCTATCCGTTCATTCAATGTTGAAACAAACATCAATCCACTCAAAATTAAATAAAACAAATTTTATAAAATCAGCATTTTTGTTATTAATAATAGCCGTGACCTAGGAGAAACTCCAACGGCAATACAGGTTGTTGCACCTATTAATCTTAATTAGGCATTTGAATAAACAAATCAGTTCTAGACTTACCAAATATGCCATGGGTTATATCAGAGGAAACGGCTATACAAGTTAAAATTTTGTTTCTGAGTGGCACAGCCACTCAGTCTTGCACCCTATGGGCGAGTGTGGGAGTTTTAAGCACTGCAGCCCCACCTCTTCTGTGCCCCAATTGGTTGGCTGGCTCACCGCTGAGCCCCATCTCACAGCTGTTCCCAACCAAGTGTCTGAAAGACCGTTTTTCAGCAGAAAACGTCGATTCCTGCAGACAGGTTGCTGATGGCAGGCTGCGGGAAATACAAAGTCAGCAGGCTAGGCATTTCCCCTCTCTGAGCGCAGCACAGTTGGAAATAATGAAGGCGCTGGTCTTCTTTGGGCGAGTGCGGGAGTTTTAAGCACTGCAGCCCCGCTATAGCTGATGCTGTAGTGGTCCTGGCAGAGAACAATAAGGCTGTCCTCCCTCAGGAATCCACAGCCCGTCCTATAAACAAAGAATCTCACAAGATAGACACCTTGGGTAAGAGCATCTTTGCTGCATCGACCCTGGGCATGCATATTGCTAGCTACCAGGGTTATTTTTCTCAATACGAATACATTCTTTGGCATCCACTCATTGATGGTAGAAGCTCTGCCCGAGTTGGAGGTTACCTTAGAGCTCCTACAGACCATAACTAGAGGTAACAAGTCCAATAATCAACAAATTAAAGCTGCAGTGGATGCTTTCGATACTGCTTCCAGGGCAGTGGCGGCTGGCATTTGCACCCGTCGCCATTCCTGTCTGCGTACGTAGGGCTTTAGGAATGAAGCCCAACAAAAAGTCATGGCTTTACCTTTCAACAGTATATATCTGTTTGGGTCTCAGATGAAACAAGCACTAGAGGCCACACAGAAGACTATGTCTGCCATTAAGACAGCTAGACCTTCGCCTGCTCCCTCTCGAGGAGGTGGGAACAAGCATCAGTTTCACAACTGTCAGTCCTTTCATGGCAAAGGCAGAGAAAGTTTTAACAGAAACCAAACCCCTCAGCTACAAAAGAAAATGCAGCAGAAAGCACAGGGCCCAAAAGCGCCCAATGCCACCTTCTAAGTTTCCAGCCCAGGTCCCACCTCAGCTGCCCAAGGGGGAATCTTTCTCAACAGTGGGAGGATGTCTGACTCAGTTCTACGAACAGTGGAAATCTATAACATCAGACAAAGGGTCCTCAGGATAATCCGCGAGGGTACTCTCTCAATCTGTCGGAAAACCCTCCGGATCATCCTCCCAAGTGGCAGCCCAGGCTGTCTGCAGCACAGTCAGACTTTCCTGCTTCCAAGGTACAAGGCCTTCTAAACAACTAGGCAGTAGAAGTAGTTCCACTGCATCAGCAAAATATGGGTTTCTGCTCCCATTACATTCTGGTTCCAAAGAAAACTGGCAGCATGCACCCGATTCTGGATCTCAGAAATTTAAACAAATTCCTTCACAAGGAAAAGTTCAAGGTGATATCACTTGGTACCTTGCTACCTTTGATTCCTCAACATGATTGGCTAGCCTCCCTGGACATGCAGGATGCCTACCAGCACATTTTCATACACCCAAAGCACCACAGATACCCAAGATTCATGGCATTGAGTCAACACTATCAATTCAGAGTTCTGCCATTTGGGCTATCCTCAGCGCCTTGAGTTTTTACAAAGTGCCGTGCAGTTCTTGCTGCACATCTAAGGAGGATCAGAATCCAGTTATTCCCATATTTTGATGACTGGCTTCTAGCAAGTCCCTCCAGGAACGAGACTCTGGAGGCCGTGACCACAGCCTCAGACTTCCTCACGTCCATGGGAGTCCTGCTGAACCTCAAAAAGTCACAGTTACAGCCCTCCCAGAAGCTCACCTTCATAAGAACCCTTCTGAACACTTCCTGCGCAAAAGCTTTTCTTCCCGAGGACAGAAGGAGTGATATCCTATAGATGGCCCGATTCATCAGAAAACACAGCTTGGTTTAAACTCTCTTGATGCAACAGATGCTGGGCCTCATGGCATCCTTGGTGTTCACTGTACCTTTGGCTCGTCTCCACATGAGAACCACTCAGTGGAGGCTCAGTACTCAGTGGTCCACAACCACTCACCCTCAGTCCTTTCTCATCAAGGTGACAAAACCTCTGAAGAGGTCACTCACCTGGTGGTCTCAGGAGGACAAACTTCTGGAAGGATATCCCTTCGCCACTCTGGATCATCAGATCTCCATTACTACAGATGCATCCCTGATGAGTTGGGGAGCTCATTGCCAGGATCTCCACACCCAGGGTATGTGGACTCAGTGCGAGTCTCACCTTCACATAAACATCCTGGAAATGAGAGCCGTCCTCTATGCAGTCTGAGCTTTGAAGGTCATACTCTGTCACAAGAACATTCTCCTTCAAATGGACAACAAAGCAGTGATGTATTACATCAATAAACAGGGCAGTGCACACTCTTACCCATTATGCAGGGAAACAATGAGAGTGTGGGAATGGTACCTGGAGCACAAGGCTCTGATTCAGGCAGTTTACCTGCCAGGAGTACAAAATTAGCTGGCAGACCGTCTCAGCAGAACAGAGCCAGATCCTCACGAGAGGTGTCTCGACTTAACCGTCATTCAGTCACTCTTCGAAGAGTGGGGAACTCTGGACCTGGACCTTTTTGCATCCCCACTCGGGGCAAAATTGCCTCTCTTCTGCTCCAGAAATCCAGGACGTGGCATTTTTTGTCAGAATGCATTCAGGCTGCAGTGGACAAAACACTTCCTGTACACATTTCCTCCTCTTCCCCTACTTCAGAGGGTGCTGCTCAAACTGGAGGCAAAGGGGGGCAGAATGATCCTCATTGCCCCATTCTGGCCTCGTCAGATCTGGTTCCCCCTAATCAATAGACTATCAGAAACCTCTCCGAAACCACTTCCCCTTCAGACAAACCTTCTGACCCAGGGCCCTGTAGTCCATCCCAACCTGAGGTCTCTTCCCTCCACGCTTGGCTCCTGAGGAGATAGAGGTGAATAGGTTTAATGTTTCTTATAGGGTTCAGATATTCTTTTAGCTGCTCACAAGCCAGCTACCAGGAAAACCTACACAGCCAAGTGGAAGCGTTCTCTACCTGGTATGCAAAATCCTCTTGGAACCCTTTTTTCTGCCCACCAAATAAAGTCCTGGAGTATCTCTTAGACCTCTCAAACACAGGTCTGCAATACTCTACAGTCAAAGTTCATCTTTGCGCAATTTTTGCATATCACGAGCCAGTGAATTCCATGCCTTTGGTTCAATTACCTGTGGTTCAGAGATTTCTTAAGGGTATTCTGCATACCAGACCTCCTGTTAGGCGTCAGGTTGCAGCCTGAGACATTAACCTTGTGCTAGATATGCTCACTCGTAAACCTGTTGAGCCTCTAGCCACTTGTGAGTTGAAATTCCTTACTTGGAAGATGGCCTTCCTGGTGGCCATTACTTCTGCTCATAGGGTATCAGAAATACACGCTCTGGTCACAGACCCTCCATATACTTATTTCACAAAGACAAAGTAGTTCTTAGGACTCATCCTAAGTTCCTTCCTAAGGTTGTTTTAGAATTTCACCTGAATCGACCTTTAGTCCTGCCTACCTACTTTGCAAACTTCCAGAATGAAGGAGAGCGTACCGTTCATTCCCTAGAAGTAAAAAAAGAGCCTTGCAGTTCTGACTGGATAGAACAAAAGAAATTTGCAAGGCTCAACAACTGTTTGTTTCCTTCAGCACAACCCGGCTGGGTCAACCTGTTGCTATCAGGTGCATTTCAGCATGGCTGGTGGCATGCCTTCGCCATTGCTATTCCATGGCACAGGTCAAGCTGGAAGGCAGTGTACGCTCACTCTACCAGAGCAGTTGCGGCATCTCTGGCAGAAATTCGTAATGTCCCCATTGCAGACATTTGCAATGTGGCTACCTGGAGCTCCATGCATACCTTTGTTAAGCACTATGCCTTGGATGTCCATGCCAGACAACATCAGTCATTTGGCAGGACAATTCTTAATGGACTTCTGTCCTAAAAAAGTGAGCTCCTCTTTCTCTCCTGCCACCTGTCTTGGGAGGATTATTTAGCTTGGTTCTTTCGCATTAGTGTGAATGAGTGGTGGAGACTTTATGTCAAGGAAGATATGGAAATTACGTACCTACCGTAATTCTTGATCTTCTTGGATGAAGTCTCCACCATTCATTCACACGCCCACCCACCATCTCCCGAGCTCACTTCTCTGTTTCTGGTCTTCACTCCCTCAGTGGTGGGACTGTGAAGACTGTTTTTGACTCTTCTTACACAGGTCATTCGGACTGCCTTATGTCCGATATTTAGGTTAGTCCTCTCTAGGTTAGTTGCGCTGCTCCTCCTCAGAAAAAATGTACTGAGGCAGTTGGAGGGTCGACGCCAAGATAGTCTGTACCGCACAAGCCTGACTCCCAGTACCACTCCATCTCGACACCGGCCCTCCTGAAAAAGTTTGGCTCCTGCTGGGTCCTAGCACCTCCGACGTACTCCCATTAGTGTGAATGAGTGGTGGAAGATCAAGAATTATGGTAGGTATGTAATTTCCATTTTTCTCAAGGAATAATGAAGATTTCTCAGTGCCAGACATTTCCCCAGTTATAGAAAGCCCGATTTTAAACTTATTCCAGCCAATCTGGTTTATGTGTAAGCAGAGAAATGTGTGACCACCTCCACTGAAGCTACATTAACGTCTGACTTTCTAGGTTTTTTACATGTTTCATCGTCATGTCCCCCTGTTTGCAGTACATCTGAACCTTGGAACTGGAACCATTTGACCTGGTAATTGATAACCTGATGGCTGATTTTTTCTGCTTATCTTATTTGCACAGTACCCTCATCACAAGCAGCTCTTGGGAAGTCTTTGAGCCTGGTTTATGCTAAACTGATTCTTCAGCCGAACTTAAATGAATTGTTCTCAGTACATACCTGATAGCATACCTGGATTTATCTTCCACACCTAATGTTTTAATATTTGAATATTGCTCTGCAACTTTAGATCGTCAGCCTACAGTTTGACTCTATACAGTTCCAATATGTACTTTTGCTGAGGTCGCTTCTGCTGACATCATTACCAATTTCATCCTGATCATTTCTATGTTAATAAGTTATGAATATGCAGCATTTGTCTAACCACTTTTTATGTTTGCTTGCGCACATGTGCAAGAAACATGTTGCGGCAGCTTGCTGCAGAAACAGGTTGTGGAGGTGCGGCACTATTGTGGCCAATGCCGCCACTGCATTTTGGGGCTTGTGTGTTGGGCACCAATAAAGGAGGACACTGCCCATGACACTAGTTTCAAAGCATGCTAGCACCTTGAAAGAAAATAGCCGCACCAGTCCAGGAGCGCCTCGTCATCGCAGCAGCAGTCTGTGTTTTGGCTATGCAGTTTGCCGACAAAAGCTGAGGCTGCGATGGCGGAGCGCCCCGATTGATGGCGACACAGTGTTACTACATTTGCAGATGGGGAGCCCACTCTCTGTCAGCATAATGCCCTCCATTTGTTGTGTGCCATGGGGGTGCCCAATCCTCCTCAGCATCATGCCCCAACAGTCTTTCTTTGCCGACGGGGGTCCAATCCCCATTGGCTTCAGACCCCCCTTCCCAGTTCAATTTGCTGGCAGGGAGCCCACTCCCCATTGGCATAATCCCCAATTTGTTGTCAGCGGTGAGGTGCCCAACCCCCACAGCACTTGCCCTTGCCCCCCCCGCTCCGTATGTGCTGATGGGGGTGCCCAATCTCCCATCGGCTGCAGCACCCCCAAAAAACACTCAAGTGGCATGCTGGGAGCCCACCCCAGCGTGCCAAATGTCCCTGTTAAAAAAACAAACTTCCTACAATGTTTTTCTTTCTTTTTTTTACCTTGTAAAACAGAAAACGGTCCCTCGTTGAGTCCAGTGGCCCCTCCCCAACCCACTTCCACCCTCTGTGCACCCTGCCTCCCCACACCCCCCTCATCCCATACTTATCTCCTGAACCCAGCGCGACCATCTTCGGTGGACCAGGAACACGTCTATACTCTTCAAAGCCAACCGCGAACTGAAGAAATGCCAGTAAGCTATATAATGGCATAAATAGGTTTTTTTTTCAACTTTGGTGCATATCTCGGGCATTTTTTGGAATTTTGGCACCACATTTTCAACATGGGGTTATTGGGACCTCTCCTTGTGAATTCAGTCACTGTCATGGCGTTATTCAGTTCTGAAAGGTGATTTCGCGGTCACTGCACCGAATCACCTTTTGGGACCGATTAACGAAACAACAGTGCCACTGTTCGTGAGGTGGGCTCTCTAAAAGCCTATGTTACAGATTTGGTGAAAAAAATCCAAAGACTGTTTTATGAGCATGCATCGTGCAGTTTGCACGAACGCTCGTAACTTCACGAATTTGTAATATTTTCACTCCAGATTTTCAACATTGCCATTTTTCCACACCTCCTTATGAACAGTACAGCTGTCATTTTACACATCCTAGCCAAAATGTGTTTTCGCACTTCCAGCGCAGAATAGCACGGTCGCTGTGGGAAATCAGTTTCGGGATAGATTGAGAAAATGACAATAACACTGTTCATGAGCAGAGGTCCTAAAATGCCTATATTGAAAATTTGGTGACGAAAAGACCATAAAATGACTCTGTTACAAGTTTGCGTTGCACAGTTTCCACGCACTCTGGTAACTTCGCAAATTTGTAATATTTTCATGCCAGATTTTCAACACTGGCATTTTTTCACACTTCCATATGAACAGTACAACTGTAATTTTTCACATCCTGGCCAAAATGTGTTTTCACACTTCAGGCGCATAATAGCGTAGTCGCTTTGAGAAATCAGTGTTTAAGACAGATTAAGATCGAGTGAGTGAGAGAGGAGGAGTGAGCAAGCTCAACTGAGCTCTGTCGGGACTACTGCGGATTTCTTTGTAGGCAGAAAAAGGCACCAATGCAGGCAGGAACCCAGTATGAAAGGGAAGCCTGCAGCGCCAGGAGAAACAGAATGAGTGAGTGAGAGAGGGGCAGTGAGCGAGCTCAACAGAGCTCTGTCGGGACTGCTGCGGATTTCTTTGTGGGCAGGAAAAGGCGCCAATGCAGGCAGGAGCCCAGTATAAAGGGCAGCCTACAGCACGGGAAAAACAGATCAAGCGAGTGGGGGGTAAGCGAGCTCAGCCGACTCTGTCGGGATTGCTGCAGTTTCTTTGTGGGCAGAAAAAGGTGCCAATGCAGGCAGGAGCCCAGTACAAAAGGGTAGCCTGCAGCGCTGAGAGAAACAGAACAAGTGAGTGAGAGAGGGGGAGTGAGTGAGCTCAGCAGATCTCTGTTGGGACTGCTGCAGATTTCTTTGTGGGCAGAAAAAGGTGCCAATGCAGCCAGGAGCCCAGTACAAAGGGGCAGCCTGCAGTGCTGGGAGTAATAGAATGAGCGAGAGTGAGAGAGGGGGGAGTGAGCAAGCTCAATGGAGCTCTGCTGGGACTTTAGAGTTGCCCACCCTCCCGCCCAGTGTCCTCTGTGGTCCTATATTACAGCAGGGTCTCTGGAGTGGAGATAAAGCAATGATTGGATACTTTTATGATTGCTGTAATAATACAGATTTAGTTCTGTTGATTTCTCTAACTGAGCTAAGTACTGAGCTATACTCTTGGGATTGCTGTAATAATACATATTTATTTGTTCTGTTTATTTCTCTAACTGAGCTGAGTAATACTTGGAGTGCAATAGGATTTCCAACTGGGCTAAGTGAAACTATATGAGAGCTGAGAACAAAAAGTATGGTAGTCGAGGGGTGAAAAACAGACAAGGAGGCTTTAGGATTGCTACAGTAATACAGTATCTAATGGATGAGATTTGAGACTGAATTAACCCGGTTGGCAAGGGGGCAGTAGGGGGACCAGTGTGGGGGGGGGGCAGGAATCTGAGTAAATAGGAGCCTAACAGTTGTAGTAGGGTACAGAACCTGGGAGTAAGAGCCTGTAACATAAGATGGGGGCCAAAATGGGGCAGGTGCCACCTGTCAGTAGGACGGGCATGTTTGGAAGGGTGGTGGGGTGTACAGGGTTTGGGTCCGTCATGATCCTGGACTGGGCTTGGAGGATGGGGGGGTGTATGGTCTGTAGATGACTGGCTAGTTTGAGGGGAGAACTGTGGAGGTTAGGGAGAAGTCTAAGTGGCGGAGCAGATGAGTATGGTAGGCATCCTGGCTGGGGGGATAGGGATGGCAAGGGGATGGGGAAGAACAACTAGGACTGAAACCGACCCCAGTATCAGAGGCACTAGCAGAAAAGAGAGGAGAAGGGAGGGGGTGCCAGAGGTGAGGGGGCCCTCCTGATGGGGAGGAAGAGACCACGAGGAGTACCAGGGGAGAGAGCAGATGGCTGCGGGTAGGGAGGGACCATGGGTGGCATGGAGGGAACAAGTAGGAGGGGGGACATGGGGAAGAGTTGTAGGAAGTGTATTGACTAGAAATAGATCCGAGCCTCTGCTGTGGGAGAGAGGAGGGGAGCAGGAACATACTGAAGGGGGGACAAGCGGGGCATGAGAGGGATGGCAACAGGTAGGGGAAGAGATAGCGAGGGTGAAAGGGTAAAAGGGGGGCTAGTAAGGAAGGAGGGGGTGGTGACTGGAGGAGAGAAGGCTACGAGAAGGGGAAGGATGGGAGAGGCATCACTATCGGGGTAGAAGGGCATGTGGGCTCTAAATTGACAACAGTGGGGATAGGAGAGGGTTTGGAAATCAGCAAGGGAGGAGGAGAGGTTGACATGGGAAGCCCAGTAGGAAGTAGTCAGGCTGAGAAGGGGTTCAAAGGGGATGGGAGGAATAAGGCAGAGAAAAGGGATGAAGCAGAAGTAGGGGGTACAGATACAGAAGTCACAGAGGGTACAGCTGGTTGGGGTAAGGGGCAGGGAAGAACAAATATTGGGGTTGTGGAAGGGGCATTAGAAGGGAAAGTGGTAACAGATGGTGGGTACTTATCCTGGGGGATTCTATACTGAAAAGGGTGAGATGAGGTGGAAGGGGAGAAAGGCGCAGCCGTATTTGGGTTGAAGCTATCCCCATGTTGACTGCAGGAGGGGCAGGGCAGGCACTGCTCAAGTGTGCAGCGAGGGGGAAAAAGAAACCTCATTTAGTGTTGCATGTGGGTACAAATGACTTGGGGGAGACTGTGGAAGTAGTGAGGTGGAAGTTCGAGTAGTTGGGCAGGCAGTGTGAGGGGGTTGGGGAGTCGGTGGCATTCTCGTAGGTACTCCCAGTACCATGTGCAACCATGGGGAGGAAGGGTAGGATTGAGGAGTTCAATGAGTGGCTGAGAGATTGGTGCCACACCAACAATTATGGGTTAGTGACTAACTGGGGGAGGGTCTGGGGGAATAGTGACTTTTACACGGGGGACAGGGTACACATGAGCAGCAAGGGGAGGGGGGTATTAAAGGCGTGTATCTCTACTAAGGTGGATTTAAACTAGTGTGTGAGGGTGGCCAAAAGACTGAGATTGGTAGAAGGGTCCGGACAGGGGAGCCTAATGAGCTTACCCACCTAGATATAGGTAAAGACGGAGGCGTAGTAACCCTGGGAGGAGGCGGGCATAGTGGTCTGAGTGTAATACAGAAGGCACCACCACCCCGGTAAGAATAAGGAGGAGAAAGGGTGCAGACTACCAGGAGGATGGACACAGGCAAAGGAGAAGAAGAGTGAGGAGAAGGAGGGGTACGGGTGGATGGTGGTCTGACTAAATGGATAGAGAACTGGTTACGGGGGGTGGTGCCAGAGGGGGTGATAACATGTAGGACAGTCAGTAGCTTTAAGGAGGAGTGGGATAAAGCAAGAGGAAGAGTTGGGGGGCAGGGGCTGGGACAAGCGGGGGAGGAACTGATGGGGAAAAGGCTGGGGCAGCTGCAATCTAGGGTGCTAGCTGCACACTCGGGCAGACTTACATAGACCGATTGGTGTGTTGTGCTGGCAGATTCATATGTTCGTATGTAAAATCACAGTGACTCTGTTCATGAGCAGAGGTCCTAAAATGCCTATGTTGAAAATTTGGTGACAGATGTCTATAAAATGACTGTGTTACAAGCCTGCGTTGTGCAGTTTCCACGCACCCTCGTAACTCCGCAAATTTGTAGTATTTTCACTCCAGATTTTCAACATTGGCATTTTTTCAGACCTCCTTATGAACAGTGCAGCTGTCATTTTTCACATCCTGCCGAAATATGCGTTTACACATCTGGCGCAGAATACACTGATTGCTGTGGAAATCAATGTTCAGGACAGATTAAGAAAATCATAGTGACAGTGTTCATGAGCAAAGGTCACAAAATGCCTATGTTGAAAATTTGGTGAAATAATTCCACTAAATGACTGTGTTACACGATGCGCTGCACAGTTTCCACGTACTCTCAGAAGTTTGAACATTTTTAATATTTTCACTGCAGATTTTCAACATTGCCATCTGTTCACACCTTCCTATGCATGGTACAGCTGTCATTCTTCACATCCTGCCCGATCTCTGTTTTCGTACATCTGGCGCACAATGGCACGGTCGCTGTGGAAACTCAAATTTCGGGACACATTGAGAAAATCCCAGTGCCACTGTTCATGAGAAGAGGTCCCAAATGCTTTTATGAGGTGGGGGCCAAAAAATGGCCATGTTGAAAATTTGTACTGCAAATACCAACAAATGCCTGGGGCATTATGGTTTCTAACCATAACGTCCCACCCTGTACTGACTGACAGGCATCAGGGGTGTGCCTTTGGATTGCCGACTGTAATGCTCATGCCATTCCAACCCCACCCTCCAGCCACTGACAGGCATCGAGCTGTGCCTTGGACTCTTTGGCCCCAGAGTTCACCCCATTCTATATTGCACCCATTTCAGCATATGTCCTTATGGAGTCGGGTAACTGTAAAGCCAAACACTCCAAGGCACACCTCAACACTTGTCAGTGTCTGCAGGATAGGGTGAGGTGAAATGGCATGAACGTTATGGGTGACAACCCAAAGGCATACCCCAATGCCTGTCTGTCTCTGCAGGGTGGAGGTGGGGTTGGCGTGAAGTTCAATACTTCACTACCATTCCTACTCTGCATCTGTCTAACTCCTGCATTTCCAATGCTAATACCTGCAAGCAAACATTCAGCATTGAAAAATGCTTGTCTCTTTTAGAAACAATAAGTGATTCTCTAGGGATGTGGAACCACACCTTTCTTCTGCTTTCAAACTTCCAATTATACGATGCGCAGCATAATTCAAACGCAGTTAATTCTTTCACTTCTTTCAATCAGTGATATTGTTTGCAGTGATTTCTCCTGTGGTCCAGCAGTAAACTCTGCATGCTTAAATCTACAATACTTCCTAAAGTAATTTGATGCCTACCTAGAGTTGATCTCAGTTCTACATGTGTCCTAAGGGTCACCTAATCTCAATATTTAGAGTGCAGCTTCTTTAATGTTTGTCTGAAGAATCCGCAAAGTTAGATCAGCTCCCCGTACCACCCATATGGACTGGAAATGATCCTTTAATAATTGTTCGAGACTGTAAGATCTTATAAGTGAAGCTGTGGAGATAAGATTTTGTGCTGTGTGGCCACCAAAATAGTTTTAAGCATGACATAACTTCTACTTGCCCAGCCTATTCATCTAGCAGGGGAATACCAGATGCATTACTGCTTAACTGCATTTGCATTTTCCTCTCCTCTCAATACTTCTGTCTGTTCCTCTGCACTTTGTAGTAACTCTCCACTATAGATGTATTTGGTTAATGCTGACATTGTGGCAATTATGGAACTATCCCACATCCCACTTTAGTTATACTAGTTTACTTGACAGTTTATGTTGGCTTCAGCTTTGTCAACTGGTTTCACAGATTAAACTGTCAGTTCAATAGATTGTTTGATCCATGATGCAGGTAGCCTATTGACTTTGGCCAGTCACAGAACTTTAGATAGCACCTTGGGTTTCAGCTAGTGTTGCTCAGATGGATCCGGCCAAATCTGGATCCACAGGTATCTACCTTTTTGTGGCCGGATATTGGATCTGCCAGATAGTTCCACTATCTACCTGTGGATCTGGCTTTGGATCCCTGGTCATATCCCACGTTATCCTACGGCCGGATCCAGGGATCTGACACTGGATCCCTGGAGCCAGCGCCAGATACCTCAGGATCTGACTGGGGCTCCAACCTCCATATTTGGCCGGATCCAACTCGAACAGTGCTGTCATCTGCCGGATCCTGGCATAGCCACGGTGGCACTATCTGAGCAACACTAGTCTCAGCATGGTGCACTCTCTGCAGCTGTTATTCCCACAAGGTTAAATCAGTTGTGTTACTAATTCATTATCCACAAAAGTTTTTTCTGTTTTTTTCAGTCTTAAGCTTTTATCTTTTTACTGTTTTTTCCCTAGTGTTTTCTTTTATTATCTATTTAGCATTCTAATATTCTAGTTCATCTATTAACTGATAATTTAGTGTTTAACTTATGTGTTACTTATACACTACATAAGTTAAAAGTCTGTGTTAAATTTAGGAACTTGGAATGTTAAAGGGATTGGTTCTCCAATCAAGAAATGACAAGTGGTAAACCATCTTAAAAAAACAAAAAATAAATGTAGCGTTTTTACAAGAAACTCATTTCTAGGATCGTGGATGTATTGTTCATCCACACTTCTTGGCAGTGTCCCTCTCCCTTTAAGTCAGCTGGAAAGTCTTTAAGCTGGCTCCTCCCACCCACCTGGGTGATATAACCCTCGGCTCTTCCCCATGACGCCAGATCTTCCTTTCCACTGGAAGATTCAGGTTGCCTCCTTCGTGCTCTTGCATTTTGTAGGCCCTGGCTTCAAAACTTTCGGTTATTCCAAAAATTCGCCTTGTTTGCATTAGCAATTGCAATTGTTTTTTCTCAATTATGGAAGACACGTCTTCCCTCGGATTTCACTGGTGCCCATGTGGCCAGAAGATGTCACACACTCACCCGCATGCCGCGTACATTTACTGTCTGTGTGT
Organism: Neoceratodus forsteri; assembly: GCA_016271365.2. Taxonomy (NCBI): domain Eukaryota; kingdom Metazoa; phylum Chordata; order Ceratodontiformes; family Ceratodontidae; genus Neoceratodus; species Neoceratodus forsteri. Next base: position 1,000,868,413 of record CM028135.1, read on the forward strand.
CGGCCATGACACCACGACATGCAAGTTTTGCCTCGCATTCCAACCTAACGTCCTCGAAGATAGTCTTGCACGCTTCAAGCTGGGGAAGCCTGAAAAACAAAACCCGCCAGTGAACTCCAAAGAGGTCTAGTGGGCGGTTTCCACGGCTGTGGGATCCGCCAAGCAATTGGAGTGCATGCAGGCTGTTGAGGAGGAGGCTTATGCCGCTGCGTCTTCCTCCTGAAGCTTCTTTGTTCCCTTCAATCTGGGCTCCACTTTCTCAGGTTCCTTCCGGGAGGTGTGCCAGTCTCTCCCTACTAAGGGTGAGGGCCTGGCAGGTACTCACTCCTCTCACTTCCATAAAAAGGAGAGGGACCCAGGATCGTCTTCATCTCAACAAAGACGTTCTTGGGATCAGGAGAGATCTCGGTCCCAGGAACCGGCTGTTTCGACCTCAGCCTAAATTGCCTCTTCGGCCGACGACCTATTGGCCCTGCCAACTGGCCAGTCAAGCGAAGTGTCGGTCGATGACATTGAGATTATTCTCGACCCAACTGACCCCTTGTCGCCGACTCCAGTCAACGACTGTCTTGCTCAGAGTCCAGTCCTTGTGTTCCCCGATGAGGAGACTCAGCCTGCTGGGAATCCTGACGAGGAAGTGGTCCGCTACCCCGAGAAGTCACTGGTTCCACAGGTGTCTCCCGAGTGACCGAGTCAGGCTGTCCGATCTTGATCGAAGTCTAGGATCCCCTTGACCGATAAGCCAAGGAAGAGCCATAAGAGCTCTAAAAAGAGGTGATGCCATTGGTCGTCCTCATCCTCCTCGGATGAGGAGAGGCTCCAGCGGAAGCTCCATTGGCGCTATGAGGACCTCTTGTGGCAACAGCTGATTTTGACCGGGCACAAGCCTTCCCCGGCTCCTACCCCGGCCATTACTTGGCTTTTGTCTCCCAAGCCGAAGCCGATTCCCTGGAGCCGATCAAGTCGGTTCCTCCATCCGCAGAGCCAGCAAAATCCCCGGTTCGGCCTAAACCAGTTTCTTGACCAATTGTGGTGGAATTGCCACCCAAGCAGCCAGTGGGAGGAGCTCCTTCTAAGGAAGCTAGGCTGGACACCGGGCTCCCCCGGGGTCTTTCGGTCACTGTCACACTTGACCACCCCACCAGGTCATAGGTGATCTGGGCAGTTGACTGCTGTACCCGGATACCTCGGATTCAGACAAAACCGATCTCCATTCTCATCCAGGGGATGATGAATCAGCCGGTGGGCCAGAGACAGACGAAGGTTCTTCATCCTTTCAGGGCATTCTTCGCCTCATCTCTCAGTCCACAGGGATGTCCCTGGAACCTATCCAGAAAAAGGCAGCGTACCCTCTTACTGACATCTTCAAGAGCAGGGATACACCGACAGAAGCCTTTCCTGTGGCCGAGGCCATTGTGGGCCCAGCCTTAGCACTTTGGTAGCACCCTGCCTTCTGTCCAGCTCTGTCTGCCCGTATGGCCCACAAGTATGCAGTGCCTATGGGGGTCCCTTGCAGGGTTCACAGAGCACCCTTTGGCCGAAAGCCTTGTGATCGCTTCTGTGTTCAAGCATACTGGTAGTTCTACTGATACCGAGAGACCTCCTGAGAAGGAATCCAAATATTTGGACCACTGCTCGGAAGGTCTATGCGGCCTCGTCTTTGGGCCTCCATCAGTCAAGCTTGGCCGTCATCATGGCACAGTTCTCCCATGCCCTTCTGGGTTCTTTGGATGGAGTCCTCCCTCATCTCCCCATGGACTTGCAGACCGTGGTCAAGCAGGTTCAGGACCAAGGCTGCGTTGTTGCTAATCAACAGCTCCTGATGGCTCTGGACATTGGGGATTCATGTGCCCGTTCATTTGCAGCCGCAATTGCTTCCCACCACAGGGCTTGGCTGAGGCTCTCCTCCTTTCCAGTGGATACTCAGCACAAACTAGCTGATGTGCCTTTCCTGGGCACCAGTCTCTTCAGCCCAGGTGTGGCTGGTTACCTTCAGCGCATTGAGCAGTCCAGTGCCACCTTGGAAACTACTTCTGCTAAGAGTTCTTCTGGTTCCAAGAAGCAGCAACAGAAGAAGAAGCATTTTCGGCACTGTTCTCCTGTGGCCCAGCAGCCCTCCGTTCACGGAGGTCAGCAGCAGCAGGCTCAAGCTTGGCGCCCAAGCCTGCACCTGCCCAGACCCGAGAGGGAGGCATAGGTTCAGGCCCTGAACCCTCTGCCTCCAAGCCTGCCCAATGACGGGGTGGGGTCTGGCACCCCTACTCCCATAATCATGCCAACTGTGGTTCCCCCCATGGGGAGCCATCTCTGCCACTTCTTTTCTGCCTTGTCCACTGTTACCATGGACAGGTGGGTTTTAGAAGTGGTCGGCCAAGGACTGCCTCTGGAATTCAAGCAGTACCCTCCAAGCCGAGCCCACGCCCCACAGGAGAAAAGAGTATCCGCCCACACTCAGTCAGCTCTCCAAGATGACATTGCTCAGCTCCTCCTCAAGGAGGCAGTAGCTCGAGTGGTGGATCCTCCACCAGATCCAGGGTTCTTCTCTAGGTACTTCCTGGTTCCAAAGCGGATGGGGCTGGTGCCCCATTCTAGATTTGCATGACCTGAATCAGTATCTCAGGTCTCGCACCTTCAGGATGGTAACTCTGTCCCAGATCATACCATCCCTGGAGCGGAACAAGTGGTTCTGCTCACTGGATCTCCAGGATGTGTTTTTTCACATCCCAATCTGTCTGTCCCACCAGCGGTTCCTCCACTTCTGAGCAGAGAGAACTCTATATGAGTTCCGAGCCATGCCATTTGACCTGTCATCAGCCCCATGGGTCTTCACTAGATGCATTGCAGTGGTGGCAGCCCATCTCAGATGTTGGAGGGTGTGTGTGCCAGAATTTACCCCTACCTCAATGATTGGCTCTGGGCAGGTTCCATCCAGCAAGAGGTGGAGAGGTCCAGGGAGCTGGCTCTCCAAACCTGCTCCCAACTTGGCATCCTTATCAACGAGGCCAAGTTGGAAATCGTGCCTTCTCAGGTGATGTGCTTCATCGGGGCAGAGCTTGACCTTTGCCGAGCCAGAGTACGGCTCCCAGAGGACGGGGAGGAGGTTCTCTCCTCCTTTGCCCGATCATTTCTGGTTGGGCAATTGCGCCCTGCCTGGGACTTTCTACGCCTTCTGGGTCTCATGGTGGCCTGCACCTCTGTGATCCGTTGGGCCCGGTAGCGTATGCGCCCTTTTCAGTGGGAGATGGCCGCCCAGTGGTCTCAGCACTACAGTCACTTCAACCAGCTGATCACTGTGACCCAGAAGATGTGGGATGCTCTCCAGTGGTGGACCATCCTAGACCAGTTGCAGGAACGGATCCCATTAGTTCACCCTGAGCCGACAGTCGTCCTCATGACCAATGCCTCTCTCATGGGCTGGGGATGCCGCATGAAGAACAACAGAGCCCACGGGGTCTGGACCCCTGAGGAGTCCCGTTATCACATCAACCTGTTGGAGCTCAGAGCATTCAGACTGGCACTGTCAGCTTTCGCTCCTCAGCTCCGGGGTTAAGTGGTTCAAGTCCAGATGGACAATACCACAACCATGTACTGCCTCAACAAACAGGACAGCACACAATCCCATCTGGACACTTATGAGCTGACTGGAGGTGGATCTCCTAGCCATCCACATGACAGAAGCCTTGAATCAACTGACGGATGCTCTCAGCTGCATAGGCGAGACATCCCACAAGTGATCTCTCCATCCAGAGGTAGCTTACAGTCTGTTTTCCCACTGGTGCAGACTGTTGGTGGACCTATTTGCCTCCCAGGAAAACACCAAGCTGAGGCTGTTTCATGCCCACCTCCCTCAGTACAGCTCGCTGCAGGGGGGTGCCTTCTTGAGGCCATGGACCCCAGGCCTCTTCTACAGCTCTCCTCCTTTCCCCTTGATCCACAGGAAGCTCCTCAAGGCCAGGAGGGACAAGGTACCAATTATTCTAGTAGCCCCAGACTGGCTGCACCAGTTCTGGTACCCAGATCTCCTCAGCCTCAGCAACAGGCCCCCAGAGCGGTTTCCAGCATGCCCGAACCTGATCTCAGTCAACCAGGGGAAGGTATTCCATCTAGACCTTCAGTCCCTGCACCTGACAGCCTGGTACATGAGTGGCTAGCATTCCAGGCTTTGTGTCTCTCCGAGGATGTCCTCACAGTAGTGGAAGCATCCAGAAAGGAATCAACCAGGAAGTGTTATGCCTTCAAATGGAAAAGGTTTTCCATTTGGTGTCGGCAAGGGCCTGGACCCTCTGTCCTGCCCAGTGGCTAACATTCTCGACTACCTTTGGTCTCTCTCCAAAGGGGGTTTTCGGTCATCGACCCTTAGACTGCACCTGGCAGTCATCTTTGCTTACCGGGCATGGGCCAGTCAGTAGACATTGGCACAGGAGTCAGTGGTCGGGCTCTTTTTCAGAGGCCTCAATCACATATCCCCCCCCGGTGCGTGAACCTTCACCTCCGTGGGATCTACTGCTGGTACTGGCAAAACTCATGTGCAAGCCATTCGAACCAATGCACAAGTGTGAGTTGTCACACTTGTCATGGAGGATGGCCTTCCTGGTGGCTATCACGTCTGCCAGAAGGACAGGGGAGCGCTAGGCGCTCTCGTTGGAGTCCCCTTATCTGGTCTTCCACAGAGACAAGGTTGTCCTGTGCCCCCACCTGAAATTCCTTCCGAAGGTGGTGTCAGAGTTTCACCTTAACCAGGTGTTGACTCTGCTGGTATACTACTGCAGTTACACCTCAGAGGCCGAATACAGGCTCCATACTTTGGACTTGAGATGAGCTGTCTCCTGTTATAAGGAGAGGATGGCAGAAATTCTGGAAGAGGTTCACCAGCTGTTTGTCACCTACGCTGAAGCCGCTTCTGACAGACCTGTAGCAAAGTGGACAGTTGCAAGGTGAATTACAGCTTGCATTAGTCTGTGTTATGAGTTGGCAGGCAAGGGGCCTCCCAAAGGAATAAGAGCTCATTCTACCTGCCATCGGTGGCTGCTTCCAGGGACATCCCTATCCAGGAAATCTGTTGGGTTGCTACCTGGAAGACCGCAAACACCTTCATTACCCATTACCACATCAACCTTAAGTCACGCTGGAATACTGGTTTTGGGGCCTCAGTTCTCCAATCTCTTTTCACCAAGTAAGTATCAGAGGGGGTGTGTGCACCTTGCCTCCCTCCTCCTGGAGAACAGTTTGGAATCTGCCAAGGAGTGTAGATGAACAACATATCCACGATCCTAGAAAAAACAGGTTACTCACCTGTAACAGTAGATCTTCTATGGACTGGTGTCTTGCAATAAGTCATTACTTATGGGAGTATCCACCAGGTGGCGATGTCACACGGCAGTTTCTTCCAGCAGTCTTCCGTGGGGCCACCCACACAACATCACTTCCTGTGGATGTGTTTAAGAGTGGGTGGCCCTAGTACCCTCTGTTCATTTTCCTGCCGGCTTCAGCTCGCACAGTCAGCTCTCCTGACCTCCTGGGTTGCAGTCTTCAACTTGAACTTGAACTGATTGTTCTACCTTCTGTTCCGGGCCTGTGACCTACTCACAGTACCCCCAGACTTCATTTCTACAGCAGGAGTGGTGTTCCATTAGAGCTCCCGGTACACCTTCTGCTCCCTGGCCCAGGAACTCTTGCTGGGTCTGGGGATTCACTGGGGCTGCTGTTAACAGCCCAGCCCGATTTTGCTTCTCTCTGCCGAGCCTATGGAACACTCCCAGGCCCTGGCTCTTCTACTTCCAGGACCTGGGCCTGTGCACCACTCGCTGCACCCCCGGCTCCTGCCTCTGGTCCTGGGTATGTGTACTACTCCCAGGCCCTGGCTCTTCTACTTCCACTAGGCCGGGCCAGTGTTCCTGACATGCCCCCAGCCCTCCTTGCTTACAGCACCCCTGTTGCTCCCTGGCCCAGGCTGTCTTGCTGGGCCTTGGGACTTGCTCATGGCTGATCATCTAGCCAGGCCAGAACAGATCTCGGGGGCTGCCTTAAAGGCTCCCCGGTCAAGGGCACTCATTTCAGGCATAGGAGGGAGCAGGATTCACACTCCTCACACTCCCTCTGCCTTCCTCCATCGACAGTGGCTCCTGCATCGTTGATGGAGTGTTCCTCGTTGTCAGGGCTGCTCCCCCCATCAACTGAGCCTGCTGGGCTTGTTTTATCTTCGATGGGCCTTGTCCGTCGATGGAGCTTGTTTCTGAATATCTCTCATCGACGGGCTGTGTTGCCCCATCAATAGAACGTTCCTCATCAACGGGGATGCTTCCCCGTTGACGACATATGTTCTTTGCTCTCCCTTGGCAATAAGGGCCTCCCACCCCGGGACACCTCCTGCTCTGGGCTTTGCTTCTGAGCCCCCCCCCGCTTGTCCCGGCACCTTGTTTCAGCATCTTCGGGGGTCTCCCCCATCGTCCATTTTGTGCCCTTTTGATACGACTTTTCCCGGGTCTTCGGTCCTACTGAGAGGACCCGACCGAGTCCCTTACCACTTTGCCGGTCCCGGACCACAAGGGTTGGAGTGCCTTCCCCCGTTATTCAGGTTCAGCTGTTCCCAGGATGGCTTACCCTCCTCCTAGCACCGCCCTTGGGCACCCTCTGTTTCTGGACCTCCCCCCTGTCACAAGTGGTGGGCATCACCTGCATTTTGCTGGAGGTCCTATGGTCCATGGGCCATGGTCTGGCTTCATCTTGTTCCCCCTCCCCTCCACCAGGGTGCCTGCACCCAGATCTGGTGCTTACCGCCTGGTCCCCCCCCTCCACTTTATGTGGACTCCCTTTATGGAGCTTTCCGGATGGGGGATCCATTCGTGGAGGATGTTCCTGGCGGGGACCTCTTGGACCATGGGGACCGTGGGTCCTCCTTTTTGGAGGCCACCCCGCCTGAACCCCCTGATCCCTCCTCTCTCCCAGATCCTTACTTCGTGGTGCTCATGCTGCAGATCCAGCACACTTTTGGCTTCCCTGCTGCAGATCAGGACTCCTTTCGTCGTGACATAGCTGCCTACCTTGACGTTCCCAAGGAGTCTGCCATGGTTGCCCCACCTTTGATTCCTTCATATTTTTACGCACTCTCTCATATTTGGTCTCATCCTGCTTCTGCTCAGCCTGCCCCTCATGGCCCTGATCATCTCAGCTGCTGTCTGCCACGCCCCCCCTTTCCCGTCACCTGCTCCATACGTGCTTTGATGTGGTTGATACATCGGCCCGCCTCTTGGCCTCCGGCATCGCCCTTAGGCACTTTGCCTGGCTGTGGGTTTTGGGTTCATTGCCCGGTGTCCAGCTGTTGGTCACTGATGCCCCTTTTTCTGGGAACCTGCTGTTTGGACCTGGTGCTCAGTCCATCCTGGATTCCCTTCAAGCTTTGGGGCATATTCTCCAGTCTGTTCAGGACCTCTGTCATGCCCCACTGATCCCACCCCTACGCCTCCGTTGGGCGGCCACTTCATGCCAAGCCCCCCACCAGGGTGCTTCTTGGGACTGTGCTAGGGCCTCCAGGGGGGGTTGCTCAGTCTGCCCCTCCACAGTGTGCCCTCCCACTCACGTGGGGCAGGACCCACTTCTGTGTCTTAAACCGTTTTTCAGGGTTTCCCCTGTCTCCTCTTGCAGGCTTCGGAGGCGCCTGGGGATCTCATTACCTTTTCTTGGAGGCTCACTCCTGGATTGGACACTTCACTCCTCCATGTGGATCTTATTGGAACTCCCTGCTGGAGCCCTTCAGTTGTTCCTTCCTCTGACCGTCTGGGATGTTTTTCCCCCGGTGCTCCTCTTTCTGCTTTCTGATCCACTCTACTTGTCTTTCTACTGGATTTGACTTTATCCCAGAGTTTGTCAACCTCTGCCTCATCAGTATGAATCACTGTGCCTGGCCCACCTTTCTACATCATGCCTCCTGCATGCTGTCCTCACCCACCTTTGAGCCTATCTGCCTGAGTGGGTGTGGTTTGAGTTGACATTTCTCTTCGATTTCATGCCAGTTGTCTTTGCCTAACCATTGGCCTGTCTGCCTGCACGGAAGAGGTTTGAGTTGACATTTCTACTAAATATCATGCCTGTTGTCCTCCCCACCTTTGTCCTATCTGCCAGACCAGGTGCGGTTGCAGTTGACATATTTACTGTGAAGTTAGCTTCTTTGGCATCGTGGAAAACTGGGTTTTGCAAGGGTTCGACCTTTCAGGTGTGCCCTCTGGCCCAGCTTCCAGCCTTGCCTTTCCTTCCATTTGGATTTTACTACTTGGCAATCTCCTATAAGCAATGATTTACTACAAGAGACCAGTCCATAGAAGATAGTACAGTTATATAAGAACTTACCGTAACAGTAGCTCTTCTGAGAACTGTCTCTTGCAGTATATCCACCGCCCTCCATCCCCCTACCTTGTTTCCTTGAATTTGCAACTCAGGACGTTGGGTGGGATTGCTGTTCTCTGTTTTTCTGGCCCTCATTTACCTTGGTCCAGGCCGTGCTTGCCGAAGCTGGCGGTGAACAGAGGGTACTGGGGGCCACCCACTCTTATACACATCCACAGGAAGTGATGTTGTGTGGACGGCCCCTACGGAAGACTACTGGAAGTAGCTGCCGTGTGACAGTGCCACCTGGTGGATACTCCCATAAGTAATGACTTACTGCAAGAGACAGTCCTTGGAAGATCTACTGTTACAGTAAGTTCTTACGTAACTGTACTTTCTAGGAGTGGTATATGTTGTTCATCCATACGGACCCACCCGACCTCCCCGGCTGCGGAAGCACAAAACCTGGCTTCCATCAGGCTAAGATCTCTTGTCATGGGGTGGAGCCAAGGGCTATGCCACCCGGGTGGGTGGGAGGAGTTAGCTTAAAGATTTTCCGGCTGACCTAAAGGGAAAGGGACACTGCCAAGAAGTGTGAATGAACAACATTTCTAGGAGCGTGAATATGTTGTTCATCCACACTCTTTGGCATGTCCCCTTCCGCTTTAAATCTTACCGGAAGTCTTCAAGCTGGTTCCTCCCACCCATCTGGGTGGTATATACCTCAGCTGTGCCCCGTGATGCCAGATCTTCCTTTTTGCTGGAAGACTCGGGTTGCCTCTCTTGTGCTCACGCATTTTGTAGGCCCTGTCTTTCAAACCTTCGGTTATACCAAAAATTTGCATTGTTCGCGTTAGTGATTGCAGGTTTACTGCTTCGATCATGGAAGAAAAGTCATACCCCGGATTTCGTCGGTGTCCTTGTGGCCAGACAATGTTGCGCACCGATCCCCACACTGTGTGCATCTATTGCCTTGGTGTCAACCATGACACCTCGAAATGCAATCTGTGTCTTGCTTTTCACCCCATGTCCTTGAAGACCGTCTCACATGCCTGAAGCTGGGGAGGCCAGAGAAGAGGAACCTTCCGGTAAAATCCAAGGAGGCTCGGTGGGCGGTTTCTGCGGCTGCGGGATCTGCTGAGCAGTTGGAATGCATGAAAGTGTTCGAGGAGGAAGCGGTTCGTGCTGCAGATTCCTCCCGGAGCTTCTTCGTTCCGCTCAACCTGGGCTCCACATTCTCGGGTTCCTCCCAAGAGTTGTGCCAGTCTCTCCGGACCAAGGGAGAGGCGCCTGCAGGCTCGCACTCCTCTTGATCCCGTAAGAGGGAGAAGGATCCGAGATCGTCTTCGTCTTGACGGAGATGTTCTTGGGAATGGGAGAGATTTTGATCCCAGGAACATGCAGTTACAACTTTGATTGAGATTGCTTCTTCAGCCGCTGGCTTATCGGCTTTGCTGTCTGGTCAGTTGACTGAATTATAGATCAACGATGTTGAAATCATGAACGATCTGATATCACCGACTCCGGTCGACGATTCCCTCAATTGAACCCCTAATCTGGTCTTTCCAGATAACAAGACCCAGCCTGCTGGGACTCTAATCAAAGAAGTGGTCCCTGATCCTGGGAAATCACTGGGTCCTCCGGTGTCTCCTGAGTGACCGAGTCTGCCCGTCCAACCTCGATCGAGGTCTCAGACCCCCTCGACTGACAGGCCGAGGAAGAGCCATAAACATTCTAAAAGAGGCGACGCCATTTGTCGTCCTCATCCTCTCAGATGAGGAGAGGCTCTGGCAGAAGCCTCATCGATGCTACAAGGACCTCATGTGGCAACAGCTAATTTTGGCTGGGCACAAGCCGACTCCAGCTTCTACACCAGCCATTATCTGGCTTTTGCCTCCCAGGCTGAAGCCAACTGCTTCGGAGTTGATTAAATTGATTCCTCAGCCCATGGAGCCGGCAAAACCACCAGTTCAGCCCAAAATGGTCTCTCCACTGATTGTGGTAGAACCATCGCCCAAACAGCCTGTGGGAGGGGCTCCTTCCAAGGAAAGCAGACCAGTCACCGGGCTTCCCTGGCCACTGTCAGTCATGGTCACCCCGGGACCTCCCTCAGTGAGTCGAAGGTGCCCTGGGCGGTAGGCCAATATACCCGGATTCCTCAGATTCGGATGTCACCGGCTTGCATTCTCATCCAGGTGAAGATGAATCAACCATTGGCTTAAAGATGGAGGAAGGTCCCTCATCTTTTCAAAGGATTCTTCACCTCATCTCTGAATCTACAGGGATGCCCCTGGAGCCAATCCAGAAAAAGGAGAAGTACTCTCTTACGGACATGCTTAAGAGAGGGGATACCCTGACGGAGGTCTTTCCTGTGGCTGAGGCTATTGTTGGCCTGGCCCTAGGACTTTGGCAGTGCCCTGCCTCTTGTCCAGCTCTGTCTGCCCTCATGGTCCGCAAGTATGCGGTGCCCATGGGGTCCTTTGCGAGGTTCACAGAGCACCCTTCAGCTGAGAGTCTGGTGACTTCCTCTGTGTTCAGGCATACTGGCAGTTCTGCTGACACTGACCGACCTCCTTAGAAAGAACTTCTGGACCATTCGTCCAGGAAGGTCTATACAGCTTCCTCCGTGGGCCTTCATCAGGCAAGTTCAGCCGTCATTATGGCAAACTTCTCTCATGCCTTTTAAGGTCACTGGATGAAGTCCTCCCACATCTCCCTGCAGACATGCAGATCATGGTCAAGCAGGTCCTGGATCAGGGCCGAGCTATCGCCAGACAGCAGCTTCAGACGGCCCTGGACATTGGGGATTCTTGTGCCCGCTCAGTGGCTGCCACAGTTGCCTCTCATTGCAGGGCTTGGCTGCGGCTCTTCTCCTTTCTGGTGGATACCCAGCACAAACTAGCTGACATGCACTTCCTCGGGACCAACTTGTATGGACCAGGATTGGCCGGTCACCTTCAGCTTATTGAGCAGTCTAGTGCCACCTTAGACACTACTTCTGCCAAGGGTTCTTCGGGCAAGAACCAGCAGAAGAGAAAGAAGAAGCCTTTTTGGCATTCTTCCCCTGCAGCTCAGCAGTCCTCCTTTCAAGGTGGACAGCAGCATCAGCAGCAGGCTTAAGCATGGCACCCCCGGCCCAAGCCCAGACCAGAACAGGCTCATAGAGGAGGCCAAGGTTCAGGTTCTGGAGCCTCCTCCAAGTCTGCTCAGTGGCAGGGTGGGGGCCATCAACCCCTCTCCCGTCACCTCATCTCTGGGTCCTCCCGTGGGGGGCCGGCTCCACCACTTTCTTTCCGCCTGGTCCGTTGCCACTTCGGACAGGGGGGTTCTCGAAGTGAAGAGTAGTACCCTTCAAGCCGAGCCCGCGCCCCTCGGGAGGAAAGAGTATCTGCTCAGACCCAGTTGGCTTTCTGAGACATCATCGCTCAGCTCCTCCTCAAGGAGGCAGTAGTTCCAGTGGCAGATCCTCCAGCACACCCAGGCTTTGTCTCCAGGTACTTCCTGGTGGCCAAGCAGACAGGGGCTGGTGCCCCATTCTAGATCTGCACAACCTGAATCAATATCTCAGGTCCCGCACCTTTTGGGTGGTCTCTCTTTCCCAGATCATAACATCCTTGGAGCAAAACATGTGGTTTTGTTCATTGGATCTGCAGGACGCATTCTTTCACATTCCAATCCATCCGTCCCATCAGCGGTTCCTCCGCTTCAGAGTCAAAGGGACCATGTACGAGTTCCAAGCCATGACGTTCGGCCTGTCATTGGCCCCAAATGCATTGCAGTGGTGGTAGCTCATCTCAGTCATCGGGGGCGGGGGTCAGGATTTATCCTTACCTCAACAATTGGCTCCTAGCAGGATCCACCCAACAGGAGGTGGAGAGGTCCAGGGACCTGGCCCTCCAGACCTGCTCTCAACACGGCCTCCTGATCAACGGGGCCAAGTCTGAACTTGTGCCTTCTCAGGTGATGGGCTTCTTCTGGGCAGTGCTCGACTCTTGTCAAGCCAGAGCTCGGCTCCTGGCAGACAGGGCGGAGGTTCTCTCCACCTTTGCCCAATCATTTCTGGTTTTGTGCCTTCTGAGTTACATGGCGGCATGCACCTCAGTGGTCCATTGGGCCCGGTTGCACATGCACCCCCTTCAATGGGAGCTGGACATCCAGTGGACTCAGCGCCATGGTCAATTCGACCAGCTGATCACTGTAACACAGAAGATGTAGGACGCTCTCCAATGGTGGACCACCCCAGACCGGTTGCAGGAAGGGATCCCATTTGTCAGCCCTGAGCCATCAGTTGTCCTCACGACTGATGCCTCTCTTATGGGCTTGGGAGCCCATATGGGGGATGAAAGGGCCCATGGGCTCTGGACCCCCCAATGAGTCCTGATGCCACATCAACTTGTTGGAGCTCAGAGCAGTCAGACTGGCACTGTCAGCTTTCGCTCCTCAGCTCTGGGGCCAAGTGGTTCAAGTCCAGATGGACAATACCACAACCATATGCTACCTCAACAAACAGGGTGTAACACACTCCTATCTGCTGTGCAGGGAGGCAATCTGCATCTGGACCCTCATGAGCTGATTAGAGGCAGATCTCCTAGCCATCCATGTGGCAGGAGCTTCAAACCATCTGGCGGATGCTCTCAGCCACATAGGCCAGATATTCCACAGTGGTCTGTCCATCCAGAGGTAACTTACAGCCTGTTCTCCCACTGGGGCAAACTGATGGTGGACTTGTTTGCCTCCAGGGAAAACAGCAAGCTAAGGTTGTTTCATGCCCGCCCCCTAAGGGCTCGCTGCAGGGCGATGCCTTCTTGAGGCCATGCATCCCAGGCCTCCTCTGTGCCTTTCCACCATTTCCCTTGATCCACAAGGTGCTGCTCAAGGTGAGGAGGGACAAGGCAGAGGTGATTCTGGTAGCCCCAGACTGGCTGCGCCAGTTCTGGTAGCCAGATCTCCTCAGTCTTAACTGTAGGCACTCGGAGTGGCTTCCAGCATGCCCAGATCTGATATCTCTCAATCAGGGGAAGGTATTCCATCCAGACCTTCAATCCCTGCACCTCACAGCCTGGTACCCGAGTGGCTAGAGTTCCAGGCTCTGGTCTTACTGAGGATGTCTACACCATGGTGGAGGTATCCAGAAAGGAATTGACCAGGAAATGTTATACCTTCAAATGGAAAAGATTTTCCATTTGGTGTCAGGGCAAGGGCCTGGACCCTGTGTCCTCATTGGTGGCTAACATTCTTAACTACCTTTGGTCTCTCTCCAAAGGGGTTCTACGATCATTGACCCTTAGGGTGCACCTGGCAGCCATCTCTGCTTACCAGGCATTGGCCGGTCAGCCGATGTTGGTGCAGGAGACAGTGGTCAGGCATTTTTTCAAAGGTCTGTATCACATATCGCCTCCAGTGCGTGAACCTCCACCTCCTTGGGATCTACTGCTGGTACTGGCAAAACTCATGGGCAAGCCATTCGAACCAATGCACAAGTGTGCCTTGTCACACTTGTCATGGAAGATGGCCTTCCTGGTGGCTATCATGTCTGCCAGAAGGACAGGGGAGCTCCAGGCACTTTCAGTGGACTCCCCTTATCTGGTTTTCCACAGGGACAAGGTCGTCCTACATCCCCACCCGAAATTCCTTTGAAGGTGGTGTCAGAGTTTCACCTTAACCAGGTGTTAACTCTGCCAGTATACTACCCTAATTACACCTCTGAGGCTGAGTACAGGCTCCATACTTTGGACCTGAGATGTGTTCTCTCCTATTACAAGGAGAGGACTGCAGAAATTTGGGGAGAGGTTTGCCAGCTGTTTGTCACCTACACTGAAGCTGCTTCTGGCAGTCCTGCAGCCAAATGGACTATTGCAAGATGGATCACATCATACATAGAGCTGTAGTATGAGTTGGCTGGCAAGGAGTCTCCCAGAGGGATAAGAGCTCATTCTACCCACCATACTGCTGCATCAGTGGCTGCTTCCAGGGACATCCCTATCCAGGAAATCTGCTGGGCTACTACCTAGAATTCAGTGAACACCTTCATTACCCACTACCACATCGGCCTTGAGTCTCACCGGGATGCTGGTTTTGAGGCCTCAGTTCTCCATTCTCTGTTCCCTAAGTAGGGGGTATGCACCTTGCCTCCGTCCTCCAAGAGAATTGCTAGGAGTCTGCCAAAGAGTGTGGATGAACTACATATCCACGCTCCTGGAAAAACAAGTTACTCACCTGTAACAGTAGTTCTAGGAGTGGTATATATTGTTCATCCTCACAGACCCACCTGACCTCCCCGGCTGTGGATGCACACAACCTGGCTTCCAGCGGGCTAAGATCTGGCATCATGGGGCAGAACCGAGGTATATACCACCCGAGTGGGTGGGTGGGAGGAGCCAGCTTGAAGACTTCTGGTGAGATTTAAAGTGGAAGGGGACGTGCCAAAGAGTGTGGATTGAACAACATATACCACTCCTAGAACTACTGTTACAGATGAGTAACCTGTTTATACCATTCCTAGAACTACTGTTACAGGTGAGTAACCTGTTGTATTGCCTCAGGAAGCTGAAAAATTAAATTAGAATGGGTCGCTCAAGTAGAACATAATAGTTTTTTTCTCCAAGAAAAGAACAACTATCTTAATTAAAAAAAGGAATTCCATTTATTAAATGTAAAGATGTGGTTGATAACGAATGTAGGTTTCAAATCCTCACTGGATCCCTACTGTATATGGCAGAAATAAAGCACTATACAATGTCTATGCACCTAGTAATAAGAAATCAGAGTTTTTTCAAAGCATTGAATGACTGAATTAATATCTCTTAAAGACCATGTAATAATTTTATGTGGCGACTTTAATGAAGTTATGTACCTATTATTAGATGGGAGTTATTCAGTCAAGACTAGCAACACCCCCTCTGATAGTAGCCATTTGAAAACATGGTTAAAGACTTAAGTTTACTGGATAGATGGAGACTAGTACATCTCAAAGGCAAAGACTATTCTTTTCCACCCATCATAATTCATTTAGTAGAATATATTTTTTTTTAAATATGCCAGTTAATCTTTGTAGTATCATAATTAATAGCAGATATGATACTGTTATAATTTCAAATCATTCCTTATTTTAAACAATTGTATTTGATCCATCTTATGAAAAGGAATTTGGATGGTGATTTAATACTTCACTTTTACATGAACCTGAGTTTAAAGACTGGCTCTCAAAAGAAACAGCTCTGTTTTTGGAAATTAATGACACAGATGATGCTTCTGTTGAGACTCTCTGGGATGCATATAAAGCCTACGTTAGAGGGAGAATAATAGACTTTTCAGCTGAGAAACTGAAAAACAAGGATGTAGAACTTAAAGAACAACAGATCAGTCAACTGGAGGAAGAGGTTAAAACATCTCATAGATATAAACAAGACTTAATTTATCAGATTACTGAACTGAAATTTAAAGTCAATAAGATCTACTTGGTTAAAGCTGAATTTGCTCTTTTTTGTACAAGGCAAAATTTCTGTGAATCAGGAGAAAAATCTGAAAAACCTTTAGCCTTTTGATTAAAGAAAAAACAGAATCAAAACATGATCTGAGGGATAGGCAAGGAAGACAAGAAAATTACATATACTTTAAAATAAATGCATGATTGCTTCCTGGAATAGTATATTAATTTATGTAACTCAAATCTTTTCTTGTGAGACTGAACTTCAGAAGCCTTGAAAATTGCTAACTTCCCCACTTAAACAGATCTAAAAAAAGAAGCTGTAGACAAACCTGTCTCTAAATTAGAAATTAGTCAAGTGAGTCGGGCAGCAAAACTCCAAAAAAAATAAACCTCCAGGCCCAGATGGTCTTCTCTGCAAATGTTATAAATATAACAACCCACTAATAATAATTTACTTACTCAAATTATACCAATAAGTTTTAGAACAACAGAAAATAGATGCTTCCCTTAACAATGCTTATATTTGTGTAACAGCCAAAAAGAATGAAGATAGTTTAGAGATCTCAAATTATCATCTCAATTTGTCTTTTAAATTTTGATTAAAAAGTTGTAACCAACATCTTAGAAAATAGATTAATGAATAAACTGCAAAGATTAGTAGGCAAAGAATGAATGGGGTTTGTTAGTGGTTGTCATTCATCAGACAATTTACAACTTCTTTTCTCTGTCATCTGGATGAAAAAAAAATCTGTGGTTGTCATTGCTTTATCTGTAGACATCAGGAAACGTCTTTGATTCTTTAGATTGGGATTATCTACACAAGTTCTAGACCTCTTTAATTTTAGCCCCATTTTTAAGCAAAGATTTTCAGTCATTGACACCTCTCCTAAAGCAGCCTTAATTACCAATGAAACCATTTCTAAGTCCTTCCAGTTATATAGAGGCACACGTCAAGAGTGTCTACTCTCCTCCTCCTTTTCTATTTTTGCATTAGGACCCCTGATAAAACACATTAATAATGTGTCCTGGATTCATGAGATTAAAGTAGGCAAATTGGAAAAGAAAATGGTTGCATTTGCAGATGACCTGTTATTTACACTATGCCAACCCCACCTGTCTATCTCCCATCGTATGCCATTACTGAACAAGTTTAGCTCAGTATTGGGCCTTTTCATCAGCTGAGACAGATCAGAAGGAATAATGATTTCCACATCCTATTTTGAGAAAGAAAGACTATCTACATCCTTTTCCATGGGTGAATAATGGAATAAAGTATTTAGTCATGAGAATATTTAATTCAGTTTCCCAAATTACTAAAATCTAACCTCACTTATTAACAAACTGCAGGAAGATTTGGGGAGATGGTCAAAACTAAGTCTGTTTCTCTGGGAGAAGATTACCTCCTAAAAATGATCCTTGCTACTAAAATCTTTTATGGGCTTAATAATCTTCAAACACACATCAGCACTAATTGATATAAAAAGCTTGATAATATCTTATTAAAGTTCTTATGGGATAGTGAACCCCCTAGATTAAGCATTCAAAAATTGAGATCCCCGTGGAGAATTGGAGGCTTTAGTTATGCTTGGTGGCAAGCTGCCATTGGGCATTTCTGTTGGGAACAATCTTCATTATGGTTCAGTAATGATGCTGTAGCAATTGATCCATCGTGGCTAAGTGCTGAAAGATCATTATGTATACCTGTTCTTTGACAGATTATTTATCCCGTTCCCCACACACCTTAAAAATCACCAGACTCTTACCTATACAATTTGGCTATGTAGACAAATATCTAAGAAAATACTGTTTGACTCACTTCTATATGATTTTGTACCAATCTAGAACAATCCTAATTTCACTTATAAATGGAAACAATTTAAAGACGTAGGCTGGCAGAAATTAGGAATAAGACAAATTAAAAATTTAATAGATCCATAATCAAACATATGATTGTGGTTTAAGGACCTCAGGAAAATATATCATTTCCGTAGTTTCCAATTTTGGCTGTTCTTACAGTTAAGAGATAAAGTACAAGAAGACTCCATTCAGACTGATTACCAGTTTGCTTGTAATTATAGATGGGCTCAAATATGTAAAGATTGGCCGAAGAAAGGGGCAAGTCTATTATATAAAATCTTATCAGAAATGGATATTTTCATCACCCTTTCAGCTAAAAAAGTATGGGAACTTGAGCTCAAAATCAAAGTGCTAGATACTTCCTGGGGAAATTATGGAAAAATGCATATCAGTGCAGTTGAGAAGTGAAAGGAAGACTTATTCAGTTTAAATACTACACAAATCGTATTATTCTCCTGAACAAATAAAATCTGTGGTAACTCTCAACATATTTGTTGGAAATGTGGAACTCCTCAAGCCAGCCTTGGTCATCTGTTTTGGTTTTGCCCCAAATTACAACCACTGTGAAAAGAAATTCACATTTTATGCCAAACAGTTATGAAAACAGATATATACTTCTTTCTACTTGTTTTTGTTTTTAGATTATACATCCTTACTTCAGCACTTATATAACCCACATCAGATTTGGATATTATCCTTTGCCTTAGCATATAAGAGATTAATTCTTCAATATTGGAAAAATAAAATCTCCCTCAATTCAAGAACTGATGGACTCTTTAGGGATCTTTGCTAATAATGAAAGAGTCAGCTACTACCGATTACATAAAATAGGCTTATTTAACAAGATATGGGAACCTTTCTAAATCTAAAAAAGTCTTAAGTTGGTCAGTAGTGCCTTATGCTTTCTAATACTGTACTGTGAGGTTATTTTTACATTCTGTTGAGTCTTTATACTTGTTATCTTGTAATTCACATTCTTGTTGTAATGTGTTGGATTTTGCTTATTGGAAACTAATAAACATCTTAATTGGAAAAAAAAAGAAAATGGAATAATAAGGATAAAACCAAAATGGCTGTGACCCGGGTTCGGGAACGGACTCGGGTGGCTGGGGGTCGGCAGGGAGAGGAGGATCAAGTGTCCCAGCGGATGCTCTCCTCTCTCAGGGGTGGGAGACCAAGAACGCGTTAGCGTTCTGCATCCCTTCCAGCCAGTGGAAGCACTGACAGAAGTAAGGGATGGAGGCGGCTCTGCTTTGCAGAGTTGGGGAGGGGAGACATTGGATAGCGCATAAGAGGTAAGTCGTGCGTCAGCACACCACCCCTCGGGACGTATGTCCCACGCACTGGACGTCTCAGAGGGTAAGGGAGTACAAGGGAGAAAAATGGAAGAACACCTCGGTAGCCCTAGATGAAAGCCGCTCCGGTTCCATCCAAGACCACCAAGAAGGGACAGACCCCGCTGTGCAGGAGGTAAGAAAGGAGGCACTCTAGGGGCAGATCCCAAGAAGGTGGGGTGGTGAAAATGAGCAGATGGAAGGAGTGGGCACCAAGAAGATATAGAGGGGAAAAAACACAAAGTAAAAAAAAAAAAAATGGCTAAACAAAGAAATAAAAAAATTAATAAGGAAAAAGAACAAACTACAGCGCTCTCTCACAATAGCAAACCCCGCTATAGCGAAAACTCGGTTATTATGAATGCCAGCTGTGGCTCCCGATGTTTTCATTTTTATTTCCCCAATGTTTTTCGATCAGTATTCTTTTTTAGACAGTATTTCAACACTTGTCTTCTACTTAATGAAACAGAATATAGTGCAGTAAATTTGTTGTAAAGGAAGCAAGCAACTGTATCAGTATCTGTGAGTATCGGTGCAGTAATGTAAGTTGGAAGCGAGGAGAGAAACGCATTCGGGTACTGTGGGGTTCAAAATAGCCACTGTAGGAAGAGTCAGTGGGAGAACAGGAGGATGAGTGATTTGCTTAGCACTAACTGGAGGATCAGTGATTTGCTAAGTAAACTGCCCCTCGCCCTCTTATCCCCCAACCCTTGCTCCACTTATGTCACCCCTAGGATGGTTTTCATTTGTATCTGTCTTGATATATATATATATATTGTATATGTACAGTATATACCTGTATTGTTAATTGTACATTGTTATTTCCCACTGACTGTTTGCTACTGTACTAGTCTATACACATGTACTGTCTTTTGCTACTAAGTTAACCTCCTGACCTGTATTGTACCTTACCTCTGCTTGCTTCTGTGTTAACCTCCTGACCTTGTATTGTATCTTACCAAGTTTTGCTTGCAACCATTGCTGATGACGAACCTTTGTAACAGAACCCTTGGTTCAAAGGTATTTGTAATCCTAGTAATAAATAAATAAAAATCAGTTTACTTTAAAAATTGTTTTTCTGTTTGTGAAACAGTGGAGTGGAAGTTAAAAAGATGAGAGCAGCAAGCCACCGACTGAACAGTTCAGTCAGTTCAGACAGAGTTGCCATCCAAGTGACCAGCTTACTGTGAAAAGTTTCACCTTCTGATTATAAAATTATAAATACTGCTCTGCTGTTTAGAGAAGGAGAAACAAAAGGAAAGCAATATACAATATTAAAGGAGAGGAGGGAGGCAGAATGTGTTTGAATGGGTGTCTGTGAAACAGATGAGCGCACAGAGCCTCTAACTGTTGAACTGATGAACAGAGTTGCCATCTGAGTAACCTGCTTATTGTGAGCAGTTTAACTTTTTTCATTTATTAAAACAAAAATACTGTTCTGTGTAGATCAAAAAGGTGTGGGGGTCAGGCAGAGGGAGAGAAATGGTTGAAAAAGCTTTAAGCAATGAGCGACCGACTGTTCAGTCTGTTCAAAAACAGTATCACTTGATGGAACGAACAGGGAGCTATAACGAACACAGGTTATGGCTCCCATTTTGTTTGTTAAAACGAGGGAGCACTGTATAAACAGCATATCAAAACATAAACCAAATCATGCGAACAGTTTAAAAACATGCAATGAAAATGCAAAAATAACATCAAAAGAACTAAAAGGAATTATACATCTGCCCCCTTGCATACATCTGCATAAATGGAGACTTCTCCTATTATTTTACAACAGGGTACTTGCCAGGGGTGCTCGTTGCCTCCCCCCTTGCTCTTTTTGCTCTTTTTGGAATGTCTTGGTTCTCAGGTGAAGAATATTTCATTGGGGGGACACTGAATATAAAGCTTTATATGTGGATGACATTCTTTTAACACTACTAGACCCTGATCATTCCATACCAGTAGTCTGGTCCCTTATTCAGACTTTTGGAAATTTATCCAGGTTTAAAATTAACTTGCATAAAACTGAGTTCTTACTTTATCATTACTCCCCCCCCCCCAGTTAGAGCGGTATTTCCCTGGAAATGGCATAATACTAAATTCTAATATTTAGGGGTTATTATCCCACAGGACTTGCATAACCTTGGCTTACTTTGAACCACTTACAGTAGAGATTAAGGAAGACTTGGATACTTGGGGCAGATTGGTTCTTTCCTTTTTTTCTAGAATAGAAACTATCCGCATGAGCATTCTCCCCCGCTTGCTATATTTGTAACAAACCCTTCCTGTATTTCTCGAATCCTGTTACTGTATTTCTCATCCTGGAATAAATGGATTTCTCGTTTTATTTGGGGGAGGGGTAAACGCCCTAGGATTCGATACACCATATTACAACTTTCCTTTAGAGAAAGGTAGACTGAATCTTCCCAAGGCCTTTAACTACTCCCATGCGGCATATTTAAATATTATTACCTGGACTCTTCCTCAAGATACCCCCACCTGGAAAAATAGTGTCATGCCTATTAACAATCTCTTTGATTTGGGGCCTATACTTTTTTCTGCCCAAGTTTCCACACCTTCCGGTACTCATTTTATATACTTCACAGCTCAGTGTTTCTTTGAGTATGGTACAGGACTACAAAACATGCTAGTTTTGACCTGATTTCTTTTTTTTGTGGAGTACTGGCAACAGATGGTGACTTCCTCCCTGTGGCAAGGGATCTTACCTTTTTCCGGTGGAGACATCATGGCCTGACTTACATTTATCAATTTTTGGATGATCATGGTGTTGTTCCCTTTGAGGTACTTTAAAAAACATATGGCCTCACTGGTAGAGAACATTTTCGCTACCTGCAGGTATGAGCATACTTATTTCATAAAAGTAAGGAATACACTACACTTCCTACTACACTACCCGTACTCTTGGCCATGATCATGGATTTCAAAAGCACCACCCCAGGGGACCTGTGATAGGCAATGCATATAAGGGTCTGCAAGAATTACGTGCATAATCGACTCGCTCAGTTCTGGAGAAATGGAATCAGCAACTTCAAGTTAATGTAGATTACTTACAATGTGTTTGACCTTCTCTTTCGGTGTATAAAATTACTTCCTCATCTCAATGCCATGAATTTGCATGGTATTTCCATATCCCTGCCACTGTTATGCAGCTTTTTGCCCGAACATTTTGGGGACTTTTGGCGGAGCTGTGGGTTTAACCCAGTGGATCAAGCCCATATTTTTCATTTTTGCTGTGTGTTGAGGAGATATTGGGAAGAGGTTGGGACCCAAACCGACATATTGTCAGGACACTCCTTTGTAGTGACCCCAGAATTTATTCTAATGTTGGTACCCTCAGCTAACTGCTGCCTGTCCCGTAAATCTCTGATCTTAACTGCGTCAATCTTGATCATTCGTCACTGGTGGGTACTAGACCAGAGGCACCAGGACACCACAAGAAGCTTTTTAGCTTAGAAAAGCTTTCTCCCTAAGTGGAGGAGGAGATGGCGTTGAAGACTGCGCCACCGTTGAGGACAACGTATTGCATGGTGCTTGCGGGTTGGCCAGTAACCATCATCATCCCCTCCACTACCTCAGTTCTGCTTTTCCCGCTATCAGGGCTGCAACAACTTTGTGGGACAGCAAGAGAATTCTACTGCATCACTCCCAGTTCTGATCCAGTTCTACTCATTCGGTTTAGTTTCTCGATGCCCCACTAGTTCAATGCTGTGTTTGGCATTTTTTTTTCATTAAAAAAACTCTCAGTCTGTGTTGAGTCTTTCTCTTCCATTTTTATTACTTTTGTGTGTGGTCGGATCATGTCAGGTTTGGGGCAAAAACGTTCAAAGGCAGGGACTACTCTTATGCATCGGTGTGCCTGTGGTAGTCGGTTCTCCATTACGGACCCACGTGACCGATGTTTTACCTGCCTAGGGCCAAACCACAACATGGATTGCTGTGAAGCCTACTTTTCTATGGATTACCACACCTTGAAGATCCATGTGGCAAGGTTGACCCTCTCTTTTCCTTAAAAGCCTTTCAGCTTATCTCAAACCTCTCAAAGAACCCACTATCGGGTTTCTTGTTAACACACTCTCCTCGGACTCCCCTGGGAGTTAGGAGCCTTTCTTATCAGCTCTCCTCTCCTGTGGTGTGGGGTATAGGAGTTATGCTCCCATGCCCCAGGATTCCCTTCCTGGGTTCCAAGGGGACCTTTAGGCATGAGGTGGGCCCTGCTCTCACCTTCTGGCTACAGGGGGAGGGGAGAGGTGTCATCAAGGCACAGGTCAGGAAGCAAAGGAAAACCATGAGCAGAAACCAAAGTCCAAACTGAGACTGTTCATCCAGCACCAGCGATGAAAAAAAAGATCAGGCAGTGACAGAACTTGAAAGCCTGACTGCCTTTTTCAAATGGTGGGCTATACTGGTTAAAATGATTGCAAAAACTATGTGGAACTCAAGAGGCTAACCTGAGAAGCTGGTTTTCAAACTCTTTGAGATGCTGTAAACAAGAGGCCACTTCTAGGTCATTATGTTCTTTTTGCGGCACCTGCAAAAACATTGGAAACTTACAAGAACATTGTGTGAGAAGCATGCTGTTTTCTTAATGAGTTTTCCAGGCTCAGACTTATAAAAGAGCAGCAGTGCTTGTGCAAGACAGAGACAGAGACAGAGACTGAGATTTGCAATTGAGAAGAAAAAACTCAGAAGAAGGACTCTCTTTTCTATGTTTGTACTGCCATTGTAAATAGTTATACTGAACAATATTTTTTTTTTATTTTGCTGTTAATAATAAAATGCTATTTGCAAATTTTGAAACTGCTCCTGGGTTTCCTATGCTTCCTGATCTGTGCCTCAATGACAAGACGAAATGGACTGAGATCCTGTGTCTTCTCTGTCTCCTCCTGGTAGACCTGAGATAGCTCCTAAAGTGTCATTCTGTGACACCTGTCAGAGTCTCTTGTTGGTGGAAGTCTCCTTCACCCTTTGGGAAAAATCCAGCTCTCTGGGTTGAGCCATCTCACCACAAGCTCTCTATCCAGTTAGAAAAAAAAAGGGAACACAAGAGCATGTATGACAGGGAAGTTAAGTCCTCCCTCTTGGTCCACAGGGAAATCTGGAGCATTCTGGAGAGGATGCTCACCTCTCTCTCTTTTTCCTATTTCCTTCTCCTCCTTATTCTTTTTCCTCTTTCTCTCATATCCCCACCCTTAGCCCCTTAGCCTGCCTGGTGGCTGGGGTCCATCTTCCAAACCCAGTTAGACCCAACCCTTTCTCTTGGTCGGCTTATTCCTTATCCAGTTTACATCCTTTTCTTTTCCTGTCCCTTGGGCTCCCTTGCCCCACCCTCCTACCCTTATTTTCTCTGTATCTGTTTTTCCTCTCCAGCAAGCAGAATTGAGGTAGTGAAGGGGACGACTGTTACTGGCCAACCTGCGAGCACCACGCAATATGTCAGCCTCGAGGACGGCACCGTCCTCGACATCATCCCCTTGGGGAGAGTGCTTTTCTAAGCTAAAAAGGTTGCTGTGGGGTCCTAGCACCTCCGGCGTAGTACCCACTAGTGATGAATGGTGAAGATACACAGTAAGATCAAGAATTACGGTAGGTACGTTCTTTTCATATCTGGACCTGTATCCTAGCTGCTAAAAAGGCGATAACTCATATATGGATGAAACCTGAACCGCCGACACTGGGGTCATGGCATTCTATTATGTTGGAAATCTATTATATGGAAAAATTCTTGGCCAAATATCACAATAGTTTGGAATGATTTGAACTCCGGTGGTGGTCATGGGTATTTATATGCTACCATAGATTAGCACTGGACACCATAATCACCTGTATGGCCCCCTTTTTTTTCTATGGCTATGAGAGACCAGCATACTAGGTACCGTTTGGTGCCTTTTTTTGGAACTGACACTTCTTCAGCACTCATTGTTAGCTACTCCTTGTTCATTGACCGGCAATGAAACATCCTCAGGCAAAGTGGACACCACAACTTCCTTGGCATTTCATTTGTTTCCTCTGCCTCTATAGGCTCAGGCCATACAGGGTCTCAACTGTCTTCCTCTGGCACTTTCTTGGATTCTGGCTGGACATGCAAGGGTACAGTACATCTTCAGTTGATACAGAGTTTTGAGTTGGTGTTGGAAGCTCTGCAGCTGCATATTTGTTACATTACTTGGTGCCTCAGTTGTCCCTTGAAACAGTCGAGCAAGGTCTGGTGTGGGATAGTATGCTGTGGGATATGTTACTTCTCCCTCTGATTCAGATTCTGAACTCTTGTTCTCCTTGCTCATCAGAATTTGTAGGGACAACTTCAGATTGCTTCGCCCTTTGCTTAACTTGACATCTGCCTGCAGTAGATCTTGTTAAAAGAAGTTTAGGAGGTTCTGAAATTTCTTGTCCATTACTAGTGACCATCTATCCAACGTGCAGCAAGTGGTTGCGTTGGATGTTCTGGTACCCATCTTTCCTTCTGGACAAATTTTGTAAGACAGGCATGTCTTGCACTTTCTGAATCACAACATGGGGGTGCTGCCCCATCTGTCAGCAATTTTGTTCATCCCACGTATTCCTAGATTTCTTAACAATACATGGTCTCCTGGCAGTACTTCATGTACTTTACCCATTTGTCATACTTTTCTTTGTTAGCTTTGTTCCGCTTGGCTGCAGCATCTGCAGTCAACTTATAATCAGAATTCAGTTGATCTTTTAATCTTTGAACATACTGAAAGTAGGTCTCTGGCCTAGCTTCATCGGCAGAGACACCAAAACATAGACCTACAGGGATTCTGACTTCCAGGCCGAACATAAGCCTGTAAGAAAAAAATCCTGTGGCATCATTTTTGGTGCAGTTGTATGTGTGAACAAATGCACTTACTTGCTGACTCCGTTTACTTTTGTTTTTAGGGTTTAAGGTGTCCATTATATCATGAAGCATTTGATTGAACCTCTAGGGCTATGGATCGCCTTGCAGGTGATAGGGGGTTTTGCAAGACTTGCTGATCCCCCATAAGGACAACAGCTCTTTTACTAGATGGCTCTCATAAAGTCCCACCCTTGATCTGAGTGTATTCTTTGGGGAGCTCTGTAATGCACAAAAACACTTCTTAACAAGGGCCTCGGCAACTGTAAAGGATCTTTTATCCTTTGTTGGGTACGTCTGTGTGTATCTATACATGGTGCCGCTATACTATGCCCAGGACCACCTTGAAAATGAGCTTGCTCAATGGTATTTATGCCTTGTTAAATAAAGTGATTGATTGATTGATTGATACTTCCTTTGGAAGTATCTAACTGTGAAAAGGATCTTGGGATCCAAGTAATAGGGGATTTCAGCACCTCAAAACAAACCGCATATGCCGTAACCAAAGCAAATAAAATCATTTGGGCTATCAAAAAAGAACATATCATCTAGGGATTGTGAAGTTTTGGTCCCCCTGTACAGGTCCTGTGTATGACCCCACCTGGAGTATGCCTCACAGCTGTGGAACCCTTATAAAAAGGGAGAGAGAAAAAGGATGAAAAAAGTACAGAGAAAATATACAAAGATAATTAAGGGACAGAGTGGAAAAAACTATGAAGAGAGACTAGGTTCACTAGCCCTAATGTCCCTGGAAGCACGGCACATATGGAGAGATGTTCTCTTTATGTATGATATTATGCAAGATCCTTTTCTCCTATCAGAGTTGGAAATTGAATTTAAAACTGGAGGGATGGAGACTAGAGGGCACCTTTTACAAATAAAAGGAAAGAAATTTAAGTGTGATAAAAGGAAGTATTTCTACACATCAAGAGTGGTTAATGTATGGAATGCCCTTCCAATAGATGTGGTAATAAGTAAATCAAAGGCAGAGTTTAAAAAAAGACTGGACAATACAGTCTTTTGGGGTTTTAAGGTACTTTTTATGAGTTCCTATAGGACCACAAATGGGCATATGCCCTTACGCTCCTCACATTCCATATATGAACCATCTGAAAAAATGGTCAGTGACTACCAGAATATTTTAAAGGTTCTTGGAGTCAGGTTCTAAACTGAGAAAGTCTATGCACACTAGTTCCATAGGCACATTTGTCATAGTGTTGACCAGAGGGGCGGCCCTCTGAGATAAGACTTTTCATTGGACACATCTGCGGCAGTTTTTGCAGCATTGTTCTATGTCACTTTCCATTTGTTGCCAATAGAAATGAGCATGAGTCAAGTCCAAAGATGTGCTCACTTCTTCAATGTCCCATGTCATTGTGCAATGCATGGAATACCACTTTTTTGAATTTGGCTGGCAGGACCAGTTGCAGATGAGGGAACTCTTGTGAGTCTTGTATTTCTCTGTACAACAAATTGTCCTTAATTTTAAGCTTTGGCCAGTTTCGCAACAGTAATTTCTCATCTGGATCATTTGTGACTACCTAGGTGGCATCACCCCCTTTCTGCAGGGTGTTGACAATGTCTTTAATACTGGAGTCCAGTCTTTGCTCCTTTTACAAATCTTGGGGAGTTAGTTGTGGCATTGTAATTAAGTCCAGAGTGGCTAAGTGGCACTAGGCAGCTGGGAGACAATCACCTGAAGCACCAAGGCTGTCCACTAGACAAGTGGCGATTTCTGTGGAAGGCTGCTCGTCTGTGTCAAACATTTTGCATAAGGTCTTTACAGTCTGTTCTGGGAAGCATACCCAGGCTTATTCGTCTGTGTTGGATGCCACTGGGTGTCAAGAGAGCTCATCAACATCTGTTTAATTTAGTACGGGTCTGTATTCCACACAATAATCATGGGTTGACCATGCAGGCAGCCACTTGTGTTCAGCTGCATCAAGCTTTGCAGTAGTTTGTACATACTGTATGTCAGTGGATTCTTATCAGTTTTACCTGTAATGGGTGCTCCATACAGATATTCATGGAGTTAATCCACAATAGCACTCTTAAGAGAGAGAGAAACTAACTTGCATACTACATACTTTTGCTGAGCACTGTTTAGACTTCTATTTGCAAAGACGACTGGGCACAGTCCTTCTGAATAGCTTTGGTAAAGGACTGCCCCAAGGCCACTGAAACTGGTGTCTGTATGCAGAACATAGGGTTTCTCAGGATCTGCATACCCTAACAACGAGGCGTGAGTCAGGCTGTAAATTATTTCTTCAAAGGCCTTGTCACATTCAGCATTCCATCTCTGTCTGAAAAGTTCAGAAGGTTTAAAAAATGGTTTGGATTCAGCAGTAGTGGCCGAGATCTTTTTGCTTTTGGTTTTATTGGTGGGCAGATAGCCCTTCGTCAGGTTCAGTAGTGGTCTTACCACTTGTGTATAGTATTTAACAAATCGTCCTTAATACCCACAGAAGCCTAGGAAACATAGAAACATAGAATTTGATGGCAGATAAGGACCGCTTGGCCCTCCTAGTCTGCCCATTTCCCTACCTAACGGATAAGCTGCAGATCCTAGTTAACCAACAGCCTACTTCCTCCTACCCCCCCACTTGAATTGCCTTAGGCCTGTCCCATGCATTCTTGAATTCCCCCACTGTTTTTGACTCTATGACCTCCTCAGGAAGGCTATTCCATGCATCTACAACCCACTCTGTGAAGAAATACTTCCTCACTTTACCTCTGAGCCATCCCCCCTCTATCTTCAAATTGTGCCCCCTTGTTCTTGCACATCTCTT
This sequence comes from Neoceratodus forsteri, assembly GCA_016271365.2. NCBI lineage: Eukaryota > Metazoa > Chordata > Ceratodontiformes > Ceratodontidae > Neoceratodus > Neoceratodus forsteri. Next base: position 1,000,896,997 of record CM028135.1, read on the forward strand.
TTTCTGAAAGATGCTACCCTCTTGGACTTTGTTGATTCCCTTCAGGTATTTGAAAGTTTCTACCATGTCCCCTCTCTCCCTCCTTTCCTCGAGGCTATACATCTTAAGCTCCTTTAGTCTTTCTTCATATGTCTTCTGGTGCAGACCCTGCACCATTTTGGTTGCCCTCCTCTGGATAGCCTCCACCGTGTCTATGTCTTTGCAGAGATGGGGTCTCCAGAACTGTACACAGTACTCCAGATGTGGTCTTACCAACTGTCTGTACTGAAGGCCAAAACTTCCTGTTTTCTACTGGTGATGCCTCTCCGTATGTATCCCAGTATCCCCCCAGCCCTCCTTACTCTCTTCTCACATTGCTGGCCCACCTTTAGGTCACCTGATATGACTACCCCCAGGTCCCTTTCCATTTTTGTTGTTGTCAGTATCTCACCCCCCATTGTGTACCCTTACCCTGGGTTTTTGTTTCCTGGGTGCATTACTTTGCACTTCTTTGCATTGAATCTAAGCTGCCATACATTTGACCATTCCTCCAACCTTGCCAAGTCCCTTTTCTTCTTTTCCACCCCACCTTGCGTATCAGCCCTGTTGCAGATCTTTGTGTCATCTGCAAAGAGACATACTTTCCTTCCAGTCCCTCTGCAATGTCACTTATAAAGACGTTAAAAAGGACCAGCCCCAATACTGAACCCTGTGGTATCCCACTAATAACCCTTCACTGTGGACTCCATTTACTACTGTCCGCTGTGTCCTGTTGTCCAGCCAGTGTTTTACCCAGGCTACCACCCTGGGACCCACTCCTAGGCTGGCTAATTTGTTTATTAATCTTTTGTGTGGGACTGTGTAAGATGCCTTGCTAAAGTCTAGGTAGGCCATGTCCACAGACCCTCCCTGGTCTACTACTTTGGTCACCCAGTCAAAGTAATCAATTAGATTTGTTTGACATGACCTTCCTGCTGTGAATCCATGCTGCCTTGGGTCCTGTGCCCCACAGGCCTATAGGTACTCAACAATTCTTTCCTTCAGAAGTGATTCCATCATTTTCCCTACCACTGAGGTCAAACTGACAGGTCTATAGTTTCCTGTCTCTGTCTTGCTCCCACTTTTGTCAAGGGGAATCACATCTGCACTTCTCCAGTCCTCAGGTACCACACCATCCTCCCATGATTTAGTAAAAAGGGCAGTCAGTGGTGTTACTAGTTCTTCCCTTAATTCTTTTAGAATTCTGGGGTGAATTCCATCAGGCCCCATTGCTTTATCCACCTTCAGTTTTAAGAGTCCTTTCAGAACCCTTTCGTCTATGAAAGGACTAATATCAACCCCCCTATCCTGAGTGTTTCTATTGACTGAATTAGGTATCTCCCCCTACTTTTCCATTGTGAATACTGAGCAGAAATATTCGTTCAGTATCCCTGCTTTTTCACTGTTCTCTGCCCAGCCGCCTTCCTCCTTATTCAGCCTCGGTATCCCTGCCTTCATCTTTCTTTGCCCCCTAATGTACCCATACAAGGTTTTATCCCCCTTCTTAACCGAGTTGGCTATCTTTTCCTCGGTATGGGCTTTTGCTATTCTGACTGCCTTCCCTGCTTCCTTCTGCTTTAAGTGGTACAGTTCTCTGTCCTGCTCATTCTGTGTTTCCTTATGCTTCCTGAATGCTATCTTTTTCTCCCTTACCTTCCCCGCCACTTCTTTTGAGAATGATAGTGTTTTTTTTCTTTCATTTTGATTTGTTTATTTGCTTCACACAAAGGCTTGTTGCCTCTGTGATGGCAGTTCTGATGTTTCCCCATTGTTGCTCCACCCCACCTTCTTGCCTGTTTGCTAGTGCTTTTCTGAGGCACTCTCCCAATTTGACAAAATCAGCCCTCCTGAAATCCAGTACCTTCACTTTTGTGTGGCTTGACTCTACAGCTAAGTTTATTTTGAATCACACTGTTTGGTGATCGCTTGTTCCCAGGTGGCTACCCACTTCAAAATCAGAGATCCTCTCTCTCCGTCCCCATTTGAGAGTACCAGGTCTAAGGTTGCTCCTTCCTGAGTGGGTTCTAAAATTAGCTGCCTGAGTCATGCTCTCTGTAGGGCTTCGAGAATGGCCCTGCTCTTGGAAGTGGCTACAATAAAGGTGCTCCAGTTAACATCTGGCATATTGAGGTCCCCCATCAGCAATATCTCCCCTTTCTCTGCCATCCCAAGGATGCCTTCTATCATTTCCTTGTCCATTTCCTTCCCCTGAGATGGGGGTCTGTATACAACCCCTGTGCATATTGTGGAGCCATTTCCAGTCTCCAGGGTGATCCACAGTGCCTCCTTTCCTCCCTGTTTACCCTTTAGTTCTGTTGCTTTGATCTCTTCCCTTACATTGAGAGCTACTCCTCCTTCTCTTCTTCCCTCCCTGTCCCTCCTGTAGATTGTGTACCCTGGTATGTTGACATCCCAGTCATGGTTCTCTGTGTACCATGTTTCTGTGACTGCCCCAATATCCAGGCATCCCTCTTCCATCAAGGCCACCATTTTGGAGAGCTTTTTACCTAGACTACGGGCATTGGTACTCATTACCCTCCATTTTTGTATGGCCTTATTTCTTTTTGCCCCATCCCTGTCCTTACTACCTTTGTTTTTTTCTTCATTTACCCCTGCACTTATCCCTATCAACTGCTCTATCTTGGTGTTTACCTCACTAACTACCCTGTATTTTTTTGGGGGGGCTAGGATTTCCCTTCTCCTTTTCAGTGCCTCCCCCCTTGGCTAGTTTAAATGCTTGCCAATAAAGCATTTAAACCTGTCACCTAGGATCCTGGTTCCCCTCCTGGATAGATGCAGACCATCATGCCTATATAGGGCTGCATCCCTCCAGGTGGAGCCCCAGTCCCCAGTGAAGCCAAATCCCTGAGCTCTGCACCAGTTTTTCAACCAGTCATTGAATCCCATGGTGCAGAGTACCCTAGCCTCATCCATGCCTTAGGTAGGTAGCACTTTCGAGAAAGTTACCATGTGTGCTACTTGTCTAAGGCCCCTCCGCAACTCCACAAACTCCTGTTGCACTGCTCTGATCCCATTCTCAGCCAGGTCATTCGTCCCTAGGTGGATAATGACATCCAGCTCACTCCCTCTTGCAGCTGCTCCCACGATACTGAGAATTCATTTCCTGTCCCTCCAAGCCATGGCACCAGGCAGGCACCTTACCTCCCTTTCCCCTCCCTCCCCCAGTTCTACCCCCCTAACAATTGAGTCCCCCACCAGGAGTTGTTTCCTTCCCTGAGGGATCCTGTGCCACCCTCCTGTGGGTCTCCATTGTGGAGGTTCCCAGCATCCTCCTTGGTCTTCACTACAGGTGCCTCCATAGAGGAATCATGCTCCACCAGAGTGGCGAATGAACTGTGGATAGGCACAGCTGGAGGGGATGCGCCTCTGTTCCACCACACTCATGCTTCCTGAATCCAATGTGGTCTAACCACTCCTCTTTCTTGGCAACCTCTGAGGTAGTGGCGGTGGCCTTGGTGGTCTCTGGGTGGGGTAGCAGGTTTCCCAAATCATTGCCAGGTCAGTATAGAGACGAGCAACGTCCTCCCTCAGACCAGAGAGGTGCCTGCAAATAGGACAGGAACGCAGTTTCCAGAATGTCTCACGGAAGACTGCTGCTTCACAGCCAGTGCATTGCACCACTCCCCACATGTCTGTATCCCTTCTTGTTACAGATGCTTTTCTGTTGTTTTTTTTTTTGTTCTTGTTTTAGTGTGTGCAAGCTTGTGAGTGTCTCTACCCCCATTCAGTGTGCTGTGCTTTTAAGGATATGAACAGGTGTATGTTGTTAGCAGTTTTGGGGAAGTGATGTCAGAACCCATGCTATAAAGGAAGTTATGCTCTTGAGGGTGGGATGAGGGAAGGGTGGGAGGGAGTAAACCTATACCGTCCAGAAATAATCAGCTACAACTCTGACCCTCCACCCCGGAGAGTGCCTTCCTTCCTTTCAGACACCTATTTCACAGAGGTTAAGTAACACATCTAGTTACAAATGACTGCAAATATCTCCCAGCTACAGTTCCCCCCCTGCAAATTAAAGTTAAAACTAAGACAAGTCAACCTCAAAAACAGAATCAATACTAATTACTTACACAGGTCCAAAAAGTAATAATTCAGTTCAGTGTAGTCTAGAAAATAGCCTCCTTGATTTAAGGAAGCTCTAGCTGTTTTCTCTCTCTCTGTGTCTCAGCAGGAAATGCTGCAGGTCCTTCAGGTTTTTGGGTTTGAGCCAAGCAGTTAAGGCTTTGACATTGCTTGGATCAGTTTGAATGTCTTGAGCTGATGCAATATGCCTCACATATTTAACTGAGCTTTGAAAGAATTGGCACTTGTCGAGGGAAAGTTTCAACCCAAACTCTTCAGTCGATCTAGAACCTTTACAGTTTTGCCACATGCTCCTCCAAGGTCTTCCTGAACTCTGTGACATCATCAAGGTAAACCAAACATTCCAAGAGATTCATATTTCTGACAGCTCTTTCCATTAAGTGCTGGAACGTTGCTGGGGCAGCAGATATCCCTTGAGACATTCTGAGAAATTCATAAAAGGCGAGAGGACATATGAAGGCAGTTTTCTCCCTGTCTTGTAGAGCCATTGGTATCTGATAGTAGTCACTTCTTAGGTTCAACACAGAAAACTATTTGCTTCCATTAAGACCATCTAGGGCATCTTGAATTCTGGGCATAGTGTATTGGTCTGGGATAGTCTTGTTTGTTGAGAGTTCGATACTCTATGCACATACGCACAGCTCCATTTTTTTGCAAAAACTACTACTGGCGAAGCATTTGGACTTCTTGATTCTTGAATAATGCCTGAAGCTAACAGTTCCTGCAAATGCCTTCTCACATTGCCAGTATTTGCGGGCACCAATCTGCAAGACCGCTCATGGAAAGGGCATTCATTGTGAAGTCTGATATGGTGCTTTTCTCTGGCTACACATCCCACATCCCACTCATGAAGGGAAAACACTTTTAAGTCCTTTTGGCTAATTTTCTTCTGACATGGGTCTTCCGTGTCTCTGGTATGTGTGAGTTGTCAAAATCAAAAAGTTCTGGGTCAGTGTCAGGCTGGGTATCCTCTTTGGTTGGGGAGGATTGCACTGCTGTATCCACACAGTACACACGAGCCAAAATGTGACCTTTCCTCACAATGTCTCTGTAACATTTTTTCTTGGACGGTAACTCATTTAGCATAAGCATGAGCTCTCACTGGCAACACACTAGGCTTTACCAGTAGGCCTTATGGCAGGCCATGTTCCGCTGGAGCATCCAACATCAGTATCTGATTTTTGAGATCTTTCTTCAGGTACACCACGCCACTGATACTGCACTCAGCATTAGGGGGCACTACAAGTTCTTCAGTGTCACAATGCCAAACTATACCCACAGAGTCATCTTGAGCTTTAGTTGTGGCCTGCATATGTTGCTGATAGGCCTTCTTTACCAGGGCATGCACATGCAGCACTTTTCCCTTTTGCTTGGCTTCCCTCTCTCTTTTTTTTTTTTAACACCCTATTCACCTACCTAACCGGGACATCTCTCAGGCTTCCTCTCTCAGCGCTGTAGCTCCTTTCACTGCACGCCTGAACTGCACTCCCTGATGAATACATCGGGATCAGGACTGCGGCTCTCCTGCCTCCTCGGAGAAGCCTGGAGTCCCCAGGGGGGATGTCGAGGATTGCGGCCGACATTGGGCATGTGGGCCCAGGCTACTGGAGGTTGCCGTTGCCTCCCTGGCGGTAGGGTTTTTTCCTTGTTTTCTCCCCTAGCCCCACCCTCCTGAAGCTCGGACGTGCAATGACGTACCCCTGACATCTGACACAGCTCAGTCCCTCTACTTGCAGCCCTGACATGCGCAGTACCTCCAGCTTCCAGCGGAGGTCGCTGCTGTGTCAGGCAGGCCCATGATCTATCCCCAGAGAGAGGAGAGTTGTCTACAGACATTCGATCCTCTCTCTCCCCTGCTGAACCCCGATGGCCTGGGCACTTTCCCGAACATGGGTCACCAGCGTGGCGCAAGGTGTGGTGTCCAGTGCCTCAACCCTCAGCACTACCAGGCCGGTCGGCTTCTGTCTCTTGACAGAGCTGAGCAGGGCGAACAAATATGTGAGCATTAGTACCAATAAGTACGGGCACTCCGTCGTACATTCCAGACTCCAGACACGCTAATGCCAAAGTTTCCACAAGGTCTCCCACTCCAGTTACATTGGATGGGAAAGCAATTGATACTTTAAGGTAGCCTAGATATTGGTAGGATTTGTCACTCAGCCCCCACATATTCAAACTTTCTAAGGGCAGTAGCATGTAGTGAGACAGGAAGGTCGTACCAGTTCTTGAAAATAATTGTCACTTGGGAACCACTGTCCGGGACAGCTCGAATGAGCACTCCTTCAATAGTGACTGTAGTTTCAGTGGAAGGTCCAACAGATTTGTCAAGGTCAGGTTGTACACTTTCAGGTGCTCTGACTCAATACTTTGCTACAAATGGGATGGAGTTGGGCTTAACCTTAACCGAGGCCCCAGTGCGCTCCTTTACTGGGCCCTGCTGAAGTTTCCCTGCTTCTGGAACTTTTCTTCAAGTTATTTAGCAGTGACTCTCTGTGTGTCCTCCTGCAGCTGACACTCTTTCTTCATGTGTCCATCTTTCCCACAGTTGTAACACAAAATGCTGTCTTGGTTCTGCCTTGGTTGGGGCAATACATAAGCAGGTGGTCTCCAGCTATGGTTATTTTTTTTGCAGTATAAGTGTAAGAGGCCCTGGCAGGGGCTTTGACAACTGCTTATTCTCGCTCTGGTTCTCTCTCTCCCCCTGCCCAGCATGGGCTGCATACTGCATTTCTTCAGTTTGTTTACCATGCTACACAATTTATTGATTCAAACTTCTAGATCCAAACTCACCAGGGGTGCCTGTACACGGACTTCTATGCCCAGCAGAGAGGGGTTTTGGTTGGCAGCCACCACCTGTTGACTCTGGGAATCAGACTGTCCCTTACTAGAGGTAATTTTTGTCTGGTTAATTGCTTCTTTGCATTCTTTGAGCAGTGCTTTCAGTTCTTGAATTTCACTTGCCTGTGCACTGTTGTTAACCTGTGTAATGGCTGCTGAGGCATGACATGATCCCCAGTATTTCTTTTCCTCTTCAGACTCCCTAACCTCTATCATTAGTGCCTAGTGGGAGGGTGGGGCATCCTTCCTCTCAGCCTGACGCAACTTAAGGATTAATAACGTGGAGTGACAGGCAGCCTTGAGCACATGCTCTAGCTGCACTGGTTTCAAGTCTTGGTAGGCCACACCTCATTTGTGGAATACACTGTGCAAGGCCCTCTCCACACGAGTCAAGAAAGCAAACAATGGTTCTCCCTCCCACTGCCTGACAGTTTTGAATTTCCACAGGAGATCCTCACAGGACTCTTTGCTTCCAAAAACACTCTCCAGGGCTGTCAAATACTCTTGTGCTGGTGTATCAGGGTCAGTATTTCTCAGAGATCAAATAGTCTCTAGCACCGGGCCTTGGGAGCTTTCTCCCAGGTGTTTTCTTTCTCAGCTTCTGAGCATTATAAGTCCTGCACGAAAGGAGCAGCATAGTCCATCCATGTCTCTCAGTCATCCTCCCCTGCTAGGGTGAGCTTTAATCTTGAAAACATTCTTAATCTCTGATAAGAGTCTGAGGGAGGTGGTTCATAACTAGGTCTGACTCCCTAATCCTGTGGAGGGGTACCCCTTGGATATCAAGTATCTTTTAAGCTTCCTTAACCGACTTTCCTTTAGCTTGCAACAACTTGGTATGTTTCTCCTTAAATCCCTCAGATTTGGGTGAGGCCTCCATTTTAGGAGTCACACTAGCCTGCATCACTATAGTCCATGCCCCACTGGAACCTTCTGGGTCAGTACATCAAACACTCTAGTGGCATCCACTACATTTTGACACTCAATTAACACAGTTAATTTCTTTGTGGCAGAGTCCATTAGCCACTCTCGATCAGCAACTGAGCCAAGGCATTTGATTACTGATAGGGCCTCTTCTGTTTTCTCCCTGTTTGTCCTGGGGGGACTTCCAGGAGCAGAATGACTTTTTGAGGGTCCAACTCCTCATCCCCACTCCAGTCGATTAGTCAATTGTAGGCCATATTGTCAGCAGAAATGTGAGGTTTGAGGGCTAGAACACTGTCCTTGTGAGCAACGCTTCCATGTGAGGCCTGTCTGATAAACAGGAGATTCCAGTGGGGCCTCCAAGATGTAACCAGATCACCGTGTAACTAAGGTTACTACCCCTGCCTTCTGGGCTCAAACAAGGTTGAAGGGCCTGGGCTGTGTTATTCTGGATAGGGGGATTTGTTTCCAAAGATAAAAGAAGTAGCAGGGTGTCTCCACCCAGAGACTAGTTAAAGTGGTCCTGGTGACAATTGGGTACAACCCCCTGGGATGCTGTACCTTCCCACCTCCCCTCACAGTCACACCACACACAGAATACCAACCTTTGTTGCTGCATTTCAAAACACCTGTAATTATTAGCAATTTCTAATAATATGCTCACAGACTGTTAAAAAGGTTAACCCATAGTTTAGTTACAAAAAGAGATAGGATTAGTGCACAGAACATGGGATGTAGGAAGAACAATGATGCAAGCATTTGATATGCCAACAGTAACAGTAATCCCAGCTACAATAGCAATGGTGCCCACCCCCCACCAGTATGCACAACAGTACACCCTCAATTTTCATACTTCTGTTTGGTACCAGATTTTGTCCTAGTCAGTTTTTCAGACCCGACAGCAGTGCAGCTGGTTGGCCGGTGTTGGTGCACTTTAAAACACTTGGTTAACATAAACCCCTTGACTTGATTCAAATGACTGTTTTCCTTAACAACTTTTGACTGGATGGCCAAACAGCTACTTTGAAGAACTATGAACAACTCCACCAGTTGCAGGGCAGGCCCTGCGTTTATTCATGGTTCTGTAGACACATTTCTTACAGCATTGGGGCAACAGCAAATTGTACAGTCTGCCGAACTGGGGACTTTGAACAGTGTAGCAGGTTTTCAGCTTACTTGGCTGTAGCAGGCTCTTTGCAACTGGTCACCGCTGCAGGGTGGCAGACTCTTGCAGCTTGTCACATTCTCTTCTGCATCACTGCAGTTGCTAGACAGACCAGGGTTGGGCACCAGGGCCATAAGTCTCACCCCCCCATCCAGGCATGCAGCCCTCAGGGGGAGACAATGGGTAGTGCCTGGCTGTTTCACTACCTGGCCAATTCCTCAGACCATCCTGTGCTGTCACTGATTCTTCTCCTGGAACTCAGGAATCATGCAGTCTTCTTTCCCTCTGCCAGCTAGCAGATGGTGATACCTGTTGGAGCAGGTCTGAGTCACCTCCCAGGGACTGGAGTGGCAATCAGTCTCTCATGTATTTTCAAACTTCAGGTTCAAACCACAAAGCAGCTTTTCTTACTTCAAAACTGGCTTCCTAGACAATTGGGATTTTCTGTAGATGCCTCCTGACTCTGGTTGTTTAAACCGAAAGCACCACTCCAAGTTCTTGACAAGGATAGTGCAACCCTCCTCACAGGCCGAGGGCTTCTCTCAGACTGCTTCAGGGTTTTTTGCAACAAAAACAGCTCTTCATACTTGAACTCTGACTTTCCAGATTGTAGAATGCATTGGTCAAGTCTCCTAGAAGGCAACTGTGGAAACCTTAGGCCGACTTCCAAACTTTTCCAGACACATTCTAAGTCCCCCAGTCTCACAGAGAGCTTCAGGCAGATTTGCCTTGTGCTGAATCTGCCTCAGTGTGAGGAGATGAGCTGCAGCATCCAATTTGTCCATCCAACTGTCAGTCAGGCAAATTAGTATTCAGAACGTTCTGTTGATGCCTGATTGGTTGCCTGTAAAGGCACAAACAGTCCCGTCCTTACTCCCTTCCCAGGAGACACTGCTAAGTGCGCCAGGGCTGATCGAACTCTGATTAGTGAAAACGGGTCAGCGGTGACAAAGATGATTGTGAAGTCCTGCATTAACAAAGTCCCAAATTTAAGTTCCTTTTTTAGGACTTCTTTATAGTTTAAACCTTTACTGTCCCCATGGTTCAGTAGCTGCCCCGTGCCCTGGTGTCCAGTGGTTGAGTGAGGCGTAACAGGGACTCCCCCTGCCTGTCGCTAGCACTGTAGCACTGTACCCCTAGGCGACAGGCAGGCTTTCCAATGATACAGCAGCCTTTTAAGCACTTTCAATTTTTTATTTTCTCCCCCCCTCCCCTAATGTGCCTCCGTATCCCTACTGCTGCAGTTGTATCCTTGGGGCTGGAACACACAAAGGGGAATAGCACAAAAGCCGCCAGAGTGACTTTCGCACTGAGCACCACAGTGCTCCTAAGCACCAGCTTGCACATTTCAGCAGGCCCCCTGCTTGAACACTCACACACTTTTCTGTGCGGCATTCTATGAACTGCTGAGCAGGCGGTTTTACCTTTACTTCGCTCCTCCGGTCTCGCACAGGATTCAGTCACATGGGGCCAGCAGGAGCAGATCAAGGGACTCAGAACTGGACCAGAATGTGGCCGGAGGGCAAAACAGGGAGGCGGACAGGTAAGCCCCACCTGTGGGGAAGGGGGGGGGTTACACTGTTTTTTCTGCTCAAGTTTTATATTGCCCACTTTGGAGCATGTCAGCTGGTAATGTACTGTTAATACTTTTAAAACCAGACAAAATATGCTTGTTTGAGGGAGAAAAATAAGTGAGAGAGATTACCAGATGACTAAAATCTTGTCCTTGATAAAGCATATCGGTGATGCAAAATGTTGGGGAGTTTTTCTCGCAAACAATCTTGTGCTTGGATGGACGGACTCTTGAAATAAACTGCTTTGTCTTTTTTTTTTTTTTTACACAAAATTATCAGTAAGCTAATTTCTTCTGAAGCTTTTTCAGTTGCAATGTACTGTTATCTCCCTCTGCTAACCAAAGTGCAACTGTATTATGCAAGAGTGCTGTGAGTTTTTCTCCCATGTTTAACATAACGTGGGAATACATCTGTGGAAGTAACAGTTATAATAAAACTGGGGGGGGAGGAGTAAAGGTTGTATACGCTATGGTTTTTACATTTAATTTCCATTACTTCATCCTTCTATAATCTGACTGTACAGGTGTCTCTGAGTGGGGTTTATTGCGACCAAAGTTTACCTTAATACTATGAGAAAACTGCCGAGTCATTGGCATGTTCATATAACAGCTTTCTGTTCTATAAAGGCTAAAGTTCTGAAAAGAATCCTTTGTGAGATTTTAATTCAATATTAATAAACTGCAGGAGAAAAGACCAAGGTATTGTGACATATAAATTAACCTTTTTGATGTAGGAAATGGTCAGGCATTATCTCCATTTGTAGAGCTGGTAACAGATGCAAGCTGCGGCCTCTTTCTTCAATTCCGTACTGTCTGGTGTTTGCACAGCTTTAAGCAACAGCCAAGTACCTATCCTTGGTGTGATTTAGATTAACCTGTACGTTTATTTAATTTAAAAAAACGACATCTAGCAGTAGCATACACATAGTAGGTGTTGAGAAAACTGGTAGGACCATCGTTGAGCTTTTAGAAACTAATGGAAACAGAGAACCTATATTTTTATGAACTAGCATAGTAAAAGGAAAATGTTAGCGTGTCTGGGAGTGTGAGCGAGCGTGTGTGTGTGTGTGTCTTCTGTAGCTCGTGCTAAGTGTTATTGTTTTATTATTATTTTGTTATTGGCCTTCATACAAAAGACCCCTAAAGACATCAGTTGCTGCTATTGTCAGTGTGGCTCAGATGGTACCACTCTTGCCTCACAGTAACAAGATTTTGGATCAAGTAGTGCAATAGTAGGGGACACTGTATTTTTTGTGGTGCTAGCCTTTGGATGGCATATTAAACCAAGCCTATTCTGTTGTTTTCCTGTGGCTGTACACATACAACTTAAATTAGAAAGGAATGTATTTATTCTTAGAACAAGTCACTAGTATATTCCAACCATTTCCCAACATAATCTTTCATGATATTTTACAATGCTTGAAATTGTATTTCAACAGTTATAGCATTTGCACTAGTAGGCATAGAAACTTAAGTTTTTTTTCCCTATCCTATTTTTCCTCTTTTTGGCCAGGACAGGCAGGGTTCCTGGTCATCACTGTCCTGCTGACTCCCACCCTCCAGCATCTCCTCGGGACTTACCTTGTGCTGGAGTACCCCCATGGATCCCAGCCCCCAGGTGGCGGAGTCAGAGGAAGGCCACCCCAAGCACAATCCAGTTCTGGACCAGGTCCCGTGATACAGCGGGTGAGAGTCAGCAGGCAGGCTTCATGAACGCCTGTCCTGTCATTTCCACCAGATTTTCTTCCCTTAGTTCCTCGAGGGCCACGGCATCATGGTCAAATGTGTGCATGGAGACACACATGCATGCCAGATCCAGCACTCCCATTCTGCCCCCCCCCCTAGTGCCTGGCCCCCCATTTGCTCTGCACTACAACTGAGCCTCCACTACATGGTAGCCAAGTGCAGGGAAGGCCAAGCCCCTACCCATGAGAGGAGAGCTGCCTGTCAGCCACTTGATTCATCTTCCAGCCCTCCCCCCGACCAACCCCCGGTAACCCGAGTTTGTTCCCGAACACAGGTCGTTGGCATGAGAGAGATAAGGCACAAAGCACTTCAGCCCTCAGAGCCACTAGGTCAGCAAGTTTTTGTTAATAAAAGCTTTAATTGCCCTTCAGGAAGCAGGAGTATAAGCTGCAGACCAAGTGGAAGCTTTTAAGCTCCTGGTTTATATCTAAAACTGACTTGATTTGAGTCTCTACTTCAGACCAGAATGTCCTAAGCTTACCGCAGCTCCAGTAATATGCTGAGGTGTCCCCTTTTCCCCACAACCCTTCCAACATAGATCTGTGTGACTAGTGCCTATATGCTTGGTGTCAGGAAGTGTCTGCTATTAACTTTCCATCTAAATTCCCTCCAATATATTTAATACATGTAACACTCCTACCTTCCCTCTTTGTCTAGGAGTCCTGATGGTAAACATGGGGGGCACAGACTGAAAACCTTCCAGGGAGGTAAAGCCAGCAGATATAGTAGAAACAAGGCCTTACCCCAGTTTTGATTCTGGCAGCGCAGTCCAGGTTATACCTCCTCAACCAAACCTCATCTTACCACTCGCAGCTTCAGGCCGGGCCAGGGGGAGAAAATGGACTGGCCAGCATGCTTCATCAGAGGAATTGTTTAGTTCATTCAATAATCTCAGCAACACATGTAGTAGAAACAAAAATAGAATTTATTTCTGATTTTCATGTTAAAATTAATAAATAAATTGCTCAGCTCCATGGAGCTGGGAGATGGAGGCAGACGTAGGCAGTATTATAGAGGCACTAAGCAGTACCAGATAACACAAGTGCTTGTAACAGGCCTAAAAACTAATTAGACCAGGTGCAGACTCCATGCAGATACCCAAAGCATTAGGAAAGCTCTGGACCTTAAAGGGCACAAATCTGTATCTGACCATTTGCCCTAGGGAGTGCCTCACTCCACCTCCCCAAATTAACTGAAAAGATTACCGGGGAAAATGCAGCCTTTAATCCATACCAAGGCCACCCAGAAACCTTGCTTATAACCCAACCAGTTCACCACCCTCTTACCTTCGGGGAAAAAATGCCCTTTTTAAATACAAGAAATGGACAACATGGCTCCCTCTTTTTCAGTTACTCTCGCCATGTGCATTTCATTAGCAGGTTTAACATGGGACCTGCCCCAGAGACAGGCACAGCAGGCCTGATAAAATGAATCCCCGGAATACACCCACCAGCTCACCTGCGGCAGTGTGCCACACCAGGTACCGACCTCTTGGAGCTGCCATCTCCAAAAGGCCCTGCTTTGGCCCTGCTACTACAATGACAGCCTCACTGCCATACCTTTTCTGTAAGAGCACCAGGCCTGCCTTCCTCCAACTGCTGTTCTCCCCACTGCTGAGCTCCTGGATCCCCAGCCCCACACAGTCGCCACACTCCTTGCAGTCTTCAGAAATTAAAGTGAACACTGTAGCATCGACACCAACAAGGCCGATACCTCCCGGGCCTGTGGGTTTAGGCCCCAGCCTGACTTGCCCTACATGCTGCCTGCTGGCTCCCTTTTTAGAAAGGAAGACTCCCCTTTTTATACCTGAGCCCAGAGCAGCAGGACACAGGATGCCCCAAATCCAGGACCTGACCAACAGGGGAGAGCAGAGTGTAGTAAGCCAGCCCCAAAAGGGGTGGCCTACACTCTCCCACCCTTCCTTAAAAAAACATTTTGTCCTGAAAATGGGGCCTCCTGCCAGCCCATGAAGGCACCCACTGGAACGGGTATACACACTCTCCGCCTAGTAACCACTACCCAGCATATGCCAGAAAGTCCAAAATGCCCCCCTCCTCTGGTCTACTTCACAAACTGCCCTGTGGAGCTGCTCCAACCCACAAAATGATGTTAAGGTTAACTAGAATTTTAGAATTATAAAACAGTAAAGCCAGTCTGTTCTTAACAAAGTTATCAGACTTGAATATTTACATATTAGAAGCCCACTCTCTCCACACACATTCACTACAATCACCCCAGCTTCACACGCACTCTCACTCAGGCTTTCACAGTAAGAGGTGGATTCCTGGTTGAACTTTTGACTCATTTGAGTTAGATCCAACAGTGAACAGCAAAGGGAATTTTTTTTCTTGAATCCCAGGAATAAACAGTCACAGTGGGGGGCAGTTCTCACAGTCCCAATTCTCAGCCACTGAGGAACAGTCCTGCAGCACCATCCACTGGGTACAGTCTCTTTTAAAATTTTCTTTGTTACTTTTAAACTAGGAACAGCCGTACAAACGTGCAGAACAGTCCTGGCATATCACAGATGCTGAGAATCTTCCTCTGGATGGTGGACCCTCTGATGTGGGAAAAGTAGAAAGTCGAGTCTGGCTTGGTGGTTTCATTGCAAAAGAGTCCGTTGATATTATGTAGTGCTTTACATGACAGCTAGCAGCCACATCCTGGAGAACAGCATAATGTTTAAACAAAGTTAGTCCTGCTAAGGGGAACAAATAGCATATAGTTCTAGCTTTCTGAATGATTTCTTGGGTCAGTGGGCCGGACAACTCAGACTGCTGTTGTAAATTTTGGACCATTCCCCAAAACAAATCTAACCTGTCGAGACTGTGAATGCTCACGGTAGCATGGTGCGGGGAAAGGAATGGCAAGCCCAAATGTGAACACAACAGTTGTTAGAAGTTCCCTTGCACTCAAATGGAAAAACCACAGATACTCTAAGTAGAATTCAAGTGCTTTAATACTGGGTTCAAAGTAACAGATATCTGTGGACAGACTCAAGACGCCCACTACTAGCCTCAGCGCTTCGGGTGTCTAAACCCTTCATCAGGGGGCGTGGCTAAGTGGGAGACGTGATAAATTTATACTACAACTCATAAATATTAAGTAACCAAAATTAATTATATTAAACAAAATACAAACAATTTTTAAAGTAACAAAAAATAACATGTATCAGTGTTTGCTCTCTGTTGTAAGAAATACATAGTCACATAGATTAATGACTTATATTTTGGGGGTAAATCCTAAATAATTTCAGTCAAGAGGCTAAAACACAGATTTACAATTGAAGTAAAAGGGGACCTGGAGTGAGGTAGCATGTCTGTGACTACAGAGATGCAAGGCATAACCGTTATGCAGGTTCTTGCACTTTTTAGTCCAAGCTGAAGAACTCAATCAATCGATCAGTCAAAATCTTTATTTATCCAGGCGGACATCATTGAGCAAGGTTCATTTGCAAGATGGACCTGGGTGTAACGAGGTCAGGTACAGCAAAGGAAACATTATACACACATATATATATATATATATATATATATATTACACATACACACACAAAGCAATAATAATACATACGAATATGGTGCAATAAATAATAAGCCATACACAGGAGAACATATTACAGGAGAACTATATACAAGTTGCAATGCACTGGTACAGCTATAGTGCTGGAGCTTAACCCGGGGGAGCCATTTTCTAAATACTGCAAAAAACAAGTGCATCAGAGAGCAGGGAGGGGAGGACCCAGAGGCGGGAGGGCAAAAACCCAGATTAAGTGTATAGAATTAGAGTCCCAGGGATCTCTTTATGGAAACCAGGGTAAGGCAGCAAAAGGGTGATAAGGGTGCTGGGATGACGACAGGAGTACAGAGGAAGGACTACAGAGAGAGGGACACTAAAGGGATACTAAAAGGAATTTGAGAGGTATAAGTAAGGACAGGAGGATGACATGGAGGAGCTAAAACAGAGGACATGCAAGCTCGTTCCGCTATCTGAAGAGGGAACATCCACCATAAGGGAAGAAGAGGGGGTAAATAAGCAGGATGGGTATGCGGTCTAGATAGGGAAGCTAGAAGACAGGAGTGAATTTCACATGATGAATGAGTTTACCGAAGATTGTAGGTAAGGAGAGTAAGAAGATAGGAAACCTAACATCGCGTAGAAGGCCAAAGGAGATGTAGCAGGCAAATACAAGACTGGGATCATGGAAAGCAGTTGCAAGGCTCCTTAATGAGATGAGAGTAAAGGGTCTTGAAGTTAGTGACGCTGACAGGAGTGCTCAGCTTCAGTGCTTTCTGAAGTTTGTTCCATAGAGAGAGCAGCACAAAGCTTATTGCCGCTCTACCAAAGCGAGATCTGACTTTTGGGACTATCAATGAGATGTATGTGAGGCTTCTCAGGGCGTACTTGCTGAACTGGTTTAAGGGGAGGCAGTCTGCAGTGTATTCTGGAAGTTTATTGGAAATCGCTCTGAGGATCCATAAAGCAGCATTTCTGTTCCGCCTGTACTTGAGGGAAGTCCAGCCCACGGCTGCATATAGGGAGCAGTGGTGCGTAGTAGAAGGAAGCCCCGTAATGAATCTCAGAACTCTGTGGTACAGCATGTCCAATTTTGAGAGGTAAGAGGCAGGACAATGACTGTATAGGAAATCCCTGTAGTCAATCAAAGAGAGGAACGTTGCTTGGATCAGACGTAATTTAGCATCTCTTGTTAGAAAGTGGCTGATCCTAAAGAAGAGGCCTAATATTTGTTGTAGTTTCTTTAGTAGATCCTCTATGTGCTCTGTTTAGGACTGCCTATGATCCAGCCAAACTCCCAGGTATTTGAAATTTGAAACGAATTTCAATTTTTCTCCGAGAATTGTAGAACTTTGCAGCACTAAGACTGCATAGGCCGGAATTGCTGTATGTACCAGAGGAGAGAAGAGCATCACTTTGGTTTTCTTAGCGTTAAGTAAAAGCTTTTTGTTTAAGAGCTGGTTTTGTAACAAGTTGAATTTAGCTTGCAGGTCACTACATGCAGCTTCTGGGGTTGGGCGGCTTAAGTAAAGTACTGTGTCATCTGCGAACAGATGAATGCTGGCCCTGGTTATACAGTCATCAATGTTGTTAATATAAATAGCAAACAAAATAGAACCTAATAATATAGATCCCTGAGGAACACCTTTTAAAAGTGGTTTAGGGTTGAGAATTCACCTTCAGCCTTGACTCGCTGGAGGCGGCCAGAGAGGTAGTTATTAAACCACTACAGGGACAGTGAATCTAACCCTATTGCTTGTAAGGAAGAGAGTAGCAAGCTATGGTCGACAGTGTTGAAAGCTTTGCTTAAATCTAAAAATACAGCACAAACGTAGTTTCTATTGTCCAGTTCTCTTTGCCAATCGTTGGTCACCTTTGCAAGAGCTGCAATAGTGCTATGTTTCACTCTGAAGCCTGATTGGACAGGATTTAGGAGATTTGTAGATTCGAAGAACTAGAAAAAAGATTTATTGACAGGGATTATGATAGTACATTACTCAGTCAAACTAAACACAGAGTGTTACAAACAAACTGGAAGTCACTGCTATATCCCCCCCAAAAAAGAAAGAAAACCATGAAGGTGATCCAGTTTCCTTTATCACAGAATTCAGTGACATTTCAGGAAAACTGTGCAACGTTATTCATAAAAATTTGGGGAGTCTGACGAGCGACAGAACAGTAAACAGGTTAGTTGGCACAAAACCCAGGGTAACATTCAGCAGGACACTAATCTCAAGGACCAGATAGTACACAGTAGATTAGGCACACAGACAGGAGTTAGCGTACAAAACTGGCTACCTACCTGGATGAATGGCTTTTTTAAATGCCAAAGGTGTATATCACGCAAATTCACTTTACAGCTGAAATCATTTTCACACTCATTAGAAGCCAAGAATATTGTATATATCAGAGAATGCATAACATGCGACACACCTTGTGTTGTGTATGTCTTGTAGTGCACCTGCAATTTATTATACGTTGGATGTACTACTAGGCCACTGAAGAGAAGAATGCAGGAGCATGTCAGTATCTATTGCAAATGGCAGCGAATATACCCTTGTGTGTGTCTATTTTTCACATTACCACAACTGTGAACCTGAACACTTGAAATTCAAGGGGATCGAAGACATTGCCCCCATGTCCAAAGAAGGCAATAGAATGAATAAACTGCTCCAAAGAGAAGGATTTTGGATCTTCACACTAAACAGTGTGAAACCCAAAGGACTGAAGGATAGTTGGGATATAAAACCATATTTGAAAAAAATGAAAACATTAAATAACTTTATTTTCCCCTAAGGTTTCAGCCTAAAATATACTACTTTAAGGTTGATGCACTATGTCTAAAAATATTTTCTAGGCATTGGTGCTAGGTTTGCATCTTAAATAATGGTGCACATGCAATAGCATGGGACATTCAACCCTATTAATTTATTTTGATGCGTACAACCCTTTTGGAAGTTGCATGTCTTATGATGGTCACACTGTAAAATAATGAATGCTCCCAAAATGAATGTACAATGTAAAACAATGCATTGCTAACCTATATAGGCTAAAGTAGATGAGGCTGTTTATGTTAAAAGCTGTTTAATTGATATTTTCAGAATAGATTCATTTAGATATTTTATTATAATCATTTTATTTATTTATTTTATTTATTTGTATTTCGGATGACACCTTTGAGCCAAGGGCTCTTTTACAGAGGTTCCACGTCAAGGCAATAAGGACAATAAGGTACAAAACATAACATGATCATTACAATGGAACTTACAAAAAAAAAGACAAGTAAGGTTACAATAATAGCAGCCAAAGGCATTGTCAAGGAATTGTGTTGCGAGTTAATTATACAGTACAAGTCATAGGTGGCTCAGTGAAGCTTTATTAGGAGTTATGAACATGATGCAATGCACATATAGAAGTGTCATCATATGGACGTTTTCTGATTGTTTTTTCTCTGATTCTTCTGTTTATACGTCCTTCACTCGAGTACCCCTTATAACTTTTTGTGAAGCTGATTGGCACACACAAGCCTTGTTGAAAGTATACAATCTCTCATCTAACACACAGTGTATAATAGTAGTTTTTCTAGTTAGTTATGCATAAGATTATGCCCTGAATCTCTGTAATCACAGACATGCTACCTCACTCCAGGTGTCCTTTCACTTTAATTGTAAATATGTGTTTTAATTCCTCATTTGAAAATATTTAGGATTTATCCCCAAAGTCATTAATCTATGTGGCCCATTCTCTCTGCCACGTGCTGTCCCTCAGGAGTCGGTGCTGTCCCCCATGTTGTTTACGGTGTAGATGCTGCCCCTCGGAGACATTGTAAGATGGTATGGGCTGAGGTTTCACAGCTACACTGATGATACCCAGCTCTACCTGTCTTTTGCACCTAACCAGGATAGCGCAAGCTCGGTCTTTAATAGCTGCCTTGTAGAATTCCAGGATTGGATGAACTCCAGCTGGTTGAAATTGAACTCTGGAAAGACTGTGGTGTTGGTGGTGGATCCGGGTCATCGGACAGAGGGGTCAGTGGTCAGACAGCCTTCTGGACTCTGCCTTGGAAGTGTCCGGCTGCCTTCCTCTGACTGGGTGTGAAACCTGGGGGTGGGTTTTGATGACGGGCTGACACTGCATTCGCAAGTGTCGGCAGTTGTCAAGTCCTCATTTTACCATCTTAGGAACATCATTAGGATTAAGCACCTTGTTCTATCCGGCGACCTTCCGACATTGATCCATGCCTTCGTGACCTCGCACCTAGACTACTGTAACTCCCTTTACTTAGGGCTGCTGGGGGTTGATATCAGCTGCTTGCAGCTAGTGCAGAATGCTGTGGTGCAGTTGTTGATGTGGACTCCTCATTCATGTCACATCTCACCAGTGCTGCACGAACAACACTGGCTGCCTATTTAGTGGTGGATCACCTTCAAGGTCGGGCTTCTGACCATTAAGGCCCTGCACGGATAGGGTCCGAGTTATCTGCAAGAGCTCCTGAAGCCTTACTGCCCCGGCCGACCTCTCCACTCAGATGATGAGGGGTTGTTAGAGATTCCCAGGGTACGGCTTAAAACATCAGGGGCCCGTACTTTTATGTATGTGGCTCCGACCCTGTGGAACTCTCTACCTTTTCAGATTTGTGAGTGCACGACCGTGGAGAGCTTCACGAGGGCCCTGAAGACCCATCTATGGCATCTTGCTTATGATGTTTAAATTGTTATATCTAAACCAGTATTTATTGCCTGCTGTAGTTGAATTTTTATGTCTTTTATTCATTCAATTTTATCTGTTTTTAAGTTGTACAGCACCTTGATTAAAGAAAGGCTATTTATAAATAATTATTTCTTACAACAGAGAGCAAATGCTGATACAGTACATGTTATTTTTTGTTACTTTAAAAATGTTTGTATTTTGTTTAATATAATTAATTTTTGTTACTTAATATTTACGAGTTGTAGCATATATTTATCATGTCTCCCACTTAGCCATGCCCCTGACAAAGGGTTTAAACACCAAAGTGCCAGGGCTTGTAGTGGGCATCTTAAGTTTGTCAGCAGATATGTGTTACTTTGAAAACAGCATTAAAGCACTTGAATTCTACTTACAGTATCTGTGGGTTTTCCATTTGAGTGCAAGGGAACTTCTTGGAACTGTTGCATTCCCGAAAACACCCAGTCAGGCCGCTTTTTTTTCTATGATGTCCCACAACCTCTCCGGGACATAAGGATATTCAACAGTTAGGTACTCTGTGTGTCTCACCCACCTCTCAGTCTCCAACAACTGGGACAGTTCTCGAACACTGGTTCACTGGGCAATTCCTGGTTCCAGCCACACCTGAGTTCAGTAGGGCACATTCGTGGAGTCACTGCTCAAGAGTCCACCCAACCAAATACAGGTGGCCTTGCACAGTGCCAGAAGGCATGGGGTGTTGTCTGGCAGCTTTAACACAGGGTTCTGATAAGGATAAGGAATGGCCCTGTGCACCTCTTGGTCGGCGAATTAGTAGGCCTTCGGGGCCTTCCAGGGGACAATGCAGCTGGAATCTCCTGTACAGCCTCTTCCTCTGGTTCCTCCACCTTCACTTTCACTGTGGCACTTAAATAGGCAAACTCTTCACCTGAGCTTCTGCCATGCCACCATCACCAGGTAGAGGACTTGCAGCTGATCCCCTTGGGGGTCACCAGCTCTAAAACCCCATGCCCTATCTCTCCCTCTGCCACTGGGATAGTCAGCGGTGACAGGTACCATGGGGCTAGGCAGATGGATGTGCCCCACAGCACCCTCACAAGTGTCCTCCTCCGTGGCCTCCATGACTACATCAGGAACCCCCTCGCTTGCTTTCTCCTGAGGAACAGGCGGCTTGACATCCTCCAATGACTCAAACAACTTGGTCTCTTCAAAAACATCCAGGCTTCCCTGGGATACTAAGGAGGTAGCACCCACTGATGCCAGGACAGGGTAGGGCCAAGCGTAGCTGAAAGGAATACCCATGGATAATCCTGAAGAAGGCCCCCTGGAACAGTTAGTGCATAAAGGCAAACTGGCCACTCCCTCTCTTCGAAATCCACACTTTGCACATTTTTCCTCCGCCACTCCTCTACCTGCCGACTTTCACAGCCAAGACAAGTGGAAGGCGGGCACAGTGGCCTTGGGTTCCTCAGAAGAGGCCTTTCTGACATAGCTTATTTTGCATTTTCCTTACCTTCTGCAATGTGCGCCTTTATCCCACACATTTGAGGAGAAAATGGCATCTTCTTTGCACATTCCTCACTCAGCCAACACCTGAACCAATCAGCAGCATTGCTCTGAACCAGTTGACCTCTTCCTTTTACTGCAAAGTGCCTTCTCTTACTGGAATACAGAAAAATAGTGCCAAACACCCCACAATGGTGGTCCCCAATGAAGCTCCACCAAAATCCAGTCCCGACGGTAGCGGGGAGCCCAGCCTTGATAAGTCTATCCCCAAACACTCAGTCCTGCTTCCAAAAAACACCCCTACTGTCGCTCTTTGTCTAGCAGTCCTGATGGTAAATAAGGGGGGGGGGGGTACAGACCGAAAACCATCCAGGGAGGTAAAGCCAACAGATATAAATAAAACAAGGCCTTACCTCAAACTTGATTCTGGCAGCACAGTGCAGGTTATACCTCCTGCACTTAACCTCATCTTACCACTCGCTGCGGCTTCAGACTGGGCCGGGGGACGAAAAGGACTGACCTGCATGCTTCATCAGGGGAAGGAATCAGTTAGTTCATTCAATAATATCAGCACACACGAAGCAGAAATTAAACAAAATTTAATTCTGATTCTCATGTTAAAATGAATAAATAAATTGCTCAGCTCCATGGAGCTGGGAGATGGAGACAGACGTAGGGCAGTATTATAGAGGCACTAAGCAGTACCAGATAAAACAAGTGCTTGTAACAGGCCTAAAAACTAATTAGACCAGGTGCAGATTCTACACAGATACCCAAAGCCATAACAAAGCTCAGGACCTTAAAGGGTGCAAATTCATATCTGACGTTTTGCCCAGGGGAGTGCCTCACTCCCCCCTCCCCAAATTAACTGAAAAATTACTGGGAAAATGTGACCTTTAATCCATACCATGGCTGCCCAGAAACCTTGCCTGTAACCCAACCAGTTCGCTACCCTCTTTTCTACTTGGAAAAGATGCTGTTTTTAAACAGAAGAAATAGACGACACTGCTCCCTCCTTTCCAGTTACTCTCACCATGTGCATTCCGTTAGCGGGACTAACACAGGACCTGCCCCAGACACAAGCACAGCAGGCTCGATAAAATGAATCCCTGGAATACACCCACCAGCTGACCTGTGGCAGTGTGCCACACCAGGTACCGACCTGTTGGAGCTGCCAACTCCAAAAGGCCCTGCCACCACCATGACAGCCCCATTGCCATACCTTTTCTGTAAGAGCACCAGGCCTCCGGAACCCCCGACTGCTGTCCTCCCCACTGCTGAGCTCCTGGATCCCCAGCTCCCCAGGGTCATCACACTCCTGCCACCCTTCCCTTCAGAAATTAAAATGAACACCATAGCATCGACACTCCCAAGACCAGTATCTCCTGGGTCAGGGGGGTTTAGGCCCCAGCCTGACTTGCCCTACATGCTGCCTACTGGCTCCCCTTTTAGAAAGGAAGACTTCCCCCTTTTATACCTGAACCGAGAACAATGCCCCCCCGGGGGCAGGACACGGGATGCCCCAAAGTCAGGACCCCGACCAACAGACGAGAGCATGGTGTAGTAAGCCAGCCCCGAGAGGGGTGGCTTACATATACTTATGGTAGCCATAATTAAAGCAATAACACAATGATGGATGACAGACTCAGCTCCATCAATAGATAACTGGTTAACAAATCGTAAAACAGTTATAACCATGGAAGGAATTTATTTTATTTATTTATTTAATGATTCGGAATACAACCTTTGAGTCAAGGACTCTTTTGCAAAGGCTCCACGTCAAGAAACAATTGAATAACATATACAACAGAGTACATAGTAGGTGGGGCTAACAAGAGGTATAACAGTATAGACAGGTTTTACGGGGGCAGTGAAGCCCGAGCTGAACGGGCAGCACTTTCACACAGCCTCTAATCTGAGCCTTAAAATCTTAAAAATCCTTTTTGCAGCAGAAATCGCCTAAAAAGAACATCACCATTAGAAAGAGGAGCCTCAAAAATATGAAATGGGGAACCCTCATAAGGACAAAGGTGTTGGTTCAAGTGCTAAGTCATCTGGATCAACGCAACCTTTGAGACCTGCTCACAATGCTCAGGCCGTGCCTCAACAAGAATCCGAGCAGACCATGGCATCTATAGGCCTTAAACTACAGTGGCTGATTGCGTCGGTCTCTGATTTGAATAATAAGATGGATTCATTTGGCACAAGAGTTTCAGTGGTTGAAAAGATGGTAGAAGGGTTTCAGACAGAAGTCGTGGACATTAAAACGCAAACTGACTCTGCGGCGACTACTACCACGCTAATGGTCAAAGAAAACACACACTTAAGGGCCAGACTCGAGACCCTGGAAAACCAGGCCCGAGCATCCCACATTCGAGTTTTAGGTTTGCCAGAAGGGATCGAGGGTGACCACCCTCTTATGTTCATGCAGAAATGGCTTGCAGACAAATTAGCTTTGGAGGTCCACAACGTAGTATTTGGACTGCAGAAAATCTATAGAATTACCCTCCCCGAGGATTTTGGGAAGATTCAGAGAACCCTCACACCCTGCTTATTGTCACTGACAGGGTGGGCACAAGAGATAGGATCCTCTGTTTGGCCTGGCAAATGAACCCTATTATCCAGGATGAGCGCACAGTGTACCTGTTTCGTAATTTGAGTTATGCCACCCGTATGTGTCGAAAGACATTTGATGCAATACTTAAGCAGTTGAGAGAGGTATTGATTTTGCATGCGATGGTGTTTCCAGCAAGATTTCGGATGTGTACACAACAGTAAGGTTGTTTTTTTTCTGATTCCTCCGAGGCAGGCAAATGGGTAGACACTTCATTAGAAGCAGCCAGAGCTGATGTCGGACCATGGAGCAGAGGGAAGTGAATCCAAAGACCACGAGGAAGGCTGAAAAGACCATTGTAGTGGGACAAATTATTATCTAACCTCATTGTTAATCTGTGATTCATGTCTGCAGCTTCCTGAACTCTGGACTTTTGGTGACTTTTTGCTCTATAGAGCTAAATGAACTCACCGTATTTTGTTAACATTTAGCAGAAGGCTCCCACTAAGCATTAATGTACTCATTCACGGAGTTATTCTACTTACTGTTTATGGGCTATTCCTTAAGTCTTTTAAACTAGGTTTCTTATAATGAGAAACATATTATAGCCCTACAATTTGTTGATATGGCTGTGAGGGGGAGTAATGTTTATTACTGGTTGGTGCATTTAGGAAATGGGAGTGCTGCCTAAGATTATCTATTTTAGATTGTTTACTTACTTTTTAGGTATAAAGTGTGACACCTATAGCCCCAATCTGGGGCATGAGTTTCTTGGGACTTTATAATTATGGACTTTAGCAATACAAATTAGTCACACTGATACTGGGCTTGTTCACGCAGCTTAAATGTTATAATATCTACTAGTTAAATTATAGTTTTCCCCTCTATGTGGTATCACAGTATCTGGGACGCATCAATCCTGGGATTAAAGGGAGGGCTATGTTTCTCTCTATGGTATGTAATGACCGGTTCTATATGATACCGGCGAAGTCAGATCGCTGAAAATCAATGTTGGTGCTCTGACTCCCCAGCGCACAACAAAATGGTGCTGGGGACTTGTAATTTTTACATTTATGGGGGTTTGTCCCTGTACCCCCTACTAAAGGATTCTCAACTCTGGGGTGCATATCGGGGGCAAAACATTAAAAAATTTAATTTGGGCTGGCAGCAAAAATGAACCAGCGCCCAGACCTCAACCTAGTACCTAAACCACCAAAGCTGCAGAGCCAACCTGCTACACCATGGGTCCAGCTCAGCAGCCTACTGCAGTGCCACCCTCACATCCTCAACCCCTTCACCATGCATGCCGCTCCACCCGCCATGCGTGTACATCTCTATGGCGACTTCCTGCCACTACAGTCACCCCATCCGGTCGCTCTCCTTTATTGGTAGCCCCTGTAACGGGCGCCACAATTGAGTCGCCCTTTCGCGGGTCGCTCAATTGCAGTCACCCACATCACAAGCTACCATAATTTATTTATTTATTTATTAATGACCTAATCTGGTATGTCTCAAATATGGATATATTGTCTGTATGAAAATAGAGGTTAATTATAAAAATAAAGTACAAAAAAAAAAGACAGGTTTTACTGCAAGTTAAACAATGCGACACAGCAGGCCAAATGGGCCCTAGTCAAACAGTTGACTGTAAGTACTACAGGACTACATAATTTATAGAGAGTGGTACAGCAGGCTACAGGGCCCTAGTTATACAGGTAAACACATTTGACATACAGTTAAGGGTTTAAGGTGACCCTCGGTCAGCTACAGTGCAGGGGATATCAGCTATAACATGGTAGTCTGAAAACATGGTCAAGCAAGACAGAAACAAAATTTCAACTAGTGCCAGAGGCTAAGGGTCAGTGGCATTCACAGATGGAATGCTCAAGAAGATGGCTCCTTAGGGCTGATTTGAAAGGGCCGTGGGTGGGTAGGTAGGTGGGTGATGGACGTTGAGAGCTCATTGAGCCATAAGGGGGCCTGGTATGAAAAGGCCCTTTGACACAACGCTGTTCTGCAGCGAGGGACAGAGAAGGAGGACCTAGTGGCACTTCTGGAGGCATGGGCAATGGCTGCTTTGGAGACCAGGGAGTCAAGGCTAGGAAGGATTGATTTGAGGGATGTTTTCTTTCCAACGATGCAGGTATAATAGTTAAGTCTGGCATCCAGGTTTAGCCATCCTGCAGACATTGCACAAGTTGCAGGTGTGAGTCTGTCTGCTGTGACCCATGACCAGCCTGCAGGCCTTATTCAGGGAGTTCTTAACCTGGGCGAGGGAATTTGGATCAGCTGTGCCATATATCACCAGGCCATAGTCAACCAGAGAGAAAACATATGACGATACAGCCAGTGGGAGAGCTTCAGCAGTCAGGAAGTGATTATACCGATAAACTATTTGAATTACAAGCAGACTGCAGCTTTGTTTAGAACTATTTACATAGAAACATAGAAACTGACGGCAGATAAGGACAACTTGGCCCACCTAGTCTGCCCATTTCCCTACCTAACGGATAAGCTGCAGATCCTAGCTAACCAACAGCCTACTTCCTCCTACCCCCCACTAGAATTGCCTTATGTCTGTCCCATGCATTCTTGAATTCCCCCACTGTTTTTGACTCTCCAACCTCCTCAGGAAGGCTGTTCCATGTATCCACAACCCTCTCTGTGAAGAAATACTTCCTCACATTACCTCTGAGCCGTCCCTCTATCTTCAAATTGTGCCCTTTGTTTTGCACATCTCTTTTTCTGAAAGATGCTGCCCTCTTGGACTTTGTTGATTCCCTTGAGGTATTTGAAAGTTTCTATCATGTCCCCCCTCTCCCCCTTTCCTCGAGGCTATACATCTTTAGTTCTTTTAGTCTTTCTTCATATGTCTTCTGATGCAGACCCTGCATCATTTTGATTGCCCTCCTCTGGACAGCCTCCACCCTGTCTATGTCTTTGCGGAGATGGGGTCTCCAGAACTGTACACAGTACTCCAGATGTGGTCTTACCAACTGTCTGTACAGATGACCAACAACTTCCTGTTTTCTACTGGTGATGCCTCTCCCTATGCATCCCAGTATCACCCCAGCCCTCCTTACTCCCTTCTCACATTGCTGGCCCACCTTTAGGTCATCTGATATGACTACGCCCAGGTCCCTTTCCATTTTTGTTGTTGTCAGTATCTCACCCCACCATTGTGTACTCTTAACCTGGATTTTTGTTTCCCAGGTGCATTACTTTGCACTTCTTTGCATTGAATCTAAGCTGCCATACATTTGACCATTCCTCCAACCTTGCCAATTCCCTTATCATTTCCACCCCACCTTGTGTATCAACCCTGTTGCAGATCTTTGTGTCATCTGCAAAGAGACATACTTTCCCTTCCAGTCCCTCTGCAATGTCACTTATAAAGACATTAAAAAGGACCGGCCCCAGTACTGAACCCTGCGGTACCCCACTAGTAACCCTCTTTTCTTCACTGTGGACTCCATTTACTATTACCCGCTGTGTCCTGTTTTCCAACCAGTGTTTTACCAAGGCTACCTCCCTGGGACCACTCCCAGGCTGGCTAATTTGTTTATTAATCTTTTGTGCGGGACTGTGTCAAATACCTTGATAAAGTCTAGGTAGGCCATGTCCACAGCCCCTCCCTGGTCTACTGCTTTGGTCACCCAGTCAAAGAAATCAATTAGATTTGTCTGACATGACCTTCCCACTGTGAATCCATGCTGCCTTGGGTCCTGTGCCCCACTGGCCTCTAGGTACTCAACAGTTCTTTCCTTCAGAAGTGATTCCATCATGTTCCCTACCATTGAGGTCAAACTGACAGGTCTGTAGTTTCCTGCCTCTGTCTTGCTCCCACTTTTGTGAAGGGGAATCACATCCACCCTCCTCCAGTCCTCAGGTATCACACCATCCTCCCATGATTTATTAAAAAGGGTAGTCAGTGGTGTTACTAGTTCTTCCCTTAATTCTTTTAGAATTCTGGGTGAATCCCATCAGGCCCCATTGCTTTATCCACCTTCAGTTTTAAGAGTTCTTTCAGAACCCTTTCTTCTGTGAAGGGACTAATATCAACCCCCCTATCCAGAGTGCTTCTATTGACTGGATTAGGTATTTCCCCCTGCTTTTCCATTGTAAATACTGAGCAGACGTATTTGTTCAGTATCCCTGCTTTTTCACTGTCGCTCTCTGCCCAACCACCTTCCTCTTTGTTCAGCCTCAGTATCCCTACCTTAGTCTTTCTTTGCTCCCTAATGTACCTATAAAAGGTTTTATCCCACTTCTTAACAAAGTTGGCTCTCTTTTCCTCAGTTTGGGCCTTTGCTATTCTGACTGCCTTACCTGCTTCCTTTTGCTTTAACTGGTACAGTTCTCTGTCCTACTCCTTCTATGTTTCCTTATACTTCCTGAATGCTATCTTTTTCTCCCTTGCTTTCCCCGCCACTTCTTTTGAGAACCATAGTGTTTTTTTCTTTAGTTTTGATTTGTTTATTTGCTTCACACAAAGGCTTGTTGCCTCTGTGATGGCGGTTTTGATGTTTCCCCATTGTTGCTCCACCCCACCTTCTTGTCTGTTTGCTAGTACTTTTCTGAGGCACTCTCCCATTTTGGCAAAATCAGCCCTCCTGAAGTCCAGTACCTTCACTTTTGTGTGACTTGACTCTACAGCAAAGTTTATCATGAACCACACTGTTTGGTGGTCACTTTTTCCCAGATGGCTACCCACTTCAAGATCAGAGATCCTCTCTCCATCCCCATTTGAGAGTACCAGGTCTAAGATTGCTCTCTCCCATGTGGGTTCCAAAACTAGCTGTCTGAGGCATGCCCCCTGTAGGGCAATCAGAATGGCCCTGCTCTTGGATGTGGCTGCAGCAAAGGTGCTCCAGTCCACATCTGGCATATTCAGGTCCCCCATCAGCAATATCACCCCTTCTCTGCCATCCTAAGGATATCTTCTATCATTTCCTTGTCCATTTCCTCCCCCTGAGACAGAGATCTGTATACAACCCCTGTGCAGATTGTGGAGCCATTTCCAGTCTCCAGGGTGACCCACAGTGCCTCCTCTCCTCCCTGTTTGCCCTTTAGTTCTGTTACTTTGATCCCTTCCCTTACATAGAGAGCTACTCCTCCTCCTCTTCTTCTTCCCTCCCTGTCCCTCCTGTAGATTGTGTACCCTGGTATGTTGACATCCCAGTCATGGTTCTCTTTGTATCATGTTTCTGTGACTGCCACAATATCCAGGCATCCCTCTTCCATCAAGGCCACCATTTCAGGGAGCTTTTTGCCTAGAATATGGGCATTGGTACACATTACCCTCCATTTTTTTATGGCTTTATTTCTTTTTGCCCTATCCCTGTCCCTACTGCCTTTGTCTTTTTCTCCATTTACCCCTGCCCTTCTCCCTATCGACTGCCCTATCTTGGTGTTTACCTCACTAATTACCCTGATTTTTTTGGGGGGGGGCTAGGATTTCCCTTCTCCTCTTCAGTGCCTCCCCCCCTTTGGCTAGTTTAAATGCTTACCATTGAATCATTTAAACCTACTACCTAGGATCCTGGTTCCCCTCCAGAATAGATGCAGACCATCGCACCTGTATAGGCCTGCATCCCTCCAGGTGGAGCCCCAGTCCCCAATGAAGCCAAATCCCTGAGCTCTGCACCAGCTTTTCAGCCAGTCATTGAATCCCACAGTACAGAGTGCTCTAGCCTCATCCATGCCATAGACAGGTAGCACTTCCGAGAAAGTTATCGTGTGTGCTACTTGTCTAAGGCCCCTCCCCAACTCCACAAACTCCTGTTGCACTGCTCTGATCCTATTCTCAACCAGGTCATTCGTCCCTAGATGGATAATGACATCCAGCTCCCTCCCCCTTGCCGTTGCTCCCATGATCCTGAGGATTCGTTTCCTGTCCTTCCAAGCCTTGGCGGCAGGCAGGTACCTTAACTCCCTTCCCCCTCCCATCCCAAGTTCTACCCCCCTAACAATTGAGTCCCCCACCAGGAGTTGTTTCCTTCCCCTGTGGGATCCTGTGCCATCCTCATGTGGGTCTCCATTGTGGAGGTTCCCAGCATCCTCCTTGGTCTCCACTGCAGATGCCTCCATAGAGGAACCATGCTTCACCAGAGTGGTGAATGAATTGTAAAGAGGCACAACTGGAAGGATGCACCTCTGTTTCTCCACCCTCACCCTCCCTGAGCCCACTGTGTTCCAACCACTCCTCTTTCTTGGCAACCTCTGAGGTAGTGGCAGTGGCCTGGATGGTCCCTGGGTGGGGGAGCAGGTTTCCCGAATCCCTGCCAGGTCAGCATGGAGACGAACAACCTCCTCCCTCAGACCAGAGAGGTGCCTGCAAATAGGGAAGCAATGCAGTCTCCAGAATGTCTCCCAGAAGACTGCTGCTCCACAGTCAGTGCATTGCACCACTCCCCACATGTCTGTGTCCCTTCCAGTTACAGATGCTTTTTTGGTTTTTGTTCTTGTTTTAGTGTATGCAAGCTTGTGAGTGTCTCTACCTCTTATTCAGTGTGCTGTGCCTTTAAGGATATGAACAGGTTTATGTTGTTAGAAGTTTTGGGGAAGTGATTTCAGAGCCCCTGCTATAAAGGAAGTTATGTGCTTGTGGCGGGTGGGGTGAGGGAAGGGTGGGTGGAGTAAACCTATGTCATCCAGAAACAGTCACCTACAAGTCTTACCCTCCAACACAGGGAGTGCCTTGCTTCCTTTCAGACACCTATTTCACAGAGGCTAAGTAACAGATCTAGTCAAAACTAACTGCAGATATCTCCCAGCTACAGTTCCTCCCTGGCAAATTAAAGTTAAAACTAAGAAAAGTCCACCCCAAAAACAGAATCAATACTAGTTACTTACACAGGTCCAAAAAGTAATAATTCAGTTCAGTGTAGTCTAGAAAATAACATCCTTGATTCAAGGAAGCTGTGGCTGCTTTCTCACTCTCCCTGTCTCAGTCTCAGCAGGCAAAGACCACAAACAACTCCAGTTATAAATCCTCAGTTCAACTAGGCTCCTTTCTGCTCCTTCTCTTAACAGACACCTATGACAGTGAGAGGATCTCGGATTTAGAAGTGGGTTGCCATCTGGGAACAAGTGACCATAAAACAGTGTGGTTCACATTAAACTCAGCTACAGAGTCAAGCCATACAAAAGTGAGGGTATTGGACTTCAGGAGGGCTGACTTTGGCAAGATGGGAGAGTGCCTCAGAAAAGCACTAGCAAACATGCTAGAAGGAGGGGTGGAGCAACAATGGGGAATCATCAAAACTGCCATCACAGAGGCAACAAGCCTTTGTGTGAAGCAAATAAACAAATCAAAACCAAAGAAAAAGCCACTATGGTTCTCAAAAGAAGTGGCGGGGAAAGTCAGGGAGAAAAAGATAGCATTCAGGAAGTAAAAGGAAACACAGAAGGAGCAGGACAGAGAGCTGTACCAGTTAAGGCAGAAGGAAGCAGGGAGGGAAGTCAGAATAGCAAAGGCCCAACAGCATAAAGATCACATGAAATGCTTGGAAACATGTAGGGGATTAGTGTCATATACTGTAAGCCATTAGCCATTAGCCATTGTAATAACTTGAAACCAGCAGTTGTAAAGTCCCGTAATACACAGTTGTGTTGTGGCAGCCATGTATTACAGAATTTCATACTACACTGCTGTCCTCCTTCCCCGGCCTCCATTTAACAAGTATTTCTTTACACATTTACAGTTTTTTTTATCTGACGAGCATGAAAACACATCAGTATTTTATAAAATAATTTATCTGGTCAATCCTGCTATGCTTAGTTTGTTTACAATACCACATAGAAAAAGTTAACACGCACTGTGCGGCTGTTCCAGCTGCCTAATAAAAACCAAACGAGCTGCACAGTTATATGTTCTGTCTGGTAAACAAACTAAACAGGCAGAGTCCCCCAGATAAGTTATTTTATGAAACAGTTATGTGTTTTCATACTTGTGAGATAAAAAGCATAAATCTCAGAAGAAATAATTGTTAAACAAATGAGGGGCAGGTTTCTCTTTTTATCCACAAAAGTGAAAACCATATAAAAATAACATATGGAATATAGTGCATTATGATTTTTTTAAACCCTACCCCCACCCCAAGTTGTGAGGCTGATGACTTACATAGTCCTCACACACTATGTAAGCAAAAAAAAAAAACAGCTCGTAATGCACTGCTTTCCATTCATTGGTTTACATGTCCAAGCCAACCTTCTGTCCCTCAATTAAGGTCTGATTGAAGTATTTATGGCTCTTTGTGAAGGTTGAGTGTGTTTACTAACTGCTGATACATTTATACACATATTGTACCTGTACTTCCAGTATTTAACTACTGGTAAAGCAGTTTGTGCCATGTCTTACTGCTTCATCCATGTTAGAAATGTCAAAGACACAGCATTTTTAGATTACCCAAGTATGCTGTGCAAACACTTTACTATCAAATTAGCAAGGGTACCCAGTGATTCCTTTCGAAAGCAGAGATAGGTAATAGTTTGCACTCAGGACCCACGCAAGTAGCATATGTAGTGTTATATCATGAAAATAGCGTAAATTACATTGTTTTACCACTACACTACTTACATAACTGTGCATGTTAGTAAAACTATTTGCTTCACAAAAAAAAAAAATTAGCATAGATAATTTAAGGGTGGCTAGGGAGCAGAGCCCCCCACTATAAATACAGTGTGGCTAGTTATGTGTTTCTGTGAAAATCTCTCATTTCCAGGGCTGCATTTAAATTTTTTTTTTGGGGGGGGGATGTGTTGTGATGTGGATTTCACTGAAATATATAACTATACTGTTTTTTTTAATGGGGGCTCAGACCCCATACCTCCTCTCAGAGAGGGGAGACAGGAGAACAGGGAAGCGGTTGTAGCAGTAGCAGGTAGCGAGGCGACTGTAGTGGTAGCAGGTAAGGAGAAGGAGCACTGGGAGCTTGAGGACGTCAATGTCAAGACACAGATGTTGATGTCAACATACTGTATCTTTTAGCATAAATAAAAATGTATTGTAAGTGGGTCTAGAGTGCTACACTGTCGCCAAAATGAGTCCAGGCTTATCTTAACAGACCTATACTGCCTTAATGCACGTTGTCTCCACTGGCAGGCTGCACCATAGGTCACCACTCTCTGGGAGAAAAAAAATGCCTCCTAATTTTGCCCCTGAATTTACTACCCTTGAGCTTCAGGGCATGTCCCTGCATCCTACTGCAGGATGCCAGACCAAACATCCCAACTATACAGTCTTGTCGATACCCTTGTTATGTGAAAGATGTATATCACGTCCTCTCTTGGACCCCTTTTCTCTATGGTGAACATGTTAAGGGCCTCCAGCCCCTCCTCCTCATAGCTTTTGCCTCCAATACTGCTAGTCATTTGGGTGGCCTTGTGTTGCACCATAGCGGCTACTTCGGTGTCATTTTTGTATTAAGAGACCACAGCTGCATAAAATACTTTGGGTGGAGCCTGAACAGGACCTTGAAAAGTAGCAGGATTACTTCCACTGCTCTTTTGGGCACCCCTTTTAATACACCCCAACGTTATGCTAGGGATCCTAATAGTGACCACACACAGCTTGTCCCTCTTCAGACTCTTTTCTGTTATGACCCTCAGATCCTTTTTCATGTTGAAGTCAGTAAGAGGAGCTCCACACTGTGGGGCTGCCTGTCTTTTCCTCCCCAACTATAGCTCTGAAAGTGGATAAGGCTATGGGACTGGATGGGAAACATCCAATAGTACTAAAGGAACTCAAGGATGTGCTGGCTACCCCACTGATGGCCTTATTCAACAGCTCTACGGAAACAGGCAAGGTTCCAGTGGACTGGAGGAGAACAGATGCGGTCCCTGAATGAAAGATCAGCAGCCAGGTGGAGGGTAGCAACTAATTGCTCTCATTAGTGGTGGGGAAATTAATAGAAACCCTGTTAAAGCAAAGGTTGCCAGAGTATCTTGAATACAGTGGGCTCCACGACCATGAGCAGCATGGATTAATTGGGGAGGGGGGTCGTGCCAGATGAATCTGATTGATTTCTTCAACTGGGTGACCCAGGAAATAGATCAGGGAAGGGCAGTGGGCATGACCTATCTAGATTGTAGCAAGGCCCTTGACACTGTGCCGCACAGGAGACTGAGAAAGCCTACAGATGGGATCCAAAGTGGTGAACTGAGTTAGAACTTGGTTAACAGGTAGGAGACAGAGCATGGTGGTTAATGGCCCTGACTCTAATGATGGGAGAGTGACCAATGGGGTGCCACAAGGCTCCGTAATGGGACCAGTCCTCTTCGATGTCTTCAAAAGAGACATTGAAGAAGAACTGGAAGGGAAGGTATGCTTTTTTTGCAGATAACACCACAATCTGTAATAGGATGGACACTCAGGAAGAGATGGAGAAAATGTGTTGGGATCTTGAAGAAGTCAAGTATAAGTCAAGAACGCCGGCCTGGTAGCACAGAGGGCTGAGGCGTGGACACCTTACCTCATGCTACACTGGCAACCCGGGTTCAGGAATGACCTTGGGTCGTTGAGGAGCCAGCATGGGGGGGAGGGAGGAACAGGATTGAGCAGCCTCATGGCAGTTCTCTTCTCCTGGGGGAGGTGGTCTCCCCTTCATAGTCCCACTGCCACCAGGTGGAGGTCCAGTGTCAGCGCAGGCGGAGGGGTGGCATGAAGGAAAGGCATCACGATGCACGGCATGCATGTGCCTCCACATGTGCACACATGCGAGAGATGGAGGTGGGAGTAAAACGAGGCAAAAATGCCTACAAAATATATATAGGAAAAAAAAGTATAGGTCAAGAGCATGGCAGTTGGGGATCAGTGCCAAAAAGTGCAAAATCATGTACCTAGGGCATAGGTACCCAGGAGCTGAGTATAGGATGGGGAGGTATTGGCAGTCACTAAGCAGCAAAGGGACCCTGAGGTTATCATATATGATGACCTCAAAGAGGCAGGGCAGTGTGACAAAGCAGTGGGTAGGAACAGTGGGATTGTGGAACAGTTTTGGGTGGGAGGTTTGAGCAGGGAAGCAGTTGGAGAGCCGCATTAGTGGCCAGCGGGTGGCAACAGGAGCATCGGCGGCCAGCAGGCAGCATCAGGAGAGAGGTTTCTCACCAGCAGAAGGAGAGGGTTTTTTTGGAGAATTTCCTATTGAACGCAGGTGTTCCCAGCACAAGGAAGGCCAACTGGACTGTGCTAGGGAACTCCAATCAGGAAGCTGGCTCAGGAGCCAATCGGAGTGAGCACCACCTGATTTCAACAAGTGCCTGGGCTATAAAGAGCTGGGCTCAGTCACTGTTCCTTGACTGTTCGGGGTGGAAGATTTGAGTGGAGAAGCAGTTGGAGAGCTGCATCAGCAGCCAGTGGGTGGCAACAGTAGCATCGGTGGCCAGCGGGTGGCATCAGGAGAGGATTTCGCCCACCACCTCCTGTCCCCGACCCTCACCCACCCTCCCTGTCCCGACCTCTGTTAAGTGGTCGAGGTGGGAGGAGCCAGCTTCAGGGAGTGACAAGGGGCTGGAGAGCAGCACTAGGCACTGCCTTCTAGGAGAAGGCACGAACACAGGAGGCACCAGGGAGTAGCTGAAAGATACATGGATGTCAGTGACAGTGGATGAATGCAGTGGATGAGTCTGTCTGGCAACACTTGTTTTTTGCAAAAGAGGGAGAGCAGGTTTGGGGCTGCTAAAAGTGTATGATGGCATATGGCATTCTTTGTAGGGGAAGTTTAGAAAGTGTTTTGGTATAGAAAACTGTTATTATAGTGAGTCAGTTAGAAGGCAAAGAATCATAGGCAGACGAGACTTGAATGGCACTGAGTTCTTGCCTTTTACTTTCTGATAGTTGGCTTTGGGAGGGTGGATCAGGGAGGAACATAGGGGTGCGGTATTCTTTTCATTTATTGTCCTATAAGTTCTTGTGGAGGCAGGATTAGTTAGAAACCTACAAGTATTACTAGTTGTAAAAGAAAAAAAAAGTATTGGTAGTACTGTATTCCTGTGGTGCGGTCAGTACATGTAAGCAAAATACTGACTAAACATGGGTAGGATAGTGGGCTGTAATGGTTGTGGGGCGGCGGTGTGGATGAAAATTTTGTGGAAGATTGTGGGCTGCCCAATCTGTCTCAGGCTCAGAGGGCTCAAGGAGGAGATGTTGCGGTCGGGTAGGGAGTTGAAGAGGATGGGAGGGGGGCTACTAGGGAAAGAGAGTCACCCCGAGAGGTTAAAATGATGGAATCGCATGGGAGGAGCTTCGGGTCGAGAGGGGGAGGGAGTAAACCCAACTGGGGAGCAGGTTCATCTAGGGGAAAATGGTCAGCTCATGAGGGTAGCTTGGGGGGACCACCTTGGCGGAAAAGCTGGTGGAAGGAGGGGGATGTGAGTGGGAGCATCCCAAAGGGGAGACCTGGCACCCTAGGACAGCTGCAGGCAGGAGGAAGGAGCCAGCCACATGCAGGAGGGAAGAACCAGTGCACAGCAGGGCAGTGGAGGCAGGAAATAAAATTGTGGCCTAGGCAACGTTGGCAGAAGAGTGGAGAAAGGATCACTTAGGGAGGGCAGGAGGGGAGGATGGTGGGGATGGCACAGGGCATGTAAGTAGGTTGGAGGAAGTCAAGGGGAAGGAGGGACGAGGCACAGAGGGATGGGTGGGCGAAGGGACTAGTGAGGAGGGCGAGGAGAATAGGGAGGGAGGGGGGTTGAGAAAGGCAGATGGGATGGGGAGTCCAGAGAGGATGTGGGGGTTGATGGTAGGGAAGGAGGGGGTGGGGAGAGGGAGGACAGGTCAGGGGTGGGGGAAAATGGAGTCATAGGTGTGCAGGGCAGAGCTATCAGGAAGGCAGACTACAGTGATGGCTACCGGGGTAGCAGGGTGGAGGCAGGAACAAGGAATAATGAGGGGGGAATACTGGTGCTGGGGGATTCCATACTAAAAGGGATAAGATGGGGCAGTAAAGGGGAAAGGCACAGTCAAATATGGGTGGAGGCTATATCTGGGTTAACAGCAGGCAGGGTAGGGCAAGCAATTCTGAAGTGCGCAAGGAGGGGCAGGAGGAGACCACATATTGTGGTGCACGTGGGTATGAACAACCTGTCAGGGGAGACGGTGGAGGAGGTAAGGGAGAGGTTCGATAAACTGGGAAGAGTGTGTGAGGAACTGGGGGAATCAGTGGCATTCTCAGAGGTACTCCCAGTGCCATGCGCAAGTACAGTGAGAAAAGGGAGGATTAGAGAATTCAACTCATGGCTGGGGAACTGGTGTTGATCCAGGGGGTACTGGTTAGTGGGGGGATGGGGAGGTACCTGGAGCATTGGCGATCTATACACAAGAGACAGGCTACACTTAAGCGCTGAGGGGAAGGGAACATTAAAACAGGGGCTAGAGAGGTATGCATCAGCAAAGGTGAGTTTAAACTAGGTGGGGAGGTGGCGAGTGGACAGCTGGTAGGCAGGGAACCCAGAGAGGGGAGCCCAACAAGCTTACCCCCCCCCCCAAGATGACAGAGGAGGGGTCAGGGTAGAGGAATGGGGGGGAAGGGGAACTCAGGGAAGGATAAAGAAGGAAAAGGGGTGGAGGGTGGTCACCTTGAATGCAAGGAGCCTATGCAATAAGGTAGCTGAGTTGCAGGCTCTCTTGGCAGTGAGAGGAGTGGACATTGTGGCCATCACAGAAATGTGGGCTACCCAGTACCAGGACTGGGACATGAAGATCCCAGGTTATAGAATATTCAGGGAGGACAGGGCAAAGGGAAAGGGTGGGGTGTGGCAATCTATGTACGAAAAGGGATAAAGTGCATGAGGGAAGAAGAGGAGGAAGGTGGAACAGAGGCCCTGTGTATGCAGTTCCAGGACTCAAGAAGGAGGGCACTGAGGATGGGGGTAGTATACAGACTGCCGGCACAAGGGGAGGACCTGGACAGACAGCTAGCTGAGCAAATCAGAAGGATTGTAAGAAGAGGAACACGGTGTTGATGGTGGGGGACTTCAACCTACCTGGGGTGAATTGGAGCACTCCAGCCACCACGAGTGCAAGGGAGTAGGTCATACTGGAGGCATTTCAGGACAGCTTCCCGGAACAGTTGGTGCATGAACTGACTAGACTGGGGAAGACTCTGGACCTGGTACTTTCAAATGGGGAGGCTATAAGGGATCTGGGGGTGGAGAACCCTCTGGCTAGGAGTGACCACCACTCGGGGTGGTTCACACTCAGTATGAATAGGGAAACGGGGGTACGAGGACCAGGGTGACCAACTTTAAGGGGGCAGACTTCAACAGGATGGGGGAAATCTTGGGCAAGTATCTGACAGGCATTCATCATGACATGGATGCTAGTCAGAAGTGGGACATTATTAAACGAGGGCTTAAGGAGGCAACTGAGACGTGTAAAAAGATACAGAGTAAGAAGAGAAAGGCCAAGAAGCCCAGTTGGTTGATGAAGAAGGTCATGGAGGGAGTAAGGGCCAAGAGAAGAGAATTCAGGAAAATGAAGAAATTGGGGGGGGGGAGCTGACAAGGTGGAGTACACAAAGAAGTCCAGGGAAGTTACCCAGCTAGTCAGAGTGGCCAAGGCCTCAAAGGAATTAAGACTGGCAGAGGGTATCAAGGAAGGAGAGAAGGACTTCTTCAGATACGTTTAGAGAAAAAACAAAAAACAAGGACCAGATTGTGAGGATTAGGAAGGACGGAGGGTGGATGGAGAAGGAGGGGGACCAGGCAGAGGCATTAAACGAATACTTCTGCTCTGTGTTCATGAAGGAGAAGGGGGCCAGATACCCCGCGGGGGCTAGGGTAGGTAGTGAGGGGTAGAGGGCGACTGACGTAGGGATTACAGAGGACAGAGTGAAGGATAGTTTAAGGGCACTAAGAGTGAACAA
This sequence comes from Neoceratodus forsteri, assembly GCA_016271365.2. Lineage (NCBI taxonomy): Eukaryota > Metazoa > Chordata > Ceratodontiformes > Ceratodontidae > Neoceratodus > Neoceratodus forsteri. The sequence goes on from CM028135.1 coordinate 1,000,936,494, forward strand.
GGCACCAGGACCAGAGGACATGTGATGAAGCTGGGGGAGGTGTAGAATAAGAGGGATGTGAGGAAGTACTACTTTACTGAAAGAGTTGTAGATGCCTGGAACAGACTGTCAGTGGAAGTGGTGGATGAGAAAACAGTAGGTGATTCAAGCAGGTGAGGGATAGACATAGGGAAATATTAGTAAATAGGCAGGGAGGAGGGAGGGTCACCGGAGACAGGTTAGGGTCTGCGGAGACAGACTAGACCGGGAGCTTTGAAAACCTACCTTTTTAACAAAGCTTTTAATGACTGTTAATTATTTAATCTTAATCTTGTTTTAAATCTTGTTTTAAATATTTATTGTTTTATGTAATTTGTAAAGGCGCCTTGGTTTAAGAAAGGCACCTTAAATAAATAAAGATTGATTGATTGACCTTCTGGGCAGACTGGGTGGGCCAAGCAGTCCTTTTCTGCCAACAGATTCTATGTTTCTGTTTGTATAGCATCTTGCATTTGGTTACATTGAAGCTGAGGCTCTATATGTCAGAACAATAGTTAATGAGCTGCAGGGCAATATATTAAACCACGTTCTTGACTATGTATTTACTGAGGAGTATGGGGGGGAAGGAGGTATCACTGCCAGAGAGCTGTGTAAATGTATCAAAAAGGGGGATAAAAGCAATGGAGCAGATGGAGTTTACAGCACAAGACACTAGGACTAGTTGTTATACATCCAAGGGTGCTCAAGGAACTAGAACCAAAGCTGGCAAAACCACTTGCTGATCTTTTCAGATGCTCCATGGAAACAGTTGAAGTGCTACAGGGCTGGACATCTGTGAATGAGGGACCACTGCCTAAAGGGTGGATAAGGAAGACCTGGGTAACTGCAAGCCTGTTAGTCTTACCTCCATTATGGACATGCTGATGGAGACCTTAGTTAAAGAAAAAAAATGATAGATTACCTAGAAGCTAATGGGATACAAGACCACAAACAACATGGGTTTCTGGTGAATGTATGGTTTCAAACAAATCTGACTGTACTCTTTGATTGGGTTACAAAGGCACCTGACAGAGCTCAAGAGATAGACAATCTATTTTGATTTTAGTAAGGCTTTCATTCAGTACAACATAGGAGTCTGTTGAAGAAGATGACAATCTAAGAGTATGGGGAGAGGGACTCTTACAATGGATAGGAAACTAGTTGGGAGGAAGAAAACGGAGAATGGTAATAAATGGGGTTAAGTCAGTGGAGTGGAATGTCATGGGTGGGGTGCCACATGAGTTAGTTCTTTGGTTCTGTTCAATATATTCATGTATCATATAAGGCATGTATGTATGTAGGCAAGATGTTTCTATTTGCAGATAACAAAACTGTGTGGCAGGATAGATATAGAGGTGGGAAAGCCAGAGCAGCCTCGAGCCTGGCTCTAGCCTGGTGCCTGGCTCTAGCCCGGAGCCTGGCTCTAGCCCAGTCCCTGGCTCGACTCGGCTTGACCTCTGTAAGAAAAACTGAGAGCCAAAGTCAAGCCGAGCCACTTATGGTCAAAGCAAACATTTGTGTCAGCCTGAGCAGTTAGCATAGTGGCTGAAACTAATGAGAGACTGTCAGTACGTAAGAGGACAGCCAGCAATGGCCATGATTCAGTTAATGCTTTGGCTCATGGAGTCAATCAGACCCCTGGCTCAGCTCTGGCTTGGCTCTAGGTAACACATTTCCTGGCTTCCTTACCTCCAGGTAGACAGTGAGGAAGGAGTGAGGGAACTCAAAAGGGATTTGGAGAGACTCAAGAGGCAGTCCAAAGTTTGACAATTGTTAAATGCCAAAACATGCAACATTATGCATATTGGAAGAAAGAATCCATATATATAATACTGGATGAGTGGAGTTTGGTTAGAAGTTAGGCAAGGCAAATTTATTTCTAAGGTACTCTTTCTTCGGAGTTCAGGGTGCCATACAGAGTAAAACATTATACATAGCTATAACAAACAAGCATTTGTCAATGCCAAATGTTGTCTTGCTGGCAATGGCATTGGCAGTGCAGGAGTTAGATAGATGCATAATAGGAATGGCAGTGAAGTATGGAACTGTCGACAACCCCATCCCACCCTGCAGAGACTGACAGGCATTGAGGTGTGCCTTTGGGTTGTCGGCCATAACGCTCATGACATTTCACCTCACCCTACCCTGCAGACTCTGACAAGTGTCGCTTTGTGCCTTGGGGTCATCAGGCCTTACGCTCACCCCATTCCATAAGGAAACAGGTTGAGATGGCTGCAGTATAGGAGAATGGGGTGAATTTTGGGCTGAAGAGTCCAAGGCACACCTTGATGCCTGTCACTGGCTGCAGGGTTGGGGTAGGGGTGGAATGGCGTGAGCATTACAGCTGACAATCTAAAGTCACACCCCTGACACCTGTCAGTCTCTATAGGGTGGGACGTTATGGTTAGAAACCTAAACGTCCCAGGCGTCTGTTGGTATTTGTACTCCAAATTTTCAACATGTACTTTTTGTGACCCCACCTCATGAAAGCATTTGAAACCTCCATTCATGAACAGTGGCACTGTGATTTTGTTAATCTGTCCCAAACGTTGATTTCCCACAGCGACCATGCCATTCTGCACCAGCTGTGCGAAAACACATTTTGGGCAGGATGTGAAAAATGACTTCTGTACCGTTCATAAGGAGGTGTGAAGAAATGGCAATGTTAAAATTTGGAGTGAAAATATTAACAATTCTCGCAGTTACAAGCATGCATGGAAACTGTGCAATGCACACTCGTAACACAGTCATTTTGTGGAATTTTTTCACCAGATTTTCAACATAGGCATTTTGGGACCTCCGCTCATGAACTGAGATTTTCTTAATCAGTCCCGAACATTGATTTCCCACAGTGACCGTGCAGCTGTGTGCCAGATGTGTGAAAACACATTTCAGGCAGGATGTGGAAAATGACAGCTGTACTGTTCACAAGGAGGTGTGAAAAAATGGCAATGTTGAAAATCTGGAGTGAAAATATTAAAAATTTTCGAAGTTACGAGCATGTGTGGAAACTGCGCAACGCATGTTCGTAACACGGTCATTTTGTGGAATTTTTTCACCAAATTTTCAACATAGCCATTTTGGGAATTCTGCTCATGAGCAGTGTCACTGTGGTTTTCTTAATCTGTCCCGAACATTGATTTCCCACAGCGACTGCGCCATTGTGCACCAGATGTGCGAAAACACATTTTGGGCAGAATGTGAAAAATGACAGCTGTACTGTTTATAAGGAGGGGTGAAAAAATAGCAATGTTGAAAATCTGGAGTGAAAATATTTAAAATTTTCAAAGTTATGAGCGTGCGTAGAAACTGCACAATGCATGCTTGTAACACAGTCAGTCTTTTGAATTTTTTCACTGAATTTGCAACATAGGCTTTTTGGGAGCCTACCTCATGAACAGTGACACTGTCATTTCATTAATTGGTACTGAAAGGTGATTCCTTGCAGTGAGCGCTAAATCACCTTTCAGGACGGAATAACGAAATAACAGTGACTGAGTTCATAAGGAGGGGTCCCAAGAACCCCATGTTGAATATTTGGAGCCAAAAATCACAAAAATGGCTGAGCTGTCCACCTTAGTTGACCCCCCCCCCCCCATTGATGCCATTATACAGCTTACCATGATTTTCTTCAGTTCACGGTTGGCTTTTGAAGAGTTCAGATGTCTCCCGCTCCACCAAGATCGTTGTGCCGGGCTCCGGAGGCATGGGGTGAGGGGGCGGGGAGGGGGCACAGAGGGTGGGTGTGGGTTGGGGGAGGGGGCATGACCACAAGGGACCATTTTCTGTTTTACTGGGAACAACAACAACAACAAAAAAAAGGCCGGCGCAGGAAGTTTTTTTATTTACAGGTTTGCTTTGGGCACACTGGGGAGGGCTCCCAATGTGCCACCTATGCTTTTTGGGGAGAGGGGACTGAAGCCAATGGGGACTGGGCCCCCCGTCAGCAAAGAAAGCATGTCTGTGTTTGGGGGGGCATGATGCCAAGGGGGATTGGGCACCCTCCTCAGCAGACAAATCAAGGAGAACATTATGCCAATGGGGATAGGGCTCCCACATTGGCAAACAAACTGGGGAAGGGGTATGCCGACAGGGGGATTGGGCACCCCTGACTTTGGCTTTGAAGGGACTGTGAGAGGCGGACGGTGGGAGCCGCCACCATGTTTACTGAAATGTTTTGGCAGGGGCACGTAATAGAGGTGCATGAGATCTGCCGCTGCAATGACGAGCCTGTCTCTCAGTGCAGCGGTGGATTTCTTTCAAAGTTGGTGGCACGCTTCTGAACTGTTGTCATAGACAGTGTGTTCATTCATTGGTGCCACAGAGACCAGCCCAAAACAGCAGTGGCGCCATTGGCCACAACACTGCTGCACCTCCACAACCTGCTACTCCAGTAAACTGTCACAAAATGTGCTTGCATTGCACACGCAAGACAACATAAAAACAGTACAGAATGGGATAATTTCTCCACAAGTACAACAGTCCCAGCTAGCCATGAGTTTTAATAATAGTTAATAAAATAATAATAAATAAGTTGTCAGGCAATTAGCTAGTCTGAAAAGGTGGTATTTCAGGGCCCCCTTAAAGACCCCACCTTGCTGGCTAAACTGATGTAAACAGGTAATGCATTCCAAAATATCAACACACCACAAAGAATGATCTGTCCTCAAAAGCTTCAACTTAGACCGGGGGGGACAGACAGCAAGCCAGCATCATTGGAGAGATCAGATTAAGGTAAGTGGAGTCAGGATATCTTTGAGACAGCCGGGACTCAAACCACAAAGGGTTTTTTATACAAACAAGCATATCTTGAAGCTGACACACCACTAGACAGGCAGCCATTGCAAGTCATGCATCACTGGAGTGATACGACCTTTACAAGATGTCCCAGAGATCAAACATGCTGCAACGTTCTGGATCAGCTGCAGGTGACACATCAGATTCCCAGATAACCGTAGAGTTTTACGGTAGTCTAGCCTCGATGTGATGAAGGCATGAACTATCATCAGCAGGTCACCAGATGCTAGAAATGGTTTGATCCAGGTGATGTTTTGGAGATGGAAAAAGCCACTACGGACAACTGCCAGCACAGTAACCCCCGGATTCTTAACTGCATCCACAGCTCCAAGGGCAATACCATTTAACAGTGGCAACCAGGTGTTGCTCCCTGTCAATGCCAACTGTCAGTAGCCTGGTTTGATAAACACCACCTCAGTCTTGCCTGGATTGAGACTTAACAAGTTGGAGGCCATCCAATTGTTGTTCTCTGTCAGGCACTGACACAGTACCGAGCCAACATTCACCCCATCAGGTGCACATGACAGGTGTACTTGAGTATCATCGCAGCAGTGAAACTCCAAAACATACCACCTGATGATCTCACCAAAGGCAACATATACATGGCTAACAACACAGAGGTCAATATTAAGCCTTGAGGTACACAATAGTCCAATGCAGTAGTCTTGGAGATGAAATTATCCAAGACTACTCCTGCTGCATCCTTCCTGGCAAGAAGGACTCAAACCAGCATAAAACGGTGCCAGTGAGACCCACATTACACTTCATGTGATTCAGAAGCACTCCCATGGTTAGTGGTGTCAAATGCTAATGAGAGGTCAAGAATGGAATGATGCCCTCTGTCTCATGCAATGAAGAGATCGTTGATCACCTTGATGAGTGCTGTGACGAGGCTAAAATCCTGCCTGGAGAGGCTATTAGATGTCATATCTTTCCAGGTTAGCTTTCAGCTGCATCATCACTACTTTCCTGATTACCTTCCCCAAATGGGAAATGTTCAAGACAGACCTGTAATTAGGAAGAGTGTCAGGATGTACAGATGGTTTCCATAGGAGGGGCCTCACCACCACGCTTTTTAAAGCAGTTGGAAAAACAGCATCCCTCAGAGTTGACCTAATAATCTCTGAAATAATTGGGCCTAGGCCCCCAGCCAATAAGCAGCTGGGTGGACCCCGGTTCCAAGTGGAAGTAAGTGGGATGCAGTTTCAAGATCAGCTGGAACACCTAGTTATCCAAAGCAGGGAAAAATTCCACCCAGGATGTTTTGACCCAACACAGAGCTAGTGCTGTCAGCCCATGACAGCTCAGAACTAGTACTGCCAGTTCATGACAGACAACTTAAGGAGATCCCAGCTCAAACAGAGGACACCTTGGAGTGAAATAACTGACTGAACTCACTGCAGTCTTTAACAGTAAAATCTTGTCTGGACTGTAGACGGGGGGGGGGGTTAATCAATCTGTCAACAGGGCGAAAAAGTTGAGCCATTTGGCTCTTCCCTACAGTAATCACCCCCCGACAGGAAGTCTGTCTTTTTCTGGGTGAATGCCTGCTGATACTCACCATAAGAAGTTTTCAGTGCCAATCCATCCTCCACCAATGGGACCACCACCAAGAATGCTCCAACTTCTGTCCCTTTGTCTTCCGCCACCTCAGCTCCTTACTACACCAAAGGGAGCTGTGATAGGAAATCAAGGGACCAACTCAGTTGGGTGTTATGGTGTCAAGAGTGGCAGCAAGAGCCATAATATAACTCTCCATGGCCCCCTCAACACCATTTGCACAAGAGGACATCATACCCAATCAGTCAGAAACCAGTAAGTTTGCAAGGTTCCAGATTTTTCTTAGGGCAGTAATGGACTATCTCCACAGAAGGAGAAGGACATAAAAATTGGGGGTCCCACAGATGAATGACATGGCATGGGGAGCCTAGTGAGCTCACCCCCATAGTTATGGGTAAAGGCAGTGGGGAAGTGGCACTGGAAGGGATGGGGGGTAGAATAGGAGTAGGGAAAGGGAGGAGACAGGCTGGAGGGTGGTCTCACTGAATGCAAGAAGCCTAAGGAGTAGAACAGCGGAGTTACAGGCTCTCCTGGCAGTAGAAGGGGTGGACACTGCAGCCATCAGAGAAATGTGGGCCACCCAGTACCAGGACTGGGATATGATGATCCTGGGGTTCAAGTTATTCAGAAAGTATAGGGCTAAGGGAATGGGGGGTGATATATGTAAGGAGGGATAAAGTGCATAAGGGAGGAGGGGAGAACAGAAGCACTACGGATGCAGTTCCAAGATGTAAAGAATAGGACACTGAGGATGGGGGTGGTGTACAGGTCACCAGCTCAGGATAGTGACCAGGATAGGTGATTAGCTGAACAAATTAGGAGGGTCTGCAGGAAGGGGAGCACAGTGGTGGTGGGGGACTTCAACCTACTGGGGGTGGAGTGGGGCACCCCATCCACCATGAGTGCAAGGGAGTGAGTCCTGTTAGAAGCACTTCAAGACTGCTTCCTGACACAGCTGGTCCAGGGGCTGACTCAGTTAGAAAGGACTCTGGACCTTGTACTGGATAACGGGGAAGCTGTAAGGAATCTGGAAGTGGAGGAACCACTGGCTGGGAGTGACCACTATTCGGTGTGGTTCTTGCGCAACATGGGGAGGGAAACAGGGGGCAAGGGTACAAGGGTGATTGAGTTTAGGGGGGCAGACTTTAAGAAGATGGGGGAAATTTGGGGCAGGCACCTGACAGGTATGCAACCACACATAAATGCAGACCAGAAATGGGACATCATAAAGGAAGGGCTAGTGGAGGCTACCGAGTCTTGAACTAGGAAAAAGAGCAAGAAGGGAAGGGCAAAGAAACCCAGTTGGCTGACTCAGGAGGTTATGGAACGGGTGAGGGCCAAGAGGGTAGCATTTCAAAAGTGCAGGAAATTGGGGAGGGGTGAAGATAAGGGTACTTACATGGAGAAGTCCAGGGAGGTTACCAGACTGGTCAGGGCGGCCAAGGCATCCAGGGAGCTGAGACTGGCGCAGGGAATCAAAAGTGGAGCAAAAAACTTCTTCCGCTACATCAGCGAGAGAAGAAGGAGCAAGGATCAGCTGGTGAGGATTAAGAAGGACGGGCGTGGGGTGGAGAAAAGGGCAGCACAGGCAGAGGCACTGAGCAAATACTTCTGCTCTGTATTCATGCAGGAGAAGGGAGGCAGATAACCCAGGCAAGGCAAGAGGAAATGACAGATATAGGGATTACAGAGAGCAGGGTACTAGATGGGTTGAGGGCATTAAGGGTGGACAAAGCACCTGGACCTGATGGCATTCACCCTTGGGTACTAAGGGGATTGGCAGGGGTCCTGGCGGTGCCACTGACAGACCTGTTTAATGCCTTTCTGGATACAGGATGTGTACCACAGGACTGAAGAATGGCCCATGTGGTGCCCATCCACATAAATGGCCCAAAGGATGAACCAGGAAACTATAGGCCAGTGAGCCTCATATCGATCGTGAGAAATTTCATGGAGACCATCCTAAAAGAAAGGCTAGTGAGCTTCTTGGAGGAAAATGTGTCCAGGATGGTCAACAGCATGAGTTTGTAGCGGGCAGATCCTTCCAGACAAACCATGTAGAGTACTGCGACTGGGTGAAGTGGGAACTGGACAGGGGCCATGCAGTGGATGTCCTGTATTTAGACTTCAGCAAGGTCTTTCATTCAGTGCCACATGGGAGGTTGGAGGGAAACTGGGATATATGGGGGCAGGACCAAAAATGATGAAATGGATCACAAACTGGCTAAAGGGAAGGCAGCAAAGGGAGCTGGTGGGGGACCTCTCATTACCAAGAGTGGTGATGAGTGGGGTACCACAGGGATCGGTACTGGGACTGGTGCTGTTTGGGATATTTATTGCAGATATCTCATATGGGATCTGGAGCAAGATCAGTCTGTTCGCAGATGATACAAAGATGGGAGCTGTGGTTGATGATGTGGAGGGGTAGAAGACATTGCAGGAGGACATGACTAAGCTGCAGGAGTGGGCGGAAGCATGGCAGCTGGGGTTCAACGCCAAGAAGTGCAAGGTTCTGCACTTTGGAGCCAGGGACCAGGGAGGGATTATTACTTGAATGGGGTACAGTTGGGGAGCTCCACAGTGGAGAAAGACCTAGGAGTGATCATTACGGGGAGCATGAACAACTCTGCTCAGTACAGGAAGACGGCAGCAAAAGCCAACAAAATGCTGGGGTTTATTGCAAGAGGGATTTCCTCCAGAAGGAGGGAGGTTATCCTGCCCCTGTATAGGTCATTGGTCATGCCCCACCTGGTGTACTGCATGCAGTACTGGTGCTCATTCCTGAAGAAGGACATCAGGTTGTTGGAGGGGGTGCAGCGAAGAGCCACAAAGATGATCCGGGGATTAGAGAGCAAGCCCTACTAGGACAGGTTGGGAGAGTTGAATATCTATTCACTGGAGGATAGGGGGATATGATATGATAGGGAGGCAGTATAGCACAGTGGGTTAAGGCTCTGAGCTGCAAATCTGGTGACATCCAGCAGATCAGACCTGGTTTTAAATCCCACAGTTTCCACTTGCATACTGTGTGACCCTGAGCAAGTCACTTAACTTCCCTCTGCTCCCAGGTCACTCCTGTAAAAAAGCTTTCAGTTTAGTGTGCTACTCCTGCTTAAATGACTGAAAAAAAAAATGATTGAGACCTTTAAGTATCTGAAAGGGATAAACAAGACCAACACAGAAGGGATTTTCCAGTTGAGAAGGGGGAAGGACACAAGAGGGCATGAACTGAGATTGGAGGGGGGAAGATTCGGGAGGGAGATGAGGAGACAGTTTTTCACTGAAAGAGTGGTGGACAAATGGAACACCTTACCAGACAAGATAGTGTCCTGTAAGACAGTGGGCAGTTTCAAGAGGGGTTGGGACAGGGTAAGGGTAAGGGATACTGGGAAGAGGGTGGTGGGAGGGGCAGCTGTGAGATGAGGTGCTAGCTGCACACTCGAGCAGACTTGATAGACCGTGAGGCCTGTTTCTGCTGGCAATTTCATATGTTCATATGATTATCTGAGCAGATGATCAGATCAACCTTGACTTCACTTATGTCAGGACTCGACAAGAAGGCCAAGGCATGGCCTTGCTGCTGGGTTCCAGTGGCAACAGCCTGTACTAGGCCCAATTGTACCATATGCAGGAGTAATTGTTGACCAAAAGACAATGCTTCACCATTGACCCAAGGAACATATTACAACAAAGGAACAAAAGACACCTGGGGATTATCATAAGTGATGCTCTGATTCTCAAATCCCTGCAGTAAAGCATATAGCAATGCAATGAAAATGCTAGGTTGCATAGGGAAAGCTTTTGGCAGTAGGAGAAAGAGGGTGATGCTACCCCTGTATAAGTCCCTGGTAAGGACCCGTCTGGAGTATTGTGCTCAGTTTTGGAGCCCCGCATCTAAGGAAGAACACAGAGAGAGAGAGAGAGAGAGAGGTTAGAGACTGCAATACATAGCAATCAGTATGATACAGGGTCGATCAAATGAGGAAATGATTTTTGATTGGAATATGTATATGTTAGTGACAAATATGGAGAGGTGTGATGTGAAAGAAATGTTCAAGTTCATGAAGGGGATAAACAAAGTGGGCATATAGGACCTGTTTACCAGAGTGGAAGTATAGTGATGAGAGGGCGTGAGCAGAGACTTGTTGTTGGAAGATTTAGGAGAGATGTAAGGAAGTAGTTTGCAGAGAGGGTGGTGGAACCATAAAATAAGTTACCCTCTGAGGCAGTAGATGTGGAGGCTGTTAATTTGTTCAAGAGCGGATGGGACAGATGCAGAGGTTATTAATGCCAAAAGGAGACTCAAAGAAGGTGGGAGTAGTTAACAGCTGCATGGGAGTGAATGGGCAAAAGGAGAAGGCATCAAAGGAAAGATCTTCCAAAAATCAGTCTTCACCATTCATCCCCACTAATGAGTCTAAGCTGGAGGTGCTAGGACCCCAGGGAACACAGTCTTTTGCAGCTGGGAGGGGTCCAGCGTTGGCCAGTAGCACCGCCCATGAGGCAACTGTACTGATGTTGTGCATGTGAGCCAGTCAGTAACTGACACTGGCCCCCTCCGTTCCTTAGTTTTGCTTTTCCTGCCACAGAGAGTGCACTATGGGAGCAACTGAAGTCTGCTGTGTCAGTACTCGTATCCTCAGTTTGCCTCCACTTTATAACTCTTTTCAATGCTGAATATATATTTTCCAAGTCTGAATCAGCTCCACTCTGTGTTTGGAATTATTTTCTTCACAGTTTCAGTGTTAAATCAAGTTTTCTGTCTTTATTGCTTTGTTCTGCAGCTGTGATGCTGAGTTTGAAGGGGGCAAAGAAGAAAGACTGCAGCCCCCAATGTAGCTGCGGCCCCCTGATGTGTCAGTGCCTTGGGGGAGAGGTCCTATTGCAGTATCTCACTGGCATCCAAAATGTCACTCCTGCCTTGACCTTGCCTACAACATGGACCAGTGTGATGCCTGTTTCTCCATGGACAAACGTCCTTGAAATCCACATGCTGAAGTGGGGTCATTCACTCCTCACTTTTGGAGGCAGGTGTCACACCCGTAATGCCAAGTGCAGGAGTCTGGGGCTTTTTCCTGGGCCTCTTCCCAGTACCTCTGGTGCTGAGGCAGTTCAGGGTCCTTCCTGCACTTGCTTTGCAGAGATGTTGGAGGCCCTGGAGGTGGGATTGGTGGACCAGCTCCTTCCAAGGGGCTGACTCAGCACTCCCCAGTCCATCTGTCCTCGGCAGTGAACATCTCCGGTGGTGAGGCCAAAGCTATACTGTTGGTCTACACCAGTGGACACATCGATGTTGTGGCTGGGTGCCGTGCTGGCTCCTGCTACCATCCACAGTACTGGTGAGCAGGGTGGAGCAGGTCATGAGGTTGGGTCCTCTTTTGGTACCGTTTGCAGTGCCAGAAGAGGGGTTGGTACCAGAGCTGCCCTTGACCTAGTCTCTGAGGTGGTAGTTATCGCCTCTCCTGAGAGCTCTTAAAGCCTTGAGGAGGATGATGACTCTGCTCTTGGTCATGGGAGTGGGGGTGGCAATGGTGGTGCTGACCCTGGGCCCAGTTCTGAGTGCGATGCTGGTGATGGTGTCACCCCTGGTGTTGTTTCTTGACCTGGTGCTGGAACTTGTTATGGTGCTGCCCACGGTGCTGGTTTTGGTCCTGGTGCCATTTCTGTTGCCAGATCTGTTCTTGGTACCATTCACTGTGCCAGGGGTAGGGGTGGCTCTGGAGGCACTACCCACACTAGTGACATGCCTGGTTCTGAGGATGGCACCGGCCCTGGTGAGGGGATGGAACCCATCACTGAGTGTGCTGATGAGCTTGTGACTGGTGCCAGAAGTGGCACTAGCCAGGGTTCTGGAAGTGGCTCGGTGGCCAGTTTATCCCTGGAACCGATGGCAGACATTGTCACTGGTGAGGTCCAGAGCAGCTCTGTGTGACATGTATGACTTCACTCTCCTTACCTGGGGGTCTCCCCCCAAGGCGCTGACTGGGTCATGCTACTTGTTGGTTGACTCCACTTGGATGGCTTTGCCAGTTTCTCTCCCCGGGAGTGATACCCTGAGCACTCAGACAGCCATGGCAGAGAGCCTGGAGCCTGTGGCTTCTTCATCCCTCTGGGCCTCTTCCAACCTTCCCTGAGTTGCCAGGTATCATGGGTCTTCTCATTCTTCTCACCTGGTTTCAGATTGGGAGGACAACTTCTGCCCTACACCAATTCACCATTCAGTCTGATCAGGTCCAGTTCAGACCTATGACTCTGGCACCACCTCTTCCTGAGTCCAGCGCCTCCTTTCCTACTTCCTCCTTAGAAGATGTGGACTCCTCCCATCTGTTTGCTGATGCTGAGTACTCCACGTACCAGCCATTCCTTATGGAGCTACTGAGGGAGCTGAACATAGGATCATTTGTAGGTTGCAATCCTGTGTCCTTGCTGCTGAGATTCCTTGAGGATTTCAGTTATCACTGCTTTGTCATCCCTACTTGACCTAGGGCCTTCAAGAAGGCATCCAGGACTGTCTGACTCCATTCTTTTTCCCCTGCTCCAATCCTAAAGGATATTACTCAGGTAGTATGTTCCCCTGGGATCTGCATGAGATGTACCTCATCCCACTTTAGGGATTCTGGTCCTGCATACCCCAACTGGGCCTAAATGCCCTGTGTGTGTGACCAACCTCCCAAGGCTGATTCTACAGAGGTAGATGCCTGGGGGAGAAGAGTTTTTACCGTAGCATCCACCATCATGTGCATTACTGCACACCAGACCTATAAGGCAGCTTATAGCAAGTGCCTATGGTCACAGCTAGGTCAGGTCCTAGCTGCAATGCCTGACCACAAATTAACCAGGCAAGCCATTCACCTTTTTGCCCAGAGCCTGGGGCTGGGGATGTGCCAATCAAGGGCATTGTTCAGTGCCATTGAGGTAGCTTCCAGGTTGGTAGGAACAGCAGTCTGCATTTGATGGACGGCATGGCTTCACCTTTCCCGGATGGCACATCTGGCCTGGCGTAAGGTCTTAATACACACTTCCAGGGGACTTACTTCTTTTCCCTCAGGGTCAGGTGTGAGCTGTTGGGGTGCCCTTCTGCTCCTGGACCACAGGAACCTTTGTCTGTCCCTGACCAGTCTCGGGTCCCACCAAATCAGTCCAGTGAGAAGTCCCTGCCCTCAGGTGCTTTTTCTCCTTGCAAAGTGCTGAGGGATATCTTCCCAAAGGGTGAGCCAGCTGCTCCCTAGTTTGGGAAAGCAGGGTACTCTGACCCATTAGTGGGAAAGAATGGTGAAGATTGATTCTTGGAAAATAAGAAAATTACATACTCACCGTGTTGATCTTCCAGAATATTTTCACCATTCATTCACACGCCTACCCACCATCCCCTGCTCAAGTATATCAATCCTTTATCATGCTCAATATGAAAACAGATTGAAAGAATTAAATCTCATACCCTTGTCAATTAGACACCTTAGAGGTGATCTTATTTTTATGCATGACATAATACAGAATTCACATTTATTTACAGAGTTAGGCTTTGAGTTTAAAAAAGATACACATAATACGAGAGGACACCCTCTTCAAATTTCTAGACATCGGTTTTACCACATCTCTTGAAAACAATTTTATTACCCAGAGAATAGTTAATCCCTGAAATAAACTGCCTTTTGAAGTTATTTCCAGTAAAATCAAGGCAGAGTTTAAAAACCATTTGGACAACTGAATCTCAGCTGTGGCTCGTATTGGATACTATTATTAAAACAGGTGCTGTCATGGGCCCTCCAGCCCCCTCGCACCTTAATCACGGGGCCTCCTCGCAGCTCATCCTGTTGTGCTACGGCATACTGGCTTTCTTCTTGCCACTCTCTAGGGAGGCGTTTTACCCTCCTTTATTTGAGGGTGCAAAATGTTTTCTGTTCTTAAGAAAAACAAAAATGGGACGAGGGTCCCCATGGTCCTCTTCTCAACCAAAAATATATCCTTGAGGAGTTAACAAGTGTCTCCCCACTACTGTAATTGTTCCTTCCTCTCCCTTCTAAAGGATATCTGTTTGGGAATATCCCTGTTGTTGCAGCTCTCAACATTGGCTTCACCTTGTCCATACCCTTTAACTCTGGATTTTCCTGTTTTAGAGGGAGAGGCAGGTGTAGTAGGATTTTCTGTGCTATACTCCTCAGCTTGTTGGAAGTACATTTTTCTGTGCTACAGTATACTCCGCAGCTTGTCAGAGTTCATGTTTTTCACATTTCTTACCTTTTTCTTTCATAGATCTTCATTGCTCTTTTTGGAGTGGTAAGAAGGTAGTATTTGTGCTCTCTGGACTCTGTCCAGTCACACTTGTTGTCTAACTCCTCTGGCTGCTTTAAGGTTTTTAGCCTACTGAACTGACGTTGCCGTCTTGGAAGTACAAAGGTTGCAGTTGCTTTTAAATTCAAGCTGACATTCCACCATCTTAATTACACAGGGTCTTTTTCAAAATCCCTGTGTATACACCATGGCTATATGCTTCAGCTGCTGCGCATTTTCTCTTATCTCTACCTTCCTGTCCAGGTAGCTGACAGTGGGCTCTGGCTCTATATACCTGCTACCCTTGTGCCACCTAGTAGGCCCATCCCTTAGTTCTTTAAGTTGCTAGTCTGGTTTTATTACTTTATTATTTTTTATATCTTCTATCCTTTTCCTGTCCCTTTGGACTAGAAGTCTATAGGCCTTCTCTTTTTTTTTGTTTCCACTTGCTTTTTGTACTGGCAGACAGAATCGGGGAAGGGAAGGGACTGGTGTTGGTTGTTGGCTGGCTCATGTGTGCAACATCAGTACATTAACCTCATGGCACCACCGGCCAATGTCAGTCTCCTCCCAGCTACAAAACACTTTGTTCCTGCAGGTTCCTAGTGTCATCTACTTCAGCCCATTAGTGTGAATGAATGGTGAAGATATTCTGGAAGATAAACAATTACGGTGAGTGTGTAACTTTATTTTTTCTATCTATGATGATAAGTTAAGTGGGTTAAGGTAGGGAATAGGGATAATAGGCAGACTGATGAGCTTTTTTTTTTTTATGCTTTTATGCCTCTGTTAGGAAATAGAAACTCAGTTGAAATGATGGTGATTTCCTGTTATATTTACATAGGACTAGGACAGGTCACCTGCAACTAGTTTAAAGACAATAGCCATGATAGCCAAAAGGTTAGCACGTACTAACCAGGCTAGTGCCACACTAACCTGGAGAAATGCCAGTGCTCCAGATGTTGTCATATTTAAAAGCTCCCAGTGTGCCACCCTAATCTGGCAGCGGGATTGGGCTAATGATACTGCTGCACGTATGCAAATTAGGAATCTCTTTTGCATAATAACACAGTGATATATTTCAACTGCACTAAACAACTGCCAGCACAGCTCTGTTTAACAGTGCTGAAACTTGACCTTAGCTGAATGTTTAGGCTGTGCCCCACCCCCACTGAACATAGGGTGGCTGTACTACAGCCGACCCCCCCTTGCAGTTCAGTGGACCCCCCTGACTTGTCCCTCTGTGTATATTGTACTATTTATCCTGGTAGTCTAGTGGACTCCCCTTCCTCCAGTTATCTCTGTCTCTATATTGTACAGTTTACACTAGTAGTCTTGTGGACCTCCCCCGACTGAATGCCAACACCCCCCATGAACTGCAGACCCTCGTCACACCAGACATCACTCATCCTATAGACTGCAGCAGATTGCCAGTACTTGTGATTGCACTCTGTGATTGTCAGATGATGGCCGGCTGAGGAGGTGAGTGGAGGGCTGTACCAGATGCTGATCTGCTGCAGTCTATAGGGCGATGACAGGGATGAGGGGCTGGGGGTACCATGGTGGGTGGGTGATGGCACTCAATCAGGGGGTAAGGGGGTCCACTACACAACCAGGGTAAATAGTACAATATACAGACAGGGGCGATGGGGGTCCACTAGACATCAGGGATGTGCCTCAGAGCCATGCCTAGCATGGGTACTAAGGGGCTGCAGTGCGGAATGCAAATGTGCCCATAATAGGCATGCAAATGGCCCTTCAGTGCCGTTCATGGCCAGTGGGCTCATATGCATGCGTGGGCTAAATATGGCCCACAGGAGCCCTGGCACAATCCTGTTTATCTCCTGTGGGTTAGATGCATCCTTGGGAATCCAGAGCTAATCTGGTCGGCCTGTATGGATAATCTGTACGCTTGTGATATCTTGGTCTATTCAGATGCACAAGCTTTGATATGTAGCGCTCCTCAAAATGCATTGCAGATCCAACCTTTGCTCTCTTGCATGGGCCAGTTATTCAAGGAGGGAGGATGCAAGGCTTCTAATTGTTTATTTATTGTATTTCAAGGTGACGCATTCTGATAGGTAGGGGCCGCTGCCACATTTCATGCTGAATGCTGCTAATACTGTTTATTTTAAAACATAAAATTATCATAAAGACAAAACCCTTACATTCATATTGCCTATTTGATTTTGGTGGAGGCTAAGTGCCTTGCATCCATTTTGGCATTACATTAACCCACTATGCCTGTCCATCAGATTATTACTTTGTGATAAATTCCACACCCATATAACAGGACCCTCACCCATTACACAGTGGTTCCCCAAGAAGAGGAGGAAATGCTCTGATCACTCCCTATCCCTATCATTTGGTGCCCTCCTCAAACTAATCTTCTTCCTTCTGATCAGTATTGGTACTATTGAAATTAATCCTGGCCCCACTGAAAGTTTTTATCCCCATCTGATCTAACCTCCATAAATGGCCTAAGTTTCCTTCACTTCAATGCCTGCAGCCTCCTAAAAAAGTTCTCCTTAATACAGGCATGGGTTGCACATACCCTACCTGACTTCCTGGTTATCTCTGAAACTTGGCTCAGATCTACAACAAAAGACAGTGATATAAACCTTCCCAATTACCAGCTCTTCAGATCAGATCGCCCTTCCAGGGGTGGTGGGGTGGCCATCTACGTCAAGGAAACCATCTCTGCATCCTGCCTCATCAATACATCTGAACCAAAGGAATTTGAATGCTTGTCAATTAAAATATCCCTTCCTAAGATGTCTTCCTTTAAATTGATTGGCTGCTATAGGCCCCCCACTGCAGGCCTCAAACTCCTATCCCACCTAGGATCAATACTCAGTCTAGGCCCTGAAGATACCATCATCCTTGGTGATTTGAATTTAAATTGGTTATCTAATGCATCTGCACCCTAGTAACCTTCTGTGACATCTATGGATTCACTCAATTAATCAAAGATCCAACAAGGATTAACCTAAAAAATACTACCAACAGCTCACTCCTGGATATTATGATGGTAAACAAGCCTCACTTATATTCTCATGCTGGAGTGCTACCCAGTGATGTAAGTGATCATTGTCCTATAGCTGGCATAAGATCTACACTCAAGCCATCCGATCCTGCAAAATTTCTCCATAAAAGGTCAAAAAAGAATTTCAACATCTCAGGATATCTCCATGATTTGTGCAATACAACATACTGGCAAGATTTTTACCTTACAACCTCAGTTGAGACAGCTCTTCAGATTTTAAAGGACATTATCACTAATGCCCTCAATATACATGCACCAATCACCAGTGTCAGAACTAAAGTAAAATCTTGTCGTTGGTTCACTGCTGACCTTAAATCAGTTTTGTTAGCCAGAGACAAACTCTGGAAAAAGGCAAGAAAAACAAAGGATACTAGAGACTGGCTTCAATTCAGAAAAGCAAGAAACTCATGCACAAAACAAATAAAAATGCCAAAGCTGCCTACTATAGAGCTGAATTGGATGCATCCTATACTAACCCATCCAGATTCTGGGGTACTATAAAGGGAATTCTAGGCCAAAATTCTACCCTGCCTTACCCTCCAAACTGCTACTAAGTGACATAGAAATCACTGACAAGCAAGAAATCTTAAATACCTTCAATGACCATTTCACCACAGCTGGCCTAGCATTTGACTCTTCACCTGCAAATCTCTTGAGATCATCATTAAACCTTCAATCCACTGTGGGACAAAAGGCTGCTTCAACATTCTCCTTCAACCAATATCTTTAAAAGAAGTAGAAGACCTCCTATCCAATTTAGATATTCTAAGAGTGCAGGTGCAGACTCCTGGACCCCTACTTTCTTAAAGTAGCATTGCACGCCTTATCTGCCCCTCACTCACCTCTTCAATCTTTCCTAGCTACTGGTTCCATCCCTCCATATGGAAAACAGCTCAAGTAGTTCCACTACTTAAATCAGGTGATCCCATGGACCTAACAATTACAGGCCCATTTCCATCCTATCGGTACTATCCAAGATGCTTGAAAAATTAGTAAATTCACAGTTAAGAGCCTATCTGGACACTAACAACCTCCTAAATCCAGCACATCTGGATTTAGCTCAATGCATAGCACCATCTCTGCCCTAGCCAAAGTCACTAACGATTGGCAGACTGCCTTGGATAAAAAGAATAGTACCTGTGCTATGTTCCTGGATTTGAGTAAAGCATTTGATACAGTGGATCATGAATCATTAATCTCTCTCTTAGCTCTGTAGGCCTTGATTCACTCTCACCAATTGGTTTAGGTGCTATCTCTCTGAAGGTTACAATTGGTAAAAAATAAAAATTACCTATCTACCTCTAAACCACTGCTAAGAGGTGTACCGCAAGGCTCTATCCTAGGCCCCATCCTTTGCCATTTATATTAATAACATTGATGCCAACCTCTCTCAATCTAACATTCATCTGTTTGCTGATGATACTGTATTATATGTCAGCAATCCTCACCATCAAAAGCCTGTGAACTGTTACAGTCAGAATTCTCCATCCTACAACACAACCTATTGGAAAAAAATTACTTCTAAATGCCAAAAACAAAAGCTATGTTCTTTGCAACAAAGAATTGCTCTGCCACTACCCCATCATTCATCACCCCACAATTATCCACCTTATTTGGAGAAAAGCTGGAATTTGTGGATAAATTCAAATATCTTGGAGTCTGGATTGACAATAAGCTTGACTACTCTGTCCACATTGAAGAGCTATTAAAAAGTTGAGACAAAGGCTTCCTTATTTTACAGAATAAAACACTACCTTACCAGAGACTCCAAACAAAGATTAATCCAGGCATCATTCCTATCCCTTATTGACTATGCTGACTTTCTCTATGGCCATTGCTCACTCTCCTCTTAAATAAGCTGGACACCCTGTATCATAGAGCCATCAGATTTATTACAGACCTTCCTCCAGAACCCATCATTGCTCTCTTTACATGGCAGTCAATTGGACATCCTTACAGCACAGAAGAAAAGGAATGCTGCAATCTGGATCTTTAAAGCTTTATCAGGCAAACTCCCTCCTATATCTCAGACTGTTTCACCTAATCACATCTAGGCCATACACCTTAAGGATCAATAAGCTCATTATGCTAAAGATTCCCAACACCTGCACCCGGTTTGGGAGGGCTGCTATCAGCTATTCCCTAGCATTTGTCTGGAACTCACTCAAAATCATGAATCTGAATACCCTCTTACCCTTATCATCCTTCAAAAGATTATACACACCTATTTCCAGAGTTGTGCAACTGCTTCCATAAGGCCTAGTCTCCATCCAACCTACACCCTTCCCTTCTATAATCCACTATGTTTAGTTTCCTTCCTCTACCCAGTCAGTTATCACATTTCATATAAAAGCCTACAAAGCCCTATTATTTGATTATTATCCCTCTATATCTATTATCCTCTTCATTTTACAGGTTAAGTTATTTTACTGTGCCTTGTATATCTGTAAATTTTGTATATATCTCTTATTTATTTGATTGTACTAATGTTATGCTATTCTCATGTCTTTGTAAAAAAACTTGTACCCTTATTTGTATGACCACTCAGGTCCATCTTGTAAATGAGCTACGCTCAATGATGTTCGCCTGAATAAATAAAGATTTTGATTGATTGATTGATTGATTGAAGTAGAACCATTGTTTGTGTACCAACAACAATACACAGTACTCTTGTTGGCACATAGGAGTCCACCACCAGTGCTCCTCAACTGAGCAACCGCTGGTTGTTTCTCCTACACTCTCTATATTCGGTTGTAATAACCTTCTCTATCTCTAAAATCTAATTTATTTATTTATTGCAATTGTTTCACCAGGAAAGGTACACTGAACAACAAGATGCTCGCTCCGATGCGACTGGGTGGGTGGGGTTACATATGGATATGATAACAGGCAGATTATCAAGTGAACTGTTAACAGAAGCAAATAAAAAGCAGCATAAGGATACACGATTGCATGAATATACAAGCAGCGCATATTGAATGCTTAGGATATCATAGTATCAAATAATTTTTGTGACAAAAAGCAGCAGACAAGGTAAATTAGCACAGTAGTAACAACTGGAAACAACACAGGACGTATATCACAGTTATACAGTTATACAGTTATACACAGTACATAGGGTAAACTACAGAGGACACGTATCACAGTTATAGTTATATGCAGTACACAGGGTAAACGACAGAGGACATGTATCACAGTTATACACAGTACATAGGGTAAACAACAGAGGACATGTATCACAGTTATACAGTTATACACAGTACATAGGGTAAACAACAGAGGACATATAACACTGTTATACAATTATACACAGTACATAGGGTAAACAACAGAGGATGTGTATCACAGTTATACAGTTATACACAGTACATAGGGTAAACAACAGAGTACCTATATCACAGTTATATGGTTATACACAGTACACAGGGCAAAATAGGCCCAGGACATAAGTGCAAGGTTGGGGTTATATGCCAGCTTCTGTAGTAAGGCTAAGGCCACTGGTCAGGCATTAGGCAGGGGATAGTGGGGCATGGCAGGTTCAGGGACAGAAGCAATTTAGTAAGGAGGTTTGCTAGGGCACGTTCAGGCACAGGAGCAATTTGTAGTAAGGAAGTTTGCTAGGGCGGTAGACAGAGAGTGGGGAGAGGAGGAGTGCTGAATTTGTGGTAGGAGGGCATTCCAGATCTTGGGTATCCGGTGTAAGAACTCAGCTCGACCAGCAGAGGTCTTCCACCTAGGGACTGAAAGTTGGTGGGAGTCACTGGATCTAAGATGATGGGAGGGGGTGGGGCATCTGTGAGCACGGTGGCAAGGTAGGAGGGGATGGACCCGAGCCATAAGTTGGAGACAAATTTAGCACAGTGAGAGATGTGGTGGTTTTTGAGGGATGGTAGTGCCAAGGCTCAGTAGAGGTCTCAGTGGTGGGTGAGGGGAGAGGCATCAAGAGCAAAGCGGCAGAAGGCATTATAAAGTGTGTCCAGTTTAGCTAGGGTGGACTTGGGGCTGCACTGTATACAATGTCACAGTAGTCGATGGAGGGGAGTATCATCTTCAGGACCAGTTCATGTCGGACTTGGGGAAGGAGGCTGCTGCAATTCCTATATAGTGCACTGAGCATGGGGTGTAGTTTTTTTGAGATAGCATCATTATGGTCAGAGAAAGAGAGATGGCTGTTGAGCCAGACCCCCAAGTAATGGAACAAGGAGACATCTTCAAGTTTTTGGCCATCCAGGGTGGCGAAGTAGGGAAGGGAAGGGAGTCTGGCCAGGCGTTGTCGTGTTGATTAATTATGACTGTATATATTATATTAATTGATTATTAGATTGTAATATCTGGATAAGCCTCAATAATACTATACTAAGTTGCACAAAAATCTTCCAGTAATACATCACTACTCTCAATAATACTATCATGAAAAGTGATAATACTATCATTTTTGCTGACAATACTACAGTTCAAATGTCATCTCCAACTGTAGAATTATCAATGGATCCATATATTACAAAAAAATAACAGAAAGATAAGTGTTTTACAAGGCAGTATTAGCATCTCAAGGTTTTGGGGACTTTAGGACCTCTCGAGCTTCCGCTCTTGAGGTTCCATGTCTCCAAAACCTCTTGATGATATTACTGCCTTGTAATACTCACTTACTGTATCTATTATTCTGTTTATCGGTGTTTGATTAGTGCATGGTAGTGGATCTAGTTATAATATTATTGTATTCTACTTGTTTTTTCTAGTTAATGCTTAGAATTTATTATATTTACAGAGTTCTGACTTAAGCTGTTTGAGAGCTGCTGTGTTAATTACTATTTACTTTTTACCATTACTTAGCAGTCTATTATCCTTAATGATAAGTAATATTCATTCTCTCAGATTAACTTCTTGGAACATAAAGGGCTTTAATTCGCCCATTAAATGAAAAATAAAACACTGTCTTACCTAAAAGTGAAAATATCTGACACAGCATTTTTGCAGGAAACTCGTCTGGCTGCAAAGGAAGCAGACAGGTTGTGCAGGGACTGGGTGGGAATAGTGGAGCACAACTGCTACAGCTCTAAACAGAGGGGAATTGAAATCCTGATTAAGGAAGGCATCAATTTTGTA
This sequence comes from Neoceratodus forsteri, assembly GCA_016271365.2. Classification (NCBI taxonomy): domain Eukaryota; kingdom Metazoa; phylum Chordata; order Ceratodontiformes; family Ceratodontidae; genus Neoceratodus; species Neoceratodus forsteri. The sequence continues at coordinate 1,000,959,292 of CM028135.1, forward strand.
AAACACTCTCATACAGTTGATAATGAAGGTCATTTTCAGTTGTTATTGGGTACACTTAGTGGAATTAAGGTGGTACTCTGTAGTATCTGTGCACCTAATTCCAAACAGACAGATTTCTTTAATGACATTGCTGTGAAGCTAAATGCTGCGGCTGGTTATAAAATTGCCCTAGTTCGTGATAGGAATGAAGTACATGACCCTTTGATTGACAAAAATACTAGTAAATGTAATCTTCAGATCACTAAGGCATGAGTGCCATTTCATAAACTCCTAGAAGCAGCTGGTCTAATAGATTCTTGGCACATAATGCACCCTCAGGGTAGAGGCTATACTTTTTATTCTGCCAGGCATAAAATGAACAGCAGAATCAATTACTTTTTTCTTTCCAAATTTTTTCTAAACACAATAACAGAGTCAAGTATTGACAGTATACATCTATCAGACCATGCCTTATTGAGGTATCACTGGTGCTGCTGACAGAAAACTCTTGGCAGTTTAATACATTGTTGATTAAGGATAAGAACTTTCCAAAGTGGCTCCACAAAGAAACAACAGAATGTTTTACACATAATGATAATGGTGAAATGTCTTATGCTTGCTTATGGGAATCCTTCAAGGCTTATATTAGAGGCAGAATAATAAGTTCTAGGATCATGGATATGTTCATCCAAACTTATTGGCATGTCCCTTTCCCATTTAAGGATCACCGGAAGTCTTCAAGCTGGCTCCTCCCACCCAGCCAGGTGGTATAACCCAGGGCTCTGCCCCATGATGGCAGATCTTCCTTTCCGCCGGAAGATTCAGGTTGCCTTCTTCGTGCTCCTGCATTTTGTAGGCCCTGGCTTCAGAATCTTCAGTTATTCCGAAACTTCGTCTACTCAGCATTAGCGATCGTGACTCTTTACCTTCGATTATGGAAGACAAGTCTTCCCCTGAATTTTGCTGGTGTTCCTGCGGCCAGAAGATGTCATGCACCGATCCCCATGCCGCATGCGTCTACTGCCTCGGTGTCAACCATGACACCTCAAAGTGCGATTTTTGCTTGGCATTTCACCCTAACATCCTCGATGACCATCTCGCATGCCTGAAGTTGGGGAGGCTGGAGAAACAGAACCCTCTGGTGAAATCTAAGGAGTCTAGGTGGGCAGTTTCCATGGTTGTGGGATCCACCGAGCAACTAGAGCGCATGCAAACCTTCGAGGAGGAAGTGGCTCGGGCTGCAAAATCTGCCTCTCGGAGCTTCTTCGTTCCACTCAACCTGGGCTCCACCTTCTCAGGTTCCTTCCGAGAGCTGTACCAGTCTCTCCCGACCAAGGGGGAAGGTCCTCTGGGCATGCAATCCTCTCGGTCCCGGAAGCGGGAAAAGGACCCGGGATTGTCTTCGTCTCGGCGAAGGTGTTCTTGGGATCGGAAGAGATCTCGGTCCCAGGAACCGGCAATCTCGACTTCAGTCGAAATTGCCTCTTTGGCTGCTGGCTTCTCAGCTTTGCCATCTGGCCAGTCAACTGAAGTGTTGATCGACGACATAGAAACCGTCATCAACCTGATCAACCCTTTGTCACCGACTCCGGTCAACAATTCTCTCGATTGGACCCTGGTCCTTTCTGTCCCTGACGAGGAGACCCAGCCCACTGGGAATCCCATCGAGGAAGTGGTCCCTGACCCTGGGAAATCACCGATCCCACCGGTGTCTCCTGAGTGACTGAGTCAGCCTGTCCGATCTCGATCGAGGTCTAGGACCCCCTCGACCGAAAGGCCAAGGAAGAGCAACAAGCACTCTAAAAAGAGGCAATGCCATCAGTCATCTTCATCCTCCTCAGACGAGGAGAGGCTCCGGTGGAAACTCTGGCACTACGAAGACCTCATGTGGCAATAGCTGATTTGGACTGGGCACAAGCCAACCCCGGGCTCCTACCCCGGCCATTACTTGGCTTTCGCCTCCCATGCTGAAGCTGACTCCTTTGAAGCTGATTAAGTCAGTTTCCCCACCTGCAGAGCTGGTGAAACCTCCAGTTTGTCCTAAACTGGTCTCTCCACCAATAGTGGTGGAACCACCACCCAAGCAGCCTGTGGGAGGGGCTCCTTCCAAGGAAGATAGACCAGACACTGGGCTTCCCCTGTGTCTTTCGGTCACCGTCACTCCAGACCACCCTCAGTGGGTTGAAGGTGACCTGGGTGGTCAACCGCTGTATCCGGATTCCTCGGATTCGGATGTTGCCAGCCTACATTCTCATCCTGGGGATGATGAACCGGCTGGTGGGTTAAAGACGGAGGAAGGTCCTTCGTCTTTTCAGGGCATTCTTCACCTCATCTCTGAGTCCACAGGGATGCCCCTGGAACCAATCCAGAAAAAGGTGGAGTACCCTCTCACGGACATCCTCAAGAGAGGGGATACCCTGACGGAGGCTTTTCGTGTGGCTGAGGCCATTGTCAACCCAGCCTTAGAACTTTAGCAGTGTACTGCCTCTTGTCCAGCTCTGTCTGCACGCATTGCCTGCAAGTATGTGGTACTCATGGGGTCCCTTGTGGGGTTCACAGAGCACCCTTCGGCCGAGAGCCTGGTGATCGCCTCTGTGTTCAGGTGTATGGGCAGTTCTGCTGACACTGACTGACCTCCCAAGAAATAATCCAAACTCTTGGATCATTCAGCCAGGAAGGTCTATGCGGCTTCTTCTTTAAGCCTTTGTCAGGCAAGTTCGGCCGTCATCATGGCACACTTCTCCCATGCCCTCTTGGGGTCTTTGTATGATGTCCTCCCACACCTCAAGCAGGTCCAGGATCAGGGCCGAGCTGTTGCCAAACAGCAGCTTCAGACAGCCCTGAACATTGGGGATTCTTGTGCTCTCTCTATCTCAGCTGCAGTTGCCTCCCGTCGCAGGGCTTGGCTGAAACTCTCCTCCTTTCTGGCGGATACTCAGCACAAACTAGCTGATGTACCTTTCCTGGGCACTGACCTTTGAGGCCCAGGTGTGGCTGGTCACCTTCAGCATAGTGCCACTTTGGATGCCATTACTGTGAAGGGTTATTTGGGCAAGAAACAGCAGAAGAAGCCTTTTTGGCACTCTTCCCCTGCGGCACAGCAATCCTCCTTTCAATGAGGACAGCAGCAACAGCAGCAGCAGGCTCAAGCTTGGCACCCCCAGCCCAGGCCCGGGACCTCCCAGGCCCATAAAGGAGGCCAAGGTTCCAGTCCTGGATCCTCCTCCTCCTCCAAGCCTGCTCAGTGATGGGGTGGGGGCTGCCTCCCCCTCTCCCATCACGCCAGCTCTGGGTCCTCCCGTGGGGAGCCGGCTCCACCACTTCCTTTCCGCCTGGTCCGCTGTCACTACAGACAGGGGGTTCTTGAAGTGGTCGGTCAGGGATTACCTCTGGAATTTGAGCAGTACCCTCCAAGCTGAGCCCGCACCCCTCAGGAGGAAAGAGTATCCATCCAGACTCAGTTAGCTCTCCGAGATGACATTGCTCAGCTCCTCCTCAAGGAGGCAGTAGCTCCAGTGGCAGATTCTCCAGCAGACCCAGGCTTTGTCTCCAGGTACTTCCTGGTGCCCAAGTGGATGAGGGGCTGGTGCCCTATTCTAGATCTGCATGACCTGAATCAGTATTTCAGGTCATGCACCTTTCCGATGGTCACTCTGTCCCAGATCATACCATCCTGGGAGCGAAACATGTGGTTCTGTTTACTGGATTAGCAGGACTCGTTCTTTCATGTCCCAATCCATCTGTCTCATCAGCAGTTTATCCACTTCAGAGCTAAAGGAACCCTGTATGAGTTCCAAGCCATGCCGTTCGACCTGTCATTGGCCCCGTGGGTCTTCACCAAATGCATTGCAGTGGTGGCAGTCCACCTCAGGCATCAAGGGGGGTCAGGATTTACCCCAATCTGGATGATTGGCTCTTGGCAGGTCCCACCCAGCAAGAGGTAGAGAGGTCCAGGGATCTGGCCCTCCAGACCTGCTCCCAGCTTGGCCTCCTGATCAACGATGCCAAGTCAGAACTTGTGCCTTCCCAGGTGATGTGCTTCATTGGGAGCAGAGCTCAACTCCCGTCAAGCCAGAGCTTGGCTCCCAGTGGACAGGGCAGAGGTTCTCTCCTCCTTTACTCAATCATTTCTGGTTGGGCAATTGTGCCCTGCCTGGGAGTTTCTGTGTCTTCTGGGTTACATGGCGGCATGCACCTCAGTGGTTCATTGGGCCCGAGTGGTCCATTGAGCCTGGCTGCACATGCCCCCTTCAGTGGGAGCTGGCCACCAGTGGACTCAGCACCTCAGTCATTTCGACCAGCTGCTCACTGTAACCCAGAAGATGTGGGACACTCTTCAGTGGTGTACCGCCCTAGACCGATTGCAGGAAGGGATCCCGTTTGTCCAACCGGAGCCAACGGTCATCGCTATGACTGATGCCTCTCTCATGAATTGGAGAGCCCACATGGGGGACAACAGGCCCCACAGGTTCTGGACCCCTGACGAGTCGAGATACCATATCAACCTGTTGGAGCTCAGAGCAGCCAGACTGGCACTGTCAGCTTTCACTCCTCAACTCTGGGGTCAAGTGGTTCAAGTCCAGACGAACAGTACCACAACCATGTACTACCTCAACAAATGGGGTAGCACGCACTCCCGTCTGCTTTTCAGAGAGGCGCTCTGCATCTGGACCCTCATCAGCCATTTGGAGGCAGATCTCCTAGCCATCCATGTGGCAGGAGCCTCAAACCATCTGGTTGATGCTCTTAGCCACTTCGGTGAAGACATCCCACAAGTGGTCTCTCCATCCGGAGGTAGCATACAGCCTGTTCTCCCACTGGGGCAAACCGATGGTGAACCTGTTTGCCTCAAGGGAAAACACCAAGCTGAGGCTGTTTCATGCCCTCCCCCCTCAGCAGGGCTTATTGCAGGGGGATGCCTTCTTGAGGCCGTGGACCCCATGCCTCCTCTATGCCTTCCCTCCATTTCCCTTGATCCACAAGGTGCTCCTCAAGGTGAGGAGGGACAAGACAAAGGTGATCCTGGTAGCCCCAGCCTGGCCGCGCCAGTTCTAGTATCCAGATCTCCTCAGCCTCAGTTACAGGCCCCTGGAGCGGCTTCCAGCACGCCTGGACTTGATATCTCTCAATCAGGGAAAGGTATACCATCCAGACCTTTAATTCCTGCATCTCACAGCCTGGTACCTGAGCGGCTAGAGTTCCAGGCTTTGGGTCTTTCTGAGGATGTCCTCACCATGGTGGAGGCATCCACAAAGGAATCGACCAGAAAATGTTAAGCCTTCAAATGGAAAAGGTTTTCCATTTGGTGTCAGGGCAAGGGCCTGAACCCTCTGTCCTATCCGGTGGCTAACATTCTCGACTACCTTTGGTCACTCTCCAAAGGGGGTCTTCGGTCATCAACCCTTAGGGTGCACCTGGCAGCCATCTCTGCTTACTGGGCACAGGCCGGCCAGCCGACGTCAGCACAGGAGACAGTGGTCGGGTGCTTTTTCAAAGGCCTGGATCACATATCCTCTGGTGTGAACCTCCACCTCCATGGAATCTACTACTAGTACTGGCAAAGCTCATGGACAAGCCATTTGAACCAGTGCACAAGTGTGAGTTGTCACACTTGTCATGGAAGATGGCCTTCCTGGTGGCTATCATGTCTGCCAGAAGGACAGAGGAGCTCCAGGCGCTTTCGGTGGACTCCCCTTATCTAGTCTTCCACAGGGACAAGGTTGTCCTGCGTCCCTACCTGAAATTCCTGCCAAAGGTGGTGTCAGAGTTTCGCCTTAACCAGGTGTTAACTCTGCCAGTGTATTACCCCAACTACACCTCAGAGACAGAGTACAGGCTCCATACTTTGGACCTGAGATGTGCTCTCTCCTATTATAAGGAGAGGACGACAGAAATTTGGGGAGAGGTTCGCCAGCTGTTTGTCACCTACGCTGAAGCTGCTTCTGGCAACCCTGCAGCAAAATGGACTGTTGCAAGGTGGATTACACCTTGCATTAGTCTGTGCTATGAGTTGGTAGGTAAGGAGCCTCCCAGAGAGATAAGAGCTCATTCTACCCGCCATACTGCTGCATCGGTGGCTGCTTCCAGGGACATCCCTATCCAGGAAATCTATTGGGCTTCTACCTGGAAGTCAACAAACACCTTCATTACCCATTACCACATTGACCTTGAGTCATGCCGGGATACTGGTTTTGGGGCCTAAGCTCCAATCTCTGTTCCCTAAGTAGGGGGTGTGCAGTGTGCGCCTTGCCTCCCTCCTCCCGGAGAACTGCTAGGAGTCTGCCAGTAAGTGTGGATGAACAACATATCCATGATCCTAGGAAAACAGGTTACTTGCCTGTATCAGTAGTTCTAGGAGCTGTATATGTTGTTCATCCACATGGACCCACCCGTCCTCCCCGGCTGCGGACGCACAACACATGGCCTCCAGCGGGCTAAGATCTGGCATCATGGGGCAGAGCCGAGGGTTATACCACCCGGATGGGTGGGAGGAGCCAGCTTAAAGACTTCTGGTGATCCTTAAAGGGGAAAGGGACGTGCCAGTAAGTGTGGATGAACAACATATACCACTCCTAGAACTACTGTTACAGGTGAGTAACCTGTTTTTTTCTCATCACAAAGGAAAAAAGCAGCTGTGGAAACATTATCTACAGTATATTGGAATCTAATCTCCGGCAGCTGGAGAGTCATTACAAAAAAGATCCCACCAACAAGTAGGATTTACTTTACAAATTAATTTCAATTAAATTTGAGGTCAATCAGATACATTTAGATAAAGCTGAATATGCCCTATTTAGAACAAAACAATGATACTGGGAGGCAAGTGAAAAAGCTAGAAAGTTACTTGCCTTTAGGCTAAAAGAACTGCAACAATAGTATTTGGTGCAGGGCCTCAGAAAAAAATCAGGTGAGATGGTCTATACTAACAAGGAAATTAATGAGGTCATTGTTACTTATTTTAAGGAAGTGTATTCAGCCCCCCATAACAGTGCAACTGTTCTAATGAAGGAGTTCTTCACTAATCTGAAGCTACAATCTGTCTCCCCAGAAGATAATCAAAAACTAGCTTGCCCAATTTCTTTAAAAGAGGTTACTGATACAATTAAAGATTTACTGAATAATGAAACCCCTGGACCTTATGGGTTTTTCAGATGAGCTGCTGAAGCTTTTAAACACCGATATTTCTGGATATCTCCATAAGGCACTAATTGACATACATTCTCTTAAACAAGTGCCCCAAACAATGAACAGTGCTTTCATTACGCTGCTGCCTAAAAACTGGAAAGATGCTCTGGATTGCTCAAATTATAGACCAGTCTTACTACTGAACACAGACTATAAGATTTTAGCAAAAATCTTAGCAAAAAGACTTCAGAATCTGATTCACAATTTAATAAGCAGAGAGCAAGTAGGGTTTGTAGCAGGTAGGACGGGGCAGATAATCTAAGAAGGGTATATACCACAATTTGTTCAATACATCAGAATAAAATACCTTTCTTGGCAATATCTATAGGCATAAAGCTTTTGACTCGCTTATGTTGTCATATTTACACAAAGCTCTAGATTCTTTTGGCTTTGGCAAAAAATTCATCTCATGGGTCTCTATGATCTACTCTAAACCATCAGTGAAATTAATTATAAATGGTTTAACATCTTCTCCTTTTAGCCTACATAGAGGTACTAGACAAGGATGTCCTCTGTCTCTGCTCCTTTTTATTTTGGCAATGGAACCATTAATTAGATCCATTCAATCAGATCTGTCAGTCAAGGGTGTTTTAGCAGATAATTTTGTAATGAAGTGTTTGCATTTGCTGATGATTTGCTTGTAATGTTATGTAATCCCAGGGTGTCTGTTAATAGACTTAGACTGACGCTAGAACAATCTGGAGATATTTCTGGCCTAATACTAAATTGGAAGACAACTCAGGTGATGCCTTTTTATTCCCCCTTCTGCTTTGCTAAAATATTTACAACATTTTGTAGATATTGGCCAGTTTCAGAATACTATTTCCTACCTAGGACTCAAAATTTCAAACACTCTAGATAAACTTTTAGAGAACAACTTCATGCCTATTCTAAATGCGTTTCAGCGGGACTTTAATAAATGGGATAAACTGAACCTTTCTATATGGGGAAAAACACATGCCATTAAAATAATTTCTGCCCTAAAATATTTTACATACTTCAGAATATTCCAGTGGTTATGCCTAGGACAATAGAAAGGAAAATAGACGGTTTGGTCAGGAAGTTTCTTTGGGGATGTAAACCAGCAAGATTTTCCTTAAGCAAGCTAAGACAAAAACCAGTAACAGGTGGTTTTGTGATGTCATGGTGGAAGAAATATAATGAGGCCTTTCTAATCCAGCAGTCCATGTTACACATAAATGATTATAGGTAGGCTTACACTTCCCTATGGTTATTGATAGAAAAACAACTACTAAGGCATTACTCATTTTCTGACTGCCTATCTCTTCTAATTCCGAATCATCTTAAAGATAACCTGTGTATTTCAAACTCTATTAAAATTAACAAAGCACAGGCGGAGGTGCATACTGAAGCAATGGAGCAGGTGCTTGCCAGAAACAGCAGACAACCAGGCACAAAAGGGCAGCACTCAAACAGCAAAAATAATAAAGTGTGAATCAAATAAATACATTCTTTATCATCTGCTTTATCATCTAATTTTTGTATTTTGGAAATGGTTGTCTCATTTCCTAAAATGTCCAATGTTGCAGTTTCTCCACTCTGCCCTGGTGGCTGAGACCACTTGTCTCCCCCAGCTACAGCTGGAGCACTTTTATTGGGTTTACTCATCGTCAGTTAACTCCAAACATTTTTTCCACAGTCACAAAGGTCAAGTGAAGAAAGATTCTAAAAATAAATTTTATCCCATGTTTAACAGTAGAAGTTGAGCTATAAAAGCTACTAAAAGTAGAGAACTCCTTTGACCTATACCTACTCAACACAGCAGTTAGCTGTGCCACCCACCTCTGATGGACTTTACTTGGAACAGACTGAATCATTTAAATATCTTGGGGTCCATCTTTACTCAAATTTGACTTTCTTTGTCCATCTCAAGAATGTAACTACAATAATTCATCAGAAACTTAAATGTCTTTATAGAACCAAAAACTGTTTAACACAGGAGTCTAGGATTTTGATATCAACTTGTTACCCATTCTTCTGTTTAAAGGGTTTTCTAAAGTTTGGAACTCAAAATCTGCATCTTTATGGTGGTCTTTTAGTGTATTTATTGAGGACTCTCAGTGCCCAGGACATGTGGAATACCAACTGGCTTTGCTACCCTTTTATCACATAGAAGCTGACTAATTATAATCATAATTTATTATTTAGTTTGGACTGGGGCTAGTGGTGATTATGGGTGGTTAGTTTAAATTTTTTGATTATGTGATTGTGCTGAGTGAATGTAGGATTTAGGTACATTTGCAGTTGCTAACATGGCCTTGTATGCCATTTGAAGTGAATCTTCTGCTGTATTTTGAGCTTTTATCAGTTGTATGAACTCCAAAAGCTACCAACTGGTTTGATGGAAGTTCTGTTTGGGAAGGGAGGGAGGGTTTTTTTTGGGGGCTTCTGGGTTGACTTAATAGGGTGCTTGGTAGCACTGTTCCTGTGGGAGGGATTTTCTAAGGTCTTTTTTGGGGTGAGGAAATTGGGTGGGCAGTAATTATTTACAGACTCCCACATTTTCATCTGGCTCTTGTATGCTGTGTGGCACAAGCCACATTAGATGCCTACTCCCAGGTCCTGCTCCAGCAGTTCTGCTCCTTCCTGACCTCATCTATCTAGGCAGCGGACTTCATCCTCTTCATGGCTTTGGAGAACCTTAGGAGGCAGGGCACAAGGCAGTGACATGGTGTGGGGATGGGTGCCTAAGAGAGGCAGATCCAAAGAGTTAAGCTGAGTAGGCACGTAGGTTGGAGAAGCACTGGTAAAGGGGTTCACTATTCCCAGTGCCGATACTAAGGGAATCTGTTAATAATGGGAGACAGGTAGTCGGTGTTCCAGCTGACCATACTCCTTCATCTTGGGCAGTTCTGTGTAATACCACTGTAGATCCCTAAGGAATAAAATGGCAGCATTACTTCATTACTCTTTCCTCTGTGGATCTGTTGTAAATCTTCAAGATCTACTTTTGCTATAAACAAAGAAAACAATCCAGTGATGTCTTCTAGCCCTTAATTTTTTAATGTTTATGCATAACTTTATTTTTTATATTTTGATCCAAAATTTTCTACATAGCCATTTTTACCCCATCTCATGAACTCATGAGCACGAGAGGTGTCATTTTTCTAATCTTACCCCAAAACGTTTTTTTACGGTTGTGCCACAAAATGATGTTTTGGGCAGGATTCCATAAATTACACCTGTTGTGTTCATAAAGTGGGGTAATAAAAAGCCTACATTGAAAATGTTGGGTCCAAATAAAAAAAAAAACATAGTTATGAAGAAATATTGACATTTTCATCGTTTACTCATAATGTAGCAAATTTTTAGTTTTGTACACACATTTTCATCATAGTCTGTGTTTTTACTCCACCACATGAACATGGCAGGTGTCATTTTTAAGGCTCCCTCCCAAACCTCTGTTCCCAGTTATTCTGCATGATCACATTTCAAGTGGAATTTAGTGAATAGCATCTGTCATGTTCGTATGCTGGAGTAATGAAAATACTATTTTGAAAACTCGACGTCAGCCTAAGAGAACAATGTTAAATGTGAACCTCTTCATTTTCCAATAATGACAATTTCACTATTAAAACTAAGTTATTAATTTGATAATTTTAACTGCTGCACTATCTTCATTCAATTATACAGCAAATAGCAAGAAAACATAACCTGCTTGTTTTATATGTCCCTGATTTGGGGTCTTTTGTCACTGATTTTAAGGTATGTCCCTGATTTAAGAAGTAACGGGTTGAAAGGTATTATGTTATAACCACTGAATGAGGCGTGTTCATTTGAATGTGTGGCTGTGAAAGTTAGGGCAGGGGTGTGGTGCTGGATTCTCCTGCCTAACCATCCTAGGATTGAGAACAGGAGTTCCTCCAGGAATTTGCAGATTTATATTGTCTTTCTGGCTTTTTACTCCTTATTCACTTAATGCTGTGGAACTTCAGTGTCTGGGTAGTCAATCAAACCTCACAATTTGTTCTGCACTTTCTCTAGCTGCTATCATTGCTGGACCTCACTAAGGCCGTTGCTACTGTTACCCATGAATTTGGCCACATCGATAGGCCTTGTTTCTCCTGGATTTTGACATTTGGATATCAGAATGAATCCAGAGGGGTGCAGGCAGCTTCATTTTGTGAAGCACCGTTCAATAGCCATTTCTTTTTACTTTTAAATGTCTTTAAACACCTTTCTCAAAGTAATCCAAAGTGGCTTTTTATGGCTACTAAATGAAGATCCTCTTTCATTTGCTTCATTTGACGAGTTTGCCTCTCTGAACGATTGGCTGCCCGACAATCAGTTTCAGTCCGCAGCTAGCCTGTCCACCAGCATGAGGGCATGAGGTTCTCCTGGTCCAGTGACATCTTTGGCAACTGCATGGAGGGAACCTCTGAAGGATCCATGACTTACACAACCTTTGTTATCCGAGTCTCTGGCTGGTACATCTGGCATTTCTAACATAACAGCATCACCAATAAGACCTATTACAGATGGCTCTGTGTTATTAAACTGTCAAGGTATACATGGTACACATTATCTTTCACCTGCCTCAGCTTATATCTCTGAAGTTCCTATTGTAAACCTGAATAAACTGAATCCAAGTTCTCCTCCAATGAAATATACCATGGAGTCTCTCGGACAGTCAGTTGACAATGTGACTGCCTATATAGACAGGTATGAGAAGCAAAATGGTACTCTAAATAAAAAAACTGATTTTCTTCAAGGAGAAATTAAATCAACCAGTATAAAAGTAAACCTGGTAACATTTAAGCTGAAAAAGAATATCAAACCGTCAAATTCTTTAGTTAATGACATGCAGACTCTGGAGGCAACCACCTTCATTGTCAGAGAAAATTGTCGACTCCACTGAAGAGTGTGATCCCTGGAAAATAAGTCAAAAATAAAACTGTGAGAATTGTGGGCCTACCTTAGCAAGCAGTGTCATTTTTTACTGCAACTAGAGTTGTGATAAAGGATATATTTATTCAAATGTTTTACCCAACTCCTGAGAATCTACCATTTATATCTAACATTTTCATTTCTAAGAAAGACACTACACTCAGGGTCATCTTGTTATCTGCAGCAGTTGTTACTGTAGTCCTGGTAGAGTTAAAAATGTATCTACACCTGAATAAAAAACTACTATTCTTTTCACATTTGCTTTTGAACGCAGTAGGGATTTCATTTTAAAGTAGGTAAGGATAAAAGTCAAACTCTCCTACAGTAATTATCATTTCTACATTTATCCGGGTTTTCCTTTCATTACACAGAAGAAAAGAGTCAAGTTTCATGCCTATAGACTAGACATTTTAGAAATGGGAGATCAATTTCAGTTGCTTGCACTAGCAATAGTTAAAGTGATTCATGGTACAAAACACACTTATAAAATGGGTAGAGACAGTGAAAGCAACCTGATTGGCTGACAGCCCTTGCCAAGTACATCCTTTATTTTAGTTATACCGCACCAAAAAACAAGAGACACCACCAGTGACCCACCAATGAAGGATATCCATGTGCCACCTCAGCAAATTTTCTTTCATCCCTCCTGATCTACATGATGAATTACCCGAATGGCATGAACACATAAGCTGTTGAAACAGCTGCTCTGTTAAAAAAAACAAGTCACTCGTTTATTACAAAATTATTATTTTTTTGTTGTTACAGTAAACAGTGTTGGTCTTGCTTCCAACCTGCAGGCGTTCTTTCTTTGTGGCTGAAGTATCCACGGTAACTCGCTGTCCCTGCTGACCAGCAGAGAGTGAGACTGCCAGCAGTTTTGTGAAAGTCGCTGCTGCAGATGATAGCATACTGCCAGCAAGACTATTATGAAATCCTGGTGTTGCCCATAGTCTAGCGACCACCGTGGTCATGCTTTACAAGCATAACCCTAGCTCCTTCCTGATGTTACAGACAAACGTAATGTTAAAACAAACTAAATTTATGAGCCAATAAATCAATGAAAGGGAATGGTGGGTGGGAGAGAGAACTCTGAACAGATTAAACAAAGAAGCTGTGTCAGACACAACTCAGAAAGTCCTCTTGCTCTCTAGCGCCCCTACTGACAATTAAGTGGAGGGAGTATTTTACTTCAATTAAACTAATGAATACTAACCAAAAATGTGGTATATTATGGAGTACCGCCCCAGTGAAACTGGGAATGATTTCACTATCTCACTGTAATGAGCACATTGACATGTGGATAGATTTTATAGTTACTGGTGCTCTCTGGACAGCTAGGAGTGTTTTCTTAGGACATGGTGTATAAAAGGCCTTGTACATTAGGTCTGCAACAGTCTGCTTATTTGCAATGAATTTGAGCTTCTTTAATTCTACATCATGATATGGTCTAATGTTTTATCTTGGTATGTTTTGACATACGAATGTATTGTTTTTACATATTATCTCACTACAATTAACAAAAATATAAATTAGAAAACGATGGATCTAGTTGGTAGGACAGATCACCATATCATTACAGTTCTGGTTGGGACTTCCCAGATTTTTTCCCGTATGAAGATAGTCCAGTATTGTCTAAAATGCAATCTGCAGCCAGAAAACTATGTGTCAGTACTGAACGTTTTGGGTACAGAAACAGCATGTGGTAGTGGTGGTGTGGAGGAGCCCATTGATGGCTACCACTTAGCCATCTCAGAGGCTCTGGACACCCTTGTTCCTGTTTGTGCCTGCTTGCTGACCTCCAAGTGAAGTTCAAGGTTATAATGGCAAGCTGCATCAGTTGAAGCAACAGGTTGGAGGTTGGAGCATTCTTGGCAGACATCTGGCTTGATGGACAACAAGCTGGCTCTGAGGATCCATTATCAGTAATACCAGAGAGAAAGCACTCTGAGAAAATCAGAGTCCCTGACAGGGGCGATTGCTTCAAGTAAGAATCAACCTGCTCAGCTGTTCCATACTGAAGACAGATAATTGCTTCCAACTTTCTGTCCTTTTGACCCTGATCCCACCTAATGGGATTAGGCCCAGGGCCCACCCATGTGGATTGTCAGGAGGCATGCTATTGGCGTGATTGTCTGGTGTTCCTTTGGGGAAGGATATTTCCCCTCTGGCCTGAAATGACGAGTAATGAGACCAGTCTTAAAGAGGCCATCATTGGACCCTGACAGTCTGGCTAACTACAATCCTGTCTCAAATCTTCCCCTTTTATGGAAAACTATTAGGAAAGTACTTGCAACACAGCTCCAGGATCACTTCAATAAAGGTAAATTCTGTAAACCATTCCAGTCTCTTTTCAGGTCAACAACAGTCAACAGGATTTACCACTACCTGGACAATTGGCTCTTGGCAGGTCCCACCCAGCAAGAGGTGGAGAGGTCCAGGGATCTGGCCCTCCAGACCTGCTCCCAGCTTGGCCTCCTGATCAACGATTCCAAGTCGGAACTTGTGCCTTCCCAGGTGATGTGCTTCATTGGGGCAGAGCTCGACTCTCGTCAAGCCAGAGCTTGGCTCCCGGTGGACAGGGTGGAGGTTCTCTCCTCCTTTGCTCAGTCATTTCTGGTTGGGAAATTGCGCCCTGCCTGGGACTTTCTGTGCCTTCTGGGTTACATGGCGGCATGCACCTCAGTGGTCCATTGGGCCAGTGGTCCATTGAGCCCGGCTGCACATGCTCCCCCTTCAGTGGGAGCTGGCCACCTAGTGGACTCAGCACCTCAGTCATTTCAACCAGCTGCTCACTGTAACCCAGAAGATGTGGGACACTCTTCAGTGGTGTACTGCCCTAGACCAATTGCAGGAAGGGATCCCGTTTGTCCAACCGGAGCCAACGGTCATCGTTATGACTGATGCCTCTCTCATGAATTGGGGAGCCCACATGGGGGACAACAGGGTCCATAGGTTCTGGACCCCCGAGGAGTCTAGATACTGCATCAACCTGTTGGAGCTCAGAGCAGTCAGACTGGCACTGTCAGCTTTCACTCCTCAGTTCTGGGGTCAAGTGGTTCAAGTCCAGATGGACAATACCACAACCATGTACTACCTCAACAAACAGGCAGCATGCACTCCCGTCTGCTTTTCAGAGAGGCACTCTGCATCTGGACCCTCATCAGCCATTTGGAGGCAGATCTCTTGATTATCCATGTGGCAGGAGTATCAAACCATCTGACGGATGCTGTCAGCCACTTTGGTCAAGACATCCCACAAGTGGTCTCTCCATCCAGAGATAGCTTACAGCCTGTTCTCCCACTGGGGCAAACTGATGGTGGACCTGTTTGCCTCAAGGGAAAACACCAAGCTGAGGCTGTTTCATGCCCTCCCCCCTCAGCAGGGCTTGTTGCAGGGGGATGCCTTCTCGAGGCCGTGGACCCCAGGCCTCCTCTACGCCTTCCCTCCATTACCCTTGATCTACAAGGTGCTCCTCAAGGTGAGGAGATACAAGGGAAAGGTGATCCTGGTAGCTCCAGACTGGCCACGCCAGTTCTGGTATACACATCTCCTCAGCCTCAGCTGCAGGCCCCCGGAGCGGCTTCCAGCATGCCCGGACTTGATATCTCTCAATCAGGGGATGTTATACCATCTAGACCTTTAATTCTTGCATCTCACAGCCTGGTACCTGAGCGGCTAGAGTTCCAGGCTTCGGGTCTTTCTGAGGATGTCCTCACCTTGGTGGAGGCATCCACAAAGGAATCAACCAGGAAATGTTATGCCTTCAAATGGAAAAGGTTTTCCATTTGGTGTCAGGGCAAGGGCCTGAACCCTCTGTCCTATCCGGTGGCTAACATTCTCGACTACCTTTGGTCACTCTCCAAAGGGGGTCTTCGGTCATCGACCCTTAGGGTGCACCTGGCAGCCAACTCTGCTTACTGGGCACAGGCCGGCCAGCCGACGTCAGCACAGGAGACAGTGGTCGGGTGCTTTTTCAAAGGCCTGGATCACATATCCCCTCTGGTGTGTGAACCTCCACCTCCATGGAATCTACTACTAATACTGGCAAAGCTCAAGGGCAAGCCATTCGAACCAGTGCACAAGTGTGAGTTGTCACACTTGTCATGGGAGATGGCCTTCCTGGTGGCTATCATGTCTGCCAGAAGGACAGGGGAGCTCCAGGCACTTTCGGTGGACTCCCCTTATCTAGTCTTCCACAGGGACAAGGTTGTTCTGCGTCCCTACCCGAAATTCCTGCCAAAGGTGGTGTCAGAGTTTCACCTTAACCAGGTGTTAACTCTGCCAGTGTATTACCCCAACTACACCTCAGAGACAGAGTACAGGCTCCATACTTTGGACCTGAGATGTGCTCTCTCCTATTATAAGGAGAGGACGACAGAAATTTGGGAGAGGTTCGCCAGCTGTTTGTCACCTACGCTGAAGCTGCTTCTGGCAACCCTGCAGCAAAATGGACTGTTGCAAGGTGGATTACACCTTGCATTAGTCTGTGCTATGAGTTGGTAGGTAAGGAGCCTCCCAGAGAGATAAGAGCTCATTCTACCCGCCATACCGCTGCATCATTGGCTGCTTCCAGGGACATCCCTATTCAGGAAATCTATTGGGCTTCTACCTGGAAGTCAACAAACACCTTCATTAACCATTACCACATCAACCTTGAGTCATGCCGGGATGCTGGTTTTGGGGCCTAAGTTCTCCAATCTCTGTTCCCTAAGTAGGGGGTGTGCGCCTTGCCTCCCTCCTCCTGGAAAACTGCTAGGAGTCTGCCAATAAGTGTGGATGAAAAACATATCCATGATCCTAGAAAAACAGGTTACTCACCTGTAACAGTAGTTCTAGGAGTTGTATATGTTGTTCATCCACACGGACCCACCCGACCTCCCCGGCTGCAGACGCACAACACCTGGCTTCCAATGGGCTAAGATCTGGCATCATGGGGCGGAGCTAAGGGTTATACCGCCTGGGTGGGTGGGAGGAGCTAGCTTGAAGACTTCCGGTGATCCTTAAAGGGGAAAGAGACATGCCAATAAGTGTGGATGAACAACATATACCACTCCTAGAACTACTGTTACAGGTGAGTAACCTTTTTTTTTCTCATCACAAAGGAAAAAAGGAGCTGTGGAAACATTATCTACAGTATATTGGAATCTAGTCTCCGGCAGCTGGAGAGTCATTACAAAAAAGATCCCACCAACAAGTAGGATTTACTTTACAAATTAATTTCAACTAAATTTGAGGTCATTCAGATACATTCAAATAAAGCTGAATATGCCCTATTTAGAACAAAACAATGATACTGGAAGCCAAGTGAAAAAGCTAGAAAGTTACTTGCCTTTAGGCTAAAAGAACCGCTACAACAGTATTTGGTGCAGGACCTCAGAAAAAAAATCAGGTGAGATGGTCTATACTAACAAGGAAATTAATGAGGTCCTTTTTACTTATTTTAAGGAAGTGTATTTAGCCCCCCAAAACAGTGTAACTGTTCAAATGAATTAGTTCTTTGCTAATCTCAAGCTACAATCTGTCTCCCCATAAGATAATCAAAAACCAGCTTGCCCAATTTCTTTAAAAGAGGTTACTGATACAATTAAAGATTCACCGAATAATGAAACCCCTGGACCTTATGGGTTTTTTAGTTGAGCTGCTGAAACTTTTAAACACTGATATTTCTGGATATCTCCATAAGGCACTAATTGAAATGCATTCTCTTAAACAAGTGCCCCAAACAATGAACAGTGTTTTCATTACACTGCTGCCTAAAAACCGGAAAGATGCTCTGGATTGCTTACATTATAGACCAGTCTCAATACTGAACACAGACTATAAGGTTTAAGCAAAAACCTTAGCAAAAAGACTTCAGAATCTGATTCACAATTTAATAGGCAGAGAACAAGTAGAGTTTGTAGCAGGTAGGACAGGGGCAGATAATCTAAGAAGGGTATATACCACAATTTGTTCAGTACATCAGAATAAAATACCTTCCTTGGCAGTATCTATATGCATGCAGCTTTTGATTCGCTTATTTGGTCATATTTACACAAAGCTCTAGATTCTTTTGGCTTTGGCAAACAATTCATCTCATGGGTCTCTATGGTCTACTCTAAACCATCAACGAAATTAATTATAAATGGTTTACCATCTTCTCCTTTCAGCCTACATAGGGGTACTAGACAAGGATGTCCTCTGTCTCTGCTCCTTTTTATTTTGGCAATGGAACCATTAATTAGATCCATTCAATCAGATCTGTCAGTTAAGGGTGTTTTAGCAAGTAATTTGGTAATGAAGTCTGCATTTGCTGATGATTTGCTTGTAATGTTACATAATCCCAGGGTGTCTGTTAATAGACTTAGACTGAAGCTAGAACAATCTGGAGATATTTCTGGCCTAATACTAAATTGGGAAACAACTCAAGTGATGCCTCCGCTTTCTAAAATATTCACAACATTTTGTAGGTATTGGCCAGTTTCAGAATACTATTTCCTACCTAGGACTCAAAATTTCGGACAATCTAGATAAACTTTTAGAGAACAACTTCATGCCTATTCTAAATGCGTTTCAGCAGGACTTAAATAAATTGGATAAACTGAATCTTTTTATATGGGGAAAAACACATGCCATTAAAATAATGTCTGCCCCTAAAATATTTTACATACTTCAGAATATTCCAGTGGCTATGCCTAGGACAATAGAAAGGAAAATAGATGGTTTGGTCAGGAAGTTTCTTTGGGGATGTAAACCAGCAAGACTTTCCTTAAGCAAGCTAAGACAAAAACCAGTAACGGGTGGTTTTGCGATGCCATGGTGGAAGGAATACAATGAGGCCTTTCTAATCCAGCAGTCCATGTAACACATAAATAATTATAGGTAGGATTACACTTCCCTATGGCTATTGATAGCAAAACAACTGCTAAGGCATTACTCATTTTCTGACTGCCTATCCCTTCCAATTCCGAATCATCTTAAAGATAACCTGTGTATTTCAAACTCTATTAAAATTAACAAAGCACAGGCGGAGGTGCACACTGAAGCAATGGAGCGGGTGCTTGCCAGAAACAGCAGACAACCGGGCACAAAAGGGCAGCACTCAAACAGCAAAAATAATAAAGTGTGAATCAAATAAATACATTCTTGAGATGGACAAAGAAAATCAAATTTGAGTAAAGATAGACCCCAAGGTAGTCACCCCCTTATGAAGAGTCATGAATAGATTTAAAGCGCTGGCATTAGAGCCATGGTCTTGACCTTGATTTCCATGCTGGACATTCAAGCTTATGTGTGTATTTATTTGATTCACACTTCATTATTTTTGCTGTTTGAATGCTTCCTTTTTGTGCCGGGTTGCCTATTAAAATTATAAAGGGAACAGAGCACAATCTAAAAATAATTAACCCTTTGGAATTAAAACAGCCACTTTGGAACAATTCTAGCATTTGCTATACAGTAATAATATCCCTGTAACCAGGTTTGTCCAAGCTGGGGATTCATTGGCTAGAAGATATTCTAGATCTCCATACCAACACTCTGTCATCATTTGAGGCCCTCAGAAAGAAATTTAAACTACAGAAAGTTCAATGTTGCAATTATTTACAACTGCGTAATGCACTACACAATGGTCCCCTATCACAAAATGTCATGGCTGAGGTAGATGCAGAATGAAGCCAGTAAGTGAAGCTGGCAGGCCTTAAGAAAGGTTCCAGCCTGAGTTATAGATTGATCACAGTTAATGATGCCCTGTTAACTTTATCCACCAAAGCCAAATGGGAAAAAGGGATAGGCATAAGAATTTCTGAAGATGAGTGGTCAATGGTATGGATTAATGCTATCAAATCAAGCAAAGATGTTCAAGGTAAATTGCTACAGTTTAAAATCCTGCATAATTATTACTTCATGTCTAAAACATTAGAAGAAATGGGTTATTTTGAAGAAGGTCCCTGCTGGAGATATAAAGAGCAACACACGGGACCGCTACATGGCCCATGAAGTTGACTCCATGTCTCTTCCTTTTGGCAACAAGTAATATTACAGCTTCCAAAATAACTGGACTTACACCCCCCCCCCTTTTATTATATTAGTAATCCCCAGTGGAGATTTCCTTAGTTAAAATGAATCTGGCTCTTTGCTGCTTTTGTGGACACCAAGTACCTTCTTTTAAGATATTGGGACTCTAGTAGGATACCAGCCTTGTTGGATAGATATTCATATATGGCCTCAGTCACAAGCAACAAAAGAATTAACTGTATGCTGTTAGACCAAATCGATTCCTTTGAAAGTATCTGGAACCCTTTTTTAAATGCAGAGCAAATTTTGAAATCTAAGTAAAAATACTTCTGGTAATGTCCTTCAGGTTATTTCATTGATACCAGAGTCCCTGTGAGGTACTTGTCTGCTGTTTTTGAGTTTTGGTAATGTCTTAGTACTTATTTTGGTTGCTTAGTTTGATGTTTTCTTTTCTTTTTTTATTTCACTTCAAGCTAAGAACTATTTATCTCATTTGTCTTGCCTCCTGATTAATTTAGAGCCGTTTTCCTTTTGGAACGAATCGAAATACCTGCTATGTTAAAATATTTATATCCTTGCTATTGTGGTCTATATCAAATGTTTAACTATGACAGAAACTGATAGAAATATTTGTCTTGTGTAAGCAAATGTCTGTTTCAAACCTTCGTCTACATTTGCAGTTGTTTACCTGATTGCAGACTCTGCCACTATGTACATACACATTACTACTGTGTGTACTGTGTTTGTTAAAAGTATGAAAATTGAATAAAAAAATGTTTATGGTAAAAAAGAACTCGGCAGTACTTGCACAATCAGAGCATAAACAACTGGGAGGCAGTATAGCGTAGTGGTTTAAGGCTTTGAGCTGCAAACCTGGAGACCTGGGTTTGAATCCCACAGCCCCCAGTTGCATACTGTGTGACCCTGAGCAAGTCACTTAACGTCCTTGTGCTCCCAGGTCACACCTGTAAACAAGATTCAGCTTAGTATGTCTCTCCTGGTTAAAAAAATAAAATAAAAACAACTTGGGGAAATAGTCCACTTTAATCCTTGTTGGAAACCCATTCTTTCTCTTCAACCCAGGATGTAAACTGCTGACTGGTCTTCTCAGTTAACTTCCCTGCATAAGCCAGTTTGGAATAAAGATATGCTTTCCCACCATAAATCATTTTAAGGTGAGCAGGCTGTAAGATGTAATGACTGAATCCTAACTCTGAGTTTGGATCTAACCCAATCAAACACTTTGTGTACTGCCTGGTAGAGAAACTCAAGTCTGGAAAGCAATGTTGTCTGGTGCCTTCATATTGAATCCTTCCAGCTAGTTTCACAACAGTCAGTACACAGTCCTGATCCTCTTCACAGGCCCTAACAAGAAGCATGTGTGGGCCCCCCTCAGTAACAGTAGTCATGCATTGCGTAGCTATCTGATAGGCCTTCCTAATAGTTATAGGTTCCAGTAGTTGCAGTAATTCAGGAAGCCACAAAGTCATAATAAGTTGTGCACAATTGCCTTCCACCCCATCTGACAGTCTGACTAAATATTACAGCTCTGGGCACATTCTCAAGATGTTCGAGCCTTGCACGTAGAACAGAACTATCATTAATTATATTTGCAGTTGCTAACATGGCCTTGTCTGCCATTTTAAGTGAATCTTCTGCTGTATTTTGCCCTTTTTCAGTTTTTTGAACTCCAAAAGTGTGGTGTATGCATTAGAAACTTCTGCTTTATCATCTAATTTTTGTATTTTGGCCATGGATGTCTCATTTCCTAAAATGTCCAATGTTGCAGTTGCTCCACTCTGCCCTGGTGGCTGAGACCACTTGTCTCCCCCAGCTGCAGCTGGAGCACTTTTATTGGGTTTACTCATCGTCAGTTAACTCCAAACATTTTTTCCACAGTCACAAAGGTCAAGTGAAGAAAGATTCTAAAAATAAATGTTATCCCATGTTTAACAGTAGAAGTTGAGCTATAAAAGCTACTAAAAGTAGAGAACTCCTTTGACCCATACCTACTCAACACAGCAGTTAGCTGTGCCACCCACCTCTGATGGACTTTACTTGGAACAGACTGAATCCTTTAAATATCTTGGGGTCCATCTTTACTCAAATTTGACTTTCTTTGTCCATCTCAAGAATGTAACTACAACAATTCATCAGAAACTTAAATGTCTTTATAGAACCAAAAACTGCTTAACACAGGAGTCTAGGATTTTGATATCAACTTGTTACCCATTCTTCTGTTTAAAGGGTTTTCTAAAGTTTGGAACTCAAAATCTGCATCTTTATGGCGGTCTTTTAGTGTATTTATTGAGGACTCTCAGTGCCCAGGACATGTGGAATACTAACTAGCTTTGCCACCCTTTTATCACATAGAAGCTGACTAATTATAATCATAATTTATTATTATTTAGTTTGGACGGGGGCTAGTGGTGATTATGGGTGGTTAGTTTAACTTTTTTGAATATGTGATTGCGCTGAGTGAATGTAGGATTTAGGTACATTTGCAGTTGCTAACATGGCCTTGTATGCCATTTGAAGTGAATCTTCTGCTGTATTTTGAGCTTTATCAGTTTTATGAACTCCAAAAGCTACCAACTGGTTTGATGGAAGTTCTGTTTGGGAAGGGAGGGTTTTTTTGGGGGGTTCTGAGCTGACTTAATAGGGTGCTTGGTAGCACTGTTCCTGTTGGAGGGATTTTCTAAGGTCTCTTTTGGGGTGAGGAAATTGGGTGGGCAGTAATTATTTACAGACTCCCACATTTTCATCTGGCTCTTGTATGCTGTGTGGCACAAGCCACATTGGATGCCTACTCCCAGGTCCTGCTCCAGCAGTTCTGCTCCTTCCTGACCTCATCTATGTAGACAGCGGTCTTCATCCTCTTCAGGGCTTTGGAGAACCTTAGGAGGCAGGGCACAAGGCAGTGACATGGTGTGGGGATGGGTGCCTAAGAGAGGCAGATCCAAAGAATTAAGCTGAGTAGGCATGTAGGTTGGAGAAGCACTGGTAAAGGGGTTCACCATTCCCAGTGCCGATACTAAGGGAATCTGTTAATAATGGGAAACAGGTAGTCAGTGTTCCAGCTGACCATACTCCTGCATCTTGGGCAGTTCTGTGTAATACCACTGTAGATCCCTAAGGAATAAAATGGCAGCATTACTTCATTACTCTTTCCTCTGTGGATCTGTTGTAAATCTTCAAGATCTACTTTTGCTATAAACAAAGAAAACAATCCAGTGATGTCTTCTAGCCCTTAATTTTTTAATGTTTATGCATAACTTTATTTTTTATATTTTGATCCAAAATTTCCTTCATAGCCATTTTTACCTCATCTCATGAACTCATGAGCACGAGAGGTGTCATTTTTCTAATCTTGCCCCAAAATGTTTTTTTACGGTTGTGCCACAAAATGATGTTTTTGGGCAGGATTCCATAAATTACACCTGTTGTGTTCATAAAGTGGGGTAATAAAAAGCCTACATTGAAAATGTTGGGTCCAAATAAAAAAAAACAAAAAAACATAGTTATGAAGAAATATTGACATTTTCATCGTTTACTCATAATGTAGCAATTTTTTTTTTTGTACACACATTTTCATCATAGTCTGTGTTTTTACTCCACCACATGAACATGGCAGGTGTCATTTTCAAGGTTCCCTCCCAAACCTGTGTTCGCAGTTATTCTGCATGATCACATTTCAAGTGGAATTTAGTGAATAGTATCTGTCATGTTCATATGCTGGAGTCATGAAAATACTATTTTGAAAACTCAACGTCAGCCTAAGAGAACAATGTTAAATGTGAACCTCTTCATTTTCCAATAATGACAATTTCACTATTAAAACTAAGTTATTAATTTGATAATTTTAACTGCTGCACTATCTTCATTCAATTATACAGCAAATAGCAAGAAAACATAACCTGCTTGTTTTATATGTCCCTGATTTGGGGTCTTTTGTCACTGATTTTAAGGTATGTCCCTGATTTAAGAAGTAAAGGGTTGAAAGGTATTATGTTATAACCACTGAATGAGGCGTGTTCATTTGAATGTGTGGCTGTGAAAGTTAGGGCAGGGGTGTGGTGCTGGATTCTCCTGGCTAACCATCCTAGGGTTGAGAACAGGAGTTCCTCCAGGAATTTGCAGATTTATATTGTCTTTCTGGCTTTTTACTCCTTATTCACTTAATGCTGTGGAACTTCAGTGTCTGGGTAGTCAATCAAACCTCACAATTTGTTCTGCACTTTCTCTAGCTGCTATCATTGCTGGACCTCACTAAGGCCGTTGCTACTGTTACCCATGAATTTGGCCACATCGTCGGCCTTGTTTTCTCCCTGGATTTTGACATTTGGATATCAGAATGAATCCAGAGGGGTGCAGGCAGCTTCATTTTGTGAAGCACCGTTCAATAGCCATTTCTTTTTACTTTTAAATGTCTTTAAACACCTTTCTCAAAGTAATCCAAAGTGGCTTTTTATGGCTGCTAAATGAAGATCCTCTTTCATTTGCTTCATTTGACGAGTTTGCCTCTCTGGACGATTAGCTGCCCGACAATCAGTTTCAGTCCGCAGCTAACCTGTCCACCAGCATGAGGGCATGAGGTTCTCCTGGTCCAGTGACATCTTTGGCAACTGCATGGAGGGAACCTCTGAAGGATCCATGACTTACACAGCCTTTGTTATCCGAGTCTCTGGCTGGTACATCTGGCATTTCTAACATAACAGCATCACCAATAAGACCTATTACAGATGGCTCTGTGTTATTAAACTGTCAAGGTACACAAGGTATACATGGTACACATTATCTTTCACCTGCCTCGGCTTATATCTCTGAAGTTCCTATTGTAAACCTGAATAAACCGAATCCAAGTTCTCCTCCAATGAAATATACCATGGAGTCTCTCGGACAGTCAGCTGACAATATGACTGCCTATATAGACAGGTATGAGAAGCAAAATAGCACTCTAAATAAAAAAACTGATTTTCTTCAAGGAGAAATTAAAACAACTAGTATAAAAGTAAACCTGGTAACATCTAAGCTGAAAAAGAATATCAAACCGTCAAATTCTTTAGTTAATGAAATGCAGACTCTGGAGGCAACCACCTTCATTGTCAGAGAAAATTGTCGACTCCACTGAAGAGTGTGATCCCTGGAAAACAAGTCAAAAATTAAACTGTGAGAATTGTGGGCCTACCTTAGCAAGCAGTGTCATTTTTTACTGCAACTAGAGTTGTGATAAAGGATATATTTGTTCAAATGTTTTACCCAACTCCTGAGAATCTACCATTTATATCTAACATTTTCATTTCCAAGAAAGACACTACACTCAGGGTCATCTTGTTATCTGCAGCAGTTGTTACTGTAGTTCTGGTAGAGTTAAAAATGTATCTACACCTGAATAAAAAACTACTATTCTTTTCACATTTGCTTTTGAACCCAGTAGGGATTTCATTTTAAAGTAGGTAAGGATAAAGTCAAACTCTCCTACAGTAATTATCATTTCTACATTTATCCAGGTTTTCCTTTCATTACACAGAAGAAACGAGTCAAGTTTCATGCCTATAGACTAGACATTTTAGAAATGGGAGATCAATTTCAGTTGCTTGCACTAGCAATAGTTAAAGTGATTCATGGTACTAAATGCACTTGTAAAATGGGTAGAGACAGTAAAAGCAACCTGATTGGCTGACAGCCCTTGCCAAGTACATCCTTTATTTTAGTCATACCGCACCAAAAAACAAGAGACACCACCAGTGACCCACCAATGAAGGATATCCATGTGCCATCTCAGCAAATTTTCTTTCATCCCTCCTGATCTACATGATGAATTACCCGAATGGCATGAACACATAAGCTGTTGAAACAGCTGCTCTGTTAAAAAAAAACAAGTCACTCGTTTATTACAAAATTATTATTTTTTTGTTGTTACAGTAAACAGTGTCGGTCTTGCTTCCAACCTGCAGGCATTCTTTCTTTGTGGCTGAAGTATCCACGTGTAACTCTCGCTGTCCCTGCTGACCAAGAGAGAGTGAGACTCAGCAGTTTTGTGAAAGTCGCTGCTGCAGATGATAGCATACTGCCAGCAAGACTATTATGAAATCCTGGTGTTGCCCATAGTCTAGCGACCACCGTGGTCATGCTTTACAAGCATAACTCTAGCTCCTTCCTGATGTTACAGACAAACGTAATGTTAAAACAAACTAAATTTATGAGCCAATAAATCAATGAAAGGGAATGGTGGGTGGGAGAGAGAACTCTGCACAGATTAAACAAAGAAGCGGTGTCAGACACAACTCAGAAAGTCCTCTCGCTCTCTAGCGCCCCTACTGACAATTAAGTGGAGGGAGCATTTTACTTCAATTAAACTAATGAATACTAACCAAAAATGTAGTATATTATGGAGTACTGCCCCAGTGAAACTGGGAATGATTTCACTATCTCACTGTAATGAGCACATTGACATGTGGATAGATTTTAAAGTTACTGGTGCTCTCTGGACAGCTGGGAGTGTTTTCTTTTGACATGGTGTATAAAAGGCCTGGTACATTAGGTCTGCAACAGTCTGCTTATTTGCAATGAATTTGACCTTCTTTAATTCTACATCATGATATGGTCTAATGTTTTATCTTGGTATGTTTTGACATACGAATGTATTGTTTTTACATATTATCTCACTACAATTAACAAAAATATAAATTAGAAAACGATGGATCTAGTTGGTTTGACAGGTCACCATATCTTTATAGTTCTGGTTTGGACTCCCCAGATTTATTTCCCCTATGAAGATGGTGCAGTACTGTCCAAAATGCAATCTGCAGCCAGAAAAGTATGTGTCAGTACTGAACGTTTTGGGTATAGAAACAGCACGTGGTGGTGGTGGTGTGGAGGAGCCCATTGATGGCTACCACTTAGCCATCTCACAGGCTCTGGACACCCTTGTTTCTGTTTGTGCCTGCTTGCTGACCTCCAAGTGAAATTCAAGGTTATAATGGCAAGCTGCATCAGTTGAAGCAACAGGTTGGAGGTTGGAGAATTCTTGGAAGACATCCGGCTTGATGGACAACAAGCTGTCTCTGAGGATCCATTATCAGTAATACCAGAGAGAAAGCGCGCTGAGAAAATCAGAGTCCCTGACAGGGGTGATTGCTTCAAGTAAGAATCAACCTGCTCAGCTATTCCATACTGTAGACAGATCATTGCTTCCAACTTTCTGTCCTTTTGACCCTGATCCCACCTAATGGAACAGGAACAGGAAGTTGTTATCCCTCTGTACAGACAGTTGGTGAGACCACATCTGGAGTACTGTGTGCAGTTCTGGAGACCCCATCTCCGCAAAGACATAGACAGAGTGGAGGCTGTCCAGGGGAGGGCAACCAAAATGGTGCAGGGTCTGCACCAGAAGACATACGAAGAAAGACTAAAGGAGCTTAATATGTATACCCTTGAGGAAAGAAGGGAGAGAGGGGACATGATAGAAACTTTCAAGTACCTCAAGGGAATTAACAAAGTCCAAGAGGGTAGCATCTTCCAGAAAAAGAGATGTGCAAGAACAAGGGGGCACAATTTGAAGATAGAGGGGACGGCTCAGAGGTAATGTGAGGAAGTATTTTTTCACTGAGAGGGTTGTGGATGCTTGGAAAAGCCTCCCTGAGGAGGTTGTGGAGTCAAGAACAGTGGGAGACTTCAAGAATGCATGGGACAGGCATAAGGCAGTCCTAGTGGGGTGTAGGAGGAAGTAAGCTGTTGGTTAACTAGGATCTGCAGCTTATCTGTTAGGTAGGAAAATGGGCAGACTGGGTGGGCCAAGCGGTCCTTATCTGCCGTCAAATTCTATGTTTCTATGTAGACCCAGGTCCCACCCATGTGGATTGTCAAGAGGCATGCATTCTGTTATTGGCGTGATTGTCTGGTGTTCCTTTGAGGAGGGATGTTTCCCCTCTGCCCTGAAATGATGAGTAACGAGACCAGTCTTACAGAGGCCATCGTTGGACCCTGACAGTCTGGCTAACTACAGGCCTGTCTCGAACCTTCCCCTTTTTTGGAAAACTAATAAGAAAGTACTTGCAACACAGCTCCAGGATCACTTCAATAAAGGTAAATTCTGTAAACCATTCCAGTCTCTTTTCAGGCCTGCACATAGCATTGAGATCGTGCTCATCAGGGTATTTAATGACCTTCTCCTGGCCAGGGATAAACATTAATGCTCTGTGGTTATTTTTCTCAAATCTGTCATCGGTATTTAACATGGTAAATTATGGGTTTTTGTTGGGTCTCCTGTGGCAAGAAGAGAATTCTCGGGGTCTGGGTTTGAGTCCTTCCTCTCTGGCAGATTGTAACAGGTTATGTTATGTACTTTTTCCTTGCAGTCTGCTGTGATAGGCTGTGAGGTGCCACAGGGTTTAATTCTGTACCCCATGTTAATCTTAGTGTACATGTTACCATTGGGAACGGTCACGAGATGATATGGTTTTTGTAGTTTTACTGCTTTGCAGATGATATCTAACTATACTTGTTGTGTACGCCCAACATCGTGATGCAGCTGTTGTGCTAGACCAATGACTGCATGTAATCTCTGACTAGATGGTGTCCAGCTGGCTAAGCTTAAATCTGAGCAAGATGGAAGTCCCTGTGGGTTGGCAGTGACCAGCGAATCACTCTCATTTTAGGAGTCATATACTAGGAAGTATTAAAGCTTAGAAGTCTGAGGCCCATTATTAGCTGAGTGTATTATCATCTGGCTATTCCTGTATGGTTTTGCATCAGGAATCTATCCAGTCTTGTTTTAAATTCCATTTTATTCTTGCTAATGATTGCCAATTCTGACAGATTATTCTATTTAACAATTACATGTTGAGTGAAAAAACTTGTCCTTAACATTGTACTGAAAGTATTGCTCCTGAGCTGCATTGGGTGACCACGTGTGCTAATATTTGTATCCTTAAAGCAGTGGTGCACAACTTTTTTTTAGGGGAGGGCCAGACTGAAGACTTGAGTCTAGGCCAAGGGTCACTGTAAAATGGCCCAAGGTGACAAATGTCCTTCAAGACATTATTAAATGTACTCATGAAACAAATTAAAACATGCATTTATCTATGTTTATTTATTTATCAACATGTTACTGAAACTAAAAACAAAACAAAAAAAAATAAAGACTGCAAGGGGAAGCTGCTAGGTCCTCAGGGGCCACAGGCAGCTGCTGTGGGGCCATTTGAGGCCCGCGGGCTGCATGTTGAGCATCCCTGCCTTAAAGGCTAGATTCATTTCCATCATCAAATACGGGTCTTGAACAATATCAGATAGTAACATTAAGTCACCCCTTAGCCATCTGGTTTGAAATTTGAGTGTAGTAAGATGGGATTCATATGACTGACTCTGTGGTCCTTTAATGGATTTTGTCAATCTTCTTTGAATAGTTTCTATTTTTGAAATATTTTGACTAATGTGTGGACTCTATACTTGACTTGTGTAGTCCAAGTGAGGTCTTAAGTGGTATCTATAGATTGCTAAAATGACTTCTTGTTCTCTACTTTTAATATGTTTTTTTGATCGACCCCTTATTTGCTTTAGCTATTGTTGAAGTGCATTGGTTATTAAATTATAATTGCTGGTGACCCCTTTTATCAAATGGTTTTCAGGTATCTTTGAAACACCGTAATAACCTGAAAACTGGTTATTATGGCATTTCTCAAAGTTTTCTCTCACTACCAGTGTCCTCCAGCATCAATCATTTGTAGTGTGCCACTTTATTGGATCTTGGTCTGTGCGTGGGCGGGCTGAACACATCTAGAAACATGGCAACTACAATTTTCTGTTACTGAAGACCAGCGCTGCTCACCCAAAATAATTGTTTCCCTCTCGGCCTCCTCACAGTAAGTTGTAATTTTTTGACTATCTGGTTTATCCTGCTTTTTGCAATAAACAAATCTAACTGGTTGATCCTGCCATTGTTGTGCTGCAGTCGGGACTTCGGTCTGACCCAGCGTGATCTTCAGTGCGACTCTGACTAAAATATTATGCCTGGTCAACAGTACCTTTTTTTTTTAAAGGAAAGAAAAAGAAAGAAAGAAAGAAAGAAGAGATGTCCTTACTGGACGTGTGTGTGTGTGTGTGTCAGTATGACAGAACTGCTTTAACTGATGTTGGCATTCACTCCCTGCACCAGTAATTGTAAAAAATAAAGGATAGGCAAGTGTGTGTTTAAGGATTTTTTACATGCTCTCAGTGTATGATGACCTCATAAACCTCTCGAGCTTCACTCTTGAGGTTTATGGGTCATCAAACACCTCGGGTGTGTAAAAAAATCCATAGCACTCACTTGCCTATCAATTATTCTCTATTCAATGAATTTAAAATGATAACTCCTAGATCTTTTTCTGTTGTAACATCTTGTAATGTTTTGTTGCCTAATACATTATTTTGCTGCAGATTATTCTTCCCTAGATGCATAACATGGCATTTATCCAAACTGTAGCTCATACCCCATCTCTGGGCCCATCCAGAGATCTTGTCGAGGTCTGACTGGATGGAACTTGTTTCTTCCTTGTTGCTGCATGGACCGAGTAATTTATTGTCATTGGCATATTTTGATGTCTAGCTGCACACATTTATGTTCATATTACAGATGAAAAAGGAAAATATTGTAGGTCCCAACACTGAACCTTGAGGCACACCACTAGTGACATTTCCTTTTTTGTGAAGTGTGGCCATTAATTGTTACTGCTTGAGTCCTGTTATGCAACCAGTTTTTGACCCAGCCGGCTATGTGGGTTAATTTCCAAATGTTTATCTTAAAATGGCGTGTTGCTGCAAGCCATGGATAGGGTTAACAATGAATGGGGAGAGGGTCATTATGGACTGCAGGTTGTCACTAGAACACCAGGTGGCAGCTATAATGCATGGAAGTTTTTTACAGTTGAAGAATATCACCCAGATTAAACCATACCTAGCATGCCAGGACCTGGTCACCTTAGTAAATGCTTTTGTGACATTAAAGGAATAATGCATGACAGGGTGTGTGTCATGCTGGGATAATGTCATGCCTGGGGTGGTTGGGCATGAGGCTGCAGGCCGAATGCGTCCAACACCCCAAAGGTGACGTTATCCCAGCACGACACACACCCTGGAGTGCATTATTCCTATTATACAATGGCTAATCTGTAAATAGAACAATAAAAATGAAATAAATATTTTTTAAACAGTTTTTTACTTGATTTTTGTGTGTGGAAGAACATTTATTAAAAACAATGTCCTTTTCCCTGTTTATTCTCTAGGTGGAGCAGTGTGGACAGTAGCAGTTTTCTTCTTGTGTTTTGTATCTGCTTGCTTGTTTGGCCTGTGGTTTTGTTTCTTGGCCCCCCTCCCCCACTGTGTTCTAGTTGGGATTCTTGTGGTACAGTTTTGTGCAATGTTTAGAAATTATGTGGAGACATTTTAAAACTGGGGTAACATTCTGGCACAGCAACAGCAACCACTGTTTGAATCTCCTGCTCTGTCACTGCTGATGATGCCGACTCGGTGCTGCTGCTGTGAGCGTGTCCCTAAAGCCACAGGAAAGGAGATAAGGAGGTGATAGGGAGAATGTTATTTAGGGTTTGGATTTTAGCTAGTGGACTTTGACACCCCCCCCCCAAAAAAAAAAAAAACAGCAGTGACTTGAATAGCGAGGAAGTGAGCTTTCGAAAATAAACACGTGGTGACTGTTTAAAGCCTCGCTTTCTCACTTGCTGGGACAGTCCCTGGGTGTAATGTTTCTGTGAACCCAATGAGTTTCATGTAGGAGGTTTTTAAAATAAGAAAAACTGTTTGGGGATTTTGGAGCATCTGTCACTGTTGTGGGCTGGGTTTTGCTTGGCTCCTGTGTTAGGGAGGGATTTGTAGTGGCTTGAAGCTACTAATAAGTGGCTTTAACTTCAGTTGGGAGCTGGGGAGAGGGCAATCTCCCTGTTGGCTTTACTTTTGGATTTTTTTTATGTGGAATATAACAATGCTGATTTGTTGACTGGGAGAGTCAGAAAAGAAAGTTTTGGGAGAGAATGTGTCACACTTGCTGGCTTTCAGTTCAGCTCAGAGTGGGGAGCAGTGAAGATGATTGTGGGGGACCAGCTGTGGAGTGATTTTTTTTTAACATTCCATGCAGTCATCAGCATGCTGGGATAACATCACGGGTCTAGTCCCGGATGGACCAGTCAGAGCCTAGCATTCTTTCTTGCCATTGTATAATGAGATTTATCTATGGCAACCCTCTGTAGCTAGGGCTGTATTGCAGGTTGGTCTGTTGCCTGAAGCAAGTGCAGAATGCTGCAGTAAGGCTGATTGCCAGAATTAAATTCTCTGAACATATCACATCAGTGGTGCCTGAACTGTGCTAGCTGCCAGTTTGGGGGTGCACCACCTTTAAGGTCACTTTGTTAACTTACCAGGTTCTTCATCTACTGGGTGCCAACTACCTAAAAGACTTAATAGCTTTCTATGCTTCAGGCAGCCCCACCCACTCCACTGAGGGAATCTGTTAGCCATCCCGAGATCCATATTGAAACAGTATGGTATAGAGTTTTCTCCCTGGCAGTGCCCTTAATCTGGAACACCCTCCTTGTTGGTCTATGTTGGTTAGGAGGCAATATAGCGCAGTAGTTTAAGGCTCTGAGCTGCAAACCTGGAGACCTGGGTTTGAATCCCGTAGCCATTACTTCCATACTTTATGACCCCGAGCAAGTCACTTAACTTCCTTATTCTCCCAGGTCGCACCTGGAAACACGCTTCAGCTTAGTGTGTCTCTCCTGGTTAAACAATTTCCCCTTTCCCTTTCCCTATGGACTGCTCCCTCTGCGGAGACATTAAAAAAAGGATCTAAAAACATATATTTTTGGGCTGACATTTAGCAAGATTTTGGTTTAATTACAGCTAAAGTCTGTTTTATGTCATGGCTCGGTTTTAAGTTACTATATTCATATTTATACAACATATGTGCCTAGATAACTAGCAAGACAGAGAATAATGTATGTGCAGGCATGTGTTATGAGGATTTTTCACAAACCCAAGGTGTGTGATAATCCATAAACTCCAAGAGCGAAGCTCGAGGGGTTCATGAGATTATCACACATCAAGGGTGTGTGAAAAATCCTCATAAAACACATTTTGCACAGGCATTACTTTTCATAATAACTGGTGCAAGGTTTCAACAGAGGCAAAACAAAGCTGTATTTGTGCAAGCAAGCGTGTCACTGAGCAGCTGCCATACTTGCACAAATACAGTGAAGTGAGAGCTTGAGGAGGAAAACAATATAATAAAAACAACATAATAACCCACTATTGAGATATTACAGAATTCGGTAGGTTATTATAGTGTTTTATCAGGAATGCATATCCAGCTGTTATAGGGAGTCACCAGTTAACAATTATTATGAAGTGTTATGACCCAGTATAGCAAGATAATGTTATCTTGCAAAGTTGGGTATGTCACAATGCAAACTGAACCAGAATGCTGCCTTCACAATGCTGATGACATTACAATAGCCAAGTGCCGCACTGAGTGAAGTCAGTGATGTAGAATCGGAAAAAAACGGTAGAAAATGCAAGTTGTATTTTCCACTTTTTTTTTTTTTTGTATTATTTCTTTATCTTCCCTTCGAGCCTCACGCCCCACCACTCCTTCGGGCTTACCTAGGTCTGACTTCTGTTGCTGCCTGTCCCATCCTGAGTCCTCTCCAGCTACATATCACAGCCATCCCTGGGGTAACCCGGACGTAACCCTTCACTGTGCGGGTCCCCCTCCTCCGAGGGGGAAGGCAGCAGAGGGGGCAGCCAGCACATACTTGGCCCCAGGGTGCTGCTGCAGCTGAGAGGCTCATTCAGGGCATTGGCAGTGATGGAGGACCAGTAGCTGTCATCCGGTGGGTCGCCAGGCAAGTTTCTCTTTTCTGCAATGTTCCCCAAAGCGTCACTAAGCTGCAGGCTCCGGTCTCCACGGGCCTGCGGTAATCAGCTAACCTAACCCAGGAGAGGAGAGCCGTCCCTATGGACGCTCATGTCTCTCCCTCCTGCCCTGCCAGCCCCAGCGCCCTGAGTCTGTTCCCCAACTCCGTCACTGGCGCGGGTGTGGGAGGTGTGGCGCCAGTGCCTCAACCCTCAGCACCACCAGGCCGGCGTATTTTCCACTTTTTTGAAGAACAAATGTGAATAACTGTAAAACGAAAAATGATAGCATGGTACCATGAGCATGAAAGTTGTTTATCACAAAAATATCTACAAAATGAGTGATGTTTCATTTATAAATACATTCTAGATTATTTTTTATAATCATCAAAAAACAACAGAAAATTCAGTTTGTTTAACTTTTTCGATGAACAAATGCAAATAACTTTAAAATGAAAAAAGATAACAAGGCACTGTGAGCACTTAAGTTGTTCAGTACAAAAATACTTACAAAATGAGTGGTGTTCCATTTATAGATACCTTTTAGATTATTTTTCATAATTGGTAAAAAACAGCAGAAAATTCAAATTTTTTTTTTCATTTTTTTCGACGAACAAATGCCCCAAAAAAGTAAAAATCAGTATGTGGGGTGTAAATTGCTGGCGCCTGCTAACTGCTGGATGCAGAAATAGCTACAAGCTTCAATTTCAGTTCCAAGTTTCTTAAGTAGCATAAATCTTGCAGTCTGATATCAAGGATAAATGAAAGAGAGCATACCTGGGATTCCTTTCAATAGTGTTTCATTTTAATATAGTGCAGACACTTCATGTTTTGAATAAACAGTAAAATGATGAAAAGGCACTTCAAGAATATAAAGGTGCTCCTAACCCACTCCACTTACAGGTGGGCTCCACGTCATCTGACATGTTTCACACACACACACACAGCATTTTGTCAAAGGCTAGTGTGGAGGCAACAACGTTGCATATTTATACAGTTCTTGATTTAAAGCTGTACATCAGATAGTTTCATTTGTTTAAAACCAGTGAAAAATATGTGTTTTTGATACCAACATATATGGAGACACACTCTAAAATGTTATCTATACAACATAATAATCACCCAATTATATGTTATTTCTATACTAAAACATTTCCAACAGATCCGGGTTCTAGTCCAAGTTTAGTTCTATGATGTTAATTGATTATTACCTAAAAAATAAGGACAACAATTTTATCAACAGTAATATCAAAGTCAAACAATACATTTAATTTAAAAAAGGGTGAATCTGATGCACCCTACCCTACAGGTGGTGCACGTTAGAAGTGAAAATGCAGAATACTCAAGTTTCTATGGATACTAGGTCATCTTTTTAGACCCTTGTGTGCTTCCAAAATTCACTCCACAGAGTCACGGTCTCCCAAGCAATAAGGGCAAGCCAACAGTGGAATTCATCTGCAAAAATTAAAAATAAAATGTAATAAATAATTTTCTAAAAAGTAATACATAATTTTCTCAATACACTGACCTTGATTTAAACAGCACTATCTAATGTGGAGTGGCACTCTAAAATGGCATGCAATATCCTTCAGTGCCACTCAAATGGATTTTAGAATTTCCTATGTGTGGCTGTGCCTTGATGTGATCAGCCCATATAGGGGTTGGGGGGGGTTATGTCAGATAGGGGCCCATTTCCAACTTGTCATTTAGTCCTGGTTTACATGTAGCCCCCATGGAGAAAATAATAAAGTCTGGTCAGAGCTGATACAGCTGTGCAGAGCTTTTAGAAGTGGCAAGAGCATTGAAAATAATATGCGGTGCACTCACCGCACCGGAGTCAGCCATAACTAATACTGCAGCGATTACAGTATTGTGCATGTGTGATACTCACACGTGGGCTGTTTGCCCCAGAGTTAGCTGTGCACAACATGGCAGTGCTGACATGACTACATAAGTGCAATACTCATGCATTTGCAGTTTAAGTCAGCGCTGCCATGTTGCACACAGTGGCTGTCATTTCCACAGTTGCAGAAAGGAAAAGTAGTGTGCCAGGAAGGTGTTTATGCAGCCCACAGAGGGAAATGGCTGCATAAACAGAATCACTGGAAACCGTGCTGGAGCTCTGTGGCAGCACACCAGACAGCGGTCCAGTCATGTGCTTCAACAGTGCTCTTATACAAATCTAATGATGGCATAACGTCTGCAGAGCTTGGCCCATGCAGCTGTAAAAATTTGACTCAGGAGGAGACTATTAACAAACCAGAGAGATCTGGTCTGGGACTTGCTTGTCATCACAGTCACTTTCTCATTCTTTTCTAAGCAGTAGGTTTTGGTAAATGTGCCTTAACCATATTGATCTCAGTGCTGGTAGACTACTTCTGGTTTTCCCCTGATTGTAGTAGGCAGGGGTAGTAGTAGTCTTGAAGTCTCTCTGACTGGCTGCCCTCTGCTCTGGCCTGGTACTGTTTTAGTGTTCCTGGCTTCTTCTTCATTACTTAACTGAGAGATAGTCACAGTGAGCCATGCGTCTATTGAGAAATAGAAATCACTACTCAATAACTTACACACAGTATTAGTATTACTTTCTTAAATGTCAGCAACTGAAGAGTAATTAGAGGGCATTCTGGGAGTTACCTGCCTTTTGACAAAACAATCACACAGACAGTATGTGGTGGGTAGCTGTCAGAGTTTCATGGTTCACACTGGTGCTTTAACTACTAAGCTATAAGGGCGGGTCAGAGTTCTGTGACTTGCCTGCCTTGGGACAAAATCATCATCTTCATCATCATCATCATCTTAGAGGTCGGTGGCAGTTGTACATATTACTGCACTGGCACTTCCAGTAAGCTTTTCCACAGTTTCATTGTTCACTCCTTCTCATCTCACTTCACTAGCCATGCTGTTTATTACTACAAAATAGTGATTTAATGTTTTTTTTTCTACAGATATGCAGATTAAAAGCAGTTTAAAATGATATTTTAACATATAGTTGCCATAAAACAATAAAGGGTATAAAAGGTTTGGATAAGGATCTGAACCTTTGTTTGCTTATCAGAACCTCAGAACCTTTTGAATTTCTCCTATCCCTATTCCTCAGTCGCCTTGGGAAAATAGGTGGTAGTAATGAGTGCATGTCTTAAGACAATGTAACAACTGGCTAACAATAGCAAGACCACAGGTTGCGGCTGCTACGCAACTGCAAAAGGTGCATCTCTCCCCATCCCAAAAAGGTTTTACCTGTGGTGCAAGCCTTAACCTGCTGTGCTTTCACAATTTAATTGTTTAACTGAACTACACAAAACAGAAATAGCCTTGTAGTTACATATGAAAAAGTTGGTGACACTGTAGACAGGAGGCTGCTACGCAAATACCAAAGGGCTGCCCCCTTCCTCCAAAATGGATTCACATGTGACACAAACCTTTACTGGCTCTGCTTTCACAGTTTGTTTTTTATTGGACTGCACAAAACAGAAATGGTCATGTGCTTGCGTGGGAAATGACTGATGTTGCTGAAGACAGAGGCTACTATACAACTGCCAAAGGGCTGTCCCTATCCCCAAAAAGGTTTCACACTTGAAACAATCCTTTACCGGCTCTGCTGTCACAGTATTTTTTTTGTTTGTTTACTAGAGTACACAAAATAAAAATGGTCCTGTACTTCCATGGGAAATGGCGGTTGATGCTTCTTCATTAGTTGAACAATCAGAATGCCTAGTAGTTTGGATTCTTGGTTTCACCTCAACAGTAGAGGTTCAGCTCCCATTATGGGAAAATGCATGGATGGTAGTGTTGTTTTGAGAGCGTACTGAAGAGTGAATGAGGAGATCCCAGGTTTAAATCCCATCACAGCCACTCACTACTTGTGTGGTCATATGTATGTCATGTGACTTCCCTGTGCATCATTCCACCCAGAGGTAAAATGGGTTGACAGCAGGCCTCCACTATAAAAAGCAGTGTTGCTCCAGCCTGTTGGCACAGTGGTAGCAGTACTGCTTGCGACACCATTGTCCCAAGTTCAGAAATGAATTTTGGTCATCAGGTGCCGGCTGACAGAAGGATATTGGAGTATCCAGTGGACAGCACTTCTCCTTCAGTGGGGGAGGCATGCTGGATCCATCACTAGGCCGTCACCTACTGAAGGATGGGTTGTAGCATGGCTGAAGCAGCTGCAGCAAGGGAAGGTGGGGATGTGACTGATGTTAGCATGACTCTACTGTATGGGTACATGCCCTCTGTGTGATTTATGACTGCATCCTAGGGGATGGAACAAAAAAGGGGAACATCGGCAGTGGTGGTCATATGAAGGCCTGTCTGCCCTCCATGTCCATCTTGGACTCCTTTTCCTGACCACTGGAGGCACTCAAAGGCTTTGCCTCTTGTGTAGGTGGCTGGAAAGTGTGAGGAGGAACCTGCCTGGTTGCTGAAATCAGATGCAGAATCAGGGAGCAAGTCGAGGGGGCAAGAAGTGGTGCATTGCATGTGGCTTGTGGTATCACAGTGGATCAAGAAAAGGGAGCCTCAAGGGACAGGAGGAGACACTGGCAGCAGGTGGAAGGGTGTCCTAGCCAGAAGGCTAGGCAACATAAAGAGAACTGAAAAAAAAAAAAGAGATATTGCATCTCAACTGGGCTCATAAATAAATAAAAAAACAAAACAAATACTACTAATATTATAAATCACTTAAGGGATTTCAGCCAATCAGCAATCAGAGCCACAGGCCCTCTTATCCTGCATACAGTTGTCATTTCATGCTTAGAATGTAAAACTAGAGTGATACATGAGGCGGAGGTGGGAGGTGGGCCAGCACTAAATGCGCCTTTTAAAATTAGACAAAAAAAAACAGACTGGAAAGCTTATCATAAATCACTCAAGGCAAGTTGAATGACTTTCAGGTTAACAGGTGCTGCAAAGGATGTCTTTTGTAGTTAAAAGATATCATCTCACTCTGGTTGGGGCAGACAAAGCTGTTCAGCTTTGCTTCATGGTCCTCTTGCCTAAACAAACAAGCCTGCTCAAGTTTTTCTAGTTGACTGCATGGAGGAGGTACAACAGGGGATAGCACTGGGTCCAAAGAATGGCAATAAGAATAGCATTGGCTAGGAGCGCGCTGCAACAACGGTGGCCTTTTTTCTTTTGCTGGGGACTCTGCCTCCTGCACTCCCTGGACTTAAGGATTCTCACTCTGGGGGGAGTGGACCACGGGGAAAGTTAAAATTTGTGGGGCCATGGAATAGTGTTTCCACTGCCCCTCATAAAAAAAAGATAATTCCCAATGTGGTAAAAGTTGGGAAACCAGGATTAGAACCCTGGTCTCCATTGCCACTGGCCAAGATGCTCCATGCCCCAGCTCTCCACACCATAGGAGCAACTCTGCTAGTCTCCTGTTCATTGCAGCACTTGTCCTTGTACAGGATCATGGACAGTGACCAGGGGAGCGCATACAGCTAGTGCTGTAAAACTCTACTCGCTGTCCGTGTGAGTGCTTACCAGACTTGTGCCATATAGTGCGGTGCTATTCTGGTAGCGCTCACTTGACGGGGTACCACAGGAGACCTCCTTCGTGCGACTTGAATTGGTCCTGTCATCGGTAGCAGTTGCAGGAGCTGTGGTCAAGCAGGTGTACCTTTAGGCCTTGTTTGAAGAACTTAAGGGAGGAGCTTTCTTGCACTTTATTGGGAACAGTGTTCCAGATGGTTGAGACTCCTATGACGAAGCACCTTGACCCTGTTTGGGTCCTTGCTTGGGGGGGGTATAGAGGAGAGTGCATTTAGATGACCTGGTTTAGTCATTAGCAATCTTTGAGACTCATGGGGACATTATTACTCCTAAGTTTATAGGCTAGGGATAGAGCAGAATATTCCATACTACCATCAAGTGATGGCCAGTTTAGGATTTGGAGGACTCTACAATGATGATCTTTTAGAGCAGTCCTTGTGGCAAAGCATCTGATAGTGTGGTATCGGGATTTAAGTTTATTCCACTCTGTGCTCCTGACTGTGTGCAGGATTGGGGAGCCATAGAGTAGAGTGGGCAGGAGGATACAGTTGACAATATTTAGTCAAGATTCATTAGTGAGGTATGGGCTTAGCCAATGCAGGAGCCCTATATTTTGATGCAAGTTTTTGGTGAGGATTTCAACGTGGTCCTTAAAGGTGCTATCTTGGCTTAGGAGGACTCCTAGGTACTTGATAGAGCTGACAACCTCAAACTGGGATCCGTCTGAGAAAGAGGTTTTTAGCAAGTCATGACTTTGGGGGCTTAGGCTTTTTGGTCCAAAGAGGATGGATTTTTTTTTTTCCTGTTGAGGACCAGTTTGTTAGTAAGTAGACAGTTTTCAAGCATGTACAGGTCTCTTGAAAATGTAGTGTTCAGATTGTTGACATCATTTGAGTTGTGGTAAATAACTATGTCATTAGCATATAGCAACAGTTTAGCTTCACCGCAATTGTTTGGCAGTTTGTTGGCCTAGAGTGAGAATAATAGTGGTCCAGTATTGATCCTTGCAGGACACCTTTTGTCAGAGAGGGCTCCTTTCCATTTAACAAACTGTAGCCTGTCTGTTAGGTAATCCGAGAACCATAGTAGCTACAGATTGTCTAGACCTAAAGAGGTTAGCTTTGAGAGGAGTAGTTTGTGGTTTACTAGATTGAAGGCCATATTGGTACCCAAGGAGCATGATAGGGACACAGCGTTAGAACAGAGAGGTAATTTCATTACTATATATACTACACAGTTGAAGGAGATTGGGGAACAAGGGATTATCCTTTGCACCCACAAAGAAATTTGACATTTTTGAAACTGTCATTTAAGTGCTTGTTTTTTCCTTACCTTCCTACACTTTTGAGAAAGCTCCTACTGAGCGAAATGCTTCAGGTGATCTTGGTGACACAACCAGGAAGTAGGAAATCAACCGTGGGGAGCGATGTGTGTTTTTGTAAAGAACGTTCTGTATTTTCTTCTTATTTATTGTTTGCTGCTTACACCTATTAAAGGACTTTTGTGCACAAACCAAGAAGAAGTCTGAGCTGGTGAGTCTTTATACCGAACTGTGACACTGTGATATATGAATAGAATATTTCTCGAGCCTTAACCGAGGTGTGGGTCTCTTGACACAAATCTTTAATCTTCATTTGACCACAGCACGGCATTCCTGGGTGCGGTGGCATCTTGCAAACCCCTAAATGTGGTACTGTACTCTATAAAGACAATGCTGAAAGAATGCAACATGTATGGCAAGCAGAGAAACACCAGCTTGGCATAGGTGCTGAATTCTTTTGTGCGGTCTTATACTGCACCAAGTTAAATTGTGTTGGTATTCATTTTTGAGTGGGGGATTGTTAGAGATGGTTGTCAGTTCTGACCCACCTTTTCTTCTCCTCCTCCCTTGATGACAAAACTGCTGCTTTAAGAATATGGGCTCTGTATACCATTATGATCCATCATATTTTCAGTAATCCCTAGCTGTTTACACCCTGTGGGTCACTGTCCCACATAGGAAAACTGACCTTCTCACTCCCCTCTGAGTGCAGACCAAACCCCCCTTTTTGTGCTGACAGAGTTCTTCTCCAGTCTGCCACCTGCTTAGTGGCAGTGAATTTATGCAGCATTTTTTAATTCTGCATATCTATGCAGCCGCATAAAATGCCTACCGACAGCCTTTGTGAGCTTCTGTCTATTAGTTTCTTCATATTTCATATTTCCTCCAGTGTTTACATTTACTGCAGCAGTAAAGAAAATGTGTTCAGTACTAAAAATAAAAATAAATTTACTGGTGGGCTTTATTTATTTATTTATTTATTTATTGAGAAATCGGAGTTACAACCTTTGAACTAAGAGTTCGTTTACAAAGGATCCTCATCAGCAGCATGGAAAGATACATTAAGTTGCAGCAGAACAGTATTGACAAAGTAGTAACATCATCTAACATTGAGTCTAAGCAGGCTAGAGCAAGAGATACAAGTTATGAATTTACATGTCAGAAATACTTGAAGCTGCCTGAGGCATTGACACATCCCCAGTAGTGGGAAAACATGAACCTACCAAGGCATTGTCAAATCCCCAGTAGTGGGAAAACATGAAGCTGCATGAGGCATTGTCAAATCCCCGTAGTGGGGTAAAGTGCATGCTGAGAAGTTAAGTGCAGAGACCCAAGAAGAGGGAGGGAGGTTGGGGCAGGTGCCAGTGGGAGGAGAGGGGAGGGGGTGGAGAGAGAGGAGATAAGCTTGGGTGGGGGGCAAGGGGGGTAGGAGTGTGGGGGAGGTGGTAAACTGACCCGGGCAGCTAGGTGGTGTAGTGTGTAAGGACAGGGGAAAAGGGCAAGTTGCTGGGTGCAGCATAGGAGATGAGGAAGGGGAAAAGGTGGAGGAACAGGTAATCCCGAGTAAGCATGAAGTGACAGTTAAGTGGTGTGCTGGAGTGCCGGTGGGATTAAGTCTGACACAGGCAGTGGACCGGAGGAGAGATGGTTTTCCGGAGTGCGGATTTGAAATGCCCTAGGCGTTGTATATTGGTGATAGAATTGGGGAGCTCATTTAGCCAGGTAGGTCCTCTTATCATAAAAGCATGCCTCCCTAGGGCTGTTCGTCTGAATGGTACAGCTAATGCTTGTCTGGTGACACTTCTAGTGGCATGCTCACCTGGAGCAGATCTGAATAAAGTCTGTATGGAGGCAGGTGAGAGTCCTAGGAGGGCCTTCTTCCCCAGAAGGCAGGTCTGTAGCTTTATTCTGTCCTTGAGTGAGAGCCACTTCATCCTTATGTAGAGCTCATAGAAACATAGAAACATAGA
The DNA here is from genome assembly GCA_016271365.2 of Neoceratodus forsteri. Taxonomy (NCBI): domain Eukaryota; kingdom Metazoa; phylum Chordata; order Ceratodontiformes; family Ceratodontidae; genus Neoceratodus; species Neoceratodus forsteri. The sequence continues at coordinate 1,001,002,051 of CM028135.1, forward strand.
AACATAGAGGTTGATGGCAAATAAGGACCGCAAGGCCCATCCAGTCTGCCCATTTCTTTTTCTACCTTATAAATGTGCCATCGGCCTTTGCTCTGACAGTGGCCTATCTATTCATACTCATCTGTATTGCTCCCTTATGCCTGTCCCATGCCTGTTTGAAGCCCTGCACTGTATTCATAGCCACCACTTCCTGAGGTAGGCTGTTCCATGCATCCACCACTCTTTCTGTGAAAAAGAATTTCCTCATTCCCCCTTAATCGGACTCCCTCTAATCTCATGCTGTGTCCTCTTGTCCTGCTATTTTTCTTATATTTAAACATGTATGTGTGAGGCAATCTGCGTCCAGGATGAATCTGCATGCTTTGTTGAGGGTCATGTGGACTTTGTGAAGGCTTTCTGTTTAGATATCACTGTTAAGGAGAAGCTGCATTTTCCAAACAGGAATACCTGGAAGGATCTAATAGACAATATCCACATTTTTGTTTTCTAGTAGTTGTTACCGTTTTCTCACTGTAGAACAGCAGGCTGAGATGGGACATGATCTCAGTCTTCCCATACTCAGGGGTATTGACAGGACTGAACATATGGATATGTCCTCCAGCAGGACATAGGGATATGCTCTGAAGGTCACAGATGGTAAGTTTAGGGGTAACATTAGGAAGCATATTTTTCCCAGAGGGTGGTGGCCTTCTAAATTGACCTGCCAATAGAGACTGTGGACATGAAGACAGCAGAGTGGTCCCCAGTGTTGCCCATCCCTTAGCTTTTACCAACACTGAATCCATCAGTGTGAGAATCCTGCACTGTCCCTGCCCCACGCTGTACCTACCCATGTGGATAAACAGAGGGCTTCAGCCTATAGTGCTGTCAGTCTTCCACCTTTTATCAGCACTAAATCTATCACAGTGCGGAAACCCTGGACTGTCAGTTCTACACCGCATCTGCCCCTGTGGATTTATGGCAGGCTTCAGTTTCCAGTGGTGCCAGTCCCTTACTGTTTACCAGTCACACACTGTACCTGTCACTGTAGATAAACAGAAGGCTTTAGTACCCAGTGCTGGCAGTCTCTCACCATTCACCAGGACTAAATGCAGACAGTGTACAAACCAATCACTGTCCCTGCCCCCCACACTGTAGCTGTCTCTGTGGATTACCAGAGGGTTTAAAGCTCAAGTGGTGTCAGACCCTTACCTTTTACCAGCACTAAATCCATCACAGTGTGGGTAGGTTTGCACTGAGCCTGCCCCAAATGTTACCTGTGGATAAACTGAGGGCTTTATCCTTCACTTTTTACCAGCACATCACAGTGGGTGGGTGGGGGGAAGCCTGCACTGCACCTGTCCCTGTGGATAAACAAAGAGCATTAGTTTACTGTCTGGTGCTGCCTGAGCTGTACCTTTTGTGAGCATTTAATACATCAGAGTGGAAAAGCCAGCAGTCTACCCAGTTCTGTGGATAAACAGAGTTGTAAGCCCCCACCTTTCACTAACACTGTATAGCAAATATGCAAAGGTTGAATAGAAAAAACATAAAAAAAACAGAAGAAAATGGTCTCAGATCCCAATCAATGCCCATACAAACAAGGGTTCAGACTTAGTTCTGTCTGTAAGGGTGGAGGGAGTGGTAGAGCTTTTGAAGGAGAAAAAGTTGTCAGGAGCTTCTGACAGAGTTCTGCACACACACACATACACACACACACACAGTCCTCAGTGCCAATTTCATACATTTATTTTATACTGCAATGAGCTTCCAGTTTGCAAATGCATTCTTTTTTTATTGAAGTATAAATGAAATACACATCATTCCTCCAGGGATAACATTAGGAAGCATATTTTGTCCCAGAGGGTGGTGGTCTTCAAAAATTACCTGCCAATAGAGACTGTGGACATGAAGACAGTAGATTGGTCCCCTGTGTTGCCCATCCCTTAGCTTTTACATGCACTGAATCCATCAGTGTGAGAACCCTGCACTGTCCCTGCCTCACGCTGTACCTACCCATGTGGATAAACAGAGGGCTTCAGCCTCTATTGCTATCAGTTTGCCACCTTTCATCAGCACTAAATCAGTCACAGTGTGGAAACCCTGGACTGTCTGTTTTACACTGCATCTACCTCTGTGGATTTATGGAGGGCTTCAGTCTCCAGTGGTGCCAATCCCTTACTGTTCACCAGTCACACTATACTTGTCACTGTAGATAAACAAAAGACTTTAGTCCCCAGTGCTGGCAGTCCCTCACCATTCACCAGGACTAAATGCAGACAGTGTGTAAACCAAGCACTGTCCCTGCCCCTGCCCCCACACTATAGCTGTCTCTGTGGATTACCAGAGGGTTTAAAGCTCAAGTGGTGTCAGTCCCTCACCCTTTACTAGCACTAAATCCATCACAGTGTTTGTTTATTTTTTTTGTTTATTGTATTCTAGGAATTAATACCTTTGAGCCAAGGCTCTTTTACAAAGGTTCCGAGTCAAATTAGGTACAAACAATAGGGTTACAATGAGTTGCACATTTAGATTACATTGTGGAAATAAACAGAGACATTAAACAGTTAAACATCAAAGACATTTGTGAACGACAGATAATTACCAATTAAACACTTTCCTCATTTAGAAAACATATGGGAAGGGGGAAAGATAGGTAAGGGAAGTGTGATAGGTAGTGCAAAAGAGAGAAAGGGAGGGAGGAGCGGACCATAGTTAGAGAAAAGGATCCTCTACCAGGCCTTTGTCAGGTAAGTGGGCAGGGTGGAGAAGGGAAATAGTTAGGATTTAATCGGGGCCGTCACAGGAGTTGGAGGTGGCAAGGTGAGAGAATAGGCTAGATTTAAATGCACCTAAAGAGTTAGAGGAGGTAATAGAGGTGCTAAGGGTATTTAGCCAGTTGGGGGGCATGATAGGCAAATGATCGTTGACCCTGGGTGGTCCTGCAACGGGGGACCTGAAGAGGCTGATTTTCTGATCTTCTGGTGGGTCGGACACTTGTGTTCTGGCATAACAGGTCTTGAATGCAAGGTGGGGTGAGGCCCATGATGGATTTCTTAGCCATAAGGCAGGTGAGGTACTTTAAGCGGTTTGAGAGTTGTAACCACCCAGTTTCAGAATAGAGCTCGCAAGTATGAGTACGTCGATGAGCACCAGTAAGCAGCCGACAGGCCTTGTTAAGGGAGGTTGTGATACGCCTGGCGCGCTAGAAGAAGGCGGACCCATAGACAATTGCCGTAGTTGATGACTGAGATGATTGAGGATTGAATAGCTAGCTTCAGTGCTGGTAGGGTAAGGAGTTGTCTGTTCCAGTAAAGTATCCCAAGCCGCTGATTAATAGTTTTGGCTATACTATCGATATGTGTTGCAAAGACTAGGCCTTGATCAAAGGTGATTCCAAGATATTTAAAGGTAGCCACCTGTTCAAGGGTGATTCCCAGGGATGTGTTGATAGTGAGTGGAACTTGCCTTTTCTTGTTTTGTGGGCTTGAGAAGAACATGGATTTTGTTTTTTTGTGGTTTGGGACCAGCTTATGTTCAACGACCACGTCTCAGCACTGGCAAATGCATGCTGGAGGCTAAGGCGTAAGGGGTTTGGATCTTTGTGCGAGGATAGAATCACAGCATCATCAGCATAGAGGATAATTTGCTCTGGGCAGGATTTAGGGAGGGAGTTTAGAAAAAGGCTGAAGAGGAGAGGGCCTAAGATGGATCCCTGCGGAACTCCTGAGAGGACAGGCTTAGGGTCTGAGAGAACTCCTGCTATTTTTACAACCAGAGAGCGTTGGGCAAGGTAACTTTTTATCCAGGCACCAGAGCCCAGGGAGAGCCCAAGAGACTGTAGTTGACTGATGAGTAGACCATGGTGTACAGTGTCAAATGCCTTCATTAGATCAATGTACACAGCTCCGGTTAGGAGTCCTTTGTCCAAGGCCTTGTGGATTGCTCCTGAGAATTCGAGCAGGGCTGTCGATGTGCTATGCCTTTGTCTGAATCCATGTTGCTGGGCACAGAGGATGTTATATTTCTGCAAGTAGTCTGTTAGCTGGTCGGCCACTATACGTTCAAGAGCCTTTGACAGGGGAGGAATTATTGAAATAGGTCTATAGTTACCAGGCAGAGACTTGTCACCACTTTTGTGCACAGGAGTGACTATTGCAGCCTTCCATTTACTAGGGAACTTGCTGGAGCAGAGGGAGAGATTGAATATTCTGGTGAGGGGGAGTAGAACTTCATCCAGAGTAAGGGACAGTATTTTAAGGTCAATAGAGTCACTGCTTGCCCGGGATTTAGATATAGCCTTCTTTATGTATTTATGAACTTCATGTGCTTTAACTATTTTAAGATGGAAAGGTGGTATGCTTGGAGGGGCAGAGGGGGATATAGAGATTGGAGGGTCAGTATCAGTGAAGAAGTCAGATGAGAGGACACCGCTAAGGTCAGTGAAGGTCTCAAGATCTCAGTGTGGGTAAGTTTGCACCGAGCCTGCCCCACATGGTACATGTGGATAAACTGTGGCTTTATCCCTCCTCTTTTACCAGCACTAAATTCATCACAGTGGGAGGGCCTGCACTGTACCTGTCCCATGGATAAACAAAGAGCTATAGTCTACTGCCTAGTGCTGTCTGAGCGGTACCTTTTATGACTTACCTGTCCTATGGATAAACAAAGAGCTATAGTCTACTGCCTAGTGCTGTCTGAGCTGTACCTTTTATAAGTATTAAGTACATCAGCATGAAAAAGCCAACAGTGAACCTGATTCTGTGGATAAACAGAGGTCTTGTAAGCCCTCACCTTTCACTAGCACTGGATAGCAAATATACAAAGGTTGAACAAAACAAATATAAAAAAAACAACAGAAGAAAATGGTCTCAGATCCCATTAAATGCCCATAGGAGCAAGGGTTAAAACTTAGTTCTTACTGTATGGGGGGAGGAAGTGGTAGAACGTTTGCAGGAAAAAGAGTTGTCAGGAGCTTCTGACAGAGTTCTGCAAAGGCACACACACACACACACACACACACACACACACACACACACACTCTTCAGTGCCAATTGCACACTTTCTTTTATACTGCGATGAGTTTTCAGTTTGCACATGCATTCTTTTTTTATTACAATATGAAAACAATACACTGCATTCCTCCACAGTACTGAGAGTCTTCATTTTGAATTACAGGGCAAAGCTGTAGCTGGACTGTCTGTAATTTGACACTGTAAACTGCTTACTGAGACACTGATAGCTTCAGTAAGGAAAACTTACTAGCATGCTTCTTTTAAGCCATAAAAAAAGTAATTTGCAACTCCTCTGGAGTTTCTCTAGAAACTTGCTGTTTCCTCTGTTGGAAATTATGCCAGAGAGAGACAAACAATCTGAAAAAATAGTGTTGGAAAGAACTGGTCTATTCAACCGAAAGAAGAGAGTATTTCATTCAGCTGGCGTAGTGATTTGCAGTTATGGAAAGATACACTGAAAACTCCAAAAATCTGTGCTTCAGTATCCTATTTTTCCAGCTATAGTAAGACAGCTGTGGGCTCTGCCCGCAGCTGTAAAAATGGAACTGAAATTGAAGCTTGTAGACACTTCTGCGTCCAGCAGTTAACAGGTGCCAGCAAGTTGTACTCCATGTACTGTGTTTACCTAACTAAGCACTGCAAATCCCAGGTGTAGTCTTTCTCTTACCATTTTGACATTATGTAAAGCTATGGGGCTTTGTGAGTTAAATAGAAATAGTTGTAAATCTCAGAAACCCCTCCCAAACAAGTACTGTTACTATAGAAGAAGTGGAGAGTTACACATTTCAAAGTCACAAGCACTTTTTTACACATTCCCAATCATGTTTCTCGGAATACATATGTCATATAAACAGAATATGACATGGCTTGACTGAAGATATCACATTTATTTATTTATAATTTGGTAACTTGGAAAAACACACTGAGCCAAGGCTTGTTTCCAGGTGTGACCCGGGCACAGGTTAAACAGAACAAACAAAGGGTTACTGTGGCAGGGTTGAATAGGACTCTGTCCCAGTTGTTGTGGAGAGTTTGAATTCAGGGATCTGTTCTGTTCTTTCCTTTCCTGTCTCTTGTCTGTCTGGTTGTGCAACCAAATTTTCCTGTGAGACCTAGGATTTGATCACCCCTACAGTCTTGCAATTCTTTGCCTGTCACTGTCTCTCAGTCTTCCCTTCCTGCTTCTGTCTTTTCCTCCCTTGCATATCTGCTGGTATAAAAATATATGCAAATCATTTTATGGAAATGTAATTGATGTTGGGATCCATTTGTTTAGAAATTATATAGTGTTACTGTTGAAGTGTATATATTAAAATATATATAATTATAGTTTGAGATGACTGCAGAAAGCTATGGGGAACTCAAGGGGATTAACCTGAGAGCAGTTTTTCAGAAGCTGTGTAGAAGTTGCCTCAGTTCTGGGACATTGTGTTCTTACTGCACCTGCCTGAAATGTACAAAAACAATTTAGAAAAAAAAACCAGGATGCTTGTTAAGGAAGGGGAGCTGTAAAGACTTGTATAAGAGAGAGAGAGAGAGAGCTGCAATGTTTTGAGACACAGAGATTGAAGGAAAACTCAGATGGATCTTTTCTGTTTATTCTTCCTTTGTAAATAGTTATTCTGAGCATTTTTTTTTATGTTACTGCTAGTACTAATAAATACTTTTTGCAAATTCTGTGACTGCTCCTGGTTTTTCCTATGCTTCCTGACCTGTGCCTCAATGACAGTTACAAAAAGTACAAAATGCAGAATTAAAAAAAAACAAGCATGCACAAATAACACATATTAAGTTCAGTTACTGGTATTGATTCAACAGCTAATGAGATCAAAAACATTTGTAGGAGCAAAGTAACAGAGGTAACTATTGTAAATGCGAGAAAGACAGAGAAGAATATAGGAGATACACACATTCATCTTTAGAACAAGGGGGGACCTGTGCGTGTTGCACAAGGTAATTAAAGACAATACTCTAATGAGGGAATTTGGATTAAGATTCAGTGTGGACAGAGTTAGTAATTCAGCAATAAGGCATGACCAAGGGTTATGTTAATGGTCTGTTAATCACCCTCTGGGGTGTAATGTGGCATGAGGTGTAGCCGAGTGCTACATGCCCCTAGAGGGTGATTAACTGACCATTGACATAACCCCTGGGAGTGCCTTATTGCTATTATAATAAAAATGTTTTTTAAATAGTGTTAAACCTTGTTCAGCATATGATTAGGCTGTACATGTATGTTAATCAAAGATTAACATAGGGCTAATAGAATGCTTACAACCAATCAGAAAGCTCTGTTTCTCAGATCCTTTTCATAATAGGAGGCATTCGAAACAACTACGTTTGGATAATTGCAATACACTATCTAGGAAACATTGGTACAGCCAAAGGATAATTACTGTATGGAATAATCTTTCACAAAAAGTAATAAACAGCGACAATGAAAACATTTTTAAAACCAGATTGGATAATGAGATGAGTGACGAAATCAAATTTGGGTTATAATACCTATCCACTGGCAAGCAAAAGGATGTAAGTCTATTAAAGGAGGGCAACAAAGATGGTGCATGGATTGCATCACAAGTCCTATGAAGACAGGTTGAAGGAACTGAACATGTACTCCCTGGAGGAGAGGAGGGAGAGAGGGGATATGATAGAGACATACAAGTATCTTACAGGGAGGAACAGGGTGCAGGAATACACTATTTTTAAGCGAAAAAGATGTTCCAGGACTAGAGGGCATGGGATGAAGTTGGAGGGAGGACGATTCAGAGGAAACATGAGGAAGAATTTCTTCACAGAACGGGTGGTGGACAAGTGGAACACCCTGCTAGAGGAAGTGGTGGGGGCTGAAATAATCACGGGATTTAAGAATGCATGGGATAGACATAAAGGAATTCTGGAGGTCAGGGGTAAGGGGCAACAGACTTCTAGGAAAACAAACTGAACTTACAAGCTCAAATGGGCAGACTGGGTGGGCCATAGACCCTTTTCTGCCGACACTGTCTATGTATCTATGTATTTATGTATAAAGCTTGACTGATCTATGAAATCTTCATTCAAGGCCAGTGATATTAAACTAAAGCACTCGTGGCTTCACCACTTGTGAGATATCATCATATCATTAGTCCCTTGTGAAGATAAATATGATATCTTAAGTCAAACCATGTCACATCCTTTATTTATATGCTGATGAATATATTTATTATGTTTTAAATGTTGTTTAATATACTATGAAGAGCCCAAAGTCTAAGGAAAAGAGTGCTATAGAAATATATGGAAAAGGGCGCTATAGAAATATATTTGCCATTTCTCACCTTGCCATTCTAGTATATGGGTCTATGGTAGTGAACCCAACAACTGCCACAGTACTAGCAAAACAGACAAAAAGAATATTATATTTCATATAGTAGGACAATTTGATACCATGGGGAGCAGTAAGTCACACCACTGTGCAATGTTTTTCTCAACTGGGCTGGTTGCCCTTTGAATTCAAATTGAGCTACACTAAGGCCTGCTTTTCCCACAGGCTCTTGACCAAAAGGGTATGAGAATTCCTAACTGAAGCAACTTGTATTCTCTAACAATAATGTAAATTCTCAGTCATCCTCTGAAAAGCTCTCTAGGTCCCCGTCATGCATACTAAAATGTGCCAAAGGTCATTTGGATTTTATGCAATTACATCTGGAATCAAAAATCCCATCACTAAGATCTATTCCAATGCAAAAGCCTTTAACGCTGTACTTGGGGGATACTATGTGAATAATTTCAAGTGGTCTTGCTTTTTATAGTACTATACAGTTACAGTAATCTCAACCCTGATCTTCACTCAGACTTGTATAGTGTTGTACTCTGCAATAATTTTCTTTATATTATATTACAAATGTACTGTACTTTGATATAATTACTGGTGACCCCCTTTATCACACTGTTAACAGGCATGTTTCAAACACCATAATAACCTGAAAACCAGTTATTACGGTGTTTTGCTTTAACTGTTCTCTCAGTTCCAGGGTGTTTTGTGTCACTCAACTGTAGCGTGCCCCCTCATTGGCTCTTAGTCTGTATGTGGGCAGGGCGACCATTCCAACCAACATGTCAGCTCTGTTTCTCCACTGCCGAAGACCTGTGCTGATCATCTGCCTCGTAGTCTCCTCACAAGTAACATATTCAATGATTTCAGTATTTATGTGGTTGATCCTGCCTTCACAACAAAAAATATATATCTGGTTGATCCTGCTGTACTCATACTTCGGTCAGGGCTTTGGGAGTCAGTCAGATCGGAAACCGACTGCGGCTGACTGAGTGCTCTTGTGGTGCCACAGTAAAATGCACCAGTAATTATAAAAAAATAAAGTCTAGGCAGGTATGTGTTCATGATGTTTTTTTACACATCCTTGGTGAGTGATGAGTTCACAAACCTCTCGAGCTTCACTCTTGAGGTTTGTGGCTTATCACTGACCTTGACTGCATAAAAAAACCATCATAACACACACCTGCCTAGCCATTACTTTCTAAATGTAATTTTGTGATCTGTAATATGATATGTATTTTGTATTCCATGTCATAGGTACATGCTATAAGATGTATCTTCATGTGTCACTCCTGTAAAATGAACTTTGCTGCAGTGAATTTACCTGGTCACCATCAAATAATAAACAAACAAACAGACATAAATAAATAAATAAATAAATAAATACATGCATACATGCACACATCAATCAATCAATCAGTCAATCAATATCTGGCTATTCTGTCATGTGTCACTGTCTACCACTGTATTGCTGCTATCCTGGCTTCTAGCCCTTCCTTTGCTATCTTAATTCTAGCTCTGCAGTCCTTCGGTGCTGTGCTGTACTCCTCTCTTGCCTGAAAGATATACGACTCTTTCCTGTAGTCATAGACCTTCTTTTTGTTCAGTATCGGGTGCCTTACTATGTCCCTGTTGAGCCAGCGGTGCCACTTTTTGGCCCATTTCCCTTATTGCTTACAGGAATACAGACCTCTGCAGTTACTTACAGCACTTTCATTAACGAGCACCACTGTTCTGTGCATTACCACCCTCGTGCAGTCACTCCATACCCATGGACACCATGTCCTTCATCCTGGCAAAGTCTGCCTTTCTAAATATTCTGGTCCTGGTGGAGGAGATCTGGCTAATTTTCCATGTCTTCTGGGAGACAGTAACCCAGTTGTGATCCCTACCTCCCACCAGTTCCTTGACTTTAACACTGGAAATGAGACCATCCTCACTGCTGAGAACAAGGTTAAGGGTGACCTAAAACCCAGCCCCCTCTTGGACACGCTGCCCTAGGAATTATTTCTTGAAGGTGGAAAGAAATGTGGTCAGAGTCCTGCTGTTAGCCCTCTCAAGATGTCTGTCTATACCTGGAAATTAAAGTTTTCCTGGAAATAAACTGCCTCTGATTTGCTTGCTCTTATAATTTCCACAATTAGTTGTGAATCATGCTCCACCGAGCTGTGTGGGGGCTGATAGCTCTCTCCTCCCAGGATACTGTATTGCCACTGTTTTTCCTTGGATTTATCTACATGGACTCTGTGATCCTCTTTGCCTCTGTTACCCTCATTGGTTTGGCTTGGTTTGTTTGGTTTATTTGATTTATACTGATTTATTATCCTCCTTGAACTCCACAATGACTCTTTCCCTTGAAGGGAAACATTTGTGAACAGTGCCCATCACAGTCCGAATGTCCACAAAATAATCTTTTAAATGAGGTATTGGTCTCCTTTGTATCTGGCAGCTGTCCAGGGATATTGATGGTCAAGTCTGCCCTATACTGATACTAAATTGCCACCATTTTTAGAACCTTGCTGTTTCACTCATGATCAAACTGTGTTTGACCATAATGTGGTTAGCCGCAGTTTGATCCTCAGATTGTACCAGCATGAATGGCAATAGTCTGCTTCTTTCCTCAGTCGTGTTGCTTGGCCTTGAATAGCACATCCTCAGTCAATGGTCCAGGAAGGCAAACCCCCCCCCCCCCAGCTAGGCTACCTTTAAGGTTCAGCGATGCCCACTCCACCACAACCACTGTCCTAACAATAGAGTCCACAGTGGCTAATTCCTTCCTGCCCCTCTTCCAGACCTTTTCCTTCCTCTTCCTTGGTAGGTTGGGTCTCCTGGTGCCAGAACTTCCACCACCAGTTCAGTGTGTTACTGCAAACACTACCAAGTCTGTGTACATGTTTCTATGTAAGTTTCAATAAAGCCTTCTGGAGAACACTAGAGTGTTTTTTGATTTGTAGAGACCACAGACCACTTAGTCGTGGTAAGTGTTTGGAGCTGTTTTATACATTGCTATCAATGGCATAGACAGGGTGGGGCCTGGAGGGCCAAAAGGCATGCGGTATCATTATGTCATGAATGGGTAATATTGAAAAGTTATGCGGGTAATTGTGTCATGCAACAGTGCAGACTGAAAAATTCACAAAGCTGTGCAATCACCATGGAACCCTTCATGCCCTGACATTCAAGGACAGATTACTGTGTTACTGTATATGGCCATACAGCACAGGGAAGCTAATATCGCACAATTAACACAGTGCATTCTTTCTTTTTAAGTAAGAATAAGACACAACAAGGTGTGGTTTATGGCCTGATAAGAGCACGCTCCAGCTGCATAATGAGGCACTTGGGTAAATCCCAGTAGTGACACTGTAGTGCAGCATGAGGGGGGTCCTACACTCCTGAGGTACCATCTTTTGGATGAGATATTAAACTGAGGTCCTGTCTGCCTGTTCTGGTGGTTGTTCAGGTGGACATTAAAGATCCTATGGCACTTCCTGAAAAGAATAGGGGAATTTTTTATTAGAACTTCAAAATCAAATAAATACAAAACAGTGTTAACTCACACAAAATTAATATAGAAATCATAAGAAAAATCAAAAAAGTATTACAGCCACACTTTTCTAATTTACTTTTTGATAAATATGTAGAACCTAAATCATATCCTAGTACTGAAAGGAACCCTCCCCCCCACACACTAAAAGAGTAGGGGAATTTTTTTTTAAGAACTCCAAGAAATTACACATTACACAATAAAACAGAAAAACAGTGTAAATAGTTTAAGCATACAATCCCTTCCATAAATATTTAACATATATACTGAACCTTAGTATCATAGTCCCTTCTACTAACACAATATACATATTATCACATTCGATTTAAAAGGATGCCCCCCAACCCCTAAACGTAGGCGAAAAATGTGTGTGTTTTTTTCCCGCAAGAGATAAGTTATGTGGAAGCCACACAAGAAAAGTCCACTAATATACAGTTCTGCAACCATCTTTTTAATTAATCCATGTAAGGGCTCCCCGCCTTAACTGAAACAGGTCTGGGCCTATCATAGTTTTTTCTGTCTGTCTAAGTTCTAATACAGATTTCCTAATTATCATTACTAGTTGCTCAGGGGTCATTTCCCATTGTTGTAGTGAATATTTACATCTGGTGATCCAGATATGGTATTTAATACTTAATAGTATTAATTGTGTTGTACTACTGCAATATTGTTTTACCGGTATTAAACCTAAAAAAAGACTCTCACCTGTTAATGAAGTAAACGGCCCTCCCTTCCATTTGTTGTTCAATAACATCCAAACTGCTGCCACATATGGACAATGGAAATATAAATGTTCCATTGTCTCCAATGTCTCAATACATGATACCCTGGGGCAATATCTCTCCAACTTGCCTTTATGTTTAAAATTATCTTTATCATTTAGTCTCTTATGTAAGCACAACTATAATACATCCCACATGTGTTCTGGCATTTTTTTATCAGTTAACATTTTCCCAATTACCTCTTTATATCATTCACTTTTGTCCCTGAACCATGGGTCCGCTACACAGTATTTTTCCACTATGGTTCTATTAAGGGCTTTCCTGTTTGACTCAAATATCATTTGCTTAGTAATCATTCAGACTTTCAATTTCCCAAAACAATATTGAAAATATTGAGGTAAGTCCTTAATGGATTTCTGCCTTGCTACTGGGCCAGTTGTAGCCCATGCACTTAACTTAGGTTGCAACTGGTCTTTCACCCATGGTCCCCAAACAGACATAATACTTGCCAATAATGGCTTTATTTTATTTACTATAAAGATACTGAAGAAAAATACTACTGGGTGTATCATTTGCAACCCTCCTTTTTGGCTTGTCAAGTATGTCATCCCTCTTTTCACTGGATTACGTTTACTCCCCCATACTCCTGTAAAGAACACACCCATTAGGGATGTTTCTATTTGTTTAGGAGGTGGGAATACCATACTTAAATGCAAAAACATTGACACTAGAAATGTTTTAATCATATAAATACGTTTCAACTTGGCCATATGCCATCTATTCCACTGTCTCACCTAAATCCATGCTAATTGTAACAGTTTGTTCCAGTTATATACTGTTAAATCACCTTTCCCAAAGTACATTCCCAAAATTTTAATATGCTCTGATGCTATTGGAATACCCATAACATGTGTTGCTGTGGTATTTATATTACCAAGAAGAACACATTCGCTCTTCTGTGTGTTCATCACTGACCCCGACCCGGTCATAAATTCCTGCAACACAGTGTTTACTACATCTACAGAGTGATTATTAGCTAAAAATATCCATAAGTCGTCAGCATAGGCTGCCGTTTTCACCTCTGGTACAGTACTACTAATTGTTATCCCTCTAATGTCATCAGATTTATTAATTCTTTGGAGAAGGGGATCTAAACTAATAATGTACAGCAGTGGACTCAGGGGACATCCCTGTCTAACTCCATGCTGTACCTTACAGTCCTTCCCAACCCACCCATTTGTATATGGATCACTAACTGCAGATTTATACAATAATTGGACCCACCCAATAAATTTATCTGGATAGCCATATTTTTTAAGGCACTCCTATATGTAAAGATGTGGCACCCTATCAAAGGCCTTGGTTTGATCTAGGCTTATTAAATATCCCATTGTTTCTTCATTGTTGCTTCTGTTCATTATTTCCCTCACCAAAATCAAAGTATCACCTATCTTCCTTCCTGGCACCCCACGAGTCTGCGATTCGTGTATACTTAAATCCAATGTTGTAGCCAATCTTTGGCTGAGTAATCTGGAAAAAAATTTAAATCAGAATTTAATAATGTAATTGGTCTCCAATTGTGTATGTGTCTTCTATCTCCCTTCTTATACAGCAATATGACCAACCCTTTTGACATGTTGTAAGGTAAAACATCTAAGCTTAACATATTGGAAAAAAACTTCTGTCATTTCTGGCTCCAGATATGGGAACATTTTTATTTATTTATTTATTGAAATTTCAGATAACACCTTTGAGAACAAACTCATTTCATAGGTTCTGCGTTAGACGAACAATACAAATTGGGAAAGTATGAGATGGAGGACAAACAAAACAAGGAATTATACAAGACATTACAAGAGTGTATAACTAGAGAAGTTCCAATACATGTGGCATTGTACAGTGTATGCCACGGTGCATATTTGATTAAAACCTGGAATTCAAAGGGTCATATTAGAGGGAGTGGGGTTGTATGAAATGACCATTTACAGGAAAATGAGAACAGACTCAGCCTAATATCCAATAATCAGCAAGGTAAGGGATGGCATCAGCCCAGAGGCCTCGTCAGAGGTGAGAAGGTATGGGACAAAGCATTTTAAAGTGAGCAAGGGAGCTCAGGAGATATAACAGGGGGGAAGGGGATAGGGGGAAAGCCATAGAGGGGTGAGGGGAAAGAGTGGAAGGGATCAAGAGGAAATGTGAAGGAGAATAATTAGCAACTTAGAATAGTTATTTACATGCTGAGAACAGTTATGCATAAGGTCAGCAGAGCATAAGGCTAGAATAAGTGCTGGTCACAAGAAGGAAGGTTATTGGAAGCAGTCACAACTGGCATCAGCAACTAGCTGTTGCTTAAGTTTAACCTTGAAGGAGCCCAAGGTGGATGCTGAAGTGATGTCATGGTGCAGTGAGTTCATCCATAGAAGGGCACTGTAGGCAAAGGACCTTTGTCCCAGAAAAGTGCAACAGCGGGGTATATTGAAAATCTGGCTAGTAGAGCTTCTGGTGCAATGACGGATGATAGTTAGGGTAATAAGCTTTTGCACTCCTGGGGGCATTTTGCCTAAGCTTACTTTTTTGGACAGTAAACATGTTGGGTACATGAGTCTACCTTTGAGTTGGAGCCAGTTAGCCTGAACATACATGTCGCAGGTATGGGACTGTTTGACTGAGCCGGTAAGGAGCCGGCATGCTTTGTTGAGTGCAACTATGATGTGGCGAAGAGTTATTTCAGTAGCTGATCCATAGATTGGTAAGCCATAATCAATAAGCGAGACAAGAGAGCTTTGAATGGCCAGGTTAAGAGCCTCTGGGGTCAAACATTGCACATGAACTTATACAATTCATTTGATAGCCCATCCAGACCAGGAGCTATACCATTTTTTAGGTTGTTGATGATATCACCGAGTTCTAGGTTTGTGATGGGTTGTATGATTTCTGCTGCAAGATAGGTTGGCAACTGTTGCACTAGTACAGATTGCAACCACTTCTTCATATCTCCTATATCATTACTAACTAGACTAAATTGCGCTTCCGTATACCTTTCTACTTCTTGTAATATTTCCTTATGGTTAGTGATTACCTTCCCCGATCTGTGACTAAAGATGGCATGTTATTCTTTTTTCTCTGTGTGGTACAACACTCATAGGGATTTGTATGTGCTTGAGTTCCTTGAGTGCCAAACTGTTGCTCTTTCTCCAAGGACTTCATTCTGTCATACTGAAACCCTGACATTTCCATTTTAATTTTTATCATCTTTTTCTGACATATTATACTGCCCTGTTGCTGTGCTGTCATTAACTCATATAATTCACTTTGGAGTTTAGTATATCGTAAATTTCTCTCTTGTCCTTTTAACCTCCCAAAATGCTGAAAATGCTCCTGAATGTATTGTTTTGTATCTTCCCACCAGTCTATTTTAACCTCATATAGAAAATACACTGATTTTCTTGCTTCCATTAATGCCCTGAAGTTCTCGTTCACTTGTGGGTCCTCCAGGAGACTGAGATTCAACCTCCAGTACCCCCTACCCCTGGAAGCTTCCACATAATTTGCAATGTTTACCTCTAAGAGCCCATGATCTGAAGAAGCTACTGGTATTACCCTGGCTATTTGAACCGGCAATGAGGGGGGGAAAGAAACCAGTAGTCAATTCTAGTTGAAAATGTCTCTTTAAAGTATGTGTGAAGGCTCTTTCTTCCAGACTGGTAAAACACATCTTGCAACCTTGTTTGTTTAATTAAATGATTTAAACAGGCAGAGTCACAAAGGGTTTTTGTTGTTTTTGACCCCTTGTCTGTTATAAATCTACTAAAGTTGAAATCCCCCCCCAGTATGTTTTTTGCAGTAAAAAGGAAGGGCTGTATCTTCTTTAGTAGCTCGATTCTAAGGGCTTTTGTTTGAGGTGCATAGACATTTATCAATCTAAAATCCACCCCTTCCATTGTGACATCGAGCAAAAGGGCTCTACCTGGCCTTATATCCACTACAGTATGTGGGTAATTTGAACATATTGTGTGTTGAAACAAATTCCCACCCCACTACACATTTCATCTCCTATGGACCAAAAAGACTTGTCCCTTCTCCATGCTTCACTTGCTGACTGGATTTCTTGTGTTGTATGAAGTCTGGTATCCTGAAAGAAAACTACATCATATTGTGCTTTTGAAAAATAAAAAAAATGTTGATAGTTTCTTTTTCTCTGATAATATACTATTTGTATTTAATGAGGCCAATGTCAGACAGTATAGTGGTACACTCATTCCTTAAGGCAGTTTTTCACAAGCCCTAGAGCTCATCCCTCTCTTTGGCTTCATTTTCTCTTGTGATGCAGGTACCTGTAAGTTCATATCCATATCGGATGTAGCATCTTTTTGTGAGGAGGTCATAGAGGCAGAATCGGATTCTTCCTCCATTTCTGTTCCCCCCATTGAAAGACCGCAAACTTGTTTTGCAAGGGAAGAGTTTCATGTTGTTCCCCTATTTGTTTATTGCTATTGCCATAACGTTTTTGTTTAGCCATCTGGAAGCCATCTTCCTCTGGCCCCTTCTTAGTGGGAGGAAGCATCATTCCTTCCACATTAGACATAACAGACACACCTTCCCCAATTGGTCATCCCCAGGAGTGTCTGGTGGCCTTGATGCTTCCATCTGTTCAGGGTCCTGACCCTCTGTAGGAGGTTGTTTATACAGGTATGTAGTCACCCCTGTTGACTCTGTTTCTCTTTCTGGGCATGTTGCCCTTCTGTCAGTTGGGGCTTGTGGCCTATGTTCAGTTAAGGGAGGCCTCATATGTTGCCTGGCTGATCTTGCAGATCTATTTATATAGAAGTCCTGTATTGCATAGTCTGAATTTCCATTGTTTTGCGCAGCTTCGGGACACTCAACAAATACATGCCCCTCTGCATCTCACAACGTAAAATAGGTCCCCTGGTAAACAAAGTTAACTAAAAATGTACAAAAACAGTGTAAATAAAGAGTAGAAAAATGATCATAACAATATAAAAACACTAAAAGTATCCCTTGTAATTGTATTGTAATGCCCCCCATGCACACACACAAATGCAGACAGATAAAAAAACATCCAGAGTATGCTTTTTATTTTACTGTTTTTTTTGTTTGTTTTATTTACATTTATTACTTTGTGTGTGTTTTGGGAGTTAGTTGGAGAAATACATCGTCAACAGAGGTACAGCAGCCTTGACTGGGAGCAAACACGTCCCTTGTATTGTAATCCTCCCCCACATACACACTCAAATACAAAAAAATCCAAAATATACTTTTTACTTTACTGTTTTCTATTTTATTTTTTTACATTTCTTACTTTTCCTGTGATTTGGGAATTAGTTAGTTGGAGAATTACATTGTTAATGGAGGAATGGCATCCTTGACTGGGAGCGAGCATGTCCTTCACCAGACACAGTAGAGAGCAGGTGGGATCCTTTCTGTTTCCTTATTTGTTGTTTAAATTGTTCTGTTATGCATTTTTGGTCAATGGTCTATGCAAAGAAGAGAGCTACTGGTTTTCAGTGGATGTGGTGGAAGGCGAGAGTGTCCTGTCAGAGCCGCCATATCAAGTGCAACCATTGTGCTGTTACTGGCTGAAATGGCCATGCTAATGGTCGCCAAGATGCCGGCGATGTGGCTCAGATAGATGGTATTTGTGGTTAAGCATAATTTTAAAAATGAAAACAAGGTACTGTTTCTTTTTTTGTTCTTTTTTTTTTTTTTACCATTTGGCTCAACAAACTTGAGTATTGCAGCAGAACGAGGGTGGGCAGCAAGACCGATAACTGTTAGCAGGCAGAAATCTAAAAAAAACATGTTTGTGGGAGGCATGAATTTTTGCCTAATTTTAAAAATGAAAACAAGGTACTGTTTTTTTAAACATTTGGCTCAGCAAGCTTGTGTATTGCAACACAATGGGGGGAGGGCGACGAGACCAAGAACCGTTTGCAGGCAGAAACGTTTTAAAAAACATTTGTGGGAGGCATGAATCTCAGCCTGCACTGCATCCTTCTTGGCTGAAGAGGTACCGGTTGGCAAATTACGCCCTGATAAGGATACGGTCAAGGGTACCTCTCAGCCAATCAGGAGGCAGAAAACTCCTGACTCATTTTATAAAATGTATTGTTTATGTACCTGATCTCTGGCACTGTCTTCTTCTCCACGCTTGGAGCCAAGCCCTTTCCTCCCATACCTCTGGTACCTTCCTCCACCTTTCCAACCCCATGACCCCCCCGACCAGAATTCCAGCCACTATTACCACCTCTCTAGTGTATACAGAATCATTGACCAGATGTAGAGTGCCATCTAGTGGAAAAAGTTAAATCTGCAGCATACAAGAGCCAACAACAAATGAGGTATCCAGAGTGCATATACACAGTGTACTGTATACCCTTAGCTATGTATTCACTGATCAAGGGATGCTTACACTCAAGTACAATTGTGTAATGCAGTCTCTTGTACTAGATGTACAACATTTTATGATAATGTATTGGGCTGTTTAGTCATAGCACACTACACATATGCTGAGCTGTTAAGGAATTTCACCTGAACTTACAGGGAGCTACTTTCCAGAGAGTGAGAGTGTACATTGTGGGGAGGGGAGGACAAGCAAAAATAAGAGTGAGTATGTAAGGCGGAGATGCTGTAGATGGAGGCAAGTTTGATTGAGTCTCTGATAGACAGTGGGTTAATACAGTGGTTCTCAAGCCTCAAATTCTGGTAGCCTCAAAGAGCCTCAAAGTATGGCCATCACAACACACTGGTGCCCCCACTCCCTTTTTTTACTCCCCAAACCACCTGTTATACACAAGCCCACTGGTATTAACATTCTGTTTTATGTAGTATACAATAAATGAAGCCTCTGCTGTACTTAACTTGAAATGTATCTCATATTTTTATTTAAAATGTAAGAAATTATCCATTCTATTACCTTAATAATTGGAGCTCTAAAAGGTTGTGTGGCTGCAGAAAATTGTGCTGGTGACAGTATGCTGCCACTAGGGCCTCACTCAATAAGCACTGGGTTAATAAGGATGAGTCTAACAAAACACAATGTTGCAAGCAGGCAGTCATCACCAATGTAGTTACCCTTTGTTGGGGAGTGGGCCCTTTGGTGTCTGGAATTTCAAACTGTAGTTGTCAGGCCACTGTCTCTGCCTTAAAGGAGAACAGTCAGCACAAAGGGCCCTGCACTTAAGTATGGGGGTTGGTCCCAATGTGCACTCTGTGTACAAAAACATTTTGGTTTGCCTACTGTTTACTGTTGTATAGTAGATTGCATCAGACTAACTGTACTTAGTTCTAGGCTGACATCTTCTGTTACTACAAATCCCAGAACCCCCTGCAGCTAACATCAGAGCAGTAGGCAGCAGTGGGAGATTCCATAGTCTGAAACAATCTACTATACTACAGTAAACAATAAGTAAATCAAAATGTTTTTGCATACAAAGTGCACATTGGGACCAAACTCATACTTAAGTGTGGGGCCATTGGTGGTGACTGTTCGTCTTTAATAAGCACGAAGTTCCTTTGCTTGGTCACAAAAATGTTGATTTTTACACATCCCAACATTTCACCTAGAGCATAGGCTTCCTCAGGGGACAGTCTAAATACAACAGGAGAAATATTTTTGAGAATATATACATGTGTTCATATGTACTGTGTGGCAAAACAGGAGCTTTTGATTGAAGAAAGATTCTTTGTTCATAGCAAACTTATTCAAAAAAAGTACAGCCAATTGAGGTAGCTATTAACACAGAGAACGCTCTCCAGTCTCCTAGAACAGCTATCTCTGAGTGTAATACTAAACTTGGTTGAGCTAAGTACAGAAGTAGAACCCCCCTAGTGGCTTGAAGGTCATATATTGTAACATCCCCTTTCCATAAACGATTATGCTAGTACACTTTCTTGAGGTACATAATAAACCTCAATAATAAAAAACAAACATTGCATTAGTGAGAATGCTGCTCTAGTGCTTTTAACTTGTCCTTGTCAACATTAATAAAAGGTCCAACTTCTTTAGAGTACCTCAGAGGAGGTCTTAATGTTGGTTCGTGTGCGAGTGCTTTTGAGGATTTTTGGTGTGTCTTTTGGTGTTGCAGTCTTTGTTACTGGTGGTTTCATGTTACTTGGAGGATTAGTTTCTGCTGGCATCAGGGTCCTTTCCAATTCAGTCTTGGGCTCTTCTGTGCACTTTTGATCAGCCTGATGGCACACTGTGTTATCCAGTTGCTGGGGATCAGGTAGTTGTTTGCTCACTGGACAGATGTACTTGCGATTCTGATGGCACAGTTGTCCATCTATGTCCACCGCATATGATCAGGGACTGATCTTCTGTGTACATGTCCCAAGTTCAATTTGCATGTTTTGTCATTTGGGAATAGTGTGACACATATTGGCTCACCCACATTCAGTGTAGGTAGGTCCTTGGTCTGTCAGTCACAGTAGAGTTTAGCCTTTTTGTAGCACTGTTCCTTCTGCTCAGCAACTCCATCAACGACTTTGGGCATCGGTAGTTTGCTGGCAGTTGGTAACAGTATGAGTGTGCGTCTTGACATCAGCCATTGTCCTGGACTGCTGTTCATGCCTTCCGTTGGGGTGTTTCTTCAATCAACTATAGCCTTCCACATATCCTTGCTGTCAGTGTTTGCTTTCCCTAAGAGGGTTTTTGCTATCTTAACAGTTGACTCAGCCTTGCCGTTGGATTGGCTGTGATAGGGAGAAGATGTAACATTTTCAAACTCCCATTCCTCTGAGAACCGTTTGAAGTCACTGCTTGTGAACTGAGGTCCATTGTCTGACATGACTGTGTTTGGAATGCCATGTCTGCTGAAGTGTATTTTGCAACACTGAATGACTGTGGTTGCAGCAGTGTCTTGAATTTCATCGATTTCCCAGAAATCTGGGTAGTAATCTACAGTGATAAGGTAGACTTGATTGTTAACAGTAAAGAGGCCCATACCAACCTTACTCCAGGGTCTCTCTGGAATTTGGGGAGTCATTATTGTTTCTTTTTGTTGTTTGCGTTGGTGTTCATTGCATGTGCTGCATTTGCTGACAAGGTCTTGGATTGCATGCGTCATGTTTGAAGATGAAGAAGAATCAGCTTGTATATAACGCTTTTCACACACAATGTATCCCCAAGTACTTTACAAGCAAAGCTAGACTGGTAGTGAAGTGACTGAATGTGTAGTGGAGGCCATTTTGCACATCAACACCCACACACAGCCTGGACAATTGAATGAACCGGTTAATGGATGGGGAATGTTGGTCAGGACACCAGGAATGTCCCCTACTCTTTGCGAAGAGTGTTCTGAGTTCTTTTACTTCCACCTGGACATCCACCAGAACAACACCAGGATGGGTAGAAGGGACCTCGGTTTAACGTCTCATCCAAAGGACAGCACACCCCAGCAGTACATCACCCCCAAATATTGCACTCAGATGACAGCGTTTTAGGTGCAAGTTCAATCCTGATGTGGGACAAGAACCCACGACCTTGTGGTCCAGAGGCAGATGTGCTACCAACTGAGTCACGCTGACACTATGTTTGGCCAGTGTACAACATCTCTGGCTTTCCTGAGGCAGGCCTCAATACCTGAATGGCTAGAGTGAATGTGTGACAGCACTTCTGGTCTCATTGCCTTGGGTATTATAACTCTTGAACCTTTGTAAATAAGATCATTCTGTGTGACTAGTTCATCTACGTAGGCCTAGTACTCACGGAATGTCACAGGTGTTTCCTCTTTTGTATCTGGCCAGCCTGCTAGAATAGTCAATTTCAGTGTCTGGAGGGCTACATCTTGTTGTGTGAGTTGCTTGACTCTTTCAAGTCCTTGCATAGAGATGGCTGTTGTGCTTGCTTGATTTATGTGTTCTAGTTCTGCTTGCAGCCTTCTGAATTCTATGTTGTGTACAACCTCAGAGTCCGTTGCTTCAGATGTTTGTGTTGTGGGTAGTGAAGTAAGTGTCAACAAATCAGCTATGTACATTTCTGGTCCTCTTTTGTATTTGACATCAAGGTGGTATCACTGTAGTAGGAGTAGCATGTGTGGTAGGCACTTGGGTGCTGAAAGTAAGGTTTTTTTAGAATATACTTTTCAGCTGCTTATGGCCGCTTTCCACGTGAATAACTTTGCAGACATGGACATATTGATCAAATTTCTTACAGGCAAAGATGATCACCAGGTACTCTTTTTCTATCTGTGTGTATCTTTGTTCAGTTGGTGACAGTGCCCATGAAGCGAATGCTACTGGTTATCCCTGCTGTAGGAGTGTTGCACCAAGTCCAATTTTGCTTGTGTCACATTGTATGGTGATTTCATTGTTTACATCATAATACTTCAATATTGGGTGGTAAGTCACAAGATGTTTGATGCATTCAATGGCTGCATCGTACCGAGATAGCCATGTCCATGTAGCATCTTTGTCTGTCAAGCATCTCAGAGGTTCGCAGACATCAGAGAGGTGTGGAAGGAATTTTGTCAAGTTATTTACAAAGCCTAGTAGTCACTGCACCAACTTCTTGTCTGTTGGTTTAGGCATATATCATATGGCTTTGACTTTTTCTGGGTCGAGACACAAGCCATTGGCAGTGAGAAGATGTCCCATATATGCTATGCTGGGCAGTCAGAGTCTCATATTCTTCTTGCTTAGTTTGCGATTGACTTTTCTGATTCTTTCTAGAAGGCCAGTACTATTGTGGTCATGGTTCACTGTTGCTTGTTTGATAGTGTCTCTGCAGCCGTAGACTTGGATGTCATCTGCTATGACACTAACTCCTTTAAAAGGACACTGTCAACCTGTTTTGCATCACATTATTTCTAGTTAAAAACCCACATTTTTGGTTGTTTACCTTCTCTAAAATTCATTAATGTTGCTATTTGTTTTTGTCTGTCTCCTTGTTTAGTGGAACTGAAATGCATGATAAGGTATATTTATAAACAACTTTGTTTTGTTTCAAATCCTGAATCTCTTCTTCTTGCATACCTCCTAAACATTAGAAGCACCCCCAAGCAGTGCAGTCACTCATGAGGCAGTAGCCGCCTAAACTCCCACTGCATCATGAGTGACTAGACTGTGTTGGAGGTGTTCCCAAGTCCAGGAAAGATGCAGTCGGAGTTGATCAAGGAATGTAAACAAACCTGTTTTGGCGTGGTAACACCAGTATGGTAGACAATCTGGTTTTCACTTTTTAAAAGAAAAAAAGAATCAGAATCAAACTACTAGCTACATCAGAAGTCTTTACAGAATGTTAGCAATCTTAAAATGTGCTTTTTAAACAAGGGACACTTTGAAGCCTAACGGGGTTGCCAGTGTCCCTTTAAGTCCATCTTGCTGTCGTCGCTGATACTCTTGAACTGCAGGTTTGATGCCGAAGGGCATTCTTAACCAGTGATAGCAGCCTGTAGGTGTCCAGAAAGTGTTGAGGTAGCTGTTTTCTTCATCTAGGTGAATCTACCAATAACCATCTTTGGCGTCAAGTACAGAAAATACCTTTGCTTTGGCTAAGTTGGGTAGAATTTCTACTGTTGTGGGCATCTGATAATGAGCTCTCTTTAAGGCTTTGTTTAAGTCACTTGGGTCTATACATATGCAGAGTTTGCCTGTTTTTTCCACTGCAACAATGATCCAATTAGTCGTCTATGTCACTCCAGCAATGATTCAGTTTTTTTTCCATATTTTTCAATTGCTGCCATTTCCTGTTTCTTGAGCGGAATGGGCACTCTAAGGGGTAAGTGTTGTGCAGGTGTGACTGTCTTGTCAATTTCAGGAGGAAGTGTGCTGCGGAGACAGCCAAGACCTTCAAACACATCTTTATAGTCTTTCAGAATTTGTGCTACTGAAATGCCTCTTCCTGTGTTTTGGCTTTCGTAATGTTGTTTTTGCTTTTCTGATTCCACTTGGTTGGTCCACGTGGCTGCTCGAGGTTCATTTTCACAAGATTCATCTGTTTACAGGCTGCGGTTGAAAGTAGTGGTTTCTGTGTGGTTTCCATGACTTGGGATTCTAACATGTACTTGCGACCATGGTAGTCTGTTTGCATCTTGCATTGCCCAAGGGGCTTTATTATGGCGCCATCATGTAGCTTCAGTGTTGCTTTGCTTAGCTTCAGCTTTGCTGCTCCATCTTGTATGATGATGAGGAAATCTTAATGGCTCATTACATTCACAGAATTTCCACCATCTAGCTGACACTCAATCTCATGTGTCAGGTCATAGCTATACCAGTCATCTTTGTCTGGAGTGAGCTTCAGGTGTGCAAGCTACTAATCTGCTCCACACTGCATAGACTTAATATCTGATATTTAAAAGATTTTAGAGTCAGAGTCATCGCTAGCTTCAGTTACTAAATACACTGGCTTGCCTTGCTGCCTTTGACTGCACACTTTTGCGCGAAGTGTTGTCTTTTGCCGCAATGCTTGCATGTAGCTCCATATGCAGGGCATTTTGCCTTGGCGTGCTGTGCCCCACAGTATTTGCATGGCTTTTTTATGGTGGCTGTCTTGCTTTGTTGCGCACAGGGTTATGCTGCTGCTTTGTGTTATAGTGTGGCGCTTTCTGTCTTTGGTTTCCTTGCTTCTTGTGTGTACTGTGATGGACTGTTTCAGTTTCGCTGAGCTTAGCTTTTTTAGTTGCATTTTCTTTCCACAAATTATCTTTCCAAGGATACCGGAATGAGTATACTAGTTACATGTATGTACCACTTTAACTACAAACTGTCCAAGATTGCTGTATCCCTAAAATATGTGTAATTGTCATCTCACCTTTGCTGTAACCCATTATGAAATGTTCTGTTCTGAACTTCTGATGTGAAATGTGTCATTCCTATGCACTGTAACCCTACGTGCTGAATTGTGTGTCATATATGTTCTGTACCAATATGACGTGGAACCTCTGTAAATGAGCTTCTAGCTCAAAGGTATTTTGTAATCCAGTAAATAAATAAATACATACAAAATAACGCTAGTGCCACCATATAATGAGTGGGAGCGCATGTGACAGGGGCTCCTTCCCAGTGCTCCCGCTTCACTGATCCCAGCAGCCATATGACTCACTCCCCACCCCACCATGATACCATCTCAGCTGACTGGACAACAAATTGAAGGGGCTGTTACAAAACCTAGGGGTTCAGCACACTGTGGTGGGGGGCAAGTAAATAAATAAATAAAATACTTTGGAGTACAAGGCTCAATAAGAGCATGGGGGCAGCCATTTCGGCGACCCCAACCCTGGAATCTGTCCAATAAGAGGGCTTAAAAGCACTAGCAACAGGAGCCAAGGACTGTGGGAGGATGATGCTGTTGGACCCTCCCTAAGTGTACTGGCAGGCTTACAGAGGTCAGTCTGGGGGCAGAAGGACTGATGGACAGCCTGCCTCACGAATCAAACACTGAATCGAGAGAAAGAAGTTTCTGGGCTCATGAGATGCTCATGGCAGTCTGTGAGAGACACTGAGGTGTTCGGACGTGCTACTGATGAGATCAAGTGAGAGGCCTAGCCAGGCTAACAATCCTGCAAACCCTTACCAGGGTTTATCCTGTGTACTCACTGTGAGTTTTATTATGGACAGGGCTCCAGATGAGATTGTTTGGAATGAGTACTGGCAGTAGAGTGCAGTGGTTTAAGGCTCTGAGCTGCAAATCTGGAGACTGGGGTTTGAATCCCACAGCCCCCACTTGCATACTGTGTGACCCTGAGCAAGTCACTTAACTTCCCTGTGCTCCCAGGTCGCACCTGTAAACAAGCTTCCAGCTTAGTGTGCCACTCCTGGTTAAACAATTGGAAAAAAAAAAAGTACTGTACTCCTCATTTTGAAAATGAGGTGAGTAAAACCAAATTCAGATGTGTACAAATGTATGGACTGAGTTGAGTGAGGAGTACATTATTAAAAACAATGTAGTTTTTTTTCTAGATAAGAACTGATCAGGTGCCAACAATGCTCCAGGTAATGTAGGCAAGTAGGAGTAATTTAATCACCAGTTTTAAAATATAGTGATTAAAACAAAATTGGGATGGATACGAGTGCTGTAAATCTGAAAATACAGTAAATGCTCATTCTGAATCACCAACATTATTCTCTGGCATGTGGAGTATTTACAAATGTTGGGTGAGTACTGGTACTCTTTAAAGAATTCTTCTAAAGAGTATTTCCTAAAATGAGGTGAGTAAAATAGGTCGAAACTCTCCTTATCTGGAGCCCTGATTATGGGCTTACACAATTCAGAGACTGTGCCAGGGAGAGGCACTTATTTAGGGAAAGCTGTGAAACTGTGCCAAACGGGTACCTGTTGAAAGAGTCTGTGCCTGTGGGGCACTGCTGCTGACTGGAGCTGCTGAGCTGTTCAAAGGGGAGACAGAGACCTGCATCCTACCCAGGTTGCTTTGGATCCAGGTAAGTGGTCTGCCAGCCCTTATTTAGTGAGGTGGATTAGGGAACAGGGAGCCACAGTGCATGTGCCTTGAGTATATGAATAATCTCAGTCTGGAAGGGAGTTTTACCGTTGTGAGTCACTCCTAGTGTCTGCGCTCTTTGGGAACCGGGAAGTCACGGCATAATGCTCAAGTGAGTGACAGCTGACTCAGAAGGGCTGTGTCCTGAAAATTGTGAGCCAGAGGACTGTGGTGCTGCATCATGTCTGCAAGAATCTGAAGGGCTTCATCATCAGACCACTGGGGCCTTTGCTGACTGCTGCCTGACCTGCTGCTGTGTGCTTTCTCTCACCTTAACTGAACTGCTGCATCTGTGGGTCACATGACGGCTGGAGTCGCTGGCAGGGGCCTTTTGTGCTCTTGCAATTTGGGTTACAGTTCATTATTTGAATTACAACTTGGTTTTCAAACATTTTCCATTTGGATTTCAAGTTCTTTAAATTGTGCTAGCACACTATGGCATATGGCCTGTTGGGGGGTTTAAATTGCAACCTTACTGATTTTCGTCAAGTGCACCACCAAAAGAATCCGGGCAATGTAGCTACCAGACATGCACTAAGACAATTACTGGGTAGTCAGAGTCATTGGTTCCTGTGTCATACTTTAAATTATAGTTTTAGTAGTGGTACCAGCTGAAGAGTTTACCGCACCCTGTGTATAGTAGTTTAATTTATCTTTTTGTGGTCCTTGACTAGATGGGTGCTTCATAGATCATGAGAGATCTGAGAAGGTGGTAATAACCCACAGTACAATGGATCCCAGGGTGCATTGCTACAGTGAAGGAGCGCTCAAGATGACTTGTAGCTATCTAACCCCCTGTTCCTTCAGCTTCCAGGCCTGCTGTCTTAAACAAAAGCACTGTTAATCTGTTAAATTTCACTTCTGTGTGGGCGCCCAATTTATATAACCTGATCAACGTTTTTATTGGTGAAGGTAACAACTGTCTTATTGGTCCCCTGGGGGTGAGCCAATCCAGTGTAGGGAGGTGGGTAGGTGCTACATTCCATGGGGTGGCATTGCACACAGCATCTGGCCCACTTATTTTGGCTGGCTGGAGGCACTGCACTATTTCTTATTTGTTCTGTTATGAACCCCACTACTGCAGGAGAAAGCAGAGACCCAACCCCCTTGACCAGGTATGCCATGTACTGTCACCAGGCAGGGGTGTGAACCTAGACACGGTGACCCAGAGGTCACAACTGTTTCACTTACAGCATGTTCTTTTGCTTTTTAGGCTGCTCTTTTAGAAGCTATTAAGATTCACCAGCAGTAATGATTCTCTATGTAAGAGTAATATCAAAAAATGTTTTAGTAACCTATCCCTTAATACATTACAGTTTTGTTCCAAGCTCCCCATTTATACTCACATTCTTAATGCCTTAGATAAACATCTGTAGAGAGTAGTTGTATGATCTCTTTCATTCACTATAAAACAAAATAGAACAGGGGAGGAATCCTTAGTATATTCTAGTTACAGCCTTCATCCTCAGTTTAGTTAGCATACGGGAGTATGGGGACATGCAAAATAGTCTGTTTTCTAAGATCTAGGGTAACAGATTACCCTCATGTGCCTGTTTCTTTTGGGCCACAGGCAAGTGCCTTGCTGTAAATTAGGTTTTTTTTTTTACTCTAATTCCTCCCTGTGGTTATGTTTGCCTGTGTGTCAGTCCTTCAGCTTCATTTCCAGGTTGTGTCTGGAAATGAGTGGTGCTCCGCTCAGTACGCATGCCTGGTTAAACTCTTAAATAAATAAACAAACAAATTTCTTGCTGAATGTAGCAGTCTCATGATGCAGGTTTATTTGACGTCCTAGCATGCTTTGTTACTCTCTCTCTCTCTCTGGGAAGCCACGTTGCCACCTGAGTGGAAGTGTGCAGTTTTAAAGTCTGCAGTGTGGTGAGTATGCACTGGTCAGTACTATCTGCTTTGTTTAAGACCTGGCCCTGAATTCTGCTGCAGATTGCAGAGAAGGCACTTTTCACAGACATGGCAAATTATTTACAGAGCTCCAGTCCTCAGCGTGGCATGTTGAACAGCTGTCAAAGTTTGCTGAAGGAGTGTGGGTGGTGGGGGGATAGGGCTCAGTATTTATTTCTTGTGGTCATCACTTACAAAGCATGTGCAGGGCATCTTTGGGGGGAAAAAAGATGTGGCATCTTTCCTGTGCTATCCTTGTTAGGAAAAAAAAATATCAACATTAGATCATTCTACAGTCTGTGTCTCTGATGCCTGTATCACCAGCTTCATATGCCATGCCTTTGTACTGTGTCTGGATTCTGGTAACGTTTTGCTGGTCATCATGTCAGACCCATTTATTTACAGGCTTCAGCTGTAGTACAATGCTGACTCTGAGTTGCCTCTGTAGTCTTGTGTCACCCTAGCTGTGCATCTCCCTCCTCGTGAAACCATTTAGAGACAGGGTCCCGGATACTGGGAGCCTAATAATGGCTGCTAAATGGGTTAATGACTCACTAACACCACCCAGTGTCACAAACTGGGGTAGTGGTTGAAAATGCAATATTAGATGGCACGATTGGCTAGTTGCTAACCCATATGTGAGCAGCCCTGCAATATGCCGGTGCACTTATGCAAAGCAGCTGACAGCACCTTATATATTGAAGCACTGTCATATTGGTAGGTTTGGTGAGGCAGTGACTAGCCATTACTGCCTCATTAAATATGCCTCCCCAAATCCCAGCCCACTCAGTCGTCCACCCAGCTGCCATAGTTTAGTTCTCTGGTGTTCTAGTGTGCCCCCGATTGCCTGCAGATGTTAAAAAGTACAGTTGCATACTTACCATAACAGTAGATCTTTGAGAGGATCTCTTGCAGCTGGTAATACTCTTGGGACCTTGCCAGAGGGTGCTGTCATGCACAGTGGTCTCTCATCAGCAGTGTTTGCCTAGGGTCCGTCCACACAAGTGACCTCATCAGTGGAGTGACTATAAAGGTGTGGGCGGCCCCAGGCATCCTCAGTTCACCCGCCAGCTTCAGCTCGCTAAGCGAGGACCAAGGGAAACTGAGGAGCAACTCGGTACCTCCCTTGTTTGTTTGTTTTTTGTGAAATAAGATTGCTCTTCTAGAGAAGTAGGGGATGGATGGAGGGATCGTACCTGCTGCAAGAGAGCCTCTGAAAGATCTACTGTTACAGAAAGTAAGCAACTGTACTATCTTCTTTGTGGGTATCTCTTGCAGCAGGTAATACTCTTGGGATGATTCCCAAGCAGTAAGGAAAAACGAAGGGTGGAAACCTTAGGACAGGACACTGAGCAAAACAACATGGCCAAAGGCACTCTGGTGTTGAGAGGCAATGTCCCAGGTTATAGTGCTTTGAGAAGGTATGTATTGTGGACCATTTAGCGGCATTACAGATGTCGGTGATAGACACCCCTTTAAAGCAGGCTGCTGTAGCAGCCGTAGCCCTGGTGGAGTGAGCGTGGACTGCACAAGGTAGAGGCTTATTGTACTTGTTATAACAGAATGTTATACGTGAGCTAGCCAGTTAGAGAGGGTCTGTGTGGTAACCAGGAGGCCCTCTCTGGAGTGGACAAAGGACACAAAAAGTTTAGGTGTTTGTTTCGAAGACTTGGTTTGTGATGTGTAATATCAGAGAATGTGGTGGACATTCAGGGTGTGGAGCAGAGACTCACCCGAATTATCGCATCCTGTAAAAAAAGACAGGCAGGTCAATGGACTGGTTCAGAGTGTATTCTTAGACAACTTTAGGCAAGAAGGATGGGTTTGTATATAGGGAGACCCTGTTCTTGTGGAAGACCAAATATGATTCCCTACACATGAGTTCCTGCAGCTTTGAAATATGTCGAGCTGAAGTAATGGCCACTAAAAAGAGTGTCTTCCAAGTTAGGAAACAGAGGTCATAGGAAGCTGCTGGCTCAAAGGGAGACAGGGTTAATTTTTCTAGTATGTAGTTTAGGTTCCATGGAGGAATGGGTCTCTTGATAGGGGGTTTGAGTTGTAACATCCCCTTCAAAACATCTTAGCTAGATGGTGTTGAAACAGAGGCTTGCCATCAAATGGCTTATGGAAGGTGGATATGGCAGCAAGGTGGACTTTAATAGATGAATAACTGAGGCCTGTAGAGGCGAGAGAGGATGGATAATCGAGGACGTCCCATAAAGGGCACAAGAAAGGGTCCAAGGATTTGTAGTTAACCCAGAGGGTAAATCGTGTCCACTTGGAGTTATAGTTTTTCCTGGTACACGGCTTGCAGGATATGAGCAGGATATCTGCCACCACAGAGGAAACATTGAGGCGGGCTATTAGAGCATCCTCAGGAGCCAGGTGTGAAGGTGTAGGGATCTCAGATTGGGGTGGAGCAGGGGGTGACCCGTGATATGGGCGACTCAAGCTGAGTGACTCAATTTGAGCGACTCAATGTGAACGACTGGGTTAACAGCAAGTGTTATAGAACAGCAAGGAGGAATGTGAGCTACTGTAGAACACAGTAAGGTAGGGTATGTCGAGGGAGGATGTGCTAGAACAGGATATAGGGCTTTGTTAGGATGGGCTGATCCGAGCTGACCATCTGGTGTGGTGGTTAAGGGTATGGTCTATGATGGTGGAGGTCCGGGGTTCAGCAATGATGCAGGGTTTATTTTTATTATGGTTGTTGTTGTGCTGTTGTATTTTTTTTTTTTTAATTTGGGGGTTCCTTTATCCCTGACTTTGTTTGCTCCCTGCTCGCAGGTTGCTCCTTATAGAGCGTTCTCTCTCTGCACATTGCTATTCCACTAAGTAGCCCCCTCCCATGGTTGCCTCTTTCCCCCAGTGTCTGTGACCCCCTGGAGCTGGTTATTTAGAAATGGGGGTTGTGGGGGGCTTGCCCCCCACAAAGGGGAGGTGGGGGGCATAGACTCCTGCATTAAAAATGAATTTAGATCTGTCTCCCGTAGGTTTTATGTCATTGTGATGCTTTTTTTGTTTGGTCGTTGTGGTGCTGATTGCCGAATTTGTATTCAATGATTTGCACTCTCTCTCGTTTGTGAGTCACGATAAATTCTTAGCTGTTATCACATGTTACCAGAGCAGGGTCCCCTGTTGCTGGATCAGCAGGTTTGGATGGAGGGGTAGTGGAATAGGGTCAGCCACCATCAGTTGTTGTAGTAGTGAAAACCCAATCTGATGAGACCAAAACGAAGCAATGAGGATCAGTATGGCTTGTCCCAGCTGCAACTTCAGTAAGTTCCTTTGAATGAGGGGACTTGGGGGGGAACATATAAGAACAGACCCATCCAGTCTTGTGATAGGGCATCTGTAGACCTTCTCTTTTTGTTCAGGATAATGGAAAAGTACATTGGGAGGTGATGGTTCTCTAGGGAGGCAAAGAGATCCATCGTGGGGGTACCCAAGAACTGACAAATTGAATGCAGGACATCATGATGCAGAGTCCGCTTGTGATTCCAGGAATGGTGACTGAGGGAATCCACTAAAGTATTGTGATAGCATGGTAGATGGATGGCAGTCAGCATGAGATGCAGCCATAGGGCTGTTTGCCAGACCCAAGTGGTTTCCTTGCAGAGACCCAGGAATCTGGTCTCTCCTTGTTTGTTGACGTAATACACTACCAAGGTGTTGTCCATCTGGACCAGTAGAGGGCCAGGTAACAGGTAAGGGTGAAATGCCTGAAGGGTGAGCCGAATGGCCTCATCTCTAGGAGACTGATATGAAGAGAGGCTGCAAGAGGGTTCCACTGACCTTGTGTTCGGTAGGTGTCAAGTTGAGTGCCCCAACCTGATTGGGTGCATCCATGGTAAGAATTTGTGTTGGGGGAGGAGATTGGAAAGGGACCCCTGGATTGAGGTGGTGACGGAGAGTCCACCACTGCAGAGCATTGCGAAGGGTAGGAGTGACGTTGATAAGGGCGTCGGAGGATCCCATCTTCTGTTACCACTGTTTGTGAAGTGCCCATTGCACTGGTCTCATGTGAAACCTTGCTTGAGGAACAATGGGAATTGCTGCTGCTATGTGCCCCAGGAGGCAAAGCAGTTGTCTGGCTGAAAGTTGACTAGCCCCTTGGAATTAGGAAGTGAGGGACAGAAGTTTTGTTTGCCTGTCATCTGCGAGGAAGGCTTTGCCTAGGTCCATGTCCACAACTGCTCCTATGTACTGGAACCTCTGGATAGGAAACAGGTTGGACTTGGGCCAGTTTACTGTTATCCCTAGAGATTGGAATAGCTGAAGGGTGGCCGGTAGGGAGGACAGGAGAACACCCCGAAGTGTGCCTTGATGAGTCAGTCATCCAGATATGGGAAGACAAAATGTCCCTCCTGTCAAAGGGTGGCTGCCACTACTGCTAGGTATTTGGTAAAGACTCGTGGGGTGGAGGACAGCTTGAAGGGGAGAGCCTGAAACTGGTAATGTTGACCTAATAGTTGAAATCGTAGGAACCGGTGGAGAGCAGGGTGAATGGAAATATGCAAGTAAGCGTTATTCATGTCTAGGACATATAGCCAGTCTCCTTGTTTCAGGATGGAAAGGATGGAGGCCAGTGTGACCATCCAGAACCTTTTGTACTGAATGAAAAGATTTAGATGCCACAAGTCCGGAATGGGGCATGTCTCCTGTATGCATGGGCACAAGAAAGAAATGGGAGTAACCCCTGTTTTGTTCTGGTAGAGGAACAGGTACAATGGCCTGTTTGTGAAGTAGGTTATCCAGTTCCTCCCTGAGAATGGTCAGATGTTCTGCTGGATACAAGACCGAACTGGGGGGGGGGGGTGGTGAGAGGCAGAATGGATGTAAATTCCAGAGTGTGCCCCGTCTAAATTAGTTGGAGAACCCATTCATCTGTAGTAATGGCATGCCAGGCCTCTAGGTGGAGGGCAATACAACTGCCCACATCTTCCGAGGCCGGCAGGAGGTCTTTAACCATGTGACCCACATAGTTAAGAATTCATAGGTTTAGGGTACCAACTTGGTAGACTTTTTTTCCCCATATAGTCCAAGCATCTTGACTCCCCATCAGAAGGCAGGGAGCTCATATGTCTGGGATGTCTGGTCCAATTGTGAGTGGCATTAATGACCCCTGAATCCACCTCAGATGCCACCAAAAAGAAAGGGTGCTCAACGGGGATTGGTACAAGTGGTCAGCCTTTCTAGGGATTTCCGGTACAGCGGAGGGTTGACGACAGGCAGACAGAACAGAATTTTTATATGACTGGATTGAAGGGGGGACAACAACCACCAGCCCCTCCGGGATCTTCAGCTAGTCCGCGATGTCCCTTTTGTTGCTTGTCCTGTTCAGAAGTCACAAAGCTCATGGCCTTTTGAATCTGGGCCATCATATCATGGAAAGAGGGATCATCCAGAGGAGAGGCTGCTGTTTGTCTGGCAGCATCCTCATCAAGTGAAGATATGGTCAAGGCCGTAGAAGGGGGACAAGAACTGTCCTCCAGGTCAAAGTAATCCTGAAGGTCTTCATCATAATCAAGATCATAGTCCTCCTCCAAGGACTGGGGGAAAGTACCTGGAGAAGGGTCCCTGTCTTCATGAAAATGTTTTGGAGGGGGTGTAGGAGAGCAAGGTTCTTGAGACCTCTTCATGGAGGGAGGTGGCTGGTTAACCCACATGACCTGCAACACTGTTTGAACAATGGTGGCAACGTTGATGGGTGCCGTCGATGAAGCATGGGTTTTGGGTTGCCTTTGGGACATCAAAGGAATGATCGAAGGAGTAGGGTGGGGATAAAGACAGTGATCTAGAACCTGGGGTATAGACATCAGGGCCCCTAGAAAGATCAGCTGAACCCCTATGGGTAACCACCTGGGAAGGAGGATGTTTAGGAATAACCATCAAGGAAAAGCCCTTCTCCTTGATAACATAGCCAGAAGTCATCATCAGTGGCGACTGAAATGGTGGTGAAGGAGAGTGCCGAAACAGCAGTCCCGTCAACAAAACAGAGAGACCTGCATAGGGATGGGTCACCATCAATGTAGAGTCCAAAGAAGATGGGTAAGGCATCCTCAACACCATAGATAGGGTGTCTGAAGGCATCTTCGATGACAGGGTAAAGCTGTTGACAATGAAGAAAGATTAGAGTGGGTCATCGCTGGTGGATCTCTAGTAAAAGTGGCCATCGACGAGCATCTACATGATGAAGATGAAGAGGATTTCTCTTTGTCTTTAGATTTATATTTAGATGAGTGCTTGTGAGAGTTCAATGATGAAGATGGGTAAGCACTCTTCTCTAGGAGAGCAAGCTTTTGTTCCATCAGGTAGCTCTCAGTCTTCTGTAGGCGTTGATGTCTGGTCACCTGGTTGAAAGCCTGGCAATGACTGTAGGTGAGGGTGTTGTGCGAGAGTCCCAGACACCGTACACAAGCTGAATGGTTGTCATTATGGTAGTTTCCTCCTGCAACGACACTTGCAAAAAAGAACTGAGGATTCCAATTTGTCTTCTGACATCTGTATCGTTGATGGGGA